>CM060120.1:19284507-19967007 GCA_030522415.1 Channallabes apus
CCCCTTCCATGCATTTACCATATCATTACCAAGAATACCCTTTATGTGTATCTGAGGTACTACTGTACAGTATATACCCTCCTCTGTAGCAACTGAAGTTGGAAAAACAACGAAAAGCAGAACCCCGGTGATAAATAGCATTCTTTTTGACAACTGCTCTTGTGACCAGTGTCACTTACAGAGGTTTGAAATGATAGCTCCAAGCCTCTTATTTAATCATAGTGGAGATATTCCTTCTTCCCATCTCTGGTCTAACATGGTTACAGGCTGGAACTCTGGCTGAAAGCATTTTAGCAGCTTGTTCTCTATACCGCTCAGGATACTCAAGTTGCAAGCTGGGGCTTACTTTTATTTTACATGTCTGATCACAGGTTGGCAGTAAAGACATGAAGTCATGTTGGGTATGAACTTACAATGTGGGGTGGGAGGTGGGAGTATGAGAGTGGATGTCAGGAAGGGGATCTCAATCAATGAGTGAACATGACTGCACAGCATTACAGTAGCAGTTACTTACTAATGCTAAAACACCTTTATTGACCAGCCCATGTCTACAAATAAGCTCTAAAATGGACGTCTTTTGTGTCACTCCGGCACGTGGCACTGACCACAAAACCTAAGCAGATACAATGTGTGTTTTGAGCTTGAAGCAGAGAATAAAATGACAATTCTTTATGCATTTGACCTTAAACATACCATTTTTATTGTTGATATTTTTTTTTAATTATCTTAGTTGTGCTCATGTTTTTGCCTCATTTTCTTGCATTGGTTTTAGTTCCTGCTCCTCCCTTGTCCTTTTATTGGTTAGTTCTACTAATGTGTGCGCCTGTTCTGTTTTAAGTCCTGAAATAATTCATCTACTAACACTCTGCTATCTCTTAGGGTGTATTTTGGTCAAATACCAGGTTTTGCTTTCTAGAGCTATACAATGTAATCTATTATGCAATTTATTCATTCATTCATTTTCTATACCGCTTAATCCTGTGTTCAGGGTCGCGGGGGACCTGGAGCCTATCCCAGGAGACTTCGGGCACAAGGCGGGGTACACCCTGGACAGGGTGCCAATCCATCGCAGGGCACACACACATATACACACACACTACGGGCAATTTAGGAACGCCAATTAGCCTAACCTGCATATCTTTGGACTGTGGGAGGAAACCGGAGTACCCGGAGGAAACCCACCAAGCACGGGGAGAACATGCAAACTTCATGCACACAGAGACGGGAATCGAACCCTGGACCCTGGAGGTGCAAGGCGACAGTGCTAACCACTACACCACCGTGCCGCCACCTTATGCAATTTAACATAAGTTCAGGTTGGTTCAGGTAATTGAATCACTGGGTCGGTTTTTGATTCAGAATCATTTCACACCATTAAATGGTCAAACACTTACGTAAAATAGAAATTGCTAGCACCTTCCTGAAATACTCTCTTTTTGTGAGATTATTGCTTCTTATTATTATTATTTTTAGTACAAGTATACAGTATGGATGATTTGTGCTGGAATGGAGTTTGGAGCAGAAAATTGGCAGGGAAACAATACATAACTTTGTAGGGGACAGGACATTTAAGCAAGCAACAACACAAACTACATAGAATTACAAAGTTTAACAAATTATTTTTGAAAGTTTTTATATTTGAAACCATGTAAGAAATATAGCTGCTTGAAATCAATCAAACAGTAAACCTTCCTGCTACTGAATCAAATCTGAATGATTCTTGGCTGTGATGACCTTTGACTTGACTAGCCGGCATTGCTGTAAGAGGAAAGACAAGTCCTGGTGGCCACATCCTTCTTGCAACCTACAGGCAAATTTTAAAAATCTCCTGTCATTGGACTGTTGAGGACACCCACCACACCAAGGGAAAACACACACTCACCAGAGATTCAAATCAGCAACACTGACAGTGCAAGGCAATAACTCAAATAACTAAACCACCATCATTCAGGTAAATAATTCCACAAATGCATGGAATTACCCATAACAGATGATCTGCTATAGATGCCTTGATGGTTCATGTTCATATTTCACCAAACGCTGACTTTCTATTTTCAGACATTGATGAGTACTGCTATACTGTAACATTGCTCAATCTGACAGGGACAATTTGATAAGTATGATTTATATATATTTCTTCCTTCCTTTTCAAACTCATTTCCATAATTGTTTTGATTCTGTAAAGCTGCTTTTTTTTTTCGACAGTGACCACTGTTGAAAACTCTACATAAATAAAACCGGATTGAATTGAATTTCTCGAATGCCCAGCTCCGTACGCTAAAATACTTTGCTCGGTCCACATCCAGACCAGTCTGTTAGTTGACAGCCCATGATCTAGAGTAATCATTTCACATTAGAGGACAGAGATTTAGGTCCTTCCATGGCGCAGTAACCCTGGAGCAACTTCATCTTAAAAGCTTTAAGTAGATCCAAGCATAATCGTGCTTGATCCAGAGGTTGTCTCTGTGGAAATGTGTACTGTGGTACCCTTTAAAAACCTGAAGCTTTCATAAGATCTACAGTCTGCTCTCACTGAGAATAACAGCAGTTGAAATAGCCACTCTGCTACTCCCTCATCCATGTAAGGTTATTCGGCTCACGAGTCAGTAGAGCTTTTGTAAAACTCACTTGTGATTCTCCCTCTTTCGCGCTCCTCGAATGGTACCTCGAGAGGTAAACATCAGTTCATAAATGTCGGTCCTGTTCTTACATAATAGGTAACTAAAGAAGAAAAGGATTTTAGTTATGAAGTTAGTTTATATTTATTAGGGATGTGAACATAGATGTGACCTATTTGTAATTTAAGTAATGTAATTTAATTCTACCAGTACTGACAGCACACTAAGTGCTAAACAGTTTAGCATATTTAAAAGACCACTAAACCTCCATATATCATCTTAATGGAACAGAAAATTAATGAAGCAGAAATAGTTAGTCCCTTCTTGCTGCTGCACATTGCTCTCTGCAACTACTAGTGCTGCTAGTTGTGTATATGTGTATGTGCATGTGTGTGTGTGTGTGTGTGTGCATCCTGAAACTCCTGAAATCGCAAATACATTGCTGCTGCAGAGCTATGATTAGTGATTATCTGCACATTAGCTCGGCTGCCAATTCCTGCATAAAATCTCAACCTTCATTCATTTGGCACGTTATTCTTTTCATGTGCTCGTATTTATTTATTATTCTGTAGATGCTGAATATTTTTTGTTCCTGATGTTGTGCCTCAGAGATCATTTGATTTATTTGATATAAGTCCCACAGTTTAATCTTACTTGTCGTCTGTATTTGTTCTCGTCCTACTGTAATTCCATAACCATTTGACTAAGGATGGGTTTCCCTTTGTCAGTTTTACTTCCTCTCAAGATTCAAGATTTTCCTTGCAACTGTTTTGCTTCTCAGGGGTTTCCGCATTAATTTATTTGTGAAAGTCTGCTGTGAGCGGCTTTTCTTCCTCCTTTTTCAACAAATGAACTATGATTGGAAAATGTAAGTGTACCCGATTAAACCAGACCTGATTCACTTTTAATGAGCCAGACTTACCTGACTTACATTGACCTATAAAATGCTGCCATTTTGAGTAGGTTTGGCCCATTTGGCCCCCAAATATTTTTTATGTTTTTTACTTTTTGAGTGTCAAATTGTTGTCCTGCATTAAGCAAAGGAGACAAGAATTGGGTTAAGAAATGCCCAATGCGTTATTAAAACTTCAAAGGATAGTATTGAACCATCTCCTCCATAGACACTGACTTCATAGTTGAAAAGTGGTGAAGTATTGGAACAAAACAACTGGAGAAATCACTCACTCAATCCTGTATTCAGGGTCTCAGGAACTTGGAGCCTATCTCAGGAGGCTTAGGGCACGAAGCAGAGTACACCCTGGACAGGGTGCCAATCCATCACAGGGCGACACACACATACACACTATTGGAAATGCCAATTAGCCTAATCTGCAGGTCTTTGGACTGTGGGAGGAAACCGGAGTACCCGGAGGAAACCCACCAAGCACGGGGAGAACATGCAAACTCCATGCACACAGAGACGGGAATTGAGCCTGGCTAGGAATCGAATCCAGACCCTGTAGATGCAAGGCAACAGTGATATCACTGTGCTGCCTGGAGAAATCAGAGATATTTAATAGTCAAGGTAAGAGCATTTTCACATGCACAATGTGATGAGAACTCACAGGATTGGGAGTAAACAGCTGGGTGGCCATAAGAAAACCACTGCTAAGACTAATGAAAAAAAAATGGTTCAATTTGCTAGGAAGCATACAGATTGGACTTGGGACAATTTGAGAAAGGTCATGTGGTCTGATGAGTCCAGTCTGACCTTATTCCAGAAAGATTAGAATGGTGAGAATAGAAGCGCATGAAGCAATGCACCAATCATGCATAGTGCATTTTGCAGATACTCAACTTGAAATCTTGACATCCTCTTAATGCCAGTTTTTCATTATCAGTGAAACTAATTCTCCCACTCATTTTCTATACTGCTTGCCCCGTACAGGATCACAAGAGCCCTGGAGTCTATCCCAGGGAGCTCAGGGCATGAGGGGGTACATCCTGTTTGGGGTGATAATCCATTGCACGGCACAAGCACACACACACTCACACACTCAAGCAATCTGGAAATGCTGATTTGTCTAACTTGCATGTCTTTGGACTGCGGGAGATACCCGGAGTACCGGAGGAAACCCACCCAAGCACGGGGAGAACATGCAAACCCCACAAACCCAGATCCATGTCCGAAATCCGCCCCTTGAACTGGAAAGGGCAAGGCCATAGCGCTAACTACAGTACTACACCACTGTACTGCCTCTGAATCTAATACATACACAGTTTTACTACAAATCAGCAAAAATTGTTCCCACAAATGAGTTAACATTACATCAATAGTCCTATATCCACAAGATAACTTGTCTAGGTGTGTGTGTGTATTAGTGTGCATGTGTGTGCATGTATTATTGCCCATGTGTTTGTTAACAACAGGGGCTGCACATTTGTTTCCTTT
The DNA here is from genome assembly GCA_030522415.1 of Channallabes apus. Classification (NCBI taxonomy): domain Eukaryota; kingdom Metazoa; phylum Chordata; class Actinopteri; order Siluriformes; family Clariidae; genus Channallabes; species Channallabes apus. The sequence goes on from CM060120.1 coordinate 19,289,518, forward strand.
TCAGCCTGTAAAAAAGCAGCGGTGGCCGTGGCAGCAGCGGAGGCAGCCTATCAAGCTCTCTCTGCCTCTTCTCCTCCATCTGTTCTGTTTTTCCTCCACCTCTCCTTTCTGATGAGCCAGGTCCTCAGTCCCCCCAATAAAATCCCATTAGCTCTTAATGAAGTCGAGCTCGCTGCCTCGTGCCTTCACCTCATTTAGCACGATTGTCTGGCGGCCATTAGCGCCGAGGCAATTACAGCCGAACGGCGAGAGTAATTGGAAATGCCGACAGGGACCCTGGCAAAATGGGAATAAATAATACAAAAAAAATATTAAAACTAATAAGCTTCCATCGAGATGGGAGGAAGGGGAGGGTGGCGGGGACACTGAAGCTAAATCAACATAATTTTAATCGGGCCTGGTGAGGTACAAACATAAAGGTGAGGACCTGGTAGGGTTGATGATGATGATGATGATGATAATGATGATGTTAATGAAGTGGGTGAGGATGGTTTGGCTGAGGTTAAAATGATGGCAGAAACAATAGAGAGCGTATACCTATATACATTTCTAAAAGTTACAATTATTATACAGTTCATGGAGCATGCATTGATTTCACTTTAACAGGCCTGATTAGTATTGAAATGGATACAGAGCTCAGCCTGGGAATAAACTAGACGTCTTCTGTGTGAAAGAAACACTAGCAAAAAATCTCTATGCAAAGGAAGCCTTATAAAAGCAAAGGGTTGAATAGTAAGTCCCGAGTGGCATTCGGGGTGTTGTGTATAGTCTAATGGTGCCAGATGCCAGGGTATCTCAGCGGACACCTCACCCCTCCCGATCAGGGGCAACAGGTGGCAGAAACCTGATCAGAGAGGGCAGAATCAGAGGGCACCTTTCACAAGAGACTGGGCAGGATGCCCAATAGGGCATTGCCAAGGTGTGTGTATAAGTGTGTTTGTGTTTATACTGTGGAGAAGGATTAATCTGGGTAATCCATGTGTGTGTGTGTGCGTGTGCGTGTGTGTGAAAGAGAAAAAGAAAGAGGAAAGGCAACTTGGCACTAGTTACCCTAAGTCCAAATGGAAAACAGAAGGTGGAGTCCAACAATGAGAGAGTCTCAAGGGGCACCCATAATAGCAGCCCAGTGCCTGCCATCAACAATACTTTTTGAAGGCGTCTTATTTGGCAAGCAAGCTTTATGGCCCAGACCTACCCAGCATCCCTCCTCTACATAACACTACATACATGGAGCCCAACTACACTCATACATATTCATGTACCTATATAAATGGTGATATGGCCTCCTTAGCAAGTGATTGTTATCTCGGGTTTTGCCTTGATCTGCAAAAGCATTCATTCTCACTCACACTCATTCATTCTCTGTATCATGGGAAGCCTTAAGCCTATCCCAAGGACCTTGTGGCATGAGGTGGGGTATACTCTGGACAGGCTGCCAATCCAGTCGTAGGGCAGAAGCACACATGCGCACACTATGGGGAATTTTGGAAATGCCAATTAGCCTACTCTGCATGTCTTTGGACTGTGGGGGGAAACCGGAGCACCCAGAGGAATCCCAGCAAGCATGGGGAGAACATGGAAACTCCATGCGCCGTCGATGTCGAAGCCTCAGCGCTGGAGGTGTCGCCTCAAAAGCCTTTTTCCAAATCCTTGGTTGCAATATTTCTCAATTTTTCAAAGGTTTCAAAGGTTACAGGTCTTGCAGAAAATGCATGTCAAATTTTGCATGCAAATCATATCTCTACGTACAAATTGAATGATGCCTGCATGTCTCATCAATCTGTACAAATAAATACAGTATGGTTTCGAAAAGCTTCAGTGCTACTGTAAATTACAAAGTCTTATAAAACTTGGAAGTCATCAAAACCTTAAAATGTCTTAAAGTATAGAGAAAGTGGTGACAAATACAACGGTTTAAAGCCTCTGCGTGTTATTAAAGCAACTGACATGGAAGCCAGCTTTCTGTTTCCCCTCTCCCCATGCCTTCATGATGAAAATGTTTATTTGTCTTAAAAGATCTACAAACAATCACTTCTCTCGACAGGAGCAAGAGATTTCCAGCCAGGGGAGATTTAATTAGCAAAATCTCGTTAGGTTTAACAAAATTAAGCGTAAAACAATCCTCAGCAGGGTGCAGGGCTCGGGGAGAGAGAGAAATCGGGGAGACTGGGGAGAGGTGGAGGGAGGGGTGGCACTGAGAGAGCGATTAGAGCCGAGAGGATATTGAGACAGTCGCTTCTCTGCTGTTGAGGGGGAAATGGCTCCGAACACCCAGCTGCTTTCACACTCAATTAAAGAGCCTTGCCTGTCTTTTACCCCCTCTAAAAAGCAGAGAGTTAACCTCGCTTCATTCTGCCATCACCCACACACACACACACACACACACACACACACTTATCCCTCCAACCTCCAACTGCCTCCATCCTTGCCCTCTTTCATCCACAACACATGCAATTGCATCCTGAGCCGGCGAACCATTAAAGACACCAAATTGTGTTTCTGAACGAATTTGCATTCTATAAGAACGCTGCTTACAAAAGTGCCATTAAAGTGAGGAAATAAACGCTTAAGCAACCCAGCTGGAGTGATTGGAAAAGAACAGCAAGCACTCAAACTGAAATTTGCTGATCATCTATCAAGGCCCAATTGCCACTAAAACAGCAAGGAATAGCACAGCAATTCTCAAGGAGAGATATCATAACGGCAGGATCAGTACGTATATTTTAAATCTGATCCGATGGCCTTACGTCATCTGCAAGTCGAAGGAAATCATTTAGCTAGATGCTAGATGGTATTAAGATCAAATGTTGCGAACAATCTCAATTTACTGGCTGTGATGTCAGTCTTACACTGCAAACAATTTTACTATGGACTAAATATGGTTTCAAGTGTCGTTTAACAGATTTTATCTCGACGTATCGGCTGGATTGCATAGAACAAATGTATGGTGTGTAAGGAGACACCATAAGAAAGAAATAGAAGAAACATGTTACTAAACAAACTTACAGTTATTTTGTCCTCGGCATTAGAGCATTGAATTGTTCCTGCGAGCTCTGCCTGATACACACGAGTCCAATCTCTGATAGTCTGCAACAAAGATAGAGAGAGAGGAAGCGTAAATCATAAAACTGACCCAATCATCTTGACTGATTATTATTATTTTAGTGTACATTTTTAATTATGTTTAATGATCTTGAGATCATATGGGGAAAAAATACACAACTGCATCTGACAGTACAAAAGGGAAATCTGTAGGTAAGGTTATAATGATGTATAAGGGTTCAATAGGGACTACATGTGTGAGGCAAAGATGGACACGGTGATGGAATGAAAGAATTTCATGCAAACCTCCCCACCATTTCATGGAGGCTAGAAGCTTTGTAGAGAAACCTCCTCAAGTTTCCTTCAAATGACAAAGAAAACATTTTAGTGCTGGCTAATCTCTCCTGCAGCCTCCCTCCCAGAGACGCCGAGCTTCCAAATGGCCAGTGTGGCCTACCGGCCCCTTGCCCACCTCTATTTCCCCCCTGAGATGTTCCTCAACTTCCCGTTGACGTCAAAGTGAATTAAGGCAAAGGAGTGCACAGCGGCTCCCCCCGGGGGCAGGAGGGGCAATCACTACCCTCAGAGGAAGCATTAGCATTCCTGCTGAAGCAGACACACACATCTGCCCACACAGGCAGCCAGAGCACTGGGCCCCTCCACAAACAACCAGGCCCTTTACATCCTTACACACACGCACACACACACACACACACACACACACACACACCTTTAAGCAGATATGCATATGCAAACACACAGGGCACCATGCAGAATGATTGTCAGACCCACATATGTTCAAACATCCAGACCCATATGCATATGCAAACACAGAGAATGATCATGGTACCCTACTACCCTCACAGAAACATCGGGGAAATTTTTTTTAGATTAAATGTTTTTCTTTCCCAGGCACAGTTATTCGATTCAATTCAATGAAATTTTATTTGTATAGCTCTTTTAACTATGGTGATTGTCACAAAGCAGCTCTAGAGAACCAAAAGAAAATGATAGAAAATGTGTATGAAATGTTATGAAGTTACGTTTCTTTTTAAATGCAGAAAGATCTACTTTGTTTCAAACATTGTTTCTAATACTCAGTACTCCCATATTCCCAGTACAACCATAGAACACAAGATTTTCCTCGTATTTTCACTGTGACTCAGAAGACTCTGTCCACTCCCTTCGTGTCTTTCTTTGCTGAGGTTTCTTTCTACAGAAATGAATCTTTGTTGTTTCACTGGTGTTTCCAATCACAGAAAAGAATATAAGGTATTATAGAATAATGATTTCTTTCAGTGCCAAACTGTTCTATCACGGTGCATGTTGTTGGTTGTTACACAATGCCTGAGATACCAAATCCAAAAAAATCTCCTGTTCGACCATCAAAAAAGGCATGGACTAGTGAACATGGTTATTTCCCACAATGCCTTGCCAACAATAGCCCCCGAGCTGTTCAAAGGCTGTGACAACAGCAGCTGTTGCCAAGGTTTTCAGCTTCCTGTTACCATGACAATAGCAAAATGATTCATAACACGCTAACATCTCTTTTCTAATAAAGTCAGTTGCATTGTTGTAGCATAATTAGAAATACATGATATAAAGGCACCTTGCATTTCGCCAGGGGAAGATTGGAATGCCTGATTTATTTTTGCCGGACCGCCGAGCAGCCTGTCTGGAAAAGGCTTTTTTGCTCATTGACTGACTGCTTGAATGATTTCCATTGTTGTAACATACAGTACATACGGGACATATAAACACTTCACAACCATCTTCCAAAAATCCCAATTTCTCTACTGAATCTCCTGTGCTAGGATTGACTAGTCCTACTCAAAAACAAAAAAACAATTAAACAATTAAAAATCCAAATGGTGAAAAAAAAAACATTCCCAGAATCTCTAAAGAGATTTTTAGACAACAGGTAAAAAAAAAGTGTCTCCAATGGTTTTCAATTTCAAATTATTAATCAAATAAACAATAACTGCAAACTTTAGTGACGACATGGCTTAATGGCACCAGGTCTGTTTGCATGAAACCTTGCAATAATATGTTTCTAGTTCACATTCAGAATTCCGCGTAGTGGTTAGCATGATTCCTGCCTCGGGTCTGTTTGCATGGAGTTTGCATGGTCTCTCTGTGCTTGGTGGGTTGCTTTCGGGTACTCTAGTTTCCTCCGACAGTCCAAATACGCGTAGATGAGGCTAATTTGTGTTCCCAAAGTGCTCATAGTGTGTGAATGAGTGAGTGTGTGTGTGTGTGTGCGTATGTGTGTGCGTGCGTGCGTGTGTGTGTGTGTGTGTGTGTGTGTGTGTGTGTGTGTGTGTGCGTGTGTGTGTGTGTGTGTACGCTACAATGGGTTTGCACTCCGTCCTGGTTTGTGCCCTAGGACTCCTGGGATAGGCTCCCTGCGACTCTGTATAAAGTGGTATAGATGATGAGTGAGTGAAAACTATAGTTTAGCTAAACCACACTTGGCTAGTTTTGCTACGGTATGTTACTCCAAACACATGTCCCCTGTAAATTTAGAATGGCTCAAAACAATTGCCTGAAAGTTTGCTACACACAGTATAAAGGATATAGTTGGTTGAAGTGGGAGGTTGTCATTTGCTGGTCTAATACAGTAGATGCATCACATTCAGTCTCATGCAAAATTTTATGCAAAAGTTTTCCTAGTTAAATCTGAGAAATTTGTTTGATTAAACACAATCTAAAATAGCAAATCAAAACATATATTAGTTTCATTAAAAAAAACTGTTTAAAATCAAAGTTTTGCATAGTTCACTAATAAATGAAATATTAATATCCAATTAATTATCGATGAATAAATAGTCATACATTATGTATGTATACATTTTCAATAAAAATTTTAGTACAGCATTAATACTTTACAAACGACTGACATTTTATACCTCAACCAGAGGCCTAGGAACCTAATGGCCTGTACAGTTTGAAGCTTCCCAAAACCTGCATCTTTAGAAAGCAGCAGACTGAGATTGCAAAGCAAAAGCAGCTGAAAAAACTTCCTAATTAATTTATTGACTAGTGTTGAATAATATATTAAGATATTTCGAATCAATCTTTAATGATTAAGCTATGTATGACCTGTTCATTAATATTTAACTACTGAACCTTAAATCAAAGCATTACAGATAACAAACTAACAGGGACATGAAGTGGGAATCGGATGAAAACTATCAAGATGTCAATTATAAAAAGTTCTAACAAATTAACAAAAGAAATACGATCAGTAAATACCTACATATACTAGTGTTTAGATGTTAGCGGTAATGATGTCTATTGAACCCACTCTCTTTAAGCTGGGTTTTAATAACCCATATGGTCACAGAAGTTAAGTGAGGCACAAGTCAGACAATTTAAGGAAAGGAAGGCAGAATTCCTGGGATTTAGAGGGGGATTTGGAGCACAATAGCAGGTATTCCCACTAGTGTAACGGGATCTGACTTGGCGTCATGAAGGGTTTAAACTTCACATTAAACCAGGGGGGCAGCTGACACATGCAGCTGCACTAGACACAACACAAGGCACTTAAACCAAAACACACACACACACAGTGTGCCTGTAGCAGTACAAGCAAACTGTATTTTATCAGTATAGTCTCTACAGGCAAAGCATTATTCTATTATTATATCTAACGCCAGTAAATCCTGGATAGCTTGTTCAAGTGTTGTCTACCTTAGAAAATCCAAATCCAAACAGGAAATGTACCTTATAGCTAAAAGCGTCTCAAAGCAAAGCAACAAGGCTGTGAAATCAAGCTGCTGTCTTAAATACCGTACTGTATATAGTATAACAAGTTTAATTGAACCGTATATTTTTTTTTTAATAAAAAAGATTTATATTTAAAGGTTATATCTGTATGAAAGCCTTAATATATTAAGGCTATATTAAAATCAGCCAAGTTTTGAAAGCTCCCTGATGAAAGTAGTTGAGAGAAAGCCAAAAATCTGCAAAGTTATCAACCAGGCAACTTTGAAGATTCTAAAATATAAGACATTCCTGACTTTGTTAACTCGACTACATTACAGCTTAATGGCATGTGTTATTTCTGTCACATCTGTTCTAATTAATTTATTTAAAGAAAAACTTCCTATACTGTGCTACAGTATTAAATAATACTGGCTATGACTTAACCATTGGAAATTATTTAATGATATAATCACCATCGTGAACATTACCAGAAACTGATTAATATATGTAACTATAGCCACTATTTCCTAGGTTATAGTATGGACTAAACTCTTGGCCAGTACAAACAAGAGATGGGCTGTCGGGTTTCTTTGTGCCAAATCTAGAGAGACTAAAACAGGATGCAGTGAAGCCCATCTCTCTCGTGTATGTAATCCCCAACAGAGAGCTCATATGCTCTTTTACTTCCCCAGGCAGAGGAGTGTTCTGGCCCCTGGCCCAGTCTCCCCGATCCCTGCTGCTTTCCCAGCTTCCTGTCCTGGGACTGTAGGAATGAGAGCAGGCATGTGGGAGAGAAAGAGCTTCTGAGCTTTCATCAGGTTCTCTCTCATTCCAGCAGCCTCTTACAGCCCACACTCACCAAATGTGACACATAGGCATAGAAACATGTATGCATACACATAATGTAAACACATATCCGTAGATATTCATAAACACACATGCACAGAAAAATGTCATACATCACAGATGCACATTTGTGTTAAGGCTGTCAAATTCAAATTGGCATTCAAACATTATTACCTAAATACATTTATATTTGAATGTATTAGTGTGTGTTTTTAGGATTAGTTTTTCCCGCCCCTTAGTGCACAACCATCATATTCAGAAGATGTTATCTCCTGTTTTAATTCTATGTGTTTTTGTGCAAAAACATAATAAAAATCATCTGATCAAAGTGGTTCTCAGTATTAGGTAAATACAACCCCAGACAGACAACATGTAACTTTTTTCACCATGCAATTATTTATTTAACAAAATGAAGCCAAGAAGAAGAAGAAGAAGAAACCTGGTTGCTGCCAGGTGCTGCTAATCATCAGCGCTTGAGTAATTGATCACTAGCAGGTGTGCAAACCTCTTTAAAAGTAGACACTTTGGCAGTTTTCTGTTTTGGAGCATTAGGGTGTGTGTTAAGGAATGGTCGTAGAGACTTTTAGGCTTTAAAACAGTCTAAAAACCATTTACAAACAATTTGGAGTTCAATGTTCTAAGGTTGAGAAAGATTATTCACAAGTGGAAAGCATTCAAGACAGTTGCCCTCTGAAGAGACAACCCAGCACATTCACCTGAAGGGCAGACATACATGCTTGTAGTAATTCAAAATAAACAAAATAATAGCTTATAATCTACAGGCCTCACTGAGCATGTGAAATGTTAAAGAACATGAACGCACAATTACAAGAAGACTGAACAAGTACAGTACAGTTCAGTTTGGAGAAAGGCTCTTCTCTCTAAAAGAACATGGAAGCATGACTGAAAGCCAAAAAGCATTTCAGCAAAAACATCTTATACTGTACCTATTGCATGGTAGTGGAGAGGTGATGATATGGGCTTATTTTTGCAGTCACAGACCTAGACACGTTGCAGTCATTGAGTTAACTATGAACTATAGTATTCTAGAGGCAAATGTGAGGCCATTGCTAAGGCTAAAGCTTGGTCAAAATTGTTTCATGCAACATGACAAGCATCGAAAGCACACTAGGGTAAGGGTTAGGATTAGGATTAGGGTTAGTATGACATCAGAAGGAAATACTGTGGTGGACCTTAAACCTCAATGAACTGATGCAAGTCAAGACAGCCAAAATTTCTGTAAAATGATGTGAGAGATTGATAGTCATACAAGAAATGATTACTTCAAGTTTTTGAAATACTTACTAAAAGTTGGATCTACAAGGTATTGAATCACAGGGTATTTACTGTATTATTGCCCTATGTGTGTGTGTGTGTGTGTGTGTGTGTGTGTGTGTGTGTGTGTGTGTGTGTGTGGCTGATTGTTGTTGTTGTTTTTTTTCGTAGTTTTTTTTTTTTTGCTTTATTCTGTTAAATTAATAGTACAGTGAAAAAAGTTATGTTATTGTTCATCTGAAGTTATATTTGCCTAAGACTGATACATGCTATAATCAGATTATTTTTATTTTTTAAACATGACCGTATGTTTAAAAAAAAGATTAATTAACCAACAGTCTTTAAAATTAATACCAATTATAAATAACTTAAATTGTATTATTTACTTATGATTTTATAGTATATAGTTGTCATTTCATCAACACAGTGCTAAATATAAATAAAAAAACATTTAATAAGTTTTAGTGGTGACCTGAGATTTTTTCAGAATCATACAATAATCATGACATCCACATTATAAACCTATTTTGTACTGGGTATAAAAAGCTCTGACAATCAGAAAAGCTGCTTCTATAAGACAAGATAGGTTGGCTCTGTCGCTATTAATTCTTTCTCTGAAATTATATTTTCTACATTAGCTTGTTGGTTAGCTTGCTAATATTGTCTAACTTGTATTAGAGAATCATCTGATGAAACTCATAGCAAATACGAATTGCTTTGTTGTCAGCTTGTCAAAGAATAAAACTCCATATTGTAATTATCAAAAAGTGTGTAGACTCCAGTCGCTCCTCAGGACTATTGTATTCTCATGGTATGACGCAGTTGATGGAGTCAGTTTCAGACCTTTCACCAGTGCCATAATATGAATGATTACCTTGTACATGTCTCTGCATTTTCTCCATCTGAGCTAATTGCTGCGTGGGAGTTCACTTTCTCACATTTATGCCAGCAATAAATGGTTTCGTTAATTTGTCCCTTTGGCGAGTTATTCCATTTTAGTAGCGCATAATCATAGCGTTACTTGACAACAAATAACAGTGTCAAGGTATTATTGGCAATATTATTACTGGTTTTTGTATATTTTTGGTGTCATTTGGAACAATCATAAAGGAATACAGTACGTTTAGATTTAGTGTACATTTGCTCCAAATGATTAGGGATCAAATATCTTGAGTATATAAGTGTTTTTATACACTGTCTTTTTTTCCATATATATGTATAATTTATCAGCTTAATTATGACAAAGCAAACAAAGTCAAGAAAAACACAAGATTGATGTCTGTGAAGTTCTAGCTCACTGAAGAATTGGATGGAAGAATGCGAGACAAAAAATGGCAGAATAATTAATAATTAAGGGAGTGTAGTAATAAGGGAATGTGGCAACATATTGGCTTAGAGGTTAGCACTGGCGCCTTGCATTTTCAGGTTCCGGGTTCGTGGTGGGTTTCCTCACATGCAGGTTATGTTAAATTGATGTTCCCAAATAGCCCATAGTATATAAATGTGAGGGTGTGTATATGTGTGTGTGTGTGTGCCCTGTGAAGGACTGGCACCCTGTCCAGGGTATACTTTGCCTCATGCCCTAATTTTCCTGGAATAGGCTGTCACCGTGTGTGTTGAATGTAACGGATTGCTTGTGTTCATGTACTTATGTTCTGTAAATTCTTTACTTTGACTAAGGTCGTGAAACAGATCAAGCTCAGTTTCATGGGAAATAAAACCACCAAAAAAAGTGGGTGGGATTGGTCAGAATTCCTCGAGGAACAGTCAACGGTTGGATTTACAACTCTAGGGTAATAGTATCAGTTTTGTAGTCTCATATATTAGTCTTGTTGCTTTAGTTGCTAAGTCCTACAGTATGTGCACTGTATCTGTTGTCTCAGTGGGAGTTACATTAGAACAGTGGTTATTTATGTGTAACTTATTATCATATTTAAAAAATCCTGTTTGTAAATATGTGATCTCCATGTATTGCACTCGTACTGTTTCTTTTTAATTAAAGGTACAACCTACTAAACTATATTGATAAAATGACAGTTAGAAATATGCTAAAAAACAATAACTGATATTTTTCTGAGGGATTAATTCTATATATTACTTATACGTGCAGTATTTTGACATTTTCCACACTATTAATGAATACCACGACAATTTAAATACTTCTAACGCATAAAGAAAAAATGTAGAATGTAAAAAATATGTAAGTTTGTTACATTAATGCAATAGTCTGTTTTTCTAAAAGGTTGCATACTGTAGTATTTTACAGATTATCTACATCAATTTACCACCTGGTGAATTACCGTAAAATAATAGTCATTGTCAGTTTTTCCAGAAGGTTAATCACTGTGATATTTTTTTTACGGTTTATCTCTGTCAATTTTCCACATGGTAAATTACTGTAATTTAGAGGTTTTATACCAGCACTCCTGCTGCCATTCTTTTGACTATTTTCATTTACCACGTTTAGTATATCATGCACTATATGCTTAAAAATTCACTATTTATGATTTAGCAACAGAAAAAGACTCCAGTCTGTGCAAATTGCTAAGCAGTGAAAATTTGGATGGTATTCGACCAGTGAAATTCTGACAGCTACAACAGATCCGCACATAAACACAGACACATGCGCTTTATACCCAGACATAGCCAATGACACCAACCCACACACTGAGGCACACAGAAACACATACTTACAGTGTCAACACATAAACACCATAAACACGCACGAAGGAACAAAGAGACACACTTACACAGGTGCACACACATACAAATACTTTGGTAAAGTTGGACAAATGCAGAAACAGCCAAATACCTACTTTTGGTATTGACTGAGCTACACTCACTTTCCACTTTATTAGGAACGCCTGTATGTCTGATTTTTAAACTTTTTTATACAGGTTCAAAAACATCCAATATCTGGAACGTCTCTGAGCAGAAATTCCGTTAACTCTTTACTAATGTGGTGAAGGTTAACCGGGCTCTTGACCTGTATGTGCCTGATTATATACAGTGTGGTGCCTGCTTGCATGATTGGATAATTGCATAAAAGTGCAGGTGTTTCTAATAAAGTGGACAGGGAGTGTATATGCATGCGAAAAAATCCAAATGCGGGTAAAGAAAGTTATCCGAAAATGCACACATACTTCACACACAGACACACAAACACTCACACACAATAGCTTTGCAGTGTTTTATTTATAAATGAGAAAACGGCCATTACAGTTGTACCAGGAGGCCTTGATGTATCCGTCTAAAGAAAAGTATGAAATATGCCAGCTCTCCTCCGGTTCAGAGGAACAGTGAGGAATTCCCCTACAGTATTTCAGATTGACCTCTCACCCTGTTTTTCCAGCCTTTTTTCAAAGCAGAAAGGAAAAGGTTAACTCTTTCCTCATTCGCTCAGCCCAGCTGTGTTATTGGCTGCAAATACTGAAAGGCGGGATACGAGATGTGATTGAGTGTATTAAATGTCCAGGGCTGTTTATAAATACTTCTGAAGAGCGGTGCTAACGCTGTTTCAGAAACCCCTCAGCACCACTCCACTCCTCAGAAGGCAGGTGCAAGCCTTTTACAGCATTCCTGCCACCTTCTAGCCAATATCCGTCCCCTTTTTTTTTCCAGCCCCACTGAAGTAAGATGACCTGGGCCAACACCAAGACTTTGCTGGCACGCCTGGCACACGGAGGCTGGCAGAGAGGTCTCTTGTCCTGATATTTTTTTTCGGTCTCAGTGTCATGCTACCCTGTCCATGGCTGTGGGCCATGTCCACATTTACTCCAAGCTGTGTGCCTGCAGCTGTTTATTTTTCACTTTTAGCCCCCGAGTTGTCACCAGAGCCGACTAAGGGCAGCACTATGGATCTATACTTGAGATCATGGGAATGTTTTTTAGGCTGCCATGGGCTTAGGGCTTTGAATGCCTAGTGGTCAGTCGGTTCTCACATTGAATATGGCCAAGAACGCTCTGATAGTTACTGCTGATTGTTAGCTAATGACGCTACTGATAAAGGAATGCATTTCAAAAATCTTGATTCCAAATTTTATCAGAATGAAAACATCAGTTTGCAAGAAAAATTTTGCAAATTAGTAAAATTGTCACCGCATTCATGGTATGGAGTGTATATACAGTAGGTTATAATATTCAGTGTTACAGTATACACACACACACACACACACACACTCGCACAAACGGGTCAATAAATAGCAGGTTTTTATTCTGCAATAGAAAACATTAATTAATTAAAATGTTAATATATACAGATGTGTGTGTGTGTGTGTGTGTGTGTGTGTGTGTGTGTGTGTGTGTGTGTGTGTGTGTGTGTGTGTGTGCACCCAGTCCGCAGTGTGTTCTATCTGACTAGGCCAAGCTTTAAACTACAGATCCCGTCTCCTTATCAGATTACACGAGTCACCGTGGTCATGGAGAAGCTGCTATCCATCCGGCCTGTAATTAGTTCTGATGGGAACAAATAACACCTGGACGACTGTCAAAACGTGCTTCATGATAGCATGAAAGCAGAATCAAAATAGTGATAATATTTTATGAATACAAGAAAGCTTCAAAACTTCTGTAACAAAAGCCCCAGGACATGCTGCGTGCCAATCCGCAGTGTTATTCTTGAAAGGAAAGAAACATCTCGATGCCTCGAGGCAGAAATTGTTTAGAAAACCGAAAGTATGTATTGAAGCCTTCAAATACAACAACTTTTTTTTTTTTAAAAAGAGGCAAAATTAGATTATTCATATTATCTTCACATATTGAGCAAGCGCAGTGTGCTGGCGATGATCCTGTCAGTGTGAAAAACCTCTGTTGTTAAAAGCCTTGAAAATGTGAAGCAACACATTTACGCTAAACCAAATATACCAAACCTTTAAAGTACTTTAAGGTCAACTTTAAGAAAGATCTTATAAAACTGCACAAATCTGTGCCTAAAACTCCTGATTTAAACAATGAGTTTTCACTCCAAATTGTATTTTATTACTCATTTGAAGTTTCTTTTATGCAGAAATGTTTTCAAAAGCATCTTTTGCTTACGCCATATTTTTGTACGTGCCCAAGACTTTTGCACAGTACTATACGTAAAACAGTTGTTAGGTTTTACTGAGCTTGCAGGAGAATATGAGTTTTTCTGGTAACTTTGTTACATCAGGTCTTTAGTTTCCATCTGAAAACTGGTCTGTCTTGTACTATATTTTACTTTCTTTACAGGCATGCATATATTCTCCTGTAATGTTATTAATTTATTAATTTTTAAGTTATATACGGAAATACTGAATGATTTTGTACATATGCAGACATGATAAACATATATAACAACACTGGTACAGCATATAATATGGCGCCTAAGACTTTTGCACAGTAATGTATATAATATCCACATTTCATGCGGCAGGTTTTGAATTTTATCCTCCTCCAAGTTTTCCAGGCAGGAATGAACAACAAAGTTTCCAGAACCACAAAAATAAGCAAGAAAAAGTTAAGGCTCGGCGAGGAGTAAGGTAAACGGATTCACATCATTTACTATCTGCTTATAAACCACCAGCTTGGAGGTTATTCGGGCTAAATCTGTCAACGGTTTTTGCAAAGTCTGGCACAAGGAATCCCTGGCACGAGTTCTAAAGTAAAGCGGAGTCGGATTTTTCAGACGCTGAACTTTGCGCATGCTGTAAATCACGCATTATGTTGAAGCCAGAGGAAAGCCATGAGCTTTACGGTCTCCCTGGGATGAGGCCGCGCTGATGCTTTATATCAGAGGGATAAAGTATTTGGCGTATAACAGGCTAGTAAAACAGGGAAAAACACACCACTTAGCAAATAAAATGCACATCCATTTATTTGAACCGAAGGTAACAGTGCTCTTAAAGTAAGTGATTGGGAGCTCATTCAAGAGTCACTTATGTTCCATGTAAGAAAAAAAAAAAAAAAAGACATGCCAGTACATTAACACAGGAGAGAATTCTATCCATGCTGTTAAGTGATGGTGCCTCGGAGTAACGCTATTATGAGGAGGTTTTCAAGGCATACAACTAGCAATCAATGCCTTTAAATGGCTCTGCAGTTGAAAAAAAAAAGACGGTTGAGATGTCTGGACTTCTTACAGAGAACAACAAAAGATTCTCAGACAGAAGATCTGCAGGGGAGGAAAAAGACAGATACAACAAAATGTGCAAGGGCCGACTAAAACCAGGCGCTCCAAATCAATGGCAGTCTGTGTCCGACCACTCAGGGTGGCGAAACGGGAAGTGTGAAACCGAGAAAAACAAGGCTTTCTCAAAGAATGTTATTCCAGCAGGGCCTAAGAGCGATGGCACTCTTACTCAAGATGGGTTTTACAGTAATAGATGGGAATTCAGGGCAGCTCAAACAAAAGCCAGCTTCCTGCGAACTGGCTTCCTAAGAAGCAGCAGAAAAGATTCCCAAGACATTATCTTAAAAAAAAAAAAAAAAAAAGGCGAGAAAACCAATAGACAAATCCTAAAGTCTCTCTTCTGTCTGAGTCCATATTGCACAAATGTAAGGAATGTATAGAATATATGAGAACAGCTCTCTACACATTCTGAGCAAATATAACTATATCCCTCTATTCTCATACATATTCACACATATAGTTATAAATTTTGAGATGAACAAAAAAAGTAAAAAGCTGCTCTCAGCTGGTATTTTCAGCTTTTTGATCTGCAGATGAATTCAGATCAGATATTTCGCCTGCTCAGCAACTGCTTAAAAGTATAATAAATTCAGCAATTTTAGACGAGGCCTGTTTCTCCCAGCTAGGCATTGTTCATTTATTAGGATTAGCAGCATACCACCAGAGATAAGAACAAAGGCGCTATGACGTTTACAGTCTTGTTAGAGGGTTTTTAAATTCAGAATTAATAATAAGCCACTGCTAATTTAAATCTGCTTTTGATCCTTATGTGGTAATTATTTCTTACTCCTAAATGAGGTTTTCTTCCATTTGCATGTGGGGAAAAAGGTAGTAATAACAATCATCGCCATCATCATCATTATCATCATCATAAATTTGTGAAGTAGATGATACTCATTTGAATCTCTTTTTTTTTTCATTCTCTCATATCTCTAAACAAAGTAAGTAAAGGTATAACAGGAATGCTGTTTAAACAGATTTGCCTTTTTCTATTAGAATTCATTAAACACATCCAAAATCCTGACAAGCCGCCCTGTTACTGTCTTTCAAAGATGCTATAAATAATATCTCCTCATCATTCTGATGCATGCTCATGGCATAATGTCCTTTCGTCCCTGTGCACACACAAGAGCCTGTGCAAACTCTCTGGCCAGTGATGTGAGCACTATAGGTGATCGTTAAATACCTGCAGCGCTGCTCCACCAGCATAAATCAGGCAAATCTGCCTGCACCTCAAGTTTCCCCTGGGAGGAACTGGACTGTTATGCCAAGCAGCCGAGAGGCTGAGTGGGGAAAGAGGAGAGTGCGGCGAGGTTGTTTGGACATGCAGCAAAAGCAGACTCGTGCTCCTTGGAGAGCGCTTGGGATCAGCAGGGCTTAGTGAATGCGCCTCGCACCCTGCCTTCCTGCATCGGAATGATCTGGATGTGTGTTCTCAGGTACATCCACGTGCAAAGCCTTACATCGACTCACAGAACTCGGCAAAGACCTTGACTACACAGAACACAGTGTTTGAGAACCTGTGGGCCGATGATTCCTTTTGCTGGATTTTGAAATAAATACTGGAAATTGGGACAAACTACTTTTGTGTACAAATTGTGTGTATCCAAATATAAAGACTTAAAGTTAGTGAATAAGATCTCATTAAATGATAATTAACGTTCGATGAAGGAAAATGAAAATGAACCAGCACAGGACGTATTTGCGTTCTGCAAAGTTCAGTTAAACAGGCTAGTCGTATAAAAACCTGGATTATCGGTACAAAATAAAGCAGATTCAAAACAAGGAAAAAGACAAACACTAAAGCAAAGCTCAATTTTCTAAATAGCTTTATAGCTGCTTGAATGGCTTCATAATATATGCCATTTCCACTCTGGTTATGGCGCTTATAGATGTAGACCAACTCACTATATTTGTCATTAGTGCAAAAAAAAGAAATAAATAAAATAAAATTCTGCAGAACCTTCAGGGATATATCTTTGCCTGCAATTTGCTTGTTATATACAGGATAGGAATATGCAAATAAAGTTTGCCGTTTTTCTGTATCTGCCGTTTTGCCCAAGGGCAGCCAGTCCCATGACACAAATCATCAATTAAGATCACAGTGGGGATCTCAGCATTTAGATTGGCACCACACCGCAACTGTCTCCCCCACAAAATATCACAGCCTTCTGATGCCCTAACCATAGAAATACAACACCTAATTATGAGAGGCTCGTGTCTGAGAGGACATGGGGACATATATATACACCCTCTCTCTCTCTCGCTCTTTCATGGTGAGAAATTCCTTATCCAGCTTTTCTGCGACAGTGAGTGTCAGGAGGCATGGGCTCTTATGGCTCACATGTCGAATGCAGAATGGCATGGGAAGACTTCCCTGGTTATGTGTGCAATGCAGTCCACATGTCAGTACCACAGAATTATGCTGTGAGCTTTATTATAGTGGCTTTTAAGATATTTGTTATCCTTACCAAGCAGGGGTATTTTCTGACAAATTAAAACACATGGTCTCACGTTTCATTTACTTTTGATGCAAATAAGGTCAAATCTCAAGAAGCTGTTTAACATGTGAATGACAAAGGCTTAATGTTGGAATTATTTCGCAGCAAATAAAGTTGCATGTAAATCATTTACTTGACATAACTTTCTAATTTGCAGACATAATGGTATTATCTCATAGTTTGCTGCTCTGTGTGTGTGTGTGTGTGTGTGTGTGTGTGTGTGTGTGTGTGTGTGTGTGTGTGTGTGTGTGTGTGTGTGTGTGTTTGTGTGCATGTGCATGTGCATGTGCGCATATGCAGTGCTGTAAGTCTTTATGAAAAATTCCAATTATCCGATTAAATTAGAAGTAAGACGAATTTCTTAGACGTTTGAAGAACACTAATGAATACCAGTGAATGTTAAGTGCATTAATTAATATTACACCAGTTTCATCATAAATACATTGTAGAGTTAAATGATATTGTTTCTTTTCTGCTGTGAGAAACACAATTGGCATAAAAATTTTTTTTAATATATATTTATCAACACAGTAAAAGCAATGGTTGGGGAAAAAAACGTTTTTTTTATTGTACACCTAGTATAACATATGCTGTTATTTATTAGCATGCTTTGACAATACTTACTGTCTACCAGTAAAAAAAATAAAATTATTAATCAACATTATTTTGAAGGAGTTTTTATTCTTTTTTTATTAGTATTATTTTTTTCATTACTCTAAAAATCAATTATAGTCCATTTATGTACCTTACATTTCGAAGGTCTTATTTATATAGAAACTTTAGTAATGCACCCTAAATATTAAACTAAAACTAAAGTAATGTACCCTGGAGGATATCATCCCAGCAAGAAAAGGTACGGTTTAGTGTTTGCTTTTTTTTCAGCGAAAGTTAATAATTCAGGTTGTAAAAAGTAAAAACGTCAGGTTTAAGCACAACAATTGAAAACACTGATATAAGGTTATGAAAAAAAATACACAAACCACAAAGTTAACATGTTATGATACAGATACCAAATATATTTAATTCACAGAACAGAAGAGCATCCTATTGAATTTAAAAAAAAATAAAAAAAAAATAAAAGACTTCAAAAAAATATTAAGCTGATTTTTTTTCCCTTAATGAAATATGGTCGAAAAGTGGGTTTTCCACTTTTCATCTGTTGTTTGTATTTTGCTTTTATCTGCAATAACAAACAGCAAACTGTTTCAGTGTTAACGCACGAAAAGTAGAAAACACTAAGAGCTTATTAAGCACTCAGGACACACTAAGAAAACAAACAAACAAACAAAACAGAAAAGGACAGTTCATGTACAGTATCTGCTCGGTCATTTCACATTGTGCGAACACAGTACTGTACTGTACAGCAGCCTGCTGCGATCCTGCGCGTTAAATGCAAACATGCAAACCTAGAAATGTTCCTCTGATCATCTGTGTGTGTTTTAATCAGTTTCACGCTGCCCAGGCTGCACATTCGAGCAGTTTACTATTCAAACACCGAAATAAATCATACTGATGCCATAAGCAGATAATGCTAATTCTCTATAGAATGTATATCATGCCACCGTGCGAAAAACAGGCGCAGCTCTTTCATAGTCATGTAGCCACACACACACACACACACACACATTATTTTTCAGATCTAACCTCAAACACACAGCATTTCCCCCAATCCTTCCACATCCTTCGTGGAGCAGAAATATATATACAAATAAAAAAAATAACAACACACACACACACACACACACACTAACAATTCCAAAGCGTCTCCGATATCACGTCTTCAATCCGCGTCTCTCTTTTCCTCTCTTCCTTCTTCCCTCTATCTCACTCATTCACGCTCTCCTCCCTCCCTCCTTCTCTCTCTCTCTCTTTCTCTCTATCACGCGCGCGCGCTCTGTCACTCTCTCACCCTCTCTCTCTCTCTCTCTCTCCCCTGTGCATGGCCCTGTCTGGATGAATAATGTCCTGCCTTTTGTGAGCAGGACTCAGAGAGGGGGGTAAAAGAAGAGGGAGAGAAGCCGGAGTGTTAGCTCCTGCGCGCTCCTGACACTGAAAATGAATGACAGCTTACCTGAATGCCAATCTTCATCAGACTGACACCGGGCTGACAGCACAGCCCATACTCCCCTACACAACTAGTGACGTGGGCCATGTCAGACCCCGCCCCCCGCCCCCCATCTCCCCCTTCTCTCTCCTCTTCTACACCTTCGTCCGCTCCTGGCTTTCTGTCTCTCAGTGGCCGCGCACAGGAAGCCACGCAGCGCCGGGCGGGAGGAGCGCCTCTGCGGGGAGAAGTGCGGAGTCCGCGGGCCCCCTGTCGGTACACACCGATATCTGACACTGATGACTGCTATCAACCTCTCAGTAATGCTTTAGGTGGAAAACATTTGTGCTCACCCTCTAACAGAGGCAGTCCATTCTGTTATTTCAGCTACTGTGCGCCTCTGAATTATTCAAGATCAGTAACGCCTTTTCGTCAAGGGAGACCTGGAGGAAGTTTTGAAAGCCCTGTAACAGTCAATCTCAAAGTGGCATCCAACAGCCATACTTTGGCAATAGTTATTTATTTATTAAACTTACTTACCCACTGTACACTATCTGGGCAAATTTTTTTTGGCCAAACCTGCAATGGCATTCTATCCAAATACTACTTCAATATGGAGTTGGTTCCCCTTTTGCAGCTATAATTGCGGCTTCATTCTGTAGACGGACAAAATACTGTATGGTATTGATGGTAAAAAGTGTCTCACCTTGTAAATATGCATACCCATTAATATTTTTATCAGATAAAGAAGAAACACATTTGCTACATACAATTTCATGCCCTTTTTTGTAGTGTCCGTAACTTTTTTGAATTCAAATCTTTCAATAATCTTGTTATTCAGATGAAACTTGGCAGATTTAGATTTCACATGAAAAGACATAAACCTGATTTTAAAATGCTAAATTGTGAAAATGAATTTGACATGGTTACGGACACCACCGATTTATTTATTAATTTTTTTTACTTTTTAAGCTTTTACTAAAAACCAATTCAAGCAACACTTTTTACAGGTTTTTTGCTTCTAGAATGCTTGGATCAATTTAGTATTAATACTCATTAAGAACTTAGAAAATTTGGATTTTAAATAAAGAACATTTGCATTTTAAATTATTGTTATAAATGTTCACTTTTTGGAGCACATATAAAATCATCTTTCCAAAGCAGCTGAGATTAGCAACTTGAACTACTTAGGAAAGCAATATCGGACTCTTCCATGTTGCATAAACTTCAGAAGTCGCTTCTTGGCACACATACATACAGTATCTGTATGATATGTGCTACATAAAAAAATTTAATTAGTACTAATACTGTGAGAGCATTTATGAGGTCAGATGTTGGATGATGCTGGCTCACAATTTCCATTTCAGTTCATCCCAAAGATGCTCGATGGGGGTAAGGTCAAGGCTCTGTTTGAGCTCTTCTACACCGAACTCATCAAACCATGTCTTTATAGTCTTTGCTTTGTGCACTGGGGACAGTCATGCTGGAATATAGAAGGGCCTTCCCCAAACTTTTGCCACAAAGTTGAAAGCATGGCATTATCCAAGATGTCCTCCTATATGCTGAAGTACAGTATATTAAATTACTGTTTGTATTAAATTACATTAAAGTTTGCTCCTCACAGGGGATAAGAAGCCAAATTGAAACACCTGAATTCAATAAATAACAAGTTTGAGGAAATACTTCTGTCCATACATGTAGTGTATGTTACAATGAGGTTTCTCAAGTCATAAAGTTCATTATATAGCCCTACTGTACTTTACCAACCGTTACTCCATGTAAGTTGATGGCTCAGCATTCATCACTGTTGCCTCACACCTTCAGAACTGGGGTCCCCTCCCTTTCTTGTGCACTGAGTTCCCAGGCATAAATTCCAAGTCCCCCCATGACCCCACAATGCAGGAATATAAATACATCATGTAGGTAATAAAACAAAACATAGTTTGCTGCTATGGGAAAATTATCCACATAAACTACCCATAAGAGCAACTGTAATTTTATTTTATTAATGAATAAACATTTCAGCTTTTTATGACTTCATTACTGCTTCTTATAATGAAATCTAATGTTATGGAACTTCTGCGTGACAAATTTGTTCCTATTATCGCTTTTACTCTCTGTTAAGTTAATAATAATAATAAAAAAGAAAATTATGCACACACTGCTTGTGGATGTTAAGAAATCAGAAAATCATCTGTTACTTCATTCCATACCTCATGTTCTATTCGTACTGTCATACCTACATGCCATATCTTACTATATTGCACATTCTGCACATTTTATGTTTCCATTTTAATTATATTATTATTGTAACGTTGTAAATTGTAGATTTGTACATTTATCTTAAATTTTTATGATTCAAAATTTACATTTCTCTTTGCATTTTTTCCATTGAAGTAAACTCCGTCTACCTTTACATTCTATGCTATTTGTCTTCGTTAGGTCACAGTTATATAAGCATTTTACTGCATATTATAATGTGTATGGTTGTGTATGTGACAAATACATTTTGAATTTGAATATGAATTTTGGATTTAAACCCCTGTTGTAGAAAAGACAGTATAGATTATTACAAAATGCTGACACTGGAGACCCCTTACATTTAAATATTTACAAAAAGCTTTACCATTTAAATGATTTGGCAAATTAAGAACTGAGTATGAATAATTCTGCACTGCATATGGCCTCATCACACCAACCTGCTCGGGATTATATTCCATCTTGTGTTTTGCTCATCTTTTCCTTTAGACTTTTAGTTTATGTTGGAGTGGTCACCTCAGTAACTCAAAAAAGGCGGATGTTCAGCCAATGAAAAGTTCAGAAATAATTTAGGTATCCAATAAATATCCAATTAAACTGTGCATACGGAGTAATTAGTTTTTCTTCATTAATTAATACATTCTGCACCACAGAGGTCTGATGGGATTAATTTTACAGTAAAACAGTCGCTGGCTGTAAAAAATGCTGCTTTAAACAGTTCCTGTTATAGCCTATACGCCAATTTGTGATGACTGCTAATCATAATAAACAAAATAAATATCCTTTACTTCTCTTATAGGACATAATTAAACTATTTTATTAGGGCCCTAGTGATTAAAATATGTCTAGTACCTGTGTAAATTCTGCTGTTGAACGCTTAATTTTAAAATATATAATTTTATTTCTAAACTAATTTGTTATGCTAAACTAATTCATAAAAGATAAATATCGACGTAATAGATTTTCTAGTAATAGCGTTAATCGGGGGGATGAGAAGAGTACTACAACTCCCAGAATTCCTTTGCAGCGAAACGACTACCGTGATTGGCTGGTTTGGTGTAACACAGGAAGTGAAGAAGGACAACACGAAGCCGTATCTAGGGGCAGATGTACTGTAGCTAATATAGCGGGCTTTATTTGACTCGTGGTAAAAATGGTTGTTTGTTTATTTTTTTTTACGGAGAAACCAAATTCGTTTCACCAGCATCATTGACTTTTTCGCTATACGCGGAGGTATTATTAGCTTGCTTGGCTAACAGGTAGGCAGCTTAAGATGGAAATTGAGCTTGAACTGAACATTCAGTTTCCAGTATGTTATTATTATGATGTAGTAGACAGTTATAATGTAGGCTAACGTTATAACATATGCAGATGAACACAAAATAGATATCAAGGTTTAAACCTTCTTCAAATAGTGCAAATGTAATAATGTCTTTTAGTCTTTTAGACAAACTTAAGTTTTGAATGTTATTTCACAGTTTGGTGTGTAATACAGCTGTCCCCAGGTGAGTTATGGGCGGGGTGATGGTGCTGGGAGTAGGGACAGGTGTCTTCCTCATTATCCTCATATGGATAGGAACTCTGGTCTTTAGTCTCATCATGTCCCGTGCTGCTGGTCCAGCCAAGTAAGTCCACCATTTATCTAACTTTCTTTTTCGTTCCTGTTTGCTATTTTTATTTTGCAGTCTTGCCTAACCAAACGTACCATCTATAAGTATAAACTCATGTTTGTACACCATATGGCATTATGTTTGTGAACAACATGTGCTTTCTCAACATCCCGTTTCAAATTATCCCACATTTTCTTTCCATTAGATTCCTACTAGATTTAGTCTCACTCATTTAAATACAAGTGTATTACTGATATCGGGTGAAGAGACTTTGGGTGAAGTGTCCCAGTTCATCCTAAATGTGTTCAGCAGGATTGAGGTCATGGCTTTGCGTAGGACACTTAAGTTCATCCACTCCAACCTTGGAAAACCATGTCTTTTTGGAGCTCGTTTTGTACAAAATCATGTTTTTTCACATTCTTCATTAGTTACAGTGAAAGGAAATTGTAATGCAAAGATATCCTGTGTGTGTGTTTCCAACTTCATGGCAGTAGTTTAGGAAAGGCCTACATACAGTTGGTGTACATATGATGATCATGTTTCAAATTTCAGTTGAAATGCATTATACTGTATTTCTAAAACAATTGAGTAAAACCATTTAATGAATTTTCACTGAAATACACTATATATTATGGCGATGGAAAACTGGTTATGTTTAAGTCACAAAATATACAAAACACATAAAGCACCAAGTACATAAATCATTCATTAATTCACTCATTAATTACTCTTCAGGTAACACTTTTTTCTTGTCGGGTTGCACTGTATTAACGCTGAGGTGAGAATGAACTCAGGATGAGACACATGAACATGCATGTACTTTACACATCACACAAACATTCATCTGATATAGGTACAGGGACTGGACTGAGAATGAAAGCTAGAAACCAAATGAGAGACAAAAAAAGTCCCTCAGAAAGGATGGATAGGTATTCCTCAGGACTACATTAAAAATACAAGACATCTGGCTCATTGGAAGCCAGAAGAAATGTATAAATAAATGAGGAATGGCTCAAGATTTTTTTCCACAGTAATGTAAACTACTGTATATGTGACATAATTTAAAGTGTTTTTAAAATCAAAATCTGATAAAAAGCAGTTAAAATGTAAAATGTTTTAAAAGGATTTATTTAACAATGCTTTGGTATTCATATATACATTTACCTTTCTAACAGTTTTGCAGCTATCCACCTAAATTCAACAAATGTGATTAAAGTATGTACAATAAGATTATAATAATCAAAATACAATATTCTTAAGGGAAAGAATAAGTAGTGCTAACAAGATTACACCTTACACCTTACATGCTTCATGCAACAAAGTGATAACGGAGTTGTGGGAATGAACATGGCTAGACCCTTAGAGTCTGCAAATAAAACCTGTTCATTAGCTTGTGTTTCTTTGACTAGATTATCTGCACAATAATATGGAAAAAAAGTTATAGAAAAGTTTATGAAGGGGCTAAATGACACTTAGGATTAAAACTAGTCTGTTACTGTGTAATTTGGACCAGTAATCTAATGGTGTCTAATATTTTTTTCAGTATATCTAAATATAGTTTAAAACCCAGTCTGATCTGACAGTAGTTCCAGTTTAATTTCCATGTGTTTGCTTTAATATTTTAACAGAAATTGTATAATAGACAGTCCACATAGATAAATGAAAAATGTGGCTATATGTCAAAGTGTATTTGAAATGAGGCTCAGAGAATTTTCTGAAGTAAAGTTTTCAAACAGGAAAGTCATCAGGGTGGACAGTAACATGACCAGCTGTTTATTTTTTTATTTAATGTTTTTATTTTTTTTGTCTTGTCTTATCTTGTCTCACTAACATCATGTGAGTGGATAAAACGGTAGTCTGGTGAGGTAATGACTATTTATAGCTGTTATAAAATAGGTAACAAAAGAAACTTAATTGTTTCCTAAAATGAAATGATGTGTCAGAGCATTAAACTTAACTGTGAACAGATGCCTGACGTGCCATTCTTTCATAAATAAATTAATTAAAAAATGCAAGTGCTGGCAAATCACTAAGGTATAAAACACTGCAAGACACGTTGTTATTGGAAAATAATCAACTTTGGGCAGTACCGTCCTTCAAATTGGGCCACATCACATCATGTCATTGTTGAAAAGTTTCCCATGCAGCATGTTCTGTCATGTTTTATTTCTTATTTATTACTTTAAATGATATAGCAGAAGGGTATAAATGCACCAGCTGTCATTCGCAGATAACTAAATGTATTTAACATAGCATACGCACTGAGCATCCTGATCAGCCTTGGCCATTTCAGATCAGTGTTTGCTAGATGTTTTGATGATACACCTTATGCACTTGATCCAGTGTACATAATTTGAAAATAATAAATGAAGGATGGTCTTTAATTCTGCCACCTCAAGGTTTCTTTGTTATTGTGAAATGATATTATGTATTATAATATATTATGCAGCCATATTGTAGATTTTTAAGATCTTTTTACATGTATTTAAATTTATGTACATATTAAATGAATAATAATCTATTCTTTGATCAGGCTTGGTATCATTCCCTTGGTGCTGTTGGCTCTAACTATCACCTTGATCCTTGTGCTCTTCCCTCGAGCTTCTGAATTACCATCTCCTGTTCAAGAAACACAGGTTAGTATGTTATTTTCATCATTAAGGAAGAACAGCATACATGCTCCCCACTTCACCATGTCTCAAATCCTGCAAACCGGATTATAGCTCCTTATCTATATAGCCCTTCCCTCAGACCTTTTCAACATTTGTGAGAAAGTATAAAAAATATATTTGTAAATGGGACATATGACCAGATGAAATTTTTTATTATTTTTATTATTATTATGGTTGGAGGAAACACGTGAACATCTTCACCCCTCCTTGACTGGTAGTAGTAGCCTTGATGGGGGAGTGCACTAGTGACGGGTGGGATTTGGACACCACTAAATTAAGGATAAAGGTACATTGATAATGCGCTACATTGACGTTTTTTCTCACTTTTTATATTTTCATTATTTCACCATAAATATCTTTTATTAGATCAGATAGTCTTAAATTACATGATATTTAAATATTTGATTGTATATTACTTGCGTACAATAACTGCATAAAGCCAGCGTCACAATTTCTTTTTTATGAAGCTTTTTCAGATGTGTTTCACCTTCAGTTGTTTGCTGTGGGAGGCTTTCAGTGTTCTCTTTTGAACTTGAAATGCATACTTGATTGGGTTACGGTTGGGTGAGTAACTTGGCCAGTCTTAAACCTTTACTTTCCCCCGGTGAAGTACTTTGTTGTGTTGGAAGTTTGTTTTGGGTTATTGTTTTACTGCATAATTAAGTTCCTCCCAGTTAGATGTAGACATAACATGCAGACATAACATTTTTGTAGACTCCCTAATTTTGTTGCTACCATTATGAGTTACATCATCAGTAAAGAATAGTGAGCCGATTTCAAAAGCAGCCATGCAGGCCCAATCCTTGACACTGCCTTCATTGTGCTTGACTGATGAGTTCATATGTTTCGGATCATGAGCAGATGATTGATTTGGCTGTTGTTTTGGGGGTTTTCTTCACAACTCTCACAATGTTTCTGTCATCAATTGCTGTTGTTATGCTTGGATGTTAGTAGTGAATTTCTTTTTGTTACATGACATCATAAATTGTTGTATTGACCATGTTCCTTGTGGAAAATCTCTGAATCTCTTTTGTTAGCTTCAAATGGCTTGCTTTTCTCCCATAGACAGCTTGCTGGTCTTTATTTTGATTTAATCTTTGTAACAGGAAAAATGCACTCTTCTTGCATAAAAAAAAGAAAGAAAGAAGACAAACCAAGAGTAGACATCCAGACCTAGTGATTGTTTAAACAAATGATCAAACAGCACACAGTAGACATAACAAATACCTGTTCCAGTGTTTTTAATCACTTGAAAAATGGCTGAGTTGAATTTAAAGGTGTCATGTTCTTGTTTATAGCTATAAATATTCGGAAATGGAGGCTGAAATTCACCTCTGTTGTCTTCTATTCACCTTTTGCTCTTACACCTAAAATGTCTTCAGTATATGCTCCAGTAGTTCCAGAAGGGACTGTATATTAGAGCATACAGTCACTTGACTGGGTTGATCCAATCAGTCAATCATTATTTGTTATTATATGGATTTCTGTTATTGGCTGCCAGAAGTGGAACCTCATATAGTCCTCAGTCCTCTTTAGCCTTCCACCTTTATATTGTACCTTATGTAATGCTTTTCTATGTATCATGGTTGTAAAGAGTGGTTGTTTGATACACCATTGGCTTTTTTGTTTTGTTTTTCACACCATTCAGTGTAAACATCGCAGACCTCTTTCTGTTGAAATCCCAACCCAAGTCACTGAAATCATTTTTCCATTTTTTTGCTTGAAGTTACATAAACATTATTTTATGCAGTACAACTAAATAATTGCATGAACATGTAAGTGTACAGGGTTTTCTGTTATAGGGACCTGTGAGTCTAAAACCACACAAACATTTCTGTAATCTGACCATCTGTCCCCATTCACAATAGCAAGTAGGGGTGGGCGGTATAACAGTATACACGGTTAACCGGTAGAAATTTGTCAACCGATAGAGATTTTGGTCTATCGTCTTAATCGCGGTTGAGATCACGTGATGTTGCACGTTACGTAACCACGCAATATACATTCACTTATATGGGAAGCCAAACACATCTAAAGTGGGACGAAACCGTGGCACCCGATTGATCCTGAGTGGGCAGAACAAATATCCAGACCAGGTGGATCGCGCGGCGCCGACCAACTTGAGCAGCACTGCTCGAATCACCCTGATCCAAGATGGCGCCGGTGAGGTCGGCTGCCGTCACGACTGCTCCGACCACCTTTTCCTTGTTTTTGTTTTTTAAGTTAGTTTTCTTTGTTTTAAAATCGGCAAAATCATCACCATTGAGTACATTAGGTATGATAGAGACACTCTTGTTTCTATTGGTATACAATGTACTCACAATTCGACGTTTTTAACTCCGGATCCGAGCTGGCCGAGTGAGATCCTGAGGGAGAACAATGGACGCGACACGAAGCGGAGGCCTCGAGGGAAACGAGCCGGCATGAGGAATAGGCTCAGAGCCCGTGCACACCGCACACCTCTGCCTAGTATCCTGCTCGCCAACGTCCAGTCACTGGAGAAAAAACTCGATGACCTCAGGGCCAGGATAAAGTTCCAGAGAGACATTCGGGACTGCAATCTCCTCTGCTTCACCGAGACATGGCTGAACCCAGCGGTGCCAGACCACGCCATCCAGCCGGCCGAGTTGTTCTCGGTTCACCGCATGGACAGGACGCGGGACTCGGGGAAGTCAAGAGGAGGCGGCGTGTGCTTAATGGTAAACAACAGCTGGTGCAACAGCGCGAGCGTTGTTCCTCTTACACGCTCCTGCACACCAAACCTGGAACTACTGTCCATCATGTGTCGTCCTTTTTATCTACCCCGGGAGTTCACATCGGTCATAATCAGCGCCGTTTATATACCACCACAAGCAGACACTGAAACTGCCTTATGCGAGCTGCATGAGGCGCTCACACAGCACCAGACACAGCACCGGGACGCTGTGCTTATTGTGGCGGGGGATTTTAATAGTGCCAACCTCAAACCGAACTTTTATCAGCACATCACCTGCCCCACCAGGGGCGAAAGGACACGGGACCATTGTTATACTATGGTCAAAGACGGTTACAAGGCACAATCTCGTCCAGCGTTTGGTAAATCCGATCACGCCGCCATCTTCCTCATGCCAAAATCCCGCGTTACGGGACGCACTCGATGACGCAGACTGGGACATGTTCAGAAACAGCTCCGA
The DNA here is from genome assembly GCA_030522415.1 of Channallabes apus. Taxonomy (NCBI): domain Eukaryota; kingdom Metazoa; phylum Chordata; class Actinopteri; order Siluriformes; family Clariidae; genus Channallabes; species Channallabes apus. The sequence continues at coordinate 19,318,796 of CM060120.1, forward strand.
TAATGACATCAGCGTGTTTACGGAAGCGGTTGTGGGATTTATTGGGAAGCTAGTAGACGATACGGTGGAGAAAAAGACTATCAGAACGTTTCCCAACCAGAAGCCGTGGGTGGATAAAACCATCCGCGACGCTCTGAGATCTCGCACCGCTGCCTACAACACGGGACTTGCGTCTGGGGACATGGAACCGTACAAGGCTGCGTCATACAACGTCCGGAAGGCGGTGAAAGAGGCGAAGCAGCGCTACGGGAGAAAACTAGAGTCACAGCTTCAACAGAGTGACTCTAGGAGCCTGTGGCAGGGATTAAGGACAATTACGGACTATAAAGCACCAACATCCGGTATGATGAACGCGGACGCGACTCTGGCAGACGAGCTCAACACATTCTATGCTCGCTTCGATGCTGCAGCTAAAGACGCTAGCGATGCTAATGGTAGTGGCGCTAATGCTAACGGCGCTAACGGCTGCAGACAGGAAGACACTGCCAGCACCGGAAACGCGCTCATCATCTCCTAGCACGATGTGAGGAGAGCCTTCAAGAGAGTGAACACCAGGAAAGCAGCAGGACCAGACGGCATCTCAGGCCGTATCCTCAGAGCCTGCGCAGACCAGCTAGCACCTGTGTTCACTGATATATTCAACATCTCTTTATCTCAGTCGGTGATCCCCACATGCTTCAAAGAGTCCATCATTGTTCCTGTTCCAAAGAAACCTCATCCTGCTTCCCTCAATGACTATCGCCCTGTAGCCCTCACCTCAGTAGTGATGAAGTGCTTTGAACGCCTGGTCAGAGAGTTCATCATCTCTTCACTACCGGACACACTCGACCCACTACAGTTCGCTTATTGTCCGAACCGTTCCACAGACGATGCAATCTCAAATCTCCTCCACACATCTCTCACCCACCTGGACACTAAGAGGGGAAATTATGTGAAAATGCTCTTCATCGACTACAGCTCTGCATTTAATACTATAATTCCCTCCACACTCACCACCAAGCTGGAGCACCTGGGACTCAGCTCACCCATGTGTCAGTGGATCTCCAACTTCCTAACTGGCAGACCACAGGCAGTAAAGATGGGCGGTCATGTCTCAGCCTCCCTCACACTCAGCACTGGAGCCCCCCAGGGTTGTGTTCTGAGCCCCCTGCTGTACTCTTTATACACCTACGACTGCGTGGCCACTACCAACTCCACCGCCGTCATCAAGTTTGCTGACGACACTGTCGTGGTGGGCCTGATCACGAACAACGATGAGTCGGCCTACCTGGAGGAGATTGGGAATCTGGAGAACTGGTGCCAGAGGAACAATCTCCTCCTGAACGGCAGTAAGACAAAGGAGCTGATAGTGGACTTTTGTACAAAGCAGGAGAGGAACTACCAGACCCCCGTCATCAACAGGAGCCCAGTGGAGAGAGTGGACAGCTTCAGATACCTCGGTGTTCACATCACGCAGGACCTGTCATGGTCCTGTCACATCAACACCATGGTGAAAAAGGCCCGGCAGCGTCTGTACCACCTCACACGTTTGAGAGACTTCAGACTGCCCTCCAAGGTGCTCAGGAATTTCTACTCCTGCACCATAGAGAGCATCCTGACGGGAAACATCACGACCTGGTTTGGAAACAGCACCATGCAGGACAGACGAGCTCTACAGAGGGTGGTGCGTTCAGCTGAGCGCATCATCCGCACCAAGCTCCCTGACCTGCACTCAATCTACACCAAGCGATGCTGGACCAAGGCCAGGAAGATCGTGAAGGACCTCAGCCATCCCAACAATGGACTGTTCTCTCTGTTGCGGTCAGGAAAGCGCTTCCGCTCCCTGAAGGCCAACACAGAGAGACTGAGGAGGAGCTTCTTCCCGCAGGCAATAAGGTCTCTCAACCATACCACATTCACACCACAAACACAGAACTAATACAACCTGTTAACGTCAACGGACACTATCGACACTTTCACGCACATCTACACTGACATTGGAACTCATATTTATGTTTACATTCTGGACCCTTGCACAAAGTCATTTTAATAAGGCACCTTAACACATGTTTCTATGCAAATTACTTGCACACCATACATCCTCCACCAAATTTCAATTTAAAAAGAAAATCTCTATTGTACAATATATCTCTATTTTTATTTCTCCACCAAATTTCAATTTAAAAATAAGAAAATCTCTATTGTACAGTATATCTCTATTTTTATTTCTATTTTATGTACAGTATACTTTTATTTTTATTTCTATTTTTATTCTAGTTAAGTAAAAATTTTCCTATTGTATTTCTTTATTCATATTTATTCCTTACTGTAAGATTTAATTCTCTTTTTAAGGTCACTGGCGGTCGTGTAAGCATTTCACTGCATATCGTACTGTGTATGACTGTGTATGTGACGAATAAAATTTTAATTTGATTTGATTTGAATTTGAAACCTTTATTCACAAAAACAAACTCAAACTCCAACGCGTCACTCTAGAGCAGGAAGTGCGTATGCGCCTTTTGCCCTTCTACGGCAAGCCCCGAGATGATAAAAACCTCACACGCACATATGCACCTCACGAGCGCCTGTGCATCTAACATTAGCAAAATATAACAAAATCAAATTAGGTTTGTTACACATCCAATCGAATATAGCCAAAGTAAAAAAATGCGGCAAACCTCAGCAATTCCCAGTTTCAATAAAATTACATTATGTAAAACAGTTTCTTTGTGTTTGAATTTTTATTTATGCATTTTCAGATACAAATTGCTATATTGTGATATATATCGTTATCGAGGTAGAAAATTGCTTCTACCGTGATAGAAGATTTTGGTTATATCGCCCACCCCTAATAGGAGGTTTAGTTTATTTAGCATATTGCATATAGAGAGGCAATGTCTGTTTACCGATCATAGGACTAGTGATTACAGTAGATGAATTGTGGTTTGTACATAGGGCTGGGCCGATAAACGATATCATATCGAGTCGCGATTTATTTGATTTTAAAAACGATGAAAAGCTCTAGACATTTTTTGCTCGATATGGATTAATCTACGAGCCAATCACACAGCAGAACAACACGACAACAACCAATCAGCGTGCAGCTTGCGCGTGCCGTGCAGGTCAAAGTTAATTTCCTACCGCACTTTGCGAAGCAAACTTGACACCAGGACAACAAAAAAAATAAAAATAAAAATGAGTGGAAGCAGCGACGAAAGTGAATCTAACCTCGAGTTATTATCCAAAGATGTTGAAATTGTCGACAAAAAAGGTAGCACGAACTCCGTTATATGAACGCATCACTCACACGACTAGGGCTGCACGATATTAGGAAAATATGCGATATGTGATATTGTTGTTGAATACTGCGATAACGATATTTCTTGCGATATAACATTTCCCTAGAGAAATGCATTTTTTTATTATTATTATTGCCTATTTTTTTTTTTTATTATTTATTTATATGTAATGATCATACTAAAATAAACAGGTAATAGATATTCGTCTGATGTAATTAAATTTAATTCAGGCTAAAAAGAAACTATATGTCAAGGAAGTTGCAAATATTTAGACTTCAAAACACTATGAATGACTTGCCAATGACCTGCCAACACAATATGAATTACTTTCAAACATTACTTTTTATTTACATGTAACCATACACTCATCAATAGTGTCTTAAAACAAGAGCATCTTTTAAACAAAATATTCTCTTTGGCTTGCCTGTTTTTAAAAAAAAAATATATATATATATTATTAAACAAAAAGTTAATTAAAAAATACTATTTGTCTCACACACACACACACACACACACACACGCACGCACGCACGCACGCACACACACACACATACACACACACGCACGCACGCACACACTCGCTCCGCGACCGGCACTAGGACCCGGAAGTAATGCGGGCGCGAACCCGGAAGTATAAGAAGAGTAAACAAGCCATTGCGTACAGCTTAGTCACTGAGTTCGCCATGTCGGTTCAGATTGTTTACTTTCTGATTCGAGTGTGTGTTTATAGGACGCAGGGTAAATGTGTGTTTTTCCCTTGCTCCCCTTCTGTGAGAGTCCTTAGACTAATTCGCGTGGTTATCCTGCCTACTCGCTTGCTTCCGCGTTTGGGTTTACCGTCTATAAAGGGCTAACGGCTAATCGCGGCTAACGGCTAATCGCTAAGTCTTCTGATCATCTGGGGTTAGTTCGCGACAGAATGAAGTATAAAGATATAAATAATGTGGGGGGGGGGGGGAGTTGTGCGCGTTCTTATCATGTGGGGGGGGGGTGGGGTTGCGCATTCTGATCATAAAAATAGAGTAACGAGGCTATTTTTAAAATGTAAGGAGTAGAAAGTACAGATAATTGCTTAAAAATGTAAGGAGTAGAAGTAAAAAGTCGGCTGAAAAATAATTACTCCAGTAAAGTATAGATACCCAAAATTTCTACTTAAGTAAGGTAACGAAGTATTTGTACTTCGTTACTTGACACCTCTGGTTATCGCGCATGCCATTATCGCGATAACGATATTTTTTCGATATATCGTGCAGCCCTACACACGACCACACTGAAAGCATGAAAATGCGGGCCGATGCTACTCCGTCAACTAGCAGGGCTAGCAGTGGGGCTGTCCCAAAGCAGATATCGCTCGTGTCGTCTTTCGTGGCCATTACATGGATATAACCAGGGCCGTTTCTAACTTTCTAGCGAAAGATACGATGCCCCTAAGCACACGAGGCTGAAGTTAGCTCCTTATTCGCAATTTCCGATTCGTTTGGCTCCTTATTGCGCAGCGTCTCATTCAGCGGCTGAAGTTAGCTCCTTATTCGCCTCGTTACTAACAGGAGTGTTCACATTGGCGAATGCTGTGCATTTTATCAATAAAACATTTTGGTGGCTTAAGCCATTCTGGCCAAGCAAATATGAACTATACAACACCTAGCAGGTACCCAACTATATAGTAAAAGTGAAATTGTCCTGGCCCAGATTGATAGCTGCATAATTCATTAAATTTTTGTTGTCATTGCATGCTTAAGCCATTATGTCAGTTTATTGGGGCCGTGTGAAATAGCCTTCATTTAACTCTGAATTGTGGGATAAAAAGACAGCCCTAGTGTGTGTGGTCTAAATGTTGTTTCTCATTATTGTTTAAAAATCTCAAAACATTAATATATCATCACAAGATACTTTTTATCATCACAAACAAGTATTTTTATAAAAATCTTTGCCTTGTAAACATTCTGAGCATGTGCCTATAGTATCTTAATTTTTAAGGCCAAATCTGTCATCTGTTTTTGTTAATAAACTATACTTTAAAATGTAATTTAATGAACCCTTTAATTTTTGGGGCTTCAGTTTAATTTAAGTTGTTCAACATTGATGTTCAATAAATAATCATAGATAGTAGATAGTGTGTGTTGCCTTCAATTAATCAATCAAGTAATGCACCCTTCATTCAAAAATCGCTCACTTGTGAGCATATTTACCATACAAAACTTGTCAGTGAACTATGAGGGCAAAAAAAAATCGTTTATTAATCGTAATCGAGTTAAAGTGTTCAATTAATCGAGATTTTGATTTTAGGCCAAATCGCCCAGCCCTATTTGTACACTTGCTTACCCAAAACATTGACAGCTAAAAGAACTTTTCTACTTTGGCTTGTAGTACTGACTGATCACTCTCCTCCATCACAGGGTGATTACAATTGGTATATATTGGTCATAGTCACTTACGTCTTGTCTATTTAAAAAATTTCATCAGTGCATTGTTCATGTTCGTCCTAGAAGATGAACATTTTAAAACAAATGAGTTATCTGAAGTTTAAAGAAAAAATATTTCACATTTTTGTTTTTCAAACTTTTTTTCAGAATGTTACACCGATCACTGATAAGTTTATGTCATTCATTAATATGCTAAAGGCACAAGCTGGCAAAAGCCTATTTGCGGCTGCTGCACACTTTTAGTTTTGGACTATATTGCAAATGGGTAATGAAATATTCAGCTAAATCTAAATTAGCAATATGCATACACTAGCTCCCCACTTTCAAATTAAAGTTAAAGTGACCTCCAGTGTACATTTCATTACTTTAAATAAGCCTCTGAGCAGGTAGCAAGTAGCTGTGGTTCAGTCAGGCACAGGTATATTAAGCAGTAAATGCATTACTGACATTAACACTGACTGTAGGAACATGTATGAGCCTAGCAAGTTGCAAGCCATTACAATGGTAAGTATTTATTTATTAAATAGCAACATGTCATACTTTATATCTGTTTGGATTTACATTTAATGATGTCTGACCTCCTCAGATCAAGTCATAACTTAAGTTATAGCAGCTATAAAAAGAAATATCTTATGCAGTTAATTAGGCAAAATTTGGAGGAAAAATGCAGCCAGGCACAAAACAGCAGAAAACTTAAAGGAACAAATTACTGTATTGACGCTGGAGCCTTCTTCCATACATGTTAAAAAAAACTTCTTCAAAAAGCTTCAACATATCAGTTATTCAATTTTTTTTCTTTAATAAATAATGTTTTATAAACCTGTGCTTTGCCTCGCTGCCTGAATGTTTTTTGTTTTTTTTATATTTAAATAGCTGTTTCATAAAATTAATCAATCGTCTCTTGACAAATCAGATCTGAGAATTCAGTAGCGCTTTTTGTTATGGGTTAGAGCTTTAAATTAAATCATTACACCATAAATGTATTCTTTAACTTTAATTTTGAATAAAGATAAAGGTGATTTTATTATATATTTTACAACAGATAATTCCAACCAAGCACTTTGATTGGACAAGGGGCATTCCATGAGTGTTGATATAGAGCGTTTGACTATATGTACTGTATCACTCTGGCACAACACAGGTGTTCAAATAACTGTTAACATCTTAAATAGGGCACTACTTTGGCAAGGGATTATACAGCATAATAGCTTTCCAATTTACACTATTTGGGACTCATCCCCAGAACAGTTAGTTAGTTGACATTAAAAGGGGAATAAGTGGATTTACAGGACTGTCCACCACCTCCATGGTTTATTCTTCTCACATTTTGGATATGTTCTCTCTTGATAATAAAAGGTGATTGTATAAAAGCAATATCACACTCAACGTTCTGCTGTTTTACTGAATATCAGTATGTCTTTGATGCCTTAGGCATACTGTAGTTTTAGGCATGTCTTAGGCAGTTTTAGGCATAACTGCAACACAGATGTGCTAATATTCAGTACAACAGCACAATATGTGATATGCTTAATTAAATAATACCTGTACTAAGTAATTACTTATGGTAATTTGACATGAAACACAGGTTTTATTAATGTGTTTGTTCTAATATATTATTATTTTCTATAGTAACAGCTCATACACATGGATATGTATGGAGGATTCTTAACATACTATAAGCTAAGAGTTATACTTCTCTAGAAAGAGGGAGAGATGCTGATTGTTCCTATGATTTATCATTTTTAATCACTGGCAGATCACTGTGATGTAAGCAAAAAAAAACACTCTGGACTCGAACAAAAGTCTTTGCATATTTTACACAAAATCTGTCCTGGGTACAAAAATATGGTTTATTGGAACAAAAAAAAATTATGTCTAGCATAGTTTTTATGATATGAATGTACACTATCGAGGACTTTATACTTAATGTACCCTGTATATTTGGACTAGTACTGCCTTGGCCAAAAAGTTTGAGAATACCACAAATATTAATTTTCACAAAGTCTACTGCTTCAGTGTTGTTGGATCTTTTTGTCAGATGTCAAATTTGACAAAATTTGTCAAACTCCAAACATTGATTATGCGAGAATGGGCTGTCATCAGTCGGGATGTGGCCCAGAAGTTGATTGACAGCATGCCAGGGCGAAGTGCAACGGTCTTAAAAAAGAAGGGTCAACACTGCAAATATTGTCTCTTTGCATAAACTTATTGTAATAGTCAATAAAAGCCTCTGACACTTATGAAATGCTTTGTAACATCTGACAAAAAGATCTAAAAACACTGAAGCAGCAGAATTTGTGAAAATTTATATTTGTGTCTCTGTACTGTATATTCGCAACACTTTTGGCCAGTGCTGTTTATGGACAATCAAGGGCTCAGATCCATTATGTAAGCTTGCATTGTATGGCCGTGTTGATGTTTGGGATTTATAATGATTACTCTGGACTGAAGTGGAGGTATTTTTACTTCGCAACTGAATAAAATGTCAGGTTTACAAAAAAAAGCTTCAGGACTGCAATGAAAGGATGCAGGCTAATAACACAAAAATGCAAGATGACCTTGTTCCCAATTTACATTTTCTAATTGTCACTCTGCTTGCATTGTAAGGTGTGTGTGTGTGTGTGTGTGTGTGTGTGTGTGTGTGTGTGTGTGTGTGTGTGTGTGTGTGTGTGTGTGTGTGTGTTCACGTGTGTATTTAACACAAAGACCCGGTACGGGTTATCTCTCTGCAGCAGCAGAATAACACAAACACCCAACAGCATATCCCTCTGATGTGCTTCTGCCAAAACCTGTGTCCTCCCTGCCAAACTGCCCCTTACAATACATACACACAAAGACACACAAAATACACACAAAATGTCACAGCCACAGTTTACATTATGTGTTTCTGCCTGAGATTAAAACTGAATGGATAGAAAAATAAATGTTGTAAAAGCTTTTAGAAATTCACAAAAACCCACAAGTCTGATCTTTTTAATGTCATCACTAAGTGTTTTAGCAAACAATAGTGTTTTCTCTAAAGTAATCTTTCACTGAGGATTAAACCATACTCTAATATTCAGGCAATATCCATCCACAGTGGCTCTTCTTCTTAGTTTATGAGTCTAATTATCTGTGTTAATGAAGGACGTGATGATCTCAGATTTCAGCTGCAGGCGAAAGCAAAGCGAAATGGTTATAAATGCCAAGGCGGTGATTAAGCTTGTGCTGAAACGCGTATACATATTTGCGAGCTCAAAATATCTAATTGGGTAATATTAGTTGCTTGCCATTATATCACAGTGCTGTTGAATTCTCCAGTCTAATTGGTTGGAAGGTGTTGGTTAATTTTCTCTGAGATTATAGTTTCAAACACAGGTTTCTGTTACTGTATTTAAGCATAATATAAACAAATTAAAAAACAAAATTATTTAGCAAAGAAGACAAAGAATGTTTAATCATTAAAATTTTGAAGCTCTTATATGTTTACTTAAAAGAGACCTCTTGCAAAATTCACTTTTTAGATATTTTAGACATTCAGATGGGTCTCCAATGTGTATGTGTGTGTATGTGTAAATAAGGTCATACCTTAAACAAGCCAATTAAATTTTCTCCCTAATGTGACCTCATATATGTTGGCTTATTGCGTAGCTCTGCAGTTCTCCGGCAGAATATAGCTCAGCAGTAGCTCATGTGCATAAATGCTCCCACACTACCCTAGTACTTATTTCTGTAAATTGGCTTCCTGCTTGCCTATAAAGCTAAAAACAGGACCCAACTTCACCAAAGCACTTAGGGGCTCTGGTAGCTCAGCTTGTTAAGGTTCTGGGTTACTGATTAGAAGGTTGGAGTTTAAGCTCCAGCTATACCAAGTAAAGCACTTAACACTGTTCGCTTCAGGGGCACTGTATCAGGCTGACCCAGTCAGACCCTCTGACCCCAGCCCTGAAACGGCCATATGCAAAGAAAGATAAATAAAATAAAAGCAGAACTTAACTAACTTATGACACCCCGCACTGCACCAGACTCCCTCCGATCCTCTAGCACTGGTCTCACCATCTCTCAGCATACAAAGAAGACATGCATTGAGACTCTTTTCTTTTCTGGAATCTAGGTGGTGGGATGTACTAAAGACCTACCTTTTTATCAAGTACAATGAAACCTTGGATTACGAGTAATTTGGTCTGCAACCAGGTAGACCTTTTGCAAGACGAGTAAAAAATTTAAATACATTTCAACTTGATAAACTTGAAATATAAGTAGTATGTATACGCTTTGTATGACGAGCGTCACATGATCACAACTCAGTGCGCGTGTCTAACATCCACATCATCTGTGCGTGTGTGTACTGTTCAATTCAATTTTATTTATATAGTGCTTTTAACAATGGTCATTGTCTCAAAGCAGCTTCACAAAAATGAGAAGAAAATTTTTAAAGGAAATTTATGGGAGTGTGTATGTGTGAGAAAAACATGTCTAGATAATAATGAGATTGTCTCTGATGAGCAAGCCAACGGTGAAGGCAACAGTGGCAAGGAAAAACTCCCTGAGATGGCAATAGGAAGAAACCTTCAGAGGAACCAGACTCAACAGGGAACCCATCCTCATTTGGGTGATAACAGATAAGAATTATATTACATCATGTGCGTTATGCAGCTGAAAGTTCAATATAACTGGGTAGAAAAATAAATAACAGGAGGAAAGAATTAGCGTAGTTGCCATTCAGGATAGATGTACTAGAGTATGGGGTTATGGGATGAGTTACGTGTATGCCAGATTAAAGAGATGCGTCTTGAGTCTACTTTTAAACTGTCTAAGCCCCGAACATTGTCTGGAAGGCTATCCAAAGCTTTGGAGGTAAACATGAAGACGCCCTACCCGCTTTTGTAGATTTTTATATTTTGAGAACTACCAGAAGTCTGAAGTTTTGTGATCTTAAGGAACTTGGTGGATTGTAGCGTATCAGAAGACTGGCTAGATATGTGGGAGCTAAACCATTTAAAGCCTTGTATGTAAGTAACACTATTTTGTAATTAATTCTAAACTGAACATGTGGCCAGTGCAGGGATGATAATATTGGGGTTATGTACTGTTTACTAAAGCATTATGACCACGTGTGTATGCACTTAAGGAATTTTTTTATTATGTGCAAGTGTAGTGACTGTGCTTTAGTAACTGTACTTAAACAGGAGACCCAGTGAAGAAAAAAAAAGTTAAAAAGGCTGAATATTTTTGGGTTGTTGAGTGAATCGTAAGAGTTTCCATTATTTCTTATGGGGAAATTTGCTTTGGATTACAAGCACACTTCCGGAAAAAATTATGCTTGCAATCCACGAAACAATGATGTTGTAGCTTGATGATCAGTATCCTACTGAACTAGCATAATGTATTTAATGATGGAGACTTCAAAGCAAGTTTAAACACTGATAACAGCATCATCTTAGGGTATTTAAGACAAACTTTGGGTGACCCCCCGAGACCCGTGGTTCTTTGTTAAAGAAATAGTAAAATATGGGACCTTTAACATTTATGGAAAGAGTCTATAGTATTAAAACACTTAAGGGCGGTTTGTATTTGATAACTGCTTTTTGCCATCATATGTAGAAGCAGTGTCAATGCAAGCAATAATGTTCAAACACTCAGCTGTGTTTCTTACAGTCTGTCCATCTGCAGGGTTAAAAGAAACACTGACCAGAAGGCATGTCAGAGCCAAAACATCTGTGTCCTTCAGGCTTTGTAAAACCACTAAACTGTAATGTTTAGCAGTTTCATGCGTAGCAATGTTATGCACACTTGTGAGCTGTGTTTCTCTTTAAAAACCTTCTGCTGTTGGCGTGATTGATGACAAATACACTCACATTACATGAACAGTAAAAGTAATTTTGAAAATTTAGAAGAATGGTACACAGACTGATTTTTCAGTACGATCCAAGGCCACATGTGAGATGTTTAAACCCTAACTGTAAGAGGAAAAACAGTGAGTGTATTAGTGAGTGTATTCAGTAATGCTACTGAAGGGGCAGTGGGTGGTAAGGGGCAGTGGGTGGCTCACTGGTTAAGGCATTGGTCTCATGATTGGAAGATCCCAGTTTCCAAACTCAGTAACCATCTAGCTGCTGCTGTTGGGCCTTTGAGCGAGTTCCTTGACTGCTTATGCTTAATGGCAACTGCTTATGCTTATCTCCCAAGTGATTGATTGATTGATTGTAAATATACAATTTAAAGCAGGAGGTTAGGTTGTTTATTCACATAGTGCGATACTGTATGTTAATGTCTTAGGATATGCATAAGTGCCTGCTTTCGGTGACCACTGCATATGCACAGCACCCATTCTGCTTACATTAAAAGCAAGGCTCACTGAAAATTTTAAATTAGACTCAAGACATTTCCTTTAGTTTTCCAGTGTGGGAAAGTGGTTTTGGTTCTTCAGTAACACGACAAGTAACAATGTGTATTATTAACTCTAAGAGAGAGAGCAGTAGATAGGCTGGTGTAACTATAAAAGTTTAGATCCAGAAATCTTGTTTGTTTTAAAACAAAAAATAATAATAATTAGGCATCCGAGTGGCGCAGTGGTAAAGTGCTCGCTATATCATCCTCAGATTGCGAGCCCGATTACTGGGTGCTGCTTTAACCTCTCGCACCCGGAGGGCTGAAAGAGAGCTGATTGACCGAGCTCTCTCAGAGGGGAGGGATGAGACGTAGTGCTCCCACATTAATCACGGCTCTACAGCCAATCAGGGGTGTCTGTGAGCTCACGCAAATGGAAGGAGTGGATAGCGCTGTCCTCTGTGTGTGTTACGCCACCCCCCAGTGGTGCGTGAGCGAGTAGGTCAAAAAGATGCGGTCGGCTGGCATCACGTGGTTTGGAGGTAATAAATAAATAAACAAATAAATAAAATAATTGTTGTGATGTAAGAGGAATAAAACACTTGTGTTACAGTGTGTCTGTAATAGAAAAAGGATCAGCATGAATTCAGCATGAAGACTGTGACATTGATTCAACAGGAAGCTAAATCATGATTTATTTCCTCTATTACTTGATCTGCTGAGTTCCTCTAGACAGAATGTAGTGGCATACTGTACATACAGTACTTAGTTATTTACAAATCAATGATTTACTTATGATTACTAAATCATATTTGACAGTCACTGTCATATTTTACATGACTGTCATATTTGAAGTGGTTTGTCCACATGAAGGAATGCTTCTATAGAAATCATGTGGAGGAAAAAAGAAAGGTATTGTACAAACCCCAATTATAATGAAGAATGGGACAATACAATGATCAACAAATCCTGGGTGACCTATGTTTAATTGAAAACACCACAAAGACAACATATGTGATGTTCAAACACAATTGACTCTTGAAAATATTCACTCACTTTGAATTTGTTGCCTGCAAGACATTCCAAAAGAGCTGGTAGAGGGGGAACAAAAACTGGGAAAGTTTGGAACATTCCACAGGTGAACAAGTTAATTAGAAACAGGTTACTGTCATGGTTGGGTATAAAAGGAGGATCCCCGAAAGGCTCAGTCATTCACAAGCAAGAATGGGGCATGGTTCACCATTTGGGAACAACTGGATGGGCAAATAGCCCAACAGTTTAGGAACAACCTTCCTCAACGTACAAATGCAAAGAATTTAGGTATTCCATCATCCACAAAGATTCAGAGAATCCGGAGAAATCTCTGCACATAAGCAGCAATACCCAAAACCAACTCTGAATGACTGTGATCTTCAATCCCTCATGCCTTACTATGTTAAAAACAGACATCATTCTGTAAATAATATTACCACATGGGCTTGGAAACACTCTGGAAAACCATTATCAGTTAGCATAGTTATCGCAACATCTACAAGTGCAAGTCAACATTGTACCATGCAAAGCACAAATCATACATCAACAACACCAAGAAATGCCACCAGCTTCTCTGGGCCCGAGCTCATCTGAGATGGACGGGTGCAAAGTGAGAAAGTGTGCTGTGGTCTGACAAGTCCGCATTTTTGGAAATCAAGGACGTCGCATGCTCCAGGCTAAAGAGGACAAGGACCAGATTGCTATCAGTGCAAGGTTCAAAAGCCAGCATCTGTGATGGTATGGGGGTGTGTTAGTGCCCAGGGCATGTGTAACTTCCACGTCCCTGGAATGTCCCTGCCTATTTCAGTAAGACAATGCCAAGCCACAGTCTGCATGTGTTATAACAGTGAGGCTTCATAGTAAAGAGTGTGGGTACTAGACTGGGCTGCCAGCAGTCCAGACCTGTATCCCACTGAAAATGTATGGCGCATTATGAAGCGCAGAATAGGACATTTCAGACCCCGGACTGTTAGTGTCCTCAGTTCCCAAACGCTTATTGAGTGTTGTTAAAAGGAAAGGTGATGTAACACGGTGAAAATACCCCTTTCCCAATCCCAACTCTTTTGGAATGTGTTGCAAGAATTCCCTATTTGTAAGAGACAATCAAGTTCATCAGTCTGAACATTCCATATCTTGTCTTTGTGGTGTTTTCAATTGAATATGGGCCAACAAGAGTTTGCTGGTCATTGTGTTGTTTTAATTTACGTCCCAACTTAATTGGAATTAAGGTTTGTACAATAGAGAGTTAGAATCAAAATAAGAAACAAAATAGGAGGTGTTCCCAAATTGGCAGAATAACTGTAATAAAATTGTTTTCATGTCATCAAATTTGAATAACATTTTAGATATTATCATGCATTCCTAAATACAATAGTCAATATGTACAGTGGTGTGAAAAACTATTTGCCCCCCTCCTGATTTCTTAGTCTTTTGCATGTTTGTCACACAAAATGTTTCTGATCATCAAACACATTTATCTATTAGTCAAAGATAACACAAGTAAACACAAAATGCAGTTTTTAAATGAGGGGTTTTATTATTTAGGGAGAAAAAAAATGCAAACCTACATGGCCCTGTGTGAAAAAGTAACTGCCCCCTGAACCTAATAACTGGTTGGGCCACCCTTAGCAGCAATAACTGCAATCAAGCGTTTGCGATAACTTGCAACGAGTCTTCTACAGCGCTCTGGAGGAATTTTGGCCCACTCATCTTTGCAGAATTGTTGTAATTCAGCTTTATTTGAGGGTTTTCTAGCATGAACCGCCTTTTTAAGGTCATGCCACAACATCTCAATAGGATTCAGGTCAGGACTTTGACTAGGCCACTCCAAAGTCTTCATTTTGTTTTTCTTCAGCCATTCAGAGGTGGATTTGCTGGTGTGTTCTGGGTCATTATCCTGCTGCAGCACCCAAGATCGCTTCAGCTTGAGTTGACGAACAGATGGCCGGACATTCTCCTTCAGGATTTTTTGGTAGACAGTAGAATTCATGGTTCCATCTATCACAGCAAGCCTTCCAGGTCCTGAAGCAGCAAAACAACCCCAGACCATCACACTACCACCACCATATTTTACTGTTGGTATGATGTTCTTTTTCTGAAATGCTGTGTTATTTTACGCCAGATGTAACGGGACACGCACCTTCCAAAAAGTTCAACTTTTGTCTCGTCGGTCCACAAGGTATTTTCCCAAAAGTCTTGGCAATCATTGAGATGTTTTTTAGCAAAATTGAGACGAGCCTTAATGTTCTTTTTGCTTAAAAGTGGTTTGCGCCTTGGAAATCTGCCATGCAGGCCGTTTTTGCCCAGTCTCTTTCTTATGGTGGAGTCGTGAACACTGACCTTAATTGAGGCAAGTGAGGCCTGCAGTTCTTTAGATGTTGTCCTGGGGTCTTTTGTGGCCTCTCGGATGAGTTGTCTCTGCGCTCTTGGGGTAATTTTGTCGGCCGGCCACTCCTGGGAAGGTTCACCACTGTTCCATGTTTTTGCCATTTGTGGATAATGGCTCTCACTGTGGTTCGAGTCCCAAAGCTTTAGAAATGGTTTTATAACCTTTACCAGACTGATAGATCTCAATTACTTTTGTTCTCATTTGTTCCTGAATTTCTTTGGATCTTGGCATGATGTCTAGCTTTTGAGGTGCTTTTGGTCTACTTCTCTGTGTCAGGTAGCTCCTATTTAAGTGATTTGTTGATTGAAACAGGTGTGGCAGTAATCAGGCCTGGGGGTGACTACAGAAATTGAACTCAGGTGTGATAAACCACAGTTAAGTTATTTTTTAACAAGGGGGGCAATCACTTTTTCACACAGGGCCATGTAGATTTAATAACGTAAACCTTCATTTAAAAACTGCATTTTGTGTTCAATTATGTTATCTTTGACTAATAGTTAACGGTTTTTGATGAGCAGAAACATTTAAGTGTGACAAACATGCAAAAGAATAAGAAATCAGGAAGGGGGCAAATAGTTTTTCACACCACTGTATACAATTCATATTTTATATAAAGTAAGGCAAAAGTAGGCATAACTTTTTATTAACTAACATAGATGGATGTTTAAAGAAGGGGAAACCAGCATTAAAGACAAACCACACAGTAGGTGACCATCGTTTGTTACAAAGGAGATTTTTAAAGAGGGTTCGTAAGTTGGGGTTAAAGATGGCGCTTATGATGGAAACTAAAGTATGTTGAGTAGTACCTTTGTATAGAGGAAGAGATACTGTACCAAACCATGTGCAACCTGAATGACCTGTGTCAGTTAATTAAAAAAGTTTTACAATACTTTCGGTACATTCCTTACATAACAATGTACAGTCTCAAATGTGATGTTGCGTTTCTTAACATTTTAAAATACCTCTAACTTCTGTTTAGGTAGAACAGTGATTTATTTTTGGCCAGTTTATTTTTCTTAGTTTGTGATTTATTGCATGAACTTTCCATATGTTATATATTAAAAAAGCATAGCTGTGATTTTGTCTCTAAACGGAATCCCAAAATCAATGTCTGTTAGACTGTTTTGTGTTAGAATGCTAAATCGGTAAACCTGTGCTTGCTTTTCTTTTTTAACAAGATAAAAATCACAATATCATGATGAATATCTTCACTGTTTTATACGAAAAGAAAACTCTTATTTTAATTCAGTCCTAAGTGCATGTGTAGAGCGAGTCACCCAGGACTGTGAAGCGAGCCTTGCTGTGTGTGCTCATGTTTTGCAGCCTGTGGTAAAAGTTTGAGCAGATCGTCTGCTTCTCCTGATAAGTGGCGGTCTGTTGTATAAGAAATGCTGGAGCCTTCGCTGTTGTACAAAAACATATCACAGTGTCAATTAGGCTGGCCCCAAACAGGATCTGGGCACGGCTCACTCAATGCCGCATTAATAAAACATGGCCACCGCTCCTTGCTTCGCTAGCCGGCTAATTGGCAAATTAGAAAGTGAGATGCTTTAAACGAGAGAACACTGCATTCACTGGAGACGATGCCCTCCCCCATTCGTACACACGCACACACACAGAATAAGAGAGACACTGTTCCTCTTTCTCTGTCCTTTTCCTTGTCCAGGTCTGTCACTCTTTTACACACATTAACTAGCATTTTTATATTCTCTCTCTCTCTCTCTCTCTCTCTCTCTCTGTCTCTGTTCTTTATGTAGCTGACTGTCATTCGGGACATGTGGTTCTTTATTTCTTTATCGCCTAAAGCTTTAATTTAACATACTGTTAAATAGAAGCCTGAAAAGGTTTCAAATGTAATTATCATGACTACTAAAGCACTCTAAAGAGCAAAGTGTAAAACAGCTTTAGTTAGGTTTATATGAAAGTAGGTTAAGTTTTCCTTCCCTAATATGGAAAACTTGATTTTCTAAAAAGACATGATTAGATATAAACAGGATTTTATGACACTGATAAATGTCTGTAGAAATACATAAGCAACTAGACGTACTGTACATCTAAAGAAGTGAACCTCTTTTCCTATTTCACTTTTCACGAAGGAGTTCTGCTGACCTCTAGTGGAGAACTGAGGCTCCATCCTTTGATTTGTGAAGTCTCAGTGCATTTAATTTCTAACACTCTAATTTGCTGTGTGTATTTCAGATAGTCGACACGTTCTTCATCGGTCGCTACGTGCTCCTGGCGGTAGTGAGCGTGGTCTTCCTGGTGTCTTTGTTCTTCCTCTTACCTTTCCACTTCCTGGAGCCCGTGTACGCCAAGCCACTGAAAACCCACTAGACCAGCAGCAACCTGGCACTTGCCCTGTTGCCCTATGGACCAGCCAGCATCAATGAGAATGACTTAAGATAAGAGGCTCCTGTAAAGAGGCTTCAGTTTTGTTTTGTCTGCTGGAAAAATGAGATGGTCTGCTCGGTCTTTGACTGTAAAGAAATAAACAAAGGACTATCTCTGCTACCGAAAAGACGAAGATATACTTTTGATTCAAGATGTCTCCCGTTTAATGATTTCTGTCAGCAGTTGTTGTAAAGGGTGAGTATGGAAGATTACAGGGGCCCCTGAGTGACAGGGGGCCCTTAAAAATGCTCTGATAATTAAAAAAGGGTTGGCTATATCAAGGTTGCAGCGCCAATATCTCTAAGGCGTCTGACTTTTGTAGCTTTTTTTTTTTTTTTTTTTTTTTAGGTTTTCTGGTTTAGTTAAGCCTTTTGGGAAGTCGTTCAAATCCCACCACCACGAGCTATACATTTAAACCTTACCTGCTCACTTGTGTACTGTCTCGGTTGTGCAGTAGGTCTGTTTGGATACAAAGTGCTATCTAAATGAGGAAGAATAAATGTTTTTCAGTTTTTATACTCACTGTTTGCATTTTTCAATAAATATTTTTTTATTAATGTTTACTTGTGTTATGTATTTCTTATTACAAATGTCAGTATTATTATCTGTGCATAATTTAGTTAACTGCATAGAGTCTATTAACTGATGCCGGTCTATTAACTGGTGACCTACTACCCCTTATTGTGCATACAGAGAACGCAAACGAGACATTTCATCAGCTCTGCACCATTTTGACATGCTAATTTGGCTCGCTAGAAGCACTCTTTAAAACAACATAACAAAAGCACTGGGAGCAGAATTGGGTGCTTTAGCAGAATGTCAAGCTGTGCAAGTTGATTATTCGGATTGTAACAAGGAATGCTCTGTTTGGCTTTTTTATCGCATTTGTCATATATCTTTAAAAGAGACGGACATCATTATAGCACTTAATTCGTGTGCCTGTTGATGTGTTTACTGCTCACACTGAATACATCACGAAGCTTGCTGAGGTCTAGTGTTTGCTTCTAAAAGACAGTTTGTTTAGACTCTACACAATTTGGCTGGTTCACATCTTTTGAGACACTAACTCGGGCTCCATTCATTCTCTTTGTTGCTACATGGTTCTAACCGCCTGAAGCAGCATTGGCAGATCTTCCACAGATTATCGTCTTGAGTTGGTAAACACCGCTCACATCCTTGAAAATGAAAAATTTTATAAAAGCCATACTTATTACACCTTTAAAGGAAAACTGCTATGCTGTTCTTTCTTTTAGTATTTAATAATTGTTTTACATAACCTGCACTCAATGAGTTTTTGTTTTAGGATGTGGCTCACCAGGAAAATCCCTTTTACACCTCCCATGTACCATATACCATCTGTGCCAGGTATCTTCCTCTATTAAAAACCTGTGCCCATGTGTGACAGTGTATCAGCCTATCTGATGTAAGGGATCCAAATTTAATGCTTGATATTTCCCCTTGGTTTTGTGAGCTCTCATATGTCAAGTCTTCTCAAGCTTCTTTTAAAGAGAGAGAGAGATCTGGGAAGGACGTGCAGTGAAATTCCAAACAAGTCTGATGAAAGAGAATCTAATGAATCAAATCCAATCCTATTAGTTCCGGCCCACATCTCAACACTGAGGCTTTCTGAGAGCTAATATATGGATGGATGGATGGATGGATGGATGGAGCAATGGTTGGATTCAGGTAGACGGGTATGAATGAAGATCTGCATTTATGTGGGAGTTATTCCTGAAATCCATGATTATAGAATCATTTAATAAATCATTTAATAAATTATTTAAGAATCATTTAGGAATCATTACATGTTCACTATCCACACGGATGGTTGCCAGACCTATGGGTCAAGAAATAATTTGTGTTTTGTATGTACATAATATGTGTTCATTTACAGACCATGGTCATCTCACAATCTTGATCAGCTGTATGATTTCTTCCCTCGTCTTTCTTTCGTTCCACACCTCAGACCTCAGTTGGGTTTCTTGCTGGTTGTGACTCTCTCCTCTCTCCAGGGAGTGGGAAAATGAGTCGAACAAAGCGACCAGGGCAGCAGCGCTCATTGGGAGTCTTAGCGGGAGCTTTTGTGGTGCAGCCAGCTGGACATACAAAGAAACGTGAGAGAGACAGAGAAAAGGAAACCGAGGGAAATGGTGATCCAGGGATAGAGAGGTGTTGGCATTGGATGTGGGTGTGGATACTGGGGTTTGGGGTAGGATAGTGAAAGTGGGATAGGGAGAGGGATGGAGAAAAGGGGAGGGTAAGGTGGGAGGAGGAGAGGAGTAAATGCTCTTTTGTGATCCACTCAAGTAGAACTCCTGCTCCCACCTCCTTCTTTTTTCCTCCCGCCTCCTTTTCTCGACATCTCAGTGACCTTTTAGACCTTATTCTAACCCTGAGAATCTGTAGCTATGGATCTCAAGTTGAGGGCTAAGAGATCAGATCAAGGATAAGTTCTTACTATCCTGCTGTATTAAACAGGTCTGTAAATTATTCTGTATTTGCTAAATGCTTGAAATGTAAATGTTAAAAACATGGACTAAGACATTATAATAATAATTGCTAAATTATTATTATAATTATAGTATTACATTATTACAATTATTATTATTGATTTGTTGTTTAAATAATAACAACAATAATAATAAATATGGATATTGCATAAAATAATTATATATATATATATATATATATATATATATATATATATATATATATATATATATATATATATATATACAAAATATAATTCCTATACGTAGTAGCAGTAGTAGAAGTTTTAGTGATATAATGAACCTTCCCGTGTCTACTGTATTCCTTCCTGTTTTTATGCTGTAGGTCTCAAGAGTGACATCACTTCCTCTAATTCATCACAGTAAGTTTATTTCAGAACTCCTAGTTGATTGTACAAGGCCACATTAACAGAAAGCACTGATTGCAAGGGAGGTGAAGGTTTGAGAGCAGAATTCTCAAGATGAGATTATTTTAGTGGCATTCCCTCACTTACAGCTTATGGCATGGGCATGTGATGGTTACCCAGGCAATGGCTGATGTATTTTTGGCAATACAAGTGTGGATTTTCTCACTGCCTCTCAGTCCTGCACCATTACCCCTTTTGTGTGAGGTCTTGAGGTGCTGTCAGAGCCTCATGCACCTCCCATCTTCAACCCCCAACTCTTTCTATCTTTCTCCCTCTCTTTCCACAGAGGGGATTATCTCAAAGGCCCAACTCCTGGCCCTGTTTGATGGGTCAGTGCAGGCAGCTATAGCCCCTCTCTGCCCAGTCCTGATGGCCTGAGATGGCCTGAAGCGTGGCGTTTGACATTTCTAACAGGGATGTAGTGCTCTATGTGGAGCTGAATGGAAGGGTCTGTATGGGTGAAACAGTGATGGGGTGTTTTGTTCAGCATACAAGTTATAGTTAATGTAGAACTAACTGACAGTGTAATTTGTTTAATTTTAGTCAAAATGTAGTTTCATGTTATAATAATATTTGAAGGTAATCATTTTAAATTGTTAATCTTAATTATTATATTTTGTACTTTTAGTATATATGTGGGACTTTGAGTCAAACCATGATGATGATGATGATGATGATGATTAAATTTCTAATGAATGAAGATGATTTGAAATTTAAAAGACCAGTGATGAATGGTGCAAAGGTTTTAAAGAAGGCCAGATATCCATGAATTCTGTCTGAGGTGACTCAGAGCTCACTGCAGTCCATCCTGTGAATATTCAGCGAGTGGAACGCCTAATCCTAGAACATTGATGGATAACTTGTATGATGTACACATCACACTATTTTCATTTTACAGAATCTCAATGCTAGTTATAGTTATATCCATGGTATAGTCCTGACCTTGCTCCAAGCCATTTCCTCATTTTGGGACATTAAAGGAGATTCTGGGTGCAAGGTGCAAAAGTCCTGGTTTGACTTGAATGCACCTCATATACAGAACACTTGTATTATACTGTATATTTACCTTGAAAACTAATACCGTATATAAAGTGTGTGTGTGCGTGTGTGTGTGTGTGTGTTTACAAGGTCTTTTTGATATTTAATAAAACACAAAGTGGGCGGCACGGAGGTGTAGTGGTTAGCACTGTCGCCTTGCACCTCCAGGGTCCGGGTTTGATTCCCGGCCAG
Organism: Channallabes apus; assembly: GCA_030522415.1. Classification (NCBI taxonomy): domain Eukaryota; kingdom Metazoa; phylum Chordata; class Actinopteri; order Siluriformes; family Clariidae; genus Channallabes; species Channallabes apus. Next base: position 19,340,765 of record CM060120.1, read on the forward strand.
GCTCGATTCCCGTCTCTGTGTGCATGGAGTTTGCATGTTCTCCTCGTGCTTGGTGGGTTTCCTCCGGGTACTCCGGTTTCCTCCCACAGTCCAAAGACATGCAGATTAGGCTAATTGGTGTTCCCAAATTGACCATAGTGTGTGTGTGTGCGTGCGTGCGTGCGTGTGTGTGCGCTCTGCGATGGATTGGCATGCTGTCCAGGGTGTACCCTGCCTCGTGCCCTGAGTCTCCTGGGTTCGGCTCCAGGTCCCCACGACCCTAAATACAGGATAAAGCGGTATAGAAGATGAATGAATGAATAAATAAAACACAAAGTGTTTTGTAAATGGTTTTATTAATGCTTAACGAGTATCCTCATTTCCTCTAGAAAAACAAATCCAGTTGCATCTGCACCATTTATTGCACTGTTTTATCCAACTGAATTTTTATTTTCACTCGATTCCGTATTCAGTAGTTTCAAAATCACTCAGACTAAGCTATGAGAAGTGTGTTTGATGTGGCAGGCAATCAGACTGCAGTTCCAAGACGCCAGTATGTAAAAGTCCATTTATCCTGATTACATGTCAGAGATGATTCCTTAGGACATTCAAATATGTGGCACTAGTGATGTTAGTTCTGCTCTAATTTGAGTTGCACTTTTGAGGTTTTCATTTGGTTCACACCTATAGAATCTTACCTTTTACAAAGCTAGCATTATTAACCAACCAGTCCTTAATTATTGATTGATGCATTGTTCAGAACTTAGATAGTCTGTGTAATGTAATCATATTTAATTCCTTACCCATACAAAGTATTACTTTCTACATAATGTGTTTCTAAAACAATAAAATCAACATAAATATCTGTACAAGTATATGCAGTACAGTAGAATGGACATCCATATCCAAATGATGACCGCAAGGTCAGAGCCGCTGGTTCCTCAATATAGAGTCGATGGTTGTAGAGGTGTCATGCAGTGATAATCACATAACACCTTGGTTCACTTTTCCAGAATAGGTGGAACAAAACACAATTTGTTTCTCCTATTCCATCACACTGTCTTAAAATTTTCGATCAGAAAGTGTATGCACCCTGAACATGTGTGTGGTCTCTAGTCTAAAACTAGCTAGGAAGTTTTGGGGTTTAAGCCCAGAACTGGTCAGGCCTGTTGCCCAGCATGGTCCTTGTGTTCACAGTGAAGCGAACCAGCGGGCCTGGAGAGAGTGACACTGTGCCTGCCTATATGAAACTAATCGCTTTCTCCTTCCTGTTTGATTCTGACCACTCAGCCATGATGATGTTTGAGCCCCATACTGTGTGAACAGGCAAGAACAAATTTCTCCTGGCTCTTTGTGCCCAGGCAAAGCCTTTCCAAACTGTTTTACCACTCATGGGGGTGGCAGGAAAAAAATGCCTTCTTTGTGTCTTTTTTCAAGCACGTCTTTCCCGCAATCAAAAGCCACAACATTCCTGCTGTCAGATTAATTGATATGTTTGGGGTGAAAAATAAATGACATTCACTTATGGGGAAACAACTCCTGCTTAACAAGTGATAATGTTCCAGTTGTATTAGCGATTTTCGTTGCTCAGTTCGATGTTTTCATTGCCTTGAGAAGATAAAAGGCGAGTTTGAGATCGAGAAATAGTCTGGAAATGCTGAATGGGTCACAACAAAAGCGGTGCCTTTCATGCTATGCAGGCCACTAAAGCCATTGGGGAAGGTCAGTTCTGTTTGAAAACATTCCCTCTTGGCCCCTCTATAGCTCTATCTGAGTAAGTGGTAAACTCTCAGAACGAAGTAACAGCAGTGTGTCAGCTTGACCAAGGTGATGTATGTGGCCATGATGCATTTTCTTGGCCAATTTGATGTTCTAAGAAAGATTGTTGTCGATTTGATCACTTGTAGACACTTGTAGATTAATGAAATTGATGCTAATTGGTAAAAGGCCCATCCTCCCTTCTTTGCTCATACCCCCTCCTCTCCCTTCCTGGCCCCATATCCCAGCCTTGTTCTCTATCTGTGGGACGTGCAGAACGAATGACACAGATGTTGTTGGAGGAGACAGCACCCCGTCCCTCTCCTCCTTGCTCCCAGCATGGGGTCTCAAACTTGTTTTTCAATCATTGTGTCCACCAACTTCTTTCCCAAAAGAGAACAGAAAACAGAGTAGAGAAAGAGGGCAAGAGGGAGGGAGGGAGGGAGGGAGGGAGGGAGAGAGAGAGAAAATGAGGGAGGGAAATTGAAAAAAAAAAAGCACTGGTGGAACATAAAGAAAATTCTTTATAACAATCCCCAAATAACTTAGCACAGATCTGTTGGTAGCGATCAGCTAAAGCTTGATTTAGGCTTGCCCTTAACTGGGGTGGCCCTCTAGGAGAAGACTTAGAAGTGAGAGAGCAGAAAAGACTAGCACTACTCCGTGGATCTTTTCCATGTGAAGATGCAGCTCTCAGAATGGCTGCTCTGGCTGGCATTCCTGTGCACCTGCACGGTGCAAGCATCAGGTCACTGCAAATGCCACTGCACATGCTCACCCAAGGACCCGCAGCTACAGGTGGCTCAGAGGTCAGAGAGGGCAGAGGGCAAAGGAAATTTTCGCCATCGTCTGGCACATGTACATCCATCACACCGAAACAGAGGTCACCGCAGGAAAGGTAAAGTCTGAAACACAATTTGTTTTTTATCTGCTTATCCAGGATGGGGTTCTGGAAGCAGCGTCTTATGATTTTATCCTTTTTTTTATTTTTTTTAATTCACCACGATTATCAATATGTCGTGCAAAGAAGAATTCCATGCAATGATGCAGCTGTGTGCATTTTAAACAGTTTTCCACTGGTGCTCATCATAATACAAAGATTGAAAAGATGATCACTTATGCATGGATTACGCTTCGCTTGGTTGTTCCCACTCAGGATAAATTCCATTTTCCAATCTTTGTCAAGAATGTCACGGCTATGATCATACAACGGCTTTGGGGAGAACACTGTGTCAGCATGGGGGCTAATGCATGAAATCATTGCAACTTGTTTAAGTCTTTTCCATTATGATTTTTTTTTTCGTCATGTCTGGCGGTTACTACAGGAAAGATTTTGTATTGGCTAGCATGACTCAATTTTTTCTTATGAAGATTTCAATACATGAAATGAATCTGAAAATTTATGGAAAATTCATTAATTAATAAACTAAATCAAATTGGACCTAATGTACTACAGGTATTTTACTTCATGTGCAGTTAATCATTAGTAGAATTATTGTAATTGTAAAATATTATTTATATTGTTGCTTAGTATCTTTTGAATGTTTGCATTACTTTTATTTTATTAACAGTTTTTTTGTCACAAAAAGTAATTTTGTAGTGGTAATGTTTCAGTTAGTTTATGTTGTGAACTGGTGCATGGTAGAATAGCTCCAAACCAAAGTTTAAAATTTTATTGATCTCTATTTTAACTTTTTGTGTTTGGTTGTGGTTGTTTAGATGGATAATCTAATAACAGTATTTGTCATGAACAGTATGAAAGTTTATATCATCATGAAATGTTTACATGTATATTATCAAAAAAGTTTATGTATATTGAAAAATTCTCTGCTGATTATATAACACTTTAAATAGGAATTTGAATTCAAGTGTTAATATATAAGTTGATTTGCTCATTAAGGTTCCTATATAAATAAATCTTCCTTCAGTCTGTTTGAGATTTTTTTTCGGTCAGTGATCCGCTGCTCTTTTGTTGCATCTGAAGGCTGCTAAATGTGCTGGCCATGAAGGCCATGATCTCCAGATCAATACACGTCTATCAATGAAGCTGAGGCCTTTTCAGCCTACAATAGGCAGCGCGCTAAACACTTTTTTTTATTTAGGTCTTTCTCAAAGGAAAATTAACTACCATTGCCTATTTTTCTTTTTGTGCTCTCTATTCTCTCACTCTCTTCTTTCTCTCTCACCCCAACTATATTTACAACAGCTTTAAATTAACTATGGATTGAATGCATTGGATTAAAACATCAGCTAGAACTTTACTTCCTTAAGTGTTTTTATTTGTTTGCTTGGTTATAGTGAGAATATCATATCGTCATTTTAATAAAGTTATATTTGAGCATTATAATCTAGTGTGTTATTTATGAATAGGGTCAAAATATAATAAATGTAATTCAGAGTGTAATATAATAAATTCAACCCTTCCCTTTTAGGTCTAAAATACATTAAATCATGAAATCTTAGGCAATGCATTGCATAATAACACAATGAAAATTTTTGTTTTCTTCTTCTTTTTCTTTTCCTTTTAATATAATAGGATTTAATATATACACATATTGTTTATTTAATTATAGTTATTTGGTTATCCTATTTTTGTGTAAACGAACATTATAGTAATGCACAGCATACAGTAACAGTGATCTCAGTCTGAATCAGTGTTCAGGCAACCGGAGGTATTTCCATGTATTGTCTTGGTAGTGAGACATTATGCTTTCCTGTTTTTGCTAAAGTAAACGGCGGCTCTATGTTCATTACCATAAAAAACTCTTCTGTATCTGCAACTAGAAAGGCCCTCTGAATCAATATATTGATGGTAACTGATTACTAAATACTGACAACCATATATGTCATATGTTGAAAAGGGCTTTTGTTTGGAATCTGTTAAAACAGATTGGGTATTGATTATATATAGTTAAAACGTGTGCAGAATAACCTTCAGTCAAACATTCCTAGGTATGAACAAAATGGTTATTCATGCCAGCATCAGAATAAATAAGCAGGTGGCAGAGAAGAGTAGTGGTTGGCACTGTCACCTCACACCTTCGGGGATGAGGTTGTGTGTGTGTGTGTGTGTGTGTGTGTGTGTGTGTGTGTGTGTGTGTGTGTGTGTGTGTGTGTGTGTGTGTGTGTGTGTGTGTGTGTGTTGGTGTGTGTGTGTTCATGTGTGTTCATGTGTGTGTGTGTGTGTGTGTGTGTGTGTGTGTGTGTGTGTGTCCAAAACAAAAAAAAAGTGTCCAAAGACAGATTGATTGGTGTTTCCAAATTGCCCATAGGCTATGAGTGTGTGTGCGTGTAGGTGGCAATGAGGTTGCAAGAAGACTGGACTTCAGCAACATTACTTCCCCTTACACAATCAAAGCTTGCGTGAAGTCATAGGTCATCGCAGCCGACCATAATTCATAAAATTCTTAAATCAGTAAAAAACAGTATGTGTCAGAATCTAATAATTTTTAGCTTTTGTGACAGCATTGACGTAAGAGTAAGCCATGCTTGATTTCAATGTGGTATAAACAGTTTTCGTAAACGTAGCCCTTAGAGTTCAGAGCATTTTAGCCATTTTTTTTGTTGCTGTTTTTTTAAATAGACATATATAGGTCTTAGGAGTGTGCAGTATAGAGTGACACATCCTTTTCAGCACAAAATAGGCAATATAATGAATTAAATTTATTTCATTTTAACCAACTTCCCCAAACACAACTGAGGGAAAAATTAGTAAATGGGAAAGAAAGGCAAAGAAATAGCACAAATACACACAACCACAATTTCTATGGTTGTTTTCGGTTGTTTCTATGACCAAAAAATTATAAAATTATGCTCTTTTTATGAGTTTCATTTCATTTTTGCAACTTAATTCACATATTTTGGTAGTGGTGAAATTTGAAAATCATCTGAACATCCGAATGTTTTTTAATAAGGGAATTCAAAAATTTGTTGTCAGATGTCTAAAAAAAAGATGTATTCGTCTATTCCAAGAGTTAATGAAAATACATTTTATAGCAAGTTTATATAATTTGTCTCACTTTGATACAGTATATAATGTGTACTACTGAAGTAGGCCTAAACTCCTCAAAACTTAAGCGTAGTAGCACAGTACTGTCAGATGCGCAAAGCATCGCAAAACCTCCGTAGGTTATGAACAGGAAACAGAATTGAGTAGTTACCTTTTGAGTCTTTTGGTCTGAATCGTTCGTTCTTTTGTCACGTGACTCCCATAGACCCTATGCAGTGCAGTACACAGGAAACAGAATTGATTGATTCTTCTCAATGAGTCTTCTAGTCCTAGTCGTTCATTCTTTGGTCATGTGACTCCCTAGATGCTATGCAGTGCAATAGATTTGAAAGAACAAATTACTCAGACCAGAAGATATGAGAGATGAGCTACTCATTCTGTTTATCATAATATGTCCTTACCTGAATTGTAAAATTTTCATTAGTCAAAATTTGTGTATGTAGACGTTTTGGGTGTCTGTTTATTGAAAATTTAACATTTTATTTTATTTCTGGACAAAAGAATGATATGAACTAAATGACTAAAAAAAAGATTCATTCATTTTGTTGAATGAGATTCAAAGATCAGAGTCACTAAAACGATTCAAACTTCCCATCACTAATTTGAGAGGTTAAAACACTGCTTTTTCTTTATAATCCTACAGGTGGTGCACTGTGAACTATTTACAAATTCTCATCCTGGGCTGCGTTTCCCAAAAGTATCGTAAGCCTAAGTAGTTTGTAAAAATTATCGTACGACTGATCTTAATATTACGGTCTGTTTCCCAAAAACATTGTAACTTAAATAGCACTTGAAAAGCTTCGTAGATCTACGAGTGCTCTGGAGTAATCGTAAAGCCTTAAGTGCATCGTAAGGAGACAGAATTATGAGGGCGCCTGCTGGACAACCGGCAAATTGCACCTAAAATTCATTTCTCTTGAAAGTCATTTTTCATTTTATTTGTACGTATATTTTTATTCTTTTCTATTTTTTACTCATTCCACAATTCAATCTAGAAATAAAAATGAATAAAGAAAAATAAAATAAAAATGACATAAATGTTAGAATGAAAAAAAAGTACACTGTTGTATATGGACATTTCGAGGGTAGTACAAATGTATTTACTAGAAAATATTTAATGTGCTTTAAAGATGACACAAATAAAGGGTGACTTGCTGGCGTGCATGAAACCCAGCTATGTATTGAACATGTCTTGGTTGAGCATCATGAAGTCTCATCTCGACTACATTCTCTTCCTCCACCTCTTCATCTTCCTCCCTGATGTCCAAAGGCCATTCTTGCCCTCACTGCAATGTTGGGCAACATAGCTGTTACTGTTATTACAGCACAGCACTTTTGTGGCACAAAGAGAGCTCCAGTTCCTCTAAAATAATATTAATTTCTTCTTTATTGAAAAATGTATTTTCTTTGTTTTTTGGTTTCAGCCATTTTGCTAATGTCTCCCACCCTAGGTATGTGCTTATTTAAAATTTTCTCCCATTAGCAAATGCACTGAAGATAATTAGGCTAAACTTTTCAAAAATAAATGTAAGAGCTTATTTATTTATTTATTTATTTATTTTTATGTGAGATAAGCAATTGTTGATAAAGAAATTGATAAATAATTCTACTTAAATAATCAAGGTTTCATATAAATAGCGAAAATGATGCTGTTCGAACTGTTAGAATTACTGTAGTTTTATGCGAGATTGGAGTAAGACAGTGTTTTTACAGAACGACATTTCCAGATAATTTATGTTTTTAAACTTGCTCAAGAAGAAATTACAGGACTTTTTATGTTATTCGAGTTGAATATACATTCACACAAGCAGAAGAAAAGGAAATAAAAACTTGCTAAAACAGCAACAATGACAGCGTGACATTTCAGCACGTGAGCAACAGCTCGAGACTCCTACAGTAAGTAGCACTTAAAGCAGGGCTACGTGCAATTGTGTTAAGTGCATTTTTGGGAAACGCACGTGAAACAATAACGAACGTTCGCAAAATGACTTGTAGAAAACACTGGATGGTATGAGTGCATTTTTACAAAGTTTTTTTTTTTTTTTTTAAGTAAGAAATCTTATAGTGTAAGTAATAGACTACACTTATTTACTCATTAAACTTTTTTAAAGGTTTAAAACGTAACAAAATCGTGATAATATTGTACTGGTTGACTGGTGATTCCCATCCTTAATATACTGTAAGTGCTGATCTGATACTGATGGTAGCGCCACCCTGGCTGTGGTGTATGTGATGTGTGTGTGTATGTGATGTGTGTGTGTATGTGATGTGTGTGTGTGTGTGTGTGTGCGGGGAGTGTCCCAGATCCGGATGGCGCTTTCCTTAACAGAGTTGCTGCAGAGAGAGAGAGAGAGAGAGAGAGAGAGTCGCCTTTTGGTCTGTTAACGGACTTAACGGTGATGTAAGTCGATTAGGAACTGGATATACAGCGCAACTAGAAGTACTTGTGAAATACCAGAGTTCCGGGACTCTGAGGACTTGGTTATAGGAGACAGCGATGCGGTAAAGCTCTGACTAAAACCCACTTCAGTTCTCCGGGTAACGCGTGCCGAGAGCAGCGCAGATGTTCAGGGTTTATCTGACTGCTGCACTGTTTTACTGCCTGCAAGGTGAGCAAACTGACCGTGATTTATAGCTTAATGTATTAGTTATGTGCTTTGTAATGTATAACTATAGTGACGTAAAGAGAGGTTTATTACCCATTTTTTGTTGTACTATGTATTTAATTGAAAGTATAGTACGTTAGTGTGCATTAGTCCGAATGACTGATAAACCAAAAGAACCTGTTGATGAAAAGGTTAGAGTAAGTGCATCACGTGACAGAAAGCACATGTCACATTTTAGTCAGATATTTATATATATATATATATATATATATATATATATATATATATATATAGAGAGAGAGAGAGAGAGAGAGAGAGAGAGAATATATATGTTTGTTTGTTTTATTTTTTTCATACTTCAACATACAGATGTCCTTTCCTATTTTGTCCATTTCTTGAAAATTCACCATTCCATGAAATAACATCAAGTATGTAGATCATTTGTTTCCGTCTTTTCAGGAAATTCCAATTTATGAGACAATAGAAACTTTTTATAGCTGGTGATAGATTTGCCAAGAATGTATCACATTCCAGGCTACATTGTTGAGCTGCTAGCATATCTAGTGATGAGAAGTCGGTCAAAGTTGTCAGTCAAGTATTTAATCGATACACGCATAAGATACAATAAAATACTAGGAACAGTAAACTACTAGGCTGTGACCCTATGACACTTTTTTTTTTCATTTTCAATAGGAAAAAGATGCTCTAGCAGATAGTATCCTGCAAATCTCAGTCAATTGTTTTGCATTGTTTCAAGCCTGGACGCCCGTAATGATGTGATTGGCGTGTTTTGGTGTCGGGTATAAAGGGGGTCATCGTAAAAGGCCAGTAATAGCAGTGTATGTGCTGGAGGGCTCTCTGCACAGCTGATGGATATCCTGTTAGTTCTTGATTGTGTTTGTAAGTGAAGGCCTTTTGTTCCTTACACAAAAAACCTTACTGCTCTTCAAATCCTAACAGGAAATGCATTTCCGCATTTTTACTCACAGAGTTGTCTTCAACAGCAGCCGTGTGACGAGAGTTACGATGCCATCCATAAATAGAAGTTGTTTATTTATGTTTGCTTTAGGGTGATGTTGCTCCAAAGATGGCAAAATGTTCAAAGGAAGATGGTTTTAATTTCTGGATTCGTTAGAACTTTTAATACTCAAGGACACGACTGGCGTAAATAGTTGGGATTAATGGTCTAGCACTTGTGGAATTTAATCACATAACATTACAGGCACAAGCACATAAATGTCACCAGTTATTTATCTAGATATTAAAATAGTTATAGCAGGGATCTTTTTTTATTGAGCTCATTCCTTACAAATTAAGCTAGATGATTGATTGGAATTCCTTTAAATGAGTTTTAAACACGGTGTAGATTTCACCTGTTTATAAAATGACGTTATTTGACAGTTCGTCCTACATCTTTTAGGTTCCAGACTGCGTTCTGATGAAGTTTCTCCCCGGATAGTGCATCACCCATCTGATGTGGTGGTGCGTGTGGGGAATCCCGCTACACTTTCCTGTCGAGCTGAAGGAACCCCAGAACCATCCATCCAGTGGCTCCGCAATGGCATCCTTCTGGAGCCTGATAAGATGGACTTCCTGTCTCGGCCCATCGTCTTGCCTGAGGGCAGCCTTTTCTTCCTCAGTGTGGCGAGTGGAAAGAAGAGCCAGTCTCATGAAGCAGTGTATTCCTGCCTAGCTCGAAACAGTGCAGGCAGTGCAATCAGCAGGAATGCCTCTCTGTATATTGCAGGTAATAACAGTTTCTTTTTATTAATAGTTAATACTTTTGTGTGCTGTCTTTGTGACCTGGATGAACGACAGCTTTATTAAACTTGAGACAAAAAGAGTTTTGTTATGCTCTTACTAAGATGCCTCATGCTCAAGTTCTTAATAGAGACAGACAGAAATCGATGAGCTGGAGCAGTATCATTTACTATGCAAACAGGATTTAAGCTTAAGGTCAGAATTGGCCAGAGGATGAGGAAGCCTCAGAAGATCGTCAGTGAGATTAGTTGGGGTCAGGTGTCAAAGTTTGCCCTCCTTCCTCGAACAAACACTGCAGTAATTGAGCAGTAACAGAATGTTGTGTTTGGAGCTCAAACACGCAGCTACTCAGCGCATTCCACAGTATAGAGTGGACTGAGATGTAAGAGTGGTGCCAAAATATCAGCACGATGAAGTGCAGAAGTGCAATTCTACTAGCGATACTGTACCGTAGCTACAGCATTTAATATAAAAGCAAGAATATTGTTTTTTTTATTTAATTTTGTATTTTATTGAACTTTAAGTTATTTATTATTCATTGTAGCCCATTTAACCTTTGGCCAAATATCTTTTTATATTATACTTTTTGTTAATGAAAATATGTGCATTATAAGAGATGCTATTGAAGTTGTTTTAATTTAAAGCTCTGCAGGAAGAGTTTCGTGTGCAGCCCAGTGATGTGGAGGTAGCTGCAGGAGAGATGGCAGTGATGAACTGCAGTTCACCTGTTGGTCATCCCGAACCTAATGTCACCTGGAAGAAAGACGGCATTCTTGTCAACACCACCAATGAACACTATACTGTAAGACTGTGTTTGTGTTAGATAACTAACATATCATACCAGAGCAATTTTGCCAGTATAGTTATTTTTTTCCATTGTAATGTACACCAGAACAAAGTTATCTTTGGTGACTGTAATACATTCTTGTCATTTCTTATTGTTCAGGAGCTCAATGGGAAGTTGATAATAGCTCCAGCTCGGAAGCAGGACTCTGGGATTTACATGTGTGTGGCCTCAAACATTGTTGGTGTCAGAGAAAGCAGAGCAGCCAGATTAACAGTTCTGGGTAAGCATATAGTAAAATAATAGTAAGAATATAATTATATAGGCTAAAGTTAATGATAGTGTATTGACCACGTTACTGAAGTAGTATACCAGTCAAAAGTTTAGACACACCTTTTAAGTCCATGGTCGTTCCTGGTTTTTATTTCTTTCTACACAAACAAAGCTGAATGTGTCCAAAATATGCATATAATCTGCTTTGAACAGTATATAGATATTGAGATGTGTCTACTACTTAAGGTATGTAAAACCTTCATAACAGCTCTAATCCGAGGTGCTGTTTGTTAATGGATGATTTTTCAGTCTGGTAACTCTAAATGAACTTCTCTTTTGCAGTAGAGGTCAATTTTGATCTTGCTTTCCTGGTAAGGTCTTTATGAGAGCTAGTTTCATTATGATGCTTCATTGGTTTTGACAATACTGTTCTTGCAAGAACTATTCCAGAATAGCTGATTTTTTTGCCTTAAGATAACTGTTGCTATTGTTGTTGTTAGTTAATTACTTAATGCTACTGTATGTTTGCTATTTTATAGGTTTTAGGGGAAAAATAGTATTGTTTTAAAATGTTTTTGTAAAATTGTAAAATTTGTTGAAGTGTAGATTTGTTGGCAGTTTAGGTCAACAACTTGAAGACCTGTAATAAAAAAATTATAAAATAAAAAAAGGCTATAATATATGATTGTAGACAAATGTACAGGTTTAGTATTACAGAAAGTTAAAAGTATTAAGTAAAGTACAGATTAAAGTACAGATACTGTATTTAAATAAGTAGACTTAAGTAGGGTTAAGTGTATAAGTAATTTTACTTTACACTTTTGCAAAAAGATGATGCAATGTTGTCAGATGTTCTGTGCAACTAGAATATTGTTCAAAAGTTTATATATAAAATTTAATTCCACAAATTGAAACTGTCATACAGTATATTCATTACAGATATGTAGATATATAGATTCATTACAAATAGAGTGCAAATTAAGTCTTGCTTTAGTTTTAATTTTGATTATGGCTCATAAAGAATATTGAAATATTTACTAAGATTAATCAAAAAAGTATTTACAATACAGATATGTCCAGCTTCTGAAAGGTCTGTTCATTTATGCACTCTCTCCTTGTTTGGGGCTCCTTTAGCATGAACTACTGCATGGCATGACGGTGTTTAGCCTGTGGCACTGTTGAAAAACAAGTTGCTTTGAAGTTTGTTGAAAAACAAGTTTGCCTCTGAAAAGAGGTCTTTGGACAACTGAGCAATGGTCCATTTCTTTTTCTCCTAAGCTCAGTTAAGACCATCCATTGTTGTCTCTGTTTTAGAAAACAACATTTGCAGCGCATTTCTCGAAGATGTCTATTCCTTGTGGCTCTTGTTGCACTGACTCCAGCCTCACTCTACTACTTGCAAAGCTCTCCAAGGTTCTTGGATCTTGGATTTGCTTAATAATCTTCTTAAGACAGCAGGCATCAAACATCCCTGTTGCTTGTGCACCATTTCCTACCACACTTTTTCCTTCCAGGCAACTTTGCATGAATATGTTTAAATACAGCACTCTATGAACACCCAGTCCATTAAATGATGACCTTTTGTGGCTTATCCTGCTTTTGGATGATGTCTTCTGAACAACTATCAAGTCAAGAGTCTTTCTCATGATTGTCGTTGCATAACAATACATAGTACATAATGAACTACTGTAGCCCAACAGATCCACAATATATACTGTATTTATAGTAATTTACTCAAAATGAAATATTTAAAAATTTTGACATACTGGATTCATCATAATAAAAAAAAGCCTTTAAATATTTTACATAATATGTAATGTATCTAGAATATGTGAATTTCACTTTCTGAATGAAAAAAAGAAGAAGCAAAGTTTTTGTTTATTGAGAGGCACTGCAGGTTTCATTTTCTGAAATATTTAGCTAAATAACCAAAATACAGATTTATGTATGAATCAGTTTGAAAGATGCTAGTCATTAAGAATTTATTTAATTTCAGTTTTTTAGGAATGGTAAAATTTCAGCAAAACAGTGATTTACATTGAATTTGACGCCAAATCATTCATGCCTTTAGTGCATGTTTGTAAAAATGAATAACCTTTGGCTGCTTTGCATTTAACGAAAGTGTTATATTAAAGCAGGTCATTAAAGTGATCGCGTGTGTCTCTGCTCTCTAGAGAAGCCAGTGTTACTACGTGAACCCCAAGATGTTTCTGTGAGTTTGGGAGGATCTGCACATTTCTTCTGTGAGGCTAAAGGTGATCCGATGCCCAAGGTGGAGTGGAGCAGAGAGCAGGGGCCTTTACCCAATGGCAGGTTAGGAGACACAGCATGATACTTCACACACTGAGCTCCACTAGCTTTTTGGCAGTACTTCTTAGATTTTTATCTTATTGACAAAGTCTTTGATATAATAGTCTTACTGGTTTAAACTGTTTTATAAGTGATCTTTCCTTTTTTGTATTGATATTAGGTATTTGGTTAATCCAGACCAGAGTCTTCAGATCCATTATGTGACATTACAGGATGCAGGAAGGTACACTTGTACAGCAGTCAATGATATAGGCGAGTCCAAGGCCAGCGCTGAGCTCTTCGTAGAAGGTAAATGTGTCGTTCTCATTATAAACATATTCTCTTTACAAAATGGAAATTCATGTATTATACATTTACCATAAAACACATGTTACGGCTATGTGAATAAATTTTACTATTATATAATTTTTTATTATTCTAAAGGTTGAAAAGATGAGTATGAGATTTCAGCTTTCAATTCCTGATATTTATATCTATATGAACATGTTTTTTGTGTGTCAGACCAGCCAATTTTAATCAGAGCATAAATGTAAGAGCAGATCGTCTTCTGTAATATGTATTGTAAATACACTTAGTACTTGGTTGCATATCCCTTACCAGTGATAACTACAACTGGTGTCACCAAACTGATGCTTTCAACTTTGTGACGCTTTTCCAGACTCTTCAGGCTCAATCTGGGTAAAGTCTGATGATTGACTTGGTCAGTTTTCCCCTGATCATGTCGTCTGCTGTTTTGGCACTATATTTTGAGTCATTTTCATTAATAAGTTTCTCCCAATTAGTTTGCATTAGATATACATAATGTTTCTGTCATTAAATGAGGTTGTTTTTCCTGGCCCTCCTGTTCCTTGTCTGATTGGTATTGCTACACCAGCAGTGTTTTTCTTTTCTAGGACATTCCGAATTTCTGTGTCCACTGTCCAATAGCTCTAATTGATGTTACCTCTTTTCTCAGCTTTAAAATAGCTTACTTTCCTCCCATAGGAAGCTCTCTGGTCTTCATGTTGGTTTATCCTTTTTTTTTCTGGGAAACCAAGGTCTCAAACCAAGACTAGATATGCAAAGCTATTAATTGTTCAATTTTTATACATGTAGCTTTTAATAGAGATAGAAAAGATGGGGTTGAAGTCGTGCCGTGTTGAATTTTGTGTAACTTTGCTTTTACACACCATGCTGTGAGGAGCATGCTGCCTTTCTGTTGGCGAGTTGGAGGCTGTGTTTTGATATTTTGTCACCAACGCTTAAGGAGATGGGACTACATTCTTCACCTACTGTATATCACACTCTCTTTTTCTTAAACCAAAGTCTAACATTAGAGCAACCGTTTGTGAATAATGCGATCGATCGAATGATTTGTATTTTGTTTGGTTAAAGAATTGAGCCAAAAGTGACACCTTTCCTTTCTGGATTGTGATCGAGCCGATATTGCACCCAGCCAACGGAAAACTGCTAATGAGCATTTTTACGACTTTATTTATAACTTAACTGCACCCACAGTTCAAAAAGTGAGAGTGGAGGAAGTGTTATTTATTGTTATGAAATGGTCCAAATATCATTGCTTGGAATTGCTCATTAATTCCTATCATATGGTCTCTTCCCTTATCCATTATGTTTAAACAATTGAAACAACTTTTTACCCAAAACAAAACGAAGTATACAGGTAACCAGCATAACAGGATAAACAGCATAAGAGCATAAAAAGACTGCGTACCTCACAAGAAGACACCCTATCCCAACATGCAATGGGTCATGATGTAACTTCACTTCCTCTGTTGCTACATTAAGCAAAATCTAATGGGACGCTCCTGGGCAGCCTGTCCTGTCAGTCACATGTTCCAATAGTTCTCATCTTTTGAAAAATGGACGGGTTCTAAATGGTTAACACTTAAGTATGTTCTGTATATGAATATATCTGTTGTTCTGATTAGATTATGATGCATCCATGTGCTTTTGCATGTGCCTGTGGTTTTTCTTTGTAATCACTGCAAATCTAATGTTTTGGTGGACCCCTACTGCTAATTTCCATTCCGCTTGGCAGAACATTTACAGCCAGTTAAGATTTAAATGCAATTGTATGTGAAATATTTATGTAATGCAAATTCTATGAAATTTTACATCATTACACAATTAGATACAGTACAATTTAAAAAAGTTGATACGTTCTCTAAAGAGTATATGCTAAATAAGAAAAAAAAAAAAATAAGGTGATATGGTCAAAAGTTATAAAACCTAAATATTCAGACTTCAAAATGACAAAATCTTTACATTCACTTTGTAATAAAATTTGCACTAAAATGAAAATGAATAGTAATTAAAAACATGATGATTATACTCTGTATATACTGTAGTATGTTATATCCTAACACTTTCTCTCTACTACTGCTTCAGCTGCAGATAGGGGCAGCCAGAAGGATTTGCATAAGGAATTATCGGCTCTGCGTATAAGTTTGGAGAACGTCACTGTTCTGAGAACTGCATCCAACACCTCACTAGTCACATGGAAGGTAAGTGTGTCAGGGATAACACCTGGCTTCTGTGTGTTTTTGGGACTCTTGTTTGAAAGCTGCTCATTGTCCCTGGTTCCAAAGTCCAGGCTTGTGTCACAGCTGTATTTAGTTAATGTCCTAATTACAAGTGTTAAGCTGTAGTCTGGTGGAGCGCTCTCATCTTGCATTTGTTGAATCAGTTGTTAAATTGTTGAATTCCTGTTTCCTGTTCCTGTTTTGGTTTGGCTTCTTTAATGAGTCTTACCATCTGCACTTACAGTATGCTATGCCTGCATGAACCATTGAACCCCTTTACGTTTTTAAGTTGTACACCATGTCATTACACTGCAGGCATCTCAGTTCCAGCATGTTAAGAGACAAATGTAGATGTGGAGCAATTTAGGAAAATGCATATTATCGATCTGTAGCTAAGAAAATTTTAATTTTATTTCTTTGTATGTTTGTACTCTCTTTGCTAGCTTCAGTCAACTTCTCAACCTCTACACTATCTGGATGGCTTTGAGGTGTTGTACCGCTCCCTCCTGCCGGCCAGTTCTGATTGGACGGCACAGAAAGTGGCCTATCCTTCACTTAAGACCCACATCGGTCCGCTAAAGAGGGGCTACAAATATGAGTTTAAAGTCCGGCCTTATGGGAGCGATCTGTATGGCAGAGAAAGTAACACAAGACACTTGAGAGTCCCAGAGACTGGTATGTTCTCAGAATGAGTGTAACGGCACACTAATGTGGATTTTTAAATAAATTAAAGGACTATATCAGTAAGAAAGAATTGTATTATACTATATAATTAACTGACTAGTTTGTGGCAAAAGTATATATATTATACCATATCAGAATCTCAAATTAGTAATTATGATTAAAACAGCTTACTTATTGTCAATACAGGGGTAGCTCAGTGGTTAAGGCATTGGACTACGGTTCGGAAGATCCCAGGTTCAAACCCCACAATCACCAAGTTGCCACTGTTGGGCCCTTGAGCAAGGCCCTTAACCCTCAACTGCTCAGATGTATAATGAGATAAAAATGTAAGTCGCTCTGGATAAGGGCGTCTGCCAAATGTGTAAATGTAAAATGTAATTGTAGATAAATCAGTTATGAGAGCACATAAGAGAGGTTGGGAATGTGCCAGGGATGAAATTGACATTTTGTTTAATATAAAACCAGTAAATATAAACCGAGAGTACAAACACTTTATTTCAAGGTAGCTTTCAGGGCAAAATAAGAACTGAGAAGTGTTTTATGTTCTTCAGGCAAATCGTATATTCTAATGTTTCATGGTGAAAATGGTTTTCTAGTATTATTTCACTTGTAGTTAAATAGTTTTATTGAATGTTCACAGCTCCCAGTGCTCCTCCTCAGGATGTGTCTATAACAATGCCTACTGAACACAATGACACGGCCCGGCTAAGCTGGGAGCCCCCGCCTCATGAGGCTCACAATGGGATAATTCAGGGATACCAGGTAACAAACACACATACAGTATGCACACAATTTATTTTACTATCTGTCAGGAAATCTAATTTTAGTAATAATGCTTTGCCCTTACTCTAACCCTGACCTTAACCTTAAAGGAAATCATTTCCCACTTGTAGTTTTTATAAAGCATCACTAAGATGTGTGTGGTGTTTAGGAAGTTAGTATATTAACTCTTTAAGTGAGAAAAAACATTTGTATCCATATACTTTAGGGTCAACCGTACACCAATAAATCAAAGAAATGGTTAAATTTCTTGTGGCTACAAAATACTTTCCTGCACTGAATCTTTTTTTTTTTTTTCCATCTTTCAACATATTTAAATTAATTGCTGAATTTCAACTCAAATAAAATATGCAAGTTAAGCAAAAATAAACAGTGGTTTAAAATGGTAAAATTTATATGTTTAGGTTAAACTAATTAAATAGAATTCATTTATTTTTAATAAAAGACACATACTGTAATGTCAATATGTAAAAGCTACACCTTGCCCGGATCCTTTAATTTTTTAGTTAATTGCAGTTATTGTTTTTAAAAATGACTACCACGCAGAGAAATCAATTGAATTACTGTATATCATTTGGCCTCAATAACTTAAGTACTGTACAGACAGAGATAGTTGACTGTGTTACTTGAATTCTTTGGATTCTTAAAATGGTTAAAAAATGGATTTTCAACCATTTAATATTTAACTTGAGGTAACATATTAAGCAGACATATTTAACTGTAGGCTCAAAATTAAAATGTTTTTGTTTGTTTTCTTCTTATTTTTCTGTTTCTGGTCACATTGTAATTCATAATCACAAATTAAAAACTTGCAGTACTGTACATAAGTTCTTCGTAAGAGTGGATACAGTAAGTCGTAGTGGTTCTTCAGGACTTCATACAGTATGTAGTTTGTGGCTCTTTGCTATAAATCGTAGATAAAATGAAATATACAAAATTCCTCAAATTTGCTGCTCTACAAAACTATGAACTGTCACAATATCAAGAATATGATTAGACAAGAATTGCCACAGTTCTACTAACAACTCAAATAGTCTTTCAGACTGCTGCTTCAAACTGCTATGAACATCATTTGTGGCTTCACAATCATGTGCATCATGTGAAGCAATAGGTAGCTGGTACAACATAAGTTTTTCTAGCATAAATATATTGTGCTTGAATATGAATGATAAATGTAAATGATTAATCATTAATCAATGAAGTTAATAATTCATTAGCCAATAATGTTTGTTTTGGGTTATATTTCTTTGTAGCTTACATATATTGTAACTTGTATACCACAAGTATGTATGCTTGCATTACAGGTGATATGCACTGTTGAATATTGTATTTTAAGTAACTTTTTTATTTTATTTTTTAGGCAAGCAATATTTTTGAGTGCCTAATCATTTTATTTGTTATTTGGCTTGTTAAAACTTTTAGCTTCAAGTAAACTGTTCAAACCTCAAGTTCATTATTTAAATAATAAGTATAATAAGTTTTCCACTTACATATTACATTTTACTAATATTAAAATTAGATTTTTGTTGACATTTATTTATAGTCATAATTTTTAGTTTATTATTATTAATTTATTATTATTTGGCAGCATGGCGGCTTAGTGGTTAGCACTGTCACCTTGCACCGCCAGGGTCCAGGCTTGGTTCCCACCTTGGGGTCTGGTTGTTGAATGCTTGGTTTCTTCCGAGCACTCCAGTTTCCTCCGTAGTCTATAGACATGCAGATTAGGCTAATTGGTGTTCCCAAATTGCGCATAGTCTGTGAATGTGCATGTGAATGTTGACCGGATGTCCTGCCACAGTCGTAAAATGGGAATAAATACAATGGTAATCAACATTGGCCTCCACCGCCCCTAGTTGTACTACAGAGGTTCCTAGATGGATGGATGGAATTGTTATTTGCTATTCAGTTCAACTGACCAGGGAAAAAGGTTCATAATCATAAAAACTCAATAATGAATACAACAGTGGCTTATAACGATCTACATGCTGAAGAGGTTTGTGTTGTATTTGGAAACTACATTTTACTGTGTGTTTCAGGTGTGGTGTGTGCAGGAAGAAGAGCAGCAGTATCTGAACTGGACAGTGGACAGCGGCACACACACACTAGAGATCAGGCCACTGCAGCCTGGCAGGGTGTACTGGGTCCGAGTGGCAGCGGTAAACGGTGCCGGAGTCGGAGCTCAGACAAGTCCATACAGACTGGTTATAGGTACGGTATACACCCTGCTGAGTTCATATTTAAGCAGCTGCTTTTCCATCTACTTTATACAACAAATTTCCTTAAATATTTTAAATAAGAAAAATCCATGCTTGAAAACGTCACTTTTAATCAAGTGGAGTGAAAGCTTTTTTCATGAATAAAAAGATGTTTCAAATAAAAATAGCGTAATGACTATTTTCTTTCTCTTTGAAGTAACTGGTTAAACACAGTATTTCACCTTGTGAAATGTCTCCCACACTCTCAGAGTCAAAGCAGGAATCAGCTCCACATCACAGAACTTCACTAAGCATGGCAGATGTGTTGGCGTTAATGAGGGAGCCAGTATTTATCGGAAGTGTTGGTGCCCTCTTGTGGTGTTTAATGATGGTCACAGCTGCTTGTCTGTATCGCAAACATATCCGATCTACCAATGTGAGAGGAGGACATCACAAAACAGGTTATCATCAAATCATCATACCGTATACCCACTGGCTTTTTTATTTTTATCTTTATTTAGCCACGGTGTCAAGGCAATCATTCATGTTTTTGTTTAGGATTATATAGAATCGATAGTGAGGATCTCATCATCAAGCACAGGTATAAACCGCAATTCAAATCAGTTTTCATCTGTAAATATACATATTAGTCTATTAAATAGGTTTATGATTTGCTCAGCACTGTTAATGATCCTGATTAGAATGGCAGCACCTGATTCTCCGTGGATGTCAGGACCGTGGAAGCCGGACTTGACCGGTGAACAGTGCCAAAGCCTGTGGACACAAAATCCGGAGAAGCCAGATTTCAGGAAGACCAGTGAGTCCGAACCAACTACACAAGAGCTAGACTCACATTCACTCACTTCAGATCAGATATCTAGAATACATTATATTTCTGCAGGACTCCAGCTGTCTTCGGGTTCAGTCTGTGCTTCACATGTCCATTTAGCAGGTCTTATGTCAAAACTGGCTAATGTAATCTAGAATAATTATCATGCTTTGTTATCTTCCTGCCATTAGGATATAACTGAATGTTCTTTCAGAAATTATACGGCACTAGGGTTTGCTTGGTCGTGAATGTACTGTACATAGATGTTGAATGTGATTTCTGGGTTTATACCTCAGGAAGTTGATTTTGTTTATTAAGGGAAAAAAAGCTGGCCCTATGTGAAAAAGTAATTTGCCCTCCTTGCTGAATGAAATGTAATTAACTAAATTTTTTGGAAAGCTGAGCTCAATTTTAATCGCCACAACCAGGTCTGATTACTGCCAGATATGTTGAATCAAGAAATCACTTAATTAGAACCTATCTGACAAAGTGAAGCATGCTAAAAGATCTCAAAAAGCAACACAATCTGAAGAAATTCAAGAACAGATAAGAAACAAAGTAATTGACAAATATCAGTCCTGCAGGAGTTACAAAGACATTTCTAAGTCTTTGGAACTTAAGCAAACCACAGTGACAGCCATTATCCACAAATGGAGAAAACTTGAAACAGTGTTGAACTCTCCCAGAAGTGGCCGGTTCTTCAAGAGCACAAGAAAGAATCATCCAGGAGCCCAAACAATATCTAAAGATCTGCAGGCCTCACTTGCCTTAGTGTTCATGGTTCAACAATAAGAACGAGACAGGGGAAAACTGCCATCCATGGAAGAGTTCCAAGGCAAAAGCCACTGCTGACTAGAAAACCCCCCACAAAGGCTCATCTAAAATTTTCCAAAAAAAACATATTGATTATCTTCAATACTTCTAGGCAAATATCTTGTAGGCTGATGAGACAAAGTTTTTGAATGGTGTGCTTCCCGTTACTGGTGTAGAATTAACACAAAATTTCATAAGAAGAACATCATACAGTACCAACAGTCAAACATGGTGGTGGTAGTGTGATGTTTGGAGGCTTCTTTGCAGCTTCAAGACCTGGATGACTTGCTATAATTGATGGAAAAATTAATTCTGCTCGCTACCAGAAAATCCTGTCCGGCCATCAGTTTGTGACCTCAAGCTCTAGGACATTTGAATTATGCAGCAGGACAATGAAGCAAGTCCACTTCCGAATGGCTCAAAAAAAAAAAAAAGGTTTTTGATGGGCTTATTTATAGTTTATCGTGTGGCATGATGTTAAACGATTCTTCTGCAAAGAAGAATGAGGCAAAATTTCTTCACATCAGTGTGAAAGACTCATCGGTAGTTATCACAAATGCTTGATTGCAGTTGTTGCAGCACAACCATTTATTAGGTTTAGGGGTAAATACTTTTTCACATAGAGCCAGGCCGATTTGAACAGCATTTTTCCCTTAATAAATGAAATCTTTATTTATAAACTGCATTTTGTATCTATGTGAGTTATCTTAGTGTAATATTAAAATGCATTTGATGATCTGAATCATTTAAGTGTGACAAATATGCAAACAAAAGAAAAAGAAAACAGGAAGGGGCAAATACTTTTTCTTGACGCTGTATACTGTATGATCCTTATGTCTGCCTTTTTCCAAAACTTTTTCACTGAACAGATGTTCAGTTTAAAGTGAGCTATAAAATGTTTTACCATCTTCACTGTCACTTCACTTATATGTGCATATCCATTTCACATAGAAACAAAATCATGAGTTTAGCATATTTCCTTTGCATAACATAAATTTATTCTTCACCTTTAATTGAATATTCTACTAGGGCATGTTCGTATTCATAAGGACAAACCAGATTCCACTAAAGTATGATCCCTCCAGTCCTCATCACTGTTAATTACAGTATGACCTGCATTGGTTAGATATAATGTAAATGTGTCCTTTGTTTCCTTCCTGTCCTCCCAGCTCTACCCATAACAGCAAAAAAAGACTCATCTGTACCGATAGTGCCAGACAACTGTGGTGTCTATGGCACCTTCTACGTGGATCTGACGGGTAACAACATGAAAACCTTCAACAGCCCAGGACGATGCCCCAAAATGCCACACTGCAACACGCAGCAACACAACTCGGAGACTATGCGCATCACTCAGCCTCTTCACCCCAGGTCCCCCGTGACTGATGAGCAGCAGATACTGCCATGGAAACGGACCCTTCCTGCTCAGCCCAATATGGGTGTTCGAAAGGAGTCCTGGGAGAAAAACTTCAAACGAGGTGAGCTTATTCAGAAATGAAGTGGTAATAAAAGATGATGTGGAATTTTCTTACAATATACACTTAGTACCATGATAGGTAGTCTTTTTACACACAACGCACAACCCTGAAATCCCTGGTGAGAACTTTTTGTTCAATAGCATTTTCTACCTTATTGTTAACTTCCACATTTTTTCAGTCTGTTTTCTGTTTTCAGTCTTCCATCACATGTTTTTGTTGTTAAAGCCACATGGAAATTATTCTTCACACTCCTCATATTCTCTTGAGCACAGAAACATGCCTTTGCCATCAGGGAAGAAAAACATGAATGTGATGTACATTCAGGTCATTAGCTGACTTCATTTTATGAGTCTAGACCTGACCAAATAAAGCAACCCCAGATCATCACACTGTCTCCAGAGGCTGGTACAGTGGGCACTATGCATAATGGGTGCATCGCTTCCCTTCTTACCCTGATTCATCCATCACTCTGGAATAGGGTCACTCTGGATTCATCAGACCACCTTTTCCTATTGTTCCAAAGTCCAGTCTTTTTTTTTTAAACATGCTGTTCATGTAACAGTAATAAGTGGTTTTCTTATGGCCACTTAGCTGTTCAGTACCAAAGATGTGTGCATATGGAAATGCTCTTACTTTCACCATTAAAAATAAGCATTGTTTTTACTATTAACTTTTATTATGCTATTTAAGTATTTAAATTAACTCCAGTCATCCTTTTTTTCCAACCACATTTCTTAAACAAAGTTGACAGTTTAGCGCTATCCTTACAGGTTTAGATAACGTGTTGAAGGGTTCTTAACCCAGTTCAAGTAATTTGAGTTCTACTGTAAGTCTCATTAGTTGTTTTCTTTGCTTCATGCAGTTCAATAATTTGACCCTTATGAAGTGGCGACTTTTTGCATATCTGTTTTTACATGTCGTACTCCTTTTAGACTCTTGACCTTGCTATGACATTGACCCTGTTCGGTGCAAAGTTTGTCTATTGGTTACAATGAGAACCAGAAAACATAATACCTACAGTACAGTAAAATTGTCAGGCTCCCTTGTGGTCTGGAGGCACTACAGTACTTATCCCACTTGTAGTGTAGTAGCATTTACACTATTTCATAGTGATTTGCTACAGTAAAATATGGCTTGCAACTTCAAGTATTGATGACTTTGAAGTGAACTGCAAAATGTGGCAAGAAACAGGATTAAACAACTGGCAAAGTTAGGCAAAGGTATAGCTATAGTTACATAAGGTAATGGCTCACATCTTATCAACTGATTGTTAGAATGTTTTTTATTTTATTTTATTTTTTATTCGTAAGTGTGTTCAGACTGTTCAGCTGGACAGTTTTCCTATAGCGCGGAGCCTACAGTATAGTGCGATTATATAACGCAGCACTAGCAGGACATAATCACATCATGCTGTACTGTACATTTGTTCTTTGTATTATTCCTTCTTTTCTTGTCTCTGTGAATGCTTTGGAAAAAGTAAAGACTCAATGAGTTATGATGAACTTTGTATTTTATGCCTATATATTGGTTTGTCTCCAGAGCTTCATGCAGTAAAAAGTGCTCCATTAGTGCCAAGACACCAACAAGCCCTGATGCTACGCAACACATCCAACATCCATCAACACAGACTGAGCCAGAATTCAGGTACACTCACATTTCTGTCTAGGACGGCACTGTTAGATATTTAACAGATTTCTATCCGGTATGTAAATGAAATGCATATGGATGAACTGCTTTTTGTATATGGATTGGTGGAATTGATTGCAGTGAAAAACTCATGCTGTCTCCTCTGTGTTTGCAGGGGCAGTGACTGAAAAAATGAAAGCGTTTGGCTCTCCCAGGATTCTGCAGTATTCTGCATCACTGCATTTGGTGGATATGTTGCCCACTCCTCCTCCTCTGCCTACGGATGACAGTGTCAGCTCTGAGGAGGGGTGAGAAAGGATGCCAGATCTTTCTTCACTGAACATAAAAATAATATATCATTATTATAAATATAATAGAAATATGTAGAATTAGAAAACAGAGGATGTACTGTATAGTGGTAGAAAGTGGTGAGAGATATGATTGTTTAAAGAATGCTATTAATTGATTGATTGATTGATTGAAGTATCATATCTTCGCTTCCAGTGTTATAATCAAAGGAATTATGTCTATGCATCATTTTTTAAAGAAGTACATTTCTGGACGTTCCACTTTCTTGCTAATCTACCCACACACCTCTGTTCAGGACTAGCGTACATCATATCCTGCTTCTGGCCTTATCTATGTCTGATTACACCAGGCGCCAAGGTTACAGCAGCGCCTGGTGTCTGAGGAAATGGAACTGACAGATAGATGAATATACATCAGGTTTGAGCAGAATAAAAAGGAAGCATGGCAATCAGCTCAGCACATTGCTGAGTCTGATAGTAGAGACGGAAGAGATTGTAAATAAACTACTACTTAAGGACACGCTCTGGGATGTGAAGATGTAGAACTTTGATAAGTAGGGTTGGGATGGAAGTTTGGAAACGAGAATTTTTGTTCTATTTGGAGATACAGTTCTCACAACAATATAAATATACAGAAAGATTCTCTATAATATGTGTGCAGAACGTATTACTGTATTTTTACTTTACTAACAAAGCTGTCAAATGTACAGTAGTCAGTCTACAGTTGCCGACAGTAACTTTTCTTCTAATACACTACTGATATAATACATTATGCTGCATTCTGAAACACCTGCACATGAAAGCAGAGGAGGTTCATTCTCAGTAAACTCACTTCCACTTAACTGGCACATAGTTTTAAAAAGACCCAGTGCTCATAGGAGAGGATCTGTGACCAGACCCTGTCATTAAACATAAATGGAAGAGGAAGTCTCGCTCTTGGCCAGGAAACATTTTCAGCCTACAGCTCACTTTAATGGACTTGCTGCTCCACTCTACTCATTAGAGAGTCTGGAAGTGTGTCAAATTAAAATGCAGCCAGAATTCTCAGAGACAAAGGCCACACAGGCCTTAAGGCCAGAAACTAGATTAGAGACTAACAGGGGAAGTGGCTGACGGAACACCTTCATACACAGTATGGGTAGATAACACTCTTCAAAAAAAGTAGTCATCTTCTAAAACAGAATGATGCCATTAGAGATAGCAGAGTACCAGTATATTTCAATATATATATTTTTTTCTTCCTCTCAGAAAGACATAAAAAAAATAATAATTAAAAAAAAAAAAAAAAAAAAAAATATATATACAGTATATATATATATATATATATATATATATATATTTATTTTTTTTTCAATTCAAATGAACTCGACAAAACTTTTCTCTAAGTGTGATTGACAGTACGAACAGGAGTGTACATTGTGCACCATCTCATCCATGATGTACAGTATGGCCACTTCATGCCGTGTTCCCGGAATAAACTCCAGATCCACTGTTATAAAGCCCTTACTGAAGATGAATGAAAGAATAAACAGCACATTTTATGTTTGAACGGTTTGAAATCAATGAATTATGCTTAATTTTTTAATCATATAATTATGTCAATTTATAGAAAAAGAAATTCTGTTTTCATTAAAAATAGATACTTTCCCAGTATTTGTACCAGTCATCTTTAGTCATCGTTATTGTGGTATGTAAAACAGCTCCTTGGCAAACTGATTCATAAGATATTAAACCAAAAAAAAACTTTTGAGAACTAATCCTTATTCTAATTAAAATAACCTTTGTGTTTAATCTAAAAGCTATGCAGTATTATACTGTATACATCAGTGCTCTAATTCTAACTCATTCATTAGACTCACTCATACATACAGTACTACAACCTGTTTACTTGGTATAAAATTTACTTAGATTGGAGAAGTCAGTGTGGCAGATACATACTAAATTGTATTAAACTGTCTCTTGTCTCAGCTCCACTCGGTCCACTAAGCTGACAGTGGATGCCGGCTCGCTTCAGTCTGTGTGTGCAGCGTCCACTGGCTGTCCCTCTCAACACAGTCCTTTCAACAGCCGTCTCTCTGCAACCTCCTTCTGCCTGTCCACTACTGACCACCAGGACGACACACTGAGCACAAACGCTCATGAGCAGTACCTGGAGCTCAGTCCTAATCCACACAGACACAGGTGAGGTGATAGCATTTTAGATTTTAGAAAAAAATCTACATGGCTGCCCTGCGCATTCTTTGGTTTCTTCCTTTCCTGAGATTCTTAACCTCAGCTGGTGCTTCCTATATAACAAGCTTCCCCAATACTTTGTACTTTTGCACAATGTATATGAAATGAGAAATATGACTCCTAGTGCGCGTGTGTCTTTATCTTCAGCACCCTGAGTGAAAAGTCTCCCTCCTTATCTCGGCCGTTCTCCCCCACACCCACATTTGGGTACATATGTGAACCGTCTGAACGTCAGCCGCAAGATGATATAGAGGATGAGCAGGATGCTCAGGCAGTGGGACTTCAGAGAACAGCACTGAGGGGCACGCCATCCTCCTGCTGTAGTGACTGGGAGGGCTCGCTGTGGAACGGCTGGGGGTCAGTGTCCGAGGGAAACACGACGAGTGCGAGGACCAGCATCATCAGCTCATCCGATGGCTCCTTTATGAACGATGTGAACTACGCTCGCATCATGGCCATGACAGCAGAGACGATGAGCGGAACTTTATCAGGCAAGTCAACATCTGTAACTACTGACATCTATTTAATGCAGCTATAACTACTAGTATCTGTAACTATATCAAAGCCCCCATAGGAATTATCAAAAAAACTACATTAAAAAAACAATTAGTTTTTAAAGTTTTTAAAGGTTTTTGATTTGCTAACACAAATACACCACCAGTCAAAACTTTGGACACACCTTTTAAATGAATGGTCTTTTTTATACATTGTAAAACAATGCTGAAAGAATCTAATGCAATAATTGAGATGTATCTGCTACTTATGGTCTGTAAAACCTTCATAACTGCTCTAATCTGAGGTGCTGTTTGTTAATTGGTGATTTTTGAAGCTGGTAACTCTAAATGAACTTCTCATCTAGTAATATTTGGTCTTGCCTTCCTGGAAAGGTTTTTATAAGAGCCAGTTTCATCATGGTGCTTGATGGGTTTTGACAATACTGTTCTTGCAAGAACTATTCCAGAAGCACTGACCTTCGTGTCTTAAAATAGCAACTGATTGTTGTTGCTGTTGTTACTTAATTACATAATTCCATATGTGTTAATTAATTTGGAATTATTCCTAAATATGTCTGGGGTATAAACATTTTTACATTTACAGTAACATTTTTAACATCTCTGATGTTTAAGGCTTCTCCAGTGGATCTCGAGTTTGTGTGGTCCTGAAGACACAAACTAATCAACAGGTTCACTTTAGCTAAAGCATAAGAATAATTTTTCTTAATAAAAAAAAAAATTAACTTAAACTTAAATCCTAGTTGTTATGTTTAATTACTGGAAAAAAATAGAGGTCCAGTGTCTTTATCTGCACTTGCTATAGGTGCACTTGCTTTCTGGGTCCACTAGATGGCAATGCATCATCAGCCTTTTGTATCATTTCTCCACAGTCTTAGATTTCATACAGTATTAGCGCTTATGTCAAGAGGTTTGTCATTACCAATGCTTCACTAAAGAAACTTTCACTTTATAATCTCTTCTTTTTTTTTATACTTCTCACTACACATGAATATGATTTATAGTTATTACCACTGCTACACTTATCTCCACACCAGCCGTCCTTAAAGCCTCATCACATTCAGCATACATCCCTACTCCCATTCCAACTAGGAGATAGCACAGAAACCAGTGTTATAGAGATTAGAAGGCTAATAATTTAGGCTGTATCTTGACGCTTTAGCTGAAGGATGTCTAGAGAGGGGGGCTTGGGGAACAATAGTGGCTCTCAGGAAATTGAACGGGCGACTTCACCGTTTATTGTGTCACCAAATCAATCACATTTCTCAATGGGGGTGTGCAGAGTTCCCATTTCCCAAATTGTTTTTTTCTCTCATTTCTCTTGTAAGTAACAGTCAACAAAATGAAATGGCTCGGGCATCTCCGTTAAGGGAACAAGATTTCATTGACTGATGTAATTTGTTGAATTGGTTAGGACCATATCATTTAGGAGGAAATGCAGCAGTGTGTTTTATTTCCTTATGCTGTGTCTTATCGAGATTGTTCATATGTTCTCGTGTGTACAAAAACAGATTTCTCGCCTCCCGGGTCTCCGCTGAGCATGCTCTTCCCCCCACGGGACTGTTTCGGGGAGGTGGACCCCCTGGCCGTGTGGGATTGGAGCACAGCCTGGGTGGAGGAAATGGAGGCCCAGTATAGATCCTCCGCGGAGACGCCGCAGAACACGAGAGCCGAGCCGCCACACGAAAACACCTCACGGAGATGATCGTTCGGTCTGCTGCAGGTTGAATCAAAACCACCCAGTCCGAGTCGCAATCAGCAAGAGCCAGGGTTTTCCCGGTCTAGAACAAGCTGCTTATGGTCGCACCAAGTTAAAGCTCTGTACAGGAAACTTAGTACCCTAAACCTTCAATGTAAATAAAACACCTTTATTTAATATACAGTGTCATGAATGCTGGGATTTAATAGCCATCTGAATAGCACAGGAAATTATTGTACGAGTTTTTTAAAATAAGTTTCTGTTGTGTACTTTTGAGACTTTTTTTTTTTTTTTAGAATTGTATTTCTGTTTCTGTTGTCTTTGTTGTGGAGAACCAACAGTACATCAGCCTAAACATGAACACCAGCTGAGATTTGTAATTTTAGATCCCATTAGAATTACTGACCTGATTACATTAAGATGACTTATTCGCTAAATTAACTTTTTAAATATTTTCTTAAGCAAGTTGTTGAACTAAAAAGTTATATTTGATATATTTTACTAATTCCACTGTTCACTCAAAGCCCTTTTAATACAAATAAACTGTGCCTTGGTGATAGCAGTGGCTGAGAGCAGTAGATTGTATGGCCCTGGCAGCACAGCGTGTGTGTGTGTGTGTGTGTGTGTGTGTGTGTGTGTGTGTGTGTGTGTGTGTGTGTGTGTGTGTGTGGCTGATTGTACTGTATGACTTTGTGTATGTGCACACTCAGTTTAGAGGCAGTGAATAATAAAAAAAAGTCAAATCCTTTTTACAAACAAACAGCATTAAATCATACAACTCTGGCCACCTGCCTGACACACACATAGGCACACACACACACACACACACACACACACACACACACACACACACAAGCAGTGAGGGATTATATTCTGTCCCCCTTATTCACTCCCCATGGCCATATGCTTGGCATTGGCCACTCTTTCTCTCTCCACACACACACACACACACACACACACACACACACACATGCAGTATACAGAGGACACATAGCCAAAAAGGCATCTTTTAATAGCCTCCTGGTAATCTATTGACCTACTTAGCTATGGAACGTTACTTTACAACTTTTTTTTTCCTCTCTTGCCTTTGTCCCTCAAACTCAAGGATTATACTTGGAACAATTACCTAGACCTAATAAATCTTAAAAAATAGTGTTACTTACACCGTTCAGAAAGAACGAATTTATACACTGTTAATAAATAGATCCAAACTGAGTTCTGCTCAGTCTGTCGTCATATTGACGAATGCGGTAATAAGCTGAGACTCCAAATTTAAACCCGGTTTAAATAGTCATTAAATAGTCATATTTAATAGTCATATTTTATAGTCATAGTGCAGCACCTGCGTAATAACCTCCCCTGTCTCCGTCTCCTTCCCAAAGTTCCTCAGAGTGGCATTGGCATCCAACTGACGTGGCTTCCGAGCCAGACCGGTCTTCCTTGCAGGAAGATAACGTGAGACTAGCATGAGCAATGTGGAGCAAGGAGCCCTTGGGAGGAAACCTTCCCAGAGGATTAGATTCAAGAGTCTTTCTGTCTTCTATAAGCCTCGGGTCCAAAACAAATCCACTTTTCTTTCTGTACTGTAGTATAGTATAGATTTAAAAAAAAAATTATATTGGGTATATGTAGTAATGAACTACTTGGTTAATGATCAAATTATCAAAAAAATTGCCTAGTAACATTTCCAGTAATGCTCTACAGGAATAAATAGATGAGCGTGGATTCTGGAAACACTTCCACATGCTTCTCTCACTATTCCTATTATTGCTCAAAAGTTTCTCACTGTTACACACGAGTGAGATTTCATATCTAAACCTTAGGTTAAATGTTTTTGTCTGATTAAATTATTGTATTCATCCCTCCATCCAACCAGCCATCCATCCCTCCATCCAACCAGCCATCCAACCATCCATCCATCAAAGCCTGCATTCTTAGCGATGGTTGGCCACAAGGTCCTGTGACTTCCTGCCAGCGCTCGCAGCAGTAAGGCAAAAATGTATTTTGCTGAGGGCTCCATCATCTGGCAACATACACACACACACACACACACACACACACACACTCACGCATATTATACTCTCACGATTGGAATACAATTTGAAAAGCCAGTCAGTCTACAACACATTCATTTGGATTGTTTGGGGGAAACCAGAGCACCAGAAGGAAGCCCAGTTCAGTAATCATGGATAAAAATAATAATAAACTCCACATACACAGACTAAAGATAAGATGCAAACCCCCAACCCTGAAGCTATGAGGTGACGGTACTAACTTCTGAGCCACTGCGCTGCCACAACTGTTAAACCAATTTGTTCATCACTAACTCTGCCAGCCAAGTGCTTCAACTGTTCGTAAAAAGCCATGGTTGTTATATTATATTCATACTTGAGAAAGCACTTCTAGTGCATAAATAGCAGTTAAATGTAAAAACATGATACACTAAATAACTATAAATGTGGTGCAGTCGGTAGCGTTGGTGCCTGGTTTGACCCTGAGCTCATGTACAGTAACTGTGTGGTGTTTCCTCAAGGTTTCCCTGTTCCCCCCCCCTCTTCTTGAATTCATGCCAGTAGGTGGATTGTCGATGCTAAATCGCCCCTAGGTGTGCAAGTGTAGCTGCGTGACGCCCTGCAATAGACTGGCATCCCATCCAAACTGTATCCCATCTCGTGAGTAGTGTTGGCTTCATCTCCATCACAATCATAACCAGGATAAAGTGACTGAAGCCAAATAAAAAGCAAGCCATGCAAGAGTTGAACCTTTAAAAAAACAATCACATTTTTATATTCAGAGGTACTTTAAATCTTTGGAGTGTGCTGTTGATTTATAGAGCTTGAGTGAGGTTATGTAAATGAAGTGTGATAATTGTAGATCCTTTGCTGTATGAGTAGATTTTATTCAGTCTGGTGCTTTAAAGGCCTTAGGTGGCTCTCTCATTCTCTCCAAAACACACCACTAACACTCCTGCAGCTGGCCGTTATTACGGCCTAGTGTCTTGTCTTTTTTTCCTTTTTTTTTTTTTAACAAGCTTGCCAATTTATACCGGTGTTTATGGTAAAATAAGCCAAATGTCAAAACGTGTTTTGCTTCCAGAACAATCACCTCTTGGTTTTCATGCTGCAATCGCACACACTTTGCATACATTACACGAACAATAAAGTGAAAAGCATCCATCTCTCGCTGGGTAATTAACATGGAAATTGCCGAACGGTATTTTAACTGCTCTCTGCTCCCCTTCAGCCCTGATGGGCGTGTCACAACGACACACAACTAATGAATAAGCTGGTGATTTATGGATAAGGAAGCCCATTGAGAGGAAGAGTGAAAGAGAGAGAGGTTGGTTCAGAGTGCATGTTTCTAAAGGTCACAATTTCAGTCATTCTTTGTCCAGTCCTGTATAGATGATCAGCAATACATCACTGTATGAGCACTGTTACTAAAAGGACAGTAAAAGTTAAGACATCTGTCTGGTTTAATAGACGGGAGGGAAAGAAACACATGAAAATGTGGTCCGGTGGGAAAACTTCTTACGTCTTGTAACAAAATCCGACTCCAAACACATTCAAAAGGATTAAAAGAAGCTCCTCAAGCTCGAAGTTGAACTGATGCTTTTTTTTTTTTGCTTTTGTCTCTCATTATGTCACCCCAGGCCAAAATGTCTCATATGGAAGCAAGAGAATCTTTCCCTCCTCTATCCACTTCTCTTTCTCCATTTGCTCGTCACCCTCCAGTTACCTTCCTCTCACTTTCCATTTAGTTTTCTCTCCCTCGCTCACTCTTCACTTCTGCTTTCTTATCCCAGATCTCACTTCATGTCCTCAGGGTTGAGTTTGAGAATGATTTTTTTTTTTTGTTGCCCTCTCTACATCCCATTCTTTCCTTTCTGTCTGCTTGTTTTTTTTACTCTTCACTAGTTCACGTCTCTTCATTCACTCATTTTTCTCTTGTCACATTTTAAATCCTTTCCTCTCCTTCTTCTCGATGCTCTTGCTCGGAGCGCTGTGCTGATGGCATCATGCCTCGTTTCCATGAGTTGATCTGCCAGATCTGTCCTCTATGGAAGCTTTTTTTTTTTTTGCTTCTTCCACTCCCAAGTCACAATTCTAATCATCTGCCACGTGAAAACTCTTGTCTAGGGTTTGTTAGTATTCAAGGAAGTCCTCAGATGAGAAAACTGACTCTGCATATGGTTCACCAAATGTGTTTTAATTTCTTTTTTTTTTTTTTTTAAGAAAACAACAAGGACTACCAAAAAGTTAGTCAGCTGAACATATTTTTTTCGCTTTTTTTCTGAACGGAACACATTTTCACACTCACTGAAGCAGTCTTTAAAATAAAAAAAATAAAAAAAATGACAAGAGACAGCTTTCCATGATGGACAAACACAGTGCAGAATTTGGTCGGATGTGGTTTTAGTGGGAAATGAAAGCTAACTGCGTCCTTAGCCGAAACACACATTGTTCTCTGTATCGTCTGTTGCTCTCCATCACAAGAAGAGTGCAATATCATGTATGCGTTCAAAAACGTACTGTGTACATTTCTACAAAAAGAGGTTGGCACATTCAGATGATAACATTTTTTTTTATATTGGACCTTTTGACATGTTTTCTTTTATGTCTTTTTCTTATAAATACAATATATTTCTTCTTTCTCTTGATCTGGACCCCATGTAAAAAGCTTGAAGAGAAGACTATTTACAGTGACAATGGGATTTCAAATGGCCCCATGAAAGTCATAAATAACAATAATAATAATAATAATAACAACGTAATGAAACGTCCATGATTTGTATGTGATGAGGCAGATAATGAAGCGGTGTGCTCGTCCTCATCCTCCTCTCGGCTCATCTCTTCTTTCAGGCAAGAAAATGAGAGAATACTGACGGCTGTGTTGACCGACGATTTTTTTTTCGCCCCTGTTTATTGGCATTCACTTATCTCATCTCCTAAGAAAACAGAACAAAAACAAAATGAAGCCAAAAAAGATTAGATTTAGTTTTGCAATAAGAAAAACTAAACAAAACAAAAAACGCAATGGCAAGCAGTTCAGAAGAAAACAGCACTTTTCTACTATTCAACTATTGCACAAACATTCAGCTTTAATTTTCTTCCAGGAAGCGAATCCAACACTCATGAAAAAGTTCCGCTGCTTCACAGGGAATGAATTCTGAATGTAGACTGGAAAAGTAATGCATTGAATTGACTTATTTCAAATGCAGTGTGTAGACATGGATTAAGGAACCGCTGCTGGAATCATAAACGCTGTCCCGTACTCTATTGGAGTAGTATTTCAGTAATGATTTGTAATCTTACTATCCGGTTCCGAGAAGAGAATGGATTTTAAATCTGTTTCCCTTTGAAAGTAATTTTTTTTTTCCTCATCATGCAATTTCAGGGAGTTTTTCCTTGACATTATCACCTCTGGCTTACTCAACAGGAATCTAAATCTACTTTCGGATTTAGTAAAGCTGCTTTCT
Organism: Channallabes apus; assembly: GCA_030522415.1. Lineage (NCBI taxonomy): Eukaryota > Metazoa > Chordata > Actinopteri > Siluriformes > Clariidae > Channallabes > Channallabes apus. Next base: position 19,375,405 of record CM060120.1, read on the forward strand.
GACGGTGTTCTTAAATGCGCTATACAAACTGACGTGTACACAATAAAAAAAAAGTGCGTCAACACAACTGCTGCTTAACACATTGTACTGTACACGTTAACAGGCAGACAGACAATTCTGACGTGAAATATTTTATTCATGAGGAAATCATCTATAGACATTTCAATCTGGCAATTCAATTTTTTCCAGTATTACAACTTATCGTATGATCTGAGACTGTCTCTGGAAGCCACCTTTTCACGCGCCCTGTGCGGCTGGAAGAGATAACGATGAGGCAAAGGGTAACTCGAAACCCCCTCCATGGGGAACACACAGCCCTCTTTTGTCAGTTCTGAATTTAAAGCTCCCGGAGGGGAAACCTGAGAGGGGGGACTAGATCTGAGACAGGGGTCTGTGAAGGACAAGGGTTTATGCCCGGTTTCCCATGGAAGGACTCCCCCAGCTTAAGAGAAAAAAGGTCGAGATCATAAAAAAGCTGGGGTCACCGGGATGGCATTATGGGTGTGTTCTCTTTGGCTATACCGCGTCTTTCTGTGCTGCTGATCAAAGCTCAGGTCAGACACAGAGTCTGCAGCACAAATACTATAGAGCTTTGTTTAGAAAGTAAGGCCAAGAATACAAACTGATCTGAGCTGTAGCAAAGAGTATGCTGTAAACACGCTGATGATATTCTGCTAATTACCTACAAGTATGCGTTGTAGCCTGGGGAAATACTTTGCAAGGCAACTCGTTTCACTATACGGTTCTGCAATATCTCACTTTTGCACATAAATTTCAACTGTAACAGTTGGAGAACTTTTTCTATAAGAATTAGAAAGGATTTTACTGATTTCAATACCATCACACTGATTTTCTATAAGAAATTTGCAGTTAATTCATGTAATGTAATATATATACAGTGTATATACGGTATACGTGTCGCGATTGTTTTCAAAGATGAGGAGCTGTTTAATTTGTTTTTTGTTGTTGTTGTTGTTGTTTTACTTTACAGCAGTGATTCCGTTAGAATGCGCTCAAGCGAGTGTGACTAGCGATGTTCCTTGCTAATTTTTAAGCGCTTTTAAAAACGGTCTCTCCGTTAATGTGTGTGTGTGTGTGTGCACGCACATTTTACACACAGACTGTGCCTGGGTGCACAAACGGAAACACTTATCTGCCGGAATTTATTTTTACGTTTTAAGTAAAGTGCAGGTTAATTTGTTTTATTTTTTATTTATATTTTGTGTTAATTATTTTGATGTATTTATTTTTTTGGGCTGTAGAACAAATAATTTGAGTTTCCATTATTTCCTATGGGAAAATAAAATTTGGTTTACGAGTGTTTTGAAATATGAGCCCACGTCCGGAACAAATTATGCTCGTAATCCAAGGTTCCACTGTATGTATATATATATATATATATATATATATATATATATATATATATATATATATATATACACACACACACACACACACACATATATACACACACAGAACAATTTATAAACAATTGAACAATTCTGAAATAATGTCATCTTCACTGCTCAACAGTTGAAGGAGTTTTTGTCCTGTCTATACCATGCTACCAGAACACCTTTTCCACAAAATAACTAAAGCATTTCAACAAAAAACATAATTTTGCAGAAAACATGCAGTTGATCAAAATTAGAGAACACTTTCAGATACAGTACCTCCCAGTTATTGGTGTTAATCTGGCACCTGGTGCTAATTTCGTTGATTACCTGTCTACCCCTATTTAACTGACAGCCTAACTTCCAGTTTCACTGACTCTGCAAGATGGTGGGCCGTTCTAAAGTGACTGAAAGCCTCCGGCAGCAGGTTGTCCAGATGAAGGCCAAAGGGATGACCCTATCAGCCATAGCAAGACAAGTTGGTCGTTCCAAAACCGTGATTTCAAGAATATTAAATCTTTACACCATCACAAACTCATTCAAATCCCCCAATAAGGCTGGTCGTCCACGGAAGACGAATACAAGAGAGGACAGGATACTGCGGAGGATCTCAATGGGCAATCGTTTCCACACTGCAGCTGGAATTGCTCACCAGTTCAGCCCTTAACAGCGTAAGGATCTGTCTCGTCATACAGTGTCTCGACATTTAAGAGCATTTGGACTGAAAGCCCACTCTGCAATCACCAAACCTCTCATTAGTAGAAAGAATCAAAAGGCTAGACTAAGCTTTGCTGAGGAGCATGTTACTGTATGTGGACAGCGGAGAACTGGTCCAAAGTTCACTTCAGTGATGAAAGCAAGTTTAATTTATTTGGGTCAGATGGGAAACATTATATTTGGTGACAAACTGGAGAAAGACTGAACCCAAAGTGTGTAAAGAAGTCAGTGAAAAGTGGAGGAGGAAGTGTCATGGTTTGGAGCATGTTTTCTGCAGCAGGAGTTGGGCCTCTTATACAGCTACATGGCAGAATGAATGCAAATGTTTATCAGAACCTTCTTCAACAACATATGGTTTCTTCCCTGCGTTCATCACCCAATCAGCCCACAGTGTTCATGCAGGACAACGCTCTATGTAACATAGCAAAATGGGTAAAGCAATGACATGGCCTGCCCAGAGTCCTGATCTCAACCCAATAGAGAACCTCTGGAAAATCCTTGGCGACAAAGTTATGGCCAAGAAACCCACTACAGTCACCGAACTGTGGAGGAGACTGGAAGAAGAGTGGACCAAAATCACACCAGAGCAGTGTGAGAGACTAGTGCTGTCCTGTGGCCGCAGGAAGGTGTTCTGGTAGCATGGTATAGACAGGACAAAAACTCCTTCAACTGTTGAGCAGTGAAGATTACATTATTTCAGAATTGTTCATTGTTTATAAATTGTTCTCTAATTTTGATCTCCAGTGTGTGTGTGTGTGTGTATATATATATATATATATATATATATATATATATATATATATATATATATATACACACATATATATATACATACACACACACACACACACACACACTACTGTATATGACCATGACAACTGCATCCTTTATTAAATAGCCTAAAGCTACTGTAGCTCTTGACTTAATGACTTAACATGATCTGATAAGCTAATAGATTCCTCTGGTTTTTTTTTTGTCACTTCTAAGTCCTTAACCCTTTATCAGTTGAAGAATCACATTTGGTAGCTGCTAGACATTCTGGGCCCCTTATACTGTATGCTAGGCCTATACCTCGACCATGCCAACTCTTTTCAATTGCAATAGTACCTTTATGGGCCACGAGTCATTCAGGGGCCCTTGTAATCCTCACTTTTTATAACTGTGGGGTAACAGGGTAACTGTGTCAGTGCCAGTATCAATTTCCCATGAACAATTAATATTTTTAGGAATTAAATAGTTTAAGTAGTTTTATACCTTTTTATGATGAAATAATATCTTTATCTTTTGTGTTTTTTAAACAGATTTTTATACATACATAAGGTAAAAATGTAACTGTCCCTCACGTATAAGGTCAAAACTACACTCTCCAAGTGGTGGAAACAGGAATGGACCTGAAATCCAAGCTCAGAAACTCTTAGACGCCCAATGAAAACATCCATTTTGTAATATTTTTCCAACTAATTGAACCAAATAAGTGGCAGTTTGACAAGCCTTTCTTCCATTCGAGAATGAAAAATGTGCTTCTTTCCTTCACCGAGAGCACTTAGGATCCATTCGGGACCTTAACTGGCTATGTAATCCGAGCCGATTCCATCTCAGTCATTGTACAAAAAGAAAGAGCACATAATGTTTGTGTCTTCTGCCTAATTACTGACAATTATGGTGTTGGTGTGAGATTAGTTTTCGAAATAAAGGGCTTAAGGGGCAATTTAAGCTTTACTGATTGAGAGCTTTGCCTCCTCGGTGCTATTCAAAACAGATTACAGCCCCTAAAGGGTTATGTTTAAATAATCCTCACTGATCTCAGTGCTCAAGCTGCATATCTCCAGTTCGGAAGCGTCTCACCTCATTCCTTTTCCGGCTGTTTCCGTGACTTCTGGATCCTGTCGATCCTCGTGACGAAGAACTTCCTGTCGTGGAGCAGGTGCTGGACATCTGACCGCGGGACAGAGCGCTGTGCTTGTTATACGCGACCAAGTCGTCATCTGTCGAGAGATAGATTTAGGAAATCCGTCAGATGCTACATATGAGCTACCTATGAGCATGGGAAATCACGGAAAAGTGGTTTAATAACGAACGCTAATGACTCTGTCACACTTTATTTCATTGTGAACATCTGTGTTTCTGTACTGCACAAGCCCATGTGTGTAATATATATGTAGTAGACTGCGCAGAGGCAGTGCAGGAGTGCACTTCATTATGGTATTAAGTGGCGAGCAGTCTTCTTACCATCTTTGCGTCTTTGAGCCGAGTTCTTGCGAGTGTTTTGATCTCTCCTCTCCATGGACGCCGGCGAGTCCCCGTCTCTTTCTAAAGATGTATGTCCACACTCCAGGTCTCCTGCTGGGAGTTGGACAGGCTCGTCCTCAGGAGGGGGTTCTGGAGGAGGAGGTAGATCTGCACAGAGAAAATCTCACGGTTACCACATACATTCTGTCGTGCTTAACGATTCAGATTAATAATAATAAAGAATTTGCCAATATACCGTAATGTGTTCCTCTAAATCTTTCTAAAGGATACTCACTGCTTATTTGCACACACATACACAAACATCAGTATTAGTAGAATTCTCCCTGAATGTGAAGACATCGAGTCTGGCTATTTCTGTAACTATTGCTTAAATTGCTAATAATTGAAATGAACATAAATCAAAAGCCTTTTTAAAGACATGGCTGGCAGCCAGTACAAGTGGCTGTGCAAGTGACAAGAACATTAACGTTATCACACTTGCAGCACATTCACATATGGCGTTGGCTCGTCTATAGGTATGGGACAAGCAGAGCCACCAAATGTTAATCTTCATTCTTTTTTTCCGCATTCAATATTTCACAAAATAATTAACTTACTGTGTGTTTTGAAAGGCATGTGCAAAAAAGCCTTAAAGGCTGAGAAAATCTGTCTACTACTAGCACTACTGTGTTGCATACGTCCTGTATCAAACGGAATTAAACATAAGTACTGTATAATATCCAAACATTTTAGATTATACGCCAAATGACTTCACAATCTAGCTACATGGTTACTCTACGATTTCACTACACGGCAGCTTTGAACATTAGTGAATTCTGACAGTCTCTACTTTTTCACTTTTTTTTTTCCATTTTCTTTGAGAATATGTCATCATCAATGCCATCCTGCCACATCAAAATCTACAGTCATGGGCTGCTTCAGTTCGTATACACTTATACATACAGGATGTACAGTAGTGGCCAAAAGTATTGAGACAAAAGTAAAAAAAAATCTTTTTTAATTTGACATTTTATGCAATGAAATTGCTAAGTATGTTAATCAATATTTAGTATGTATCCTGCTGGATCTGGCTTTGCATAGCTTTCAAAAAGATGTGTGATATGCTCTGGTGTTACTTGTTTAATCCATGCTGGATACGGAAAGAGTTCCACAGTAAAATCCTGTGCTGTTCTTACCTCCTTGTATGATGTCTCTGCGGTACTGGCTGCTCTTTGCAGTTTTCTTCTTTACTCGAGCCTTCTGGCCAGGAGGAGTTTGGATCTGCTCTCCTGCAGAGGTTCTTGCTCGTCCTAACAAGGTTAAAAAAAAAAAAAAAAGAAAGTGTCACATTTGATGTGGTTACAGTAAAGCTCTCTGAGAGTGGCTGTAGAATGAGCCATTATTTTATTTCAGTTCCAACGATTGTAGCATATGATAGAAAGTTAATCATTATACATACAATATATATAACTGTTCACAATGCATGCTTAAACACCACATACACACCTGGTGCATTGATATTATCTACACTCTGCGTTGCACCTTGGCTTAAATCCCGTCTGTGTGCTGCGCGGTGTGGTGTGCCGCTCTCAGAGCTCTCCTGATTGGCTGACAGGTTTGGGTTGGACTGAGTGAGAGGAGGGCTCGGCGCCCGCGGGATAGGCACAGGTCCACATGGCAGCCGTCTGTCAAGATCAAATGAGGTAGAAAGTGGACAGGTCCATTACACATCAACAAACCACTGGCTGAATAGACAGTTTTACATAAACTGTTTGCATGAACTTTCACCAGAAAAGGCATACTGTATAACATCAGGAAAAAAATAATTCTGTATCAGGGAATAATGGATTCAATAAACAGAAACTCAAAGAAGGATCAATTATTCAGAAGGTACATTTCTTAGAGGCAGAAACAGGGAAGAAAGTGGTGAAGCACCTCCAGAGAGAAAGCAAACAAATCAAAACTCATCATGTCATAGCGGGGAAGTAGAAGGCAGGAAGCTAATTCCCTGAAGGACAATGTGTGTGATATACAGACAGAGCGAGGTGAGGAAAATGTCATCTACGTCACATATACGAGATCACAATACACGGTGATGAGCATGATATACCATTACGGTGAGGCAGGAAGAACATCGTCTACCTCTCACATACTTCATCTTTTCAGGACAATATCATCTCTGGAAAAACACTCATGGGAACTATGTGTCCATGATACATACAGTTGACGTATTAGATAAAGATATAAACTACGTCTCAGAGTGAGAGGAACAAATTAACTATACAAGAACAAATCAAAAGAAAAACAAACTTTCAGCCAGTACAATCAGTGCTAAATAAAATTTACTGTTCACATGATTTTGGTTCTTGTTAACTTCTCAAGTAACTAGTTCTACCTGCTGCTCATTTTAACGTTATCTACTGCATAGCTCTTTCACAAAGACTAAAATGAATCTAAGTCATGTTTTCATTTGACTAGTTGCTTTTTTTTTTCAGTTCCTAGTATTTTCGTTCTGAAGCTAACCTGTATGTGTTTGTTTCGACTAAAGGTATTTGCCTTCACAGTTTATAATGAACAGGAAATAGAAAAGCTTAAAAAAAATTAAATGGACAGATAATGTGCTCAGGACAGATACAAATACAGAGACGAATAGGAGGCACACTCTTCAGTCTGGGGGGTTTATTTTTGGCTTGTTTACAGGATTGGATCTCATTTTTTACTTTCATGTGGGTGAGAGTAAGTTGTAAAAAAAAAAACTGAATAATAACTGTGAACAGATTTTTTTTTTTTTTTAAAGTGCGATGCACATCCTCGAATGATGTTGCAGACTTGGGATGCAAGTTATAATTATTTTGACAAGTCAAATAATCTAGTCGAATAATCTCGAGTTACCAGTTACCCAAAAAAAATTTAATAAGTGTGATGACAGATGATGTCACCAAAAAATCAATACTTCAAGTCATTTGCTTGGTTTGCTCATCATGATGAAAAATGTAAATTTTTCATTGCACCCCTATTGCTTACAGTCCATTCTGACAGTACTGGCATTTCTACCAGTCTAGGCCACATCTATTTAAAATCCAAGGATAAAACCTTTCATACTATGTTACCTCTAATACATTTAAAGTGCTATAAAGGTCTAATAAATATCACAGAATGATAATCTCACCGTCCCGGCTGGTGTTCAGACAGGTGCTGGCGTGGTGGTGTGTCATTGCAGTGGCGTGCCTCCTCTCTTGGCGAGGGTGTGAGAGTGGCCGTAGACTGATGGCTGTAGGAGGTAGTCGGAGATGAGGCGTCTCCTCTGGGAGGAGGACATGGTCCGTCTTCTGCTTCACCATCCATTATATAGGTCCTCTCTGGCAGTGGTGGACACCAGTCCTCCTCGTCTGTGCTGTACAGGTAAATGCAATTGCACTATTAATATGACTATAACTACTGCAACAAACACATCACTGAGGGGCGTTTAAGACAATCTTGGACTTTTGATTGTGCAGAATAATTGTGCATAACACAGTTATGAGAGTAAAAACTCCCTTTAGTTCTCTATATAATAATACACTAATGCTTTTATGCCAGCGTTTCACTATTGCTTGGATACAATCAAGGTATAACGTTTTCTCAGTATGCAGTAGGCATGATCAGACTGCTCGCTTCATGCCTTGATTTTTTGAAGGATCAGGCATTCCACTCTCTGAATGTTCACAGGAATGGGCTCCAAGCCACCTTGGCCAGCATCGGAGTTTACGGACGTACAACCTTTTATAAATGTTTACCACTCAAAGGTTTTACTGCAGCAAAAAGTCTAATCAGCGAAGAGTGCTTAAAGTCTTACTGTAAATGTAAATCAGTTTCAAGAAGAAATTTCCTGGTTTGACTTGAACATGCCTCATAGTTTCTAGTGCGGACCGTATTAACTCCCACTGCATTGGGGCTTTCAAAACTGTAGCCTCTGGGTAACTTGTGTGGTTTCCATGTCAAAGAAGAATGATAATCACTTAATACGTTGTAAGTGACACTCTCTGCTGTACCCTAAGGCTAACAAATGGATCTTAAACACGTCAAAGAGTCTGTGATCTGTTAATGTATCGGGTATTCCAGCTATGTTGCTAAACTGTTGTGACAAATGTTAAGAGTTAAGGGCAGGAATAAAGCTATCACCGTAATGCAATAATCAGACCCATGTTCTCTGAAGAACAGGTCAAAAGGTCAGCAATGTAATCACGAAGTTCAATGCAAATTGCAGAACTTCACTGTGGGCTAGTAATGGAAATCGAGTTTGGACGTGTGGCTGTCCACGTTGATGTGCCGAATGATCGTATTCTGCTTGGAGCGACGAACACGAGAAGGGCTGCACCTATAGCTGGCAAATACTGTTACCACAGTCCTGAGAGGAAACCGGAGAGAGAGAGAGAGACTGCTTCAGCGCTATCAGCCCCCCTCATCTTAGCCACATAATCTGTAAATCAGCTCTGCGGTTAATGTGCTTTGCCTCCTCTCCGAACCGTTCAGCCCAGGTAGAGAGGGGTACTTGTGAGCGATAAATGTGTGTCCACCTGTCTCCACTTGTCCAGCAGCATGCTCACAATGCCTGTGGTCAGGCCACTCAGCCGCTAAAGCTAACTTGTCTCCACATTATTGTCATCGTAATGTGATAGTGAGAGAGGAAAGAACAGGAGCATTCAGCCCACAGACCATAGCAACAGCCAGCAAGTCTCTAGCACAGTTAGTCCCTGCTGAGAGCCCTGTCAGGCCCAATAACAGCAGCAGCACAGCTAATGGAGCAACTGGTGATGGAAAATGTATGAAACATGACATTTGAGACTGGCTTTCATCCAGTCAACATGTTGATGACTGCAATTTGATTCATGTCAAACTCAAATGTCATAACTTTTAGACAAGGGCAAGTAAACAATGGAAGTTCCATCTGACCAAGAAACCTTACACAGCCTAACATTAAATTTAATGCTATGCTGACAATGCATTCTTTATGGACAATATCTTTTAAAATAAGAGCAACTGCTTTCAGGGCAGCACACAGCAGATTAAGTCTTGCAAGACATTTTGGGTTGGGGGGATAAGAAATCAAGCTTTAGTAAAAAGCAGTCAAATTCTAGTAAAACCTGTTAACAGCAAAAGTGTTTTTTTTTTGTTTGTTAATTATGTCTCACATATCTTTTGCAGAACAGACTGATTTCATTTTGTCCAACCTTTCATTTCACAGCAACTCAGTTAACACACACATCCATCAAAACACGACTCTTTTAGCCTCAGGATTTCTGGTTTAATTGAATACTAGAGAAAAACACAAAGTCCAGAGATCCATTCTAATCTCAATGCATGGGAGAATGCTTTTTCCCCTTTCATGACAAGTACTGTACTAACAAGAGGAGTGAAAGCTACTGTAACACATGCTCCCTTCATGACACTTGACGCAAGCCAACTGCATCATTTCGATCTGCTGCATCACAGGACTGTGTAACACACCCAGAAGAAAGCGCTGTCCATGGTCTTATACAGTACATACATGACAATTGACTAGTGAGAGAGACAGCATGGACAATTTCTCTGGTGGATGGATTTGTCATTGTCACCTGGTCAAAATATTTCCTATGCGCCTTTTCTCTCTCTGGCAAACTTTATACCTGACCCCCTGGTATTTAAATAAAATACATTTTTGTATCAGAACCAAGTGTTCAATGTTCAACAAGGGTCAAAAATGACCAGTATGTTTTCTCAATAGAACTTAATAGGAATCTTCAATTTGTTTAATATGTTTCGAGCTATGGGAACAGTTTATTAAGGTCTAATCCTCTCAGGGTCATAGTTTCACCTAATTAGAAGACAGCGACAACACATCTGTAGAACATATGTTACTGTCTTTTGTAGTTTTCTCTTCAATGTCACTGATGTACATTATTCTGTAAATTAGTTTATAATTTATGATGCTAAATTGTGCTATAATATTGTGTGTTTTTAACTAGTGATATTTGTTTTATTGCAATAAGTTTTTGTTCAGTTCATGTAATTCAACATGCTATTTTGCTTTGAGGAATTGTGGCATTGTTACACAGTACTTCCATACTGGAAATCAACTTGAAAATACTTTGTGTTTTGTTCTTTATTGACAGTGCTGGATGGCTGGACGCAATCATACCTGATTGTAACGTAATTTTCAGCAACATGTGTATCTGACATAATATTACATCAAATGTTAAGTGATTAAGTGAAGTCCTAGGTAATATATATATATACATATATTGAAACACAATAAAATAGTATTGAAAAAGTACAGTATGTGGCTCATCTACTCAAGGTAGCTGAGCCACAATAGCTGACATCATCAGAACACTAATGGAGGTCCCTACAGAATTAGTGAAGCTGGAAACGTAATTTATATGACTGTTTGGCTTGTGCAGTGTGGTGTGATGCATTCATTACTGTAGTTTATTAGCAGCTGATTGCACTAAAAAAAACATTGACAGAATTCCACAGAATAGCCTATAAATTACTAATCAATACTAAGTGATTAATATTAACCAAATGGTTCCAAAAAATGTTTATATTTCGACAACCCCTAATCAGTAGTTGAATGCTCTTACCCCATGTCCTCTATATGTTCATCCTCGTCATCATCAGCACAGTGTTCGAACTCTGAAGACAGGGGTGGAGGTGGTAAAGGTTCCATCCAGGTAAGAGACGGAGTCTTCACTGCCTTCCCCATTGACTTCTGTTTTGACGGTTTAGCTTTTGGAAGAACAAATTGTGGTTGTAAGTTAATTATTGCAAAATATTCACACCAATCAGAGTTAAAGACAAACATAGAAGAAAAGACTTGAATTTTAAAGTAATCTGTACCATTATCTGCTTTAGAGCGGTCTGGCTGAGCATACTGCACACTGGATGTTCCTGGCTGGTTAATCCAGTGGCCACCATCTTGTTCTGGGCTGCAGGGGGTCTGGTTAGTGAAAGGCATGATGGGAGTACTAGCATAGGGCGTGGTATGCTGAGAGTACTGGGCAGAGAAACTTCGTAGATCTTCAGCAGTGGGGTCGATTGTGCTGTAGATGGGGCCCTCATTGGAGCCATTGCTGTACTTCTCAGTCTGGTTGAGATAGTTGGAGATTCCAGCTTCTAAAAGTAGCAAAGAAACAGAGAAGAGATTTTGGTGTTTAACACCAAATTGATAGCTGATCAGACGTTTTTTAGCTAGTGACTTTTTTTTTATTGCAATAAGTCTTTGTTCAGTTCATGTAATTTTGGGCTTGGACTACGGTTCAGAAGGTCCCAGGTTCAAATCCCACGACCACCAAGTTGTCCCTGTTGGGCCCTTGAGCAAGGCCCTTAACCCTCAACTGCTCAGATGTATAAGGAGATAAAAATGTAAGTCGCTCTGGATAAGAGCGTCTGCCAAATGCCTAAATGTATGTACTGTATGTACTAATTGTGGCACTGTTATACAGTACTTCCATACTGGGGTCAACTTTAAAATACTTTAGTATACTGTACCTCCATGTTACAGTGCAAGAAATAAAGGTGTAGTATGATTTTGACTTAGTTTCTCCATTCTTATTTTATTAATAGCACTATTCTATATCTGTACTATGCTGTTTACATCTTGATTTCTGTTTTGACTTCAGTTTATACTTGTTGATTATCTGCACACATATTTAACAAATAATTTAATCCTTATCACATTTTTATTTCTGCGCTGTCATGTTACATTATTTAATGTTTTCCTTTTATCATACCTCAAGGAAACTAGCCTGAGTCGGTTTGATTGTGTACATGCTGCCTACTACCCGCAATAACGTCATATAACCTTGTTAGACTTGGTGATCATTCACCAGTAAGATGTACATCCTCCTTTTCCTAATAAACAATCAGGATTCATAATTCAGCACTTGTGAAAACGTTTTTATCCACCGGTGATCATTTTCTGATGCCCTTAATACAGAATATGGAGTAAATCTGCACTGGCTGTATGTCTCAGGTTTCTCACCATTGTAGTATCTCTCTGCTGTTTCATGTTTGGAGGTACAGCAGTTGACTGAATCTTTGGCATTATGCACAAGGTTTGTAGTGGGCCAGGAATCTGCCAGCCAGGGGTAGTTGCCCATATTAGAACCCAACACACCAGGTCTAAAAAAAAAAAATAGAAAAAAACAGAGTATTATTCTGTTTAGTCTTCTTGGATCTTTATCACAACAGCTTTAATGAGCACAACAGCCTGACACTCACCTTCCATTTATTCCAGCGCTCTCGCCATGAGGAAAGCCAACTGCAAGGCAAGAGGAACATTAGAACGTTAGAATTAGTCTCTATTCTAATATTGATATGTTTATATAATTTAGAAACTTTGAGCACTTTTAAGCTGGTTTGTGTAGGCTGTTTTGTCTACCTGCTGGGGTATATGCAAATGAAGTCGCGTAGTGGCTTAGCTCCTTTCTCTTCTTGCGTCTGCAGTATATCCACACGCTGAAGCCCATGAGGATTACCCAGCATGCCCCACCAATACCGGCGATGAAAGCAGGCTGCTTTACTACATCTGTGATCTGCTCAGCAAGACTGACGTTCTGATCCGAGTCTCCGCTCCCACTTGGGACAGGCTGCTCTGAAGGTAACTCTGAGAGTGAGGGGAAAAAACGGAACAAAAATGCGGGTTACAAATCTAACTTGGAAATGTTCTACGCTACTTTTTTTTCTCCTGGAATTTAAGATACACAAATCAATCACGCTCTTTTATATTTATATACCAATGCAACACCATCTGTGTAGATAAAATCGCTCATTACAGTATATTTCATATAAAGAAATTGTATGTTATGCTGTAATTGCCACTCACTGATAATGACAGGGACTGGCTGACTGTGTATGCCCACTCCAGCGCTGGTCACTGCTGCTACCTCCACCTGGTACAGGACGCCGGCCAGCAGACCTTTTAACGTTGTCGACAGCATGCTCCCATCAACTGTCTGGTTAATGTGGTAGCGTGCCTGAGAGTCATTTCCCAAGCACCAGATCTGAGAGAAGAGAGACCGATTTTCTTAGCACTGTAATTACAACAGCACTGCAAGGGCTCAAGTGTCTGAAATATTGTAGTTATTCATAATGATATAGTGTAGGAGAGAATACTGAATTTATTCTTATTTCATTTTCTACTTCATTGTACTTTTGGTCTATTGTATTTACACTTAGGTCTATGCAAGCATTTCTACCAAACAGTGAAGATACAATACATAATGAACCCAACATAACGGCTTCTTCAGATTCTCTATTGACTCTTACTTTGTGAAAGCTTTTTACATCTGGTTGATATTCCGGTAACCATTATATTCACTAAACACTGAGAATATTATATCTTCTATGCATTGTGATGATATAGTATCGGGTGGTCGCTGGTGGTCCCCATAGGGAATCCCGAATAGGAATTTTACATATAGATTTATTCAACAGTTTCACAACTGAATTGAATTTCCCTCTGGGATTCAAGTTCTTTGAATCTTGCTATGTGCAAAACTGGTGTAAGACTCTGCTAACAGAGTATACATACAGTACATACAGTATACATACAGTGGTGTGAAAAACTATTTGCCCCCTTCCTGATTTCTTATTCTGTTGCATGTTTGTCACACTTAAATGTTTCTGCTCATCAAAAACCGTTAACTAGTAGTCAAAGATAACATAATTGAACACAAAATGCAGTTTTTAAATGAAGGTTTATGTTATTAAGGGAGAAAAAAACTCCAAATCTACATGGCCCTGTGTGAAAAAGTGATTGCCCCCCTTGTTAAAAAAATAACTTAACTGTGGTTTATCACACATGAGTTCAATTTCTGTAGTCACCCCCAGGCCTGATTACCGCCACACCTGTTTCAATCAAGAAATCACTTAAATAGGAGCTACCTGACACAGCGAAGTAGACCAAAAGCACCTAAAAAGCTAGACATCATGCCAAGGTCCAAAGAAATTCAGGAACAAATGAGAACAAAAGTAATTGAGATCAATCAGTCTGGTAAAGGTTATAAAGCCATTTCTAAAGCTTTGGGACTCCAGCGAACCACAGTGAGAGCCATTATCCACAAATGGCAAAAACATGGAACAGTGGTGAACCTTCCCAGGAGTGGCCGGCCGACCAAAATTAGCGCAGAGCGCAGTGACAACTCATCCGAGAGGCCACAAAAGACCCCAGGACAACATCTAAAGAACTGCAGGCCTCACTTGCCTCAATTAAGGTCAGTGTTCACGACTCCACCATAAGAAAGAGACTGGGCAAAAACGGCCTGCATGGCAGATTTCCAAGGCGCAAACCACTTTTAAGCAAAAAGAACATTAAGGCTCGTCTCAATTGTGCTAAAAAACATCTCAATGATTGCCAAGACTTTTGGGAAAATACCTTGTGGACCGACGAGACAAAAGTTGAACTTTTTGGAAGGTGCGTGTTCCGTTACATCTGGCGTAAAAGTAACAGCATTTCACAAAAAGAACATCATACCAACAGTAAAATATGGTGGTGGTAGTGTGATGGTCTGGGGTTGTTTTGCTGCTTCAGGACCTGGAAGGCTTGCTGTGATAGATGGAACCATGAATTCTACTGTCTACCAAAAAATCCTGAAGGAGAATGTCCGGCCATCTGTTCGTCAACTCAAGCTGAAGCGATCTTGGGTGCTGCAGCAGGACAATGACCCAAAACACAACAGCAAATCCACCTCTGAATGGCTGAAGAAAAACAAAATGAAGACTTTGGAGTGGCCTAGTCAAAGTCCTGACCTGAATCCTATTGAGATGTTGTGGCATGACCTTAAAAAGGCGGTTCATGCTAGAAAACCCTCAAATAAAGCTGAATTACATCAATTCTGCAAAGATGAGTGGGCCAAAATTCCTCCAGAGCAAGTTATCGCAAACGCTTGATTGCAGTTATTGCTGCTAAGGGTGGCCCAACCAGTTATTAGGTTCAGGGGGCAATTACTTTTTCACACAGGGCCATGTAGGTTTGGATTTTTTTTCTCCCTAAATAAAAAAACCCCTCATTTAAAAACTGCATTTTGTCTTTACTTGTGTTATCTTTGACTAATAGTTAAATGTGTTTGATGATCAGAAACATTTTGTGTCACAAACATGCAAAAGAATAAGAAATCAGGAGGGGGGCAAATAGTTTTTCACACCACTGTATATGTGAAGTGAAAGAGTGAAAAACTTTCCATTTTGCCTTTACGCAATCCCCTTACCCTGTACTCTTGAATGATACCATTTTGCATCTCAGCAGGAGGAGGTTGCCATGAAACACTGATGCTGGAGCTGTTGCTGTGTGCGACTGTTGACACAGTAACTGCCTGAGGAGGTGCGCTGGGGACTAAATAAACAAGATCATAGCACAAATCAAAAATCACCTTTGCCACCATAATCCTGTCATTATAGATATTGTATCTATAGGTTTTGTTTTCCAACAGTGAAAGTGCATTAAATAAGCAACCCGAGATAAGAGTCTCACCCTCTTCTGGAGTGCGGAGGATCAATGAGTGGCTGTCGATGCCCTGGAATTCATTGAAATAGGGCCTGATTTTGACCTCGTACTCAGTGCCTTTGAGCAGGTTGTTGAGGACAGAGCTATGCTCAAGTGCTGCCTTTACATCCTGCTGGAGCCAGGAGCCACCAGTCGGACGGTAAAGCAACCGATATCCCTGGATGTACTGAGACTGCCGGTCAACCTGTGTGGCACAGTTACGCTCTTGATTAGATTGATCAATTATACAATACGGTAAAGGACATCTAGATGAATAAGACAAAGTTAAAGATGCACTTTCACAGAATTAACCATACGGTATTTAATTATTTGTGGCTGATATTTTCTTTATTTTCTTTATGTATATTATATTCATTTTCAGTGTTGGGGGACGTAAATTTTTTATTTTTTTGGGGGGGGCGGGGGAGTTTTTTTCAATCCCCCCCCCCCAATTTAGTCGTGGCCAATTCCTCCACGTCGATAGGGGGGCTCCTACATTAAGGCTACTACTACCACTCAGTCGGGAGGGCCAAGACTATCACATGTTTCCTCCGAACCGCGTGACGTCAGCCGACCGCATCTTTTTGAACTGCTTGCTCACGGACCATTAGGGGCGGAGTAACACACTCGGAGGAAAGCGCTAGCCGCTCCTTCCACGTTCGCGAGCTCACAGATACCCCTCATTGGCTGTAGAGCCGTGATTAATGTGGGAGCGCAAGTACCTCTCATCCCTCCCCCCTGAGAGAGCACGGCCAATCAGCTCACTCTATGCCTCCGGTTGTGAGAGGAAAACAGCATCACCCGGAGTTCGAACCAGCGATCTCCGGATGATAGGGCGAGCGCTTTACCACTGCGCCACTCGGAGGCTGGGGGGATGTTACTTTTTAAAGTAACTAATTACATTACAAAATTACTGTCTTTAAAAAGTAATCAGTTACATTACAGCGTTACTTTCTGATAAAAGTAACTAGTTCGAGTACTTTTCCACTGCAGAAAATGAAAACTCCTTTGTGATTCCTCATGCATGTTGTTTTAGTCAAGACCTTTATAATTATTCTACCATCATCACTCAGCGAAGTTTGGCCCATAACCTGTTAACTACTAACACCCCTATCTCATCTACACGGTTTCGTACGGTGGCTGTAAGTACGGTTCATCATGATTCACCGCAAGTTTTGGCTCCATGATTAGGATTTTTCCGTGTGTACGTCCTTGTATAGTCAAACCGCATAGGTGACATAGGGGTATAACAGCAGGAATAACAGAGGGGGCGGGTAATCGGGGACTTTCACTCACACACACACACACACACACACACACACACACACACACACACACACACACACACACTTACACACACTCACTCACACACACTAATGGACTGGGAATGACTGCTGTCTGGCTCACGGATTACATAAATTGTCTGAATAACAGATTACATTTTTTTACTTTGTAACTCGTTACACCCAACACTATTCATTTTACAGAAATTAATAATATACTAACGATGTACTGTAGTGCCGTTTGTTGCTAAATTCCACCTGCTAGCTAGCCCTCTATCAATATGTACAGTTCAAGGATAATTTCTTCCTTCACAACACATGAAACCAACCATTACATTATTTCACACTCATGCAATGTTTCACAGCAGCTCAATGCAGTTGGAGGTAAAACCGAACAGCCTGATTCTGTACACAACAGATGCCAATAATTAGCTTAGGTTAACAGTGTAGAGAGAAAAGCCAGCAAGCAGAGCCAATTCTTCTCTGTTTCGACTCCTTGCCACGGCTGCCCTGGCAGTGTCTGACTTTGTCTTACACATACAGTATGTTTCACTAATTATACACCGTGGATTCAGAGAGAGGATTCGGCCAGTACTCACGGTCCACGTTAGCCGAACACTCGAGGCTGTCAGTAGCACAGGCTGCTGCAGTTCTACAGCCACTTCCCCCAGCTCACGCTGAACCTGCCTGTGGTCCACACCCTGGCCTGTTGGACTGACGTCTAAACATAATAAAGTATGACAACTGTGTTACTATTGCATTCCTTAAGCATGTCTATTCTGAATGCACATTCCACACACACACACACACACACACACACACAATTATTACCTCAAATAATTCAATTCAAATTCAAATTGTCAATGAGGACTTGACAATTCGATAGTTCAGGACTGGAACTTTCTACAAGTCTATCTGAGTCTCGAATAACTACTGGACTCCATTTTACATCAAGTATTATAACATCAATTAACATCAACTATTATAGCTGAACCTAACACTTAACACTGTATAAATGCAGATCATTTCCTGCTATCTGTTTCACCCAGATGAGGATGGGTTCCCTGTCGAGTCTGGTTCCTCTCAAGGTTTCTTCCTATTACCGTCTCAGGGAGTTTTTCCTTGCCACTGTCGCCCTCGGGCTTGCTCACCAGGGACTATCTGAACATTTTGATTCATACATATTCACATTCCATACAAACTTAAATAATTCTTTTGATTGTGTAAAGCTGTTTTGAGACAATGTCAATTGTTAAAAGCGCTATACAAATAAAACTGAATTGAAAAATTGAATTGAATAATCTTAAATCACATGTTAAATCGTATCTTTAGGATGACCTGAAATTCTTCGTTGGTCCAAAGATAATCCATATGCTGCAATTCGTTACCTAGAGTTATTAATATCGATTTATCTGGCGTGATAAGAAAAGAGTGAGACAGTCCTAAATACCCACCTTGTGTGCGCACGGGTTCTGAGATTGGGCTGGGGTCGCTAAGTCCATAGGCATTAACCGCGCGGATAATGAAGAGGTAGACGGTGTTCGGGGAGAGGCCAGTCACCGTGTGCTTTTTAGATTGCACCAGGTCTGCTACTGTCTGCCATGTATTGCCTGCGGACTGGCTGCAGAAAAAAAAAAAGAGAAAAGAATTTGTGACATCTTCATTAGTCAGACAGCTTATTAAATTATACAAATCACTGACCTTCACAAGAGCAAAACGAGAACGACCGTTTAATGTGAACATAGTTAACAAACCAACCATAAGATATCTTGAGTATAAAATCAGTGAATCGAGCTACATCAAGTGTGTACAAGTTTGTGCGTGAGTGTGTGCGTGTGTGTGTGTGTTTGTGCGTGTGCTTAACACAAAATGGCATTCTTATGGCTTTTCATGGGTGAGCTCAGAGATAGCCATTACATGCTCTACTGAATGATGCTGCTCATTCTGGATGTATGACAGTTCTCTGTGATGACACTTATATTTAGCCGGGTTTACACACCAGGAAGCAAATAGGAAAATGCAAGTAGTGTACACGACACAGGCTGAACCATGTAACCTCGTGTGTCCAAAAATCTTTGAACCAAATGATTGCACCAAAATAAGTTCCAGAATATATTTTGTAGCCAGACTGCTTTTATAGCCTGGGGCATGTAGTCTGTGTCTCGCTGAGAGAGAAATTCTCCCCTGAAAATAGAATCATACTCGTTAAGATGTGCAGCCAAACATACATTTGAGAAGCGCACTCTTAACCTGAAAAGATTCAGGTCAACCGCAAATTAATCATAAAACGTCTTCCAAATATTTTTCAAGGAATACTTGATTGTTTTTTTTTTTCCAAAACTAACCGTTATCATATGAATCTGTGGGAATTAGTAGTCATTGCTGCAAGGCAGCTTACAGAGTAAAAAAAAAATCAAATAAATTAGAAAAAAAGTAAGGATTAAAAAAAACCCTATAAATTATAATGATCAGTTTGTTCCTGATGAGCAAGCCAAGGACATTGGAGGCAAGGAAAAGCTCCCTGCGATGATAAGAGGGAAAAAAACATGAGAGGAACCAGATCTCACATACTGTGATCAAACATCCACCCCTGCTATATGGCAGAAAGTTCAAAATAACGCAAAATGTGTTTAACATACAGTTATTATAAATACACATTGCTGATAATGTTAATAAAGGTTTCTGTATTTTTGATCATTTCAAACATAAGTCAGAATTTCTGGCTATTCTTTAAACTACATCTCTCTAGCTTACAGTAAAGACAGAAAAGAAACTCTCAAGAAGTAGGATTTCTTGTTATTGTGTTGCATCAGTTATGAAAAGATGGACTAAACTCACTATGATCAAAGTTACAAAATTAGATGAAATTTGTGATGTGTGTTAAACAGCCACATACCACATATTAAATGCTTTGTGTTATAATTGATCAGAATTAAGTTTCAAGCAAACATGACAACATGATAGAAATCTGTTTTGCAAGAATTACCATTGTTAAAAGCGCTATACAAATAAAATTGAAATGAATAGACAGTATGATCAGTCATTCTTCAATAAATGAAAAAATTGAATTGTTAGAGTGAACCAACTGTTGTGGTATAAGAGGAATAAAAGGCAACCTCTGTACGGTTACAGCACATTTCTGATCACTGATTATTTTCCTTTAATAGAATTAGAACGATACAGATGCACTGGATGCGAATTAAGTTAAGTATTTCTTTATTCCAAGTATAATCAGAGTTAAAAAACTGACTTTACTCTAGCTGTATTAATAGACTGGAGTCATACCTCAGACTATGCACGTCTGTATTATTCCATACACATATCTCATCTTTCCACTGCTTTCTTTAATTGTCAGTGGTTAACCAAGATCTTGCTTCTGCATTTGGAGGTTTATTTTCCCTGTGACTTTCTTCTTGCTGCAGATGCAGCCAATCTGCACTGTTCGAGAGAGGCATGAACACCGGGAGACTCGTAAATATTCAGCTCGCAGCACTGAAAAAGAGAGGCTATAAATCCAAGGTCACTTTGGCCATTGCCTGGGAACAAACGCACACGCCTCCGTCCTCCTCTGTCCTTCGCCCTACAGTATGAATGCATACGGCTAGATAAAGAAAATAGAATGCACTCTGCCCCTTTGTATTGCTTTATAATCATTCAAAAAAATAACAGCGCTGATACGGTTATAAATATATGCCTTTGCTTTTTTTTGCGTTCTGCATACAGTATTCCCTGTTTTCTCTTTCGTCATCTTCTATCCATTTCTATCCATCTCCTGGCCAGCCTTCCCATTTCTCATCTCCTGCCCTGCCTTCCCAACACCACAGGTAAGGAAATGTTATTGTAAACACTGAATTCAAGCCTAGAACACTCAATAAAGAATCAATTTGGGGTCATGTGCTACCGCAAGCCACTGCCTGAGGGGCCAGAGAATGGAGTAGCGTGCAGTGTCTGTGCTTATGTGTGTGTGTTTGTGCAGCGCTCAGTTGTTCAGCCTGCATCGCACCCTCCGTGAGCACTCACTGCGAAGCCCACAGGACCTCGGCTCTGTAATTAGAGCGAGCCCCATTACAGCGGGCTTACAATAGCCTTAAGAGTCATCCAGGGGGACCTGATTTGAATTCATTAGCATGTCATATATTCCCGCTTTCAGTCTGTCTGCGAGAGCAGCCCACATTCCACAGCTAAATTTAACAGGCATAGGATTTTGTCCTTCCCGAATAAAAAGAGGTATGAATTCGAAGCACGAGAGGCTTAAGTGCGGGTTAAAGTTCACACCCTGAAGTGTGTATGTGTGATGAGAGGGAAAGATACAGGAGGAGGGAAGGGGGTCAATAATAGGGCACCTACAGGGCAATACTTCCTCATGTCAGTCATGCTTGGCTAGCATAACTGTCACACTGACACTCAATTAATAAAAAATGAAGGATGTCTTATAAGAGTTGCCTCTGGTAGGAGACAATAATATCCAGCAGAAGGGAAAAAAAGAAAGAAAGAGAAGACAAGGCAGTGGGACGTCGGTGAATGTACTGTACAGTACGTATGTGTCCAATGGAGTGAACAAATGTCTCAGCTGGTATATGTGCACGTGTGACACAAGCGCATGTGTGTAGGTGCGCGTGTGTGTATTTGTCAGTAGAGAAACATCATCATTTTCTTTCCATCACTTTAAAAACTGCATTATTTCAGGCCAAATAAGAAATCCTTAAAAATCAATGATTCCACTTACAGCACTAGAAATGGCCCACTTAAAAAAAATCCATGGAATAGCTCACAGTTCTCTTCTATTGTTTTCAGAAGAAAAATAACAAAACTTTCATGCATTGAATTGCATTCATTTTCATGAACAATCAGCTAGAAATAAGAGTGCTTCGGCTTTTTAACTGTATGACGCAATACTGTAAATGTGTGTTTACTTTCATATATAGGTACATAAGACGCTGTCTGGAATACAGTTACAGTTTATCTTACCTGAAGGCTTCAATGATGTATGAGGTCACAGCAGAGCCACCCTCATGGGCATTAGGCTGCCAGGTCAACGTCACACTGTTCCGTGTCACATCCGTCACGACAGGTTTGTTAGGCGGCCCAGGCAACTGATAAGGCTCCGAGACAGGAGCCATAGCCACATTTGCACTCTCTGTAACACGCACACACACACACACACACACACATAGGCAACAACAATTTATGTCAGTACTTTGCCTGTAGGTAAACTGCTTTTCTACTGATTTTATACACTTTACCTCGCAATTCTTTTCAATGCAGAAATGTATGACTTTCCCCACGACAAAAAAATTACATCATACCATCCCAAAACAAAAAAAGTTATCTAATGTTTCTTGTTATGAGACTATGAGTAGCCTAATTCAAGATTTAAGCTTAAAACTGGTATTTTGTGTATTTTAACTTCTTTCTAGAAATAAATGCTTGAAAGCACCGAATCTTCTTTCAATATGATATGGAACTAGGTCTGGAATTAGGGTTAATATCTATATACTGTAATTTTTTAAAAACATATAAGATTTTGTGTATTTTGAAGTTAACTGTAAATAAATATAATACTTATATTATAGGTTAGGCTAGATTCAAGAATTACTGTACTGTAGCTTTACAAGTGAAATATTCTTGAATCTAGCCAAATCTATCCATAATGTCTTAAAATAAGATTACAATAAACCAAATATAAGAATATTAAGCTTACTGTCAAATGTTACTAAAATTGCAAAAAATAAGTGAAAAATATCTTGTTCTACATTATTTACAGATAAGTTTGCTAGTTTTTATGATTTATGATTTTTTTTGATAGAAGCAACATTAACTGGCAGTAGAACAGAGCATTTAGCTTGTAATTTTAGTAACATTTGACTAGAAATAAGATTTAATAATCCTATATTTGGTTTGTTGTAATCTCATTATAAGAATTGTATTATTTTTTTACAGATGTATATGGATTATCTATCATATTATTACAGTAAACAAAATAAGCAACATTAAATCTATTTCTATCAACCTTCTAAATTTAAGCATGAAATGATCTTACCTAATTGGTGGATTTACTGTACTTAAAGACATATATTTACAAAGATTTACAGTTTGTATGAAAATCTTGATATGGTCAAATAATTTTAAGTTGTCCTAATGCAAGTTTCAGGTGATCCTAATCAAATGGCAGTACAGAGGTTTTTTTTTTTTTCAGCTGAATTTTGTAAACTAATAGTAGAGTAGAAAAACTTTCCAAAGGACATCCGTGAGTTCAAGACAAAGTTTAATAGCTTGTCACTTTTGAAGCACCAGAACTCTCTTCCGCTATTGTCACTGCAGTCTTTTCTAATTAGATCAGTCAGTCACTGCTAATGAAGGTAATTCTATTTCCCGCTGCACAAATTGACAATGACAGTGTTTGTGTGAGGCTATTCCACTGTTAATGATAAAAAATACAGCACAACCCGAATGAAAGAGAAAGATGTACACAAATAAAAGTGCACCGATAAAACAAGTGTGTGGGTCTGAGTGTTTACCTTTCACAGTAAGTACTCCACTCCAACTGGTCTCACCGCTGGAGCTGGAGGCGACACAGGTGTAGACCCCCGAGTCTGTTTCCTAGCAACAGCAGAATCAGGGTCGACATTTGCATGGACGCAAAACATGACTGCACTCGCACCATGATTGATCTGTACACTTAAAATTCATCACTTCTGCCCATTATTTATTAATATCAACGGTTAAAGTTACTATTCCAGTTAGAGACTTAAGAAGAGTGCTGTGTACTAAATGCATCATTAAAATATCTCTGGACAAACAGTATTTGCATTCACTATACAGTGGTGTGAAAAACTATTTGCCCCCTTCCTGATTTCTTATTCTTTTGCATGTTTGTCACACTTAAATGTTTCTGCTCATCAAAAACCGTTAACTATTAGTCAAATATAACATAATTGAACACAAAATGCAGTTTTTAAATGAAGGTTTCCATTATTAAGGGAGAAAAAAACTCCAAATCTACATGGCCCTGTGTGAAAAAGTGATTGCCCCCCTTGTTAAAAAATAACTTAACTGTGGTTTATCACACCTGAGTTCAATTTCTGTAGTCACCCCCAGGCCTGATTACTGCCACACCTGTTTCAATCAAGAAATCACTTAAATAGGAGCTACCTGACACAGAGAAGTAGACCAAAAGCACCTCAAAAGCTAGACATCATGCCAAGATCCAAAGAAATTCAGGAACAAATGAGAACAAAAGTAATTGAGATCTATCAGTCTGGTAAAGGTTATAAAGCCATTTCTAAAGCTTTGGGACTCCAGCGAACCACAGTGAGAGCCATTATCCACAAATGGCAAAAACATGGAACAGTGGTGAACCTTCCCAGGAGTGGCCGGCCGACCAAAATTACCCCAAGAGCGCAGAGACGACTCATCCGAGAGGCCACAAAAGACCCCAGGACAACATCTAAAGAACTGCAGGCTTCACTTGCCTCAATTAAGGTCAGTGTTCACGACTCCACCATAAGAAAGAGACTGGGCAAAAACGGCCTGCATGGCAGATTTCCAAGGCGCAAACCACTTTTAAGCAAAAAGAACATTAAGGCTCGTCTCAATTGTGCTAAAAAACATCTCAATGATTGCCAAGACTTTTGGGAAAATACCTTGTGGACCTACGAGACAAAAGTTGAACTTTTTGGAAGGTGCGTGTCCCGTTACATCTGGCGTAAAAGTAACACAGCATTTCAGAAAAAGAACATGATACCAACAGTAAAATATGGTGGTGGTAGTGTGATGGTCTGGGGTTGTTTTGCTGCTTCAGGACATGGAAGGCTTGCTGTGATAGATGGAACCATGAATTCTACTGTCTACCAAAAAATCCTGAAGGAGAATGTCCGGCCATCTGTTCGTCAACTCAAGCTGAAGCGATCTTGGGTGCTGCAGCAGGACAATGACCCAAAACACACCAGCAAATCCACCTCTGAATGGCTGAAGAAAAACAAAATGAAGACTTTGGAGTGGCCTAGTCAAAGTCCTGACCTGAATCCTATTGAGATGTTGTGGCATGACCTTAAAAAGGCGGTTCATGCTAGAAAACCCTCAAATAAAGCTGAATTACAACAATTCTGCATAGATGAGTGGGCCAAAATTCCTCCAGAGCGCTGTAAAAGACTCGTTGCAAGTTATCGCAAACGCTTGATTGCAGTTATTGCTGCTAAGCGTGGCCCAACCAGTTATTAGGTTCAGGGGGCAATTACTTTTTCACACAGGGCCATGTAGGTTTGGATTTTTTTTCTCCCTAAATAATAAAACCCCTCATTTAAAAACTGCATTTTGTGTTTACTTGTGTTATCTTTGACTAATAGTTAAATGTGTTTGATGATCAGAAACATTTTGTGTGACAAACATGCAAAAGAATAAGAAATCAGGAGGGGGGCAAATAGTTTTTCACACCACTGTATACTCTATATACAAAAATGTTTGCATTGTCATACAGGTGCACAAACAGGAAAAAAACTTTTTTCTTGTCCCTTATAATAGATGGGGAGCAAACATTTGCATTAAATACAAATATACATCCCTATCAAATGTATAGAACTAGAAAAGTAAATTTCAGAACAAAGGGCTGCCAGCACAAAAAAAAAAAAATATTGGTTGTATAACTTGTTAAAATTTTATAGCAGTGTAGATATAAGAGATTTCTACAGAATTTATGGGGTTTTGTTTAAAAGAACACACTCTAAAAAGTTCAATAGAGCATGCATACTGTATCTTCCAAGAAATGTTCTCATGGACAAAAGAAACGCTGCACTCTTAAGAAAACCCAAAATCTAATTCATAATTTTGTTTCCCTTGTAACATTAAGAACGCTGGTAAATAAAAACCATCACACTCAGTAGAGAGTTACTTGATCGTAAATAACCATAAACGATAAACTCATATCTTCTTGAGGGGCTCGTCTTGAAGCAAAATTCGATAAATTCCTACTAAAATGCTATAGAACATTTAATGAAACCTGACAATTATCTGCTATAGGGAATAACCTTTGAAATCTTATTCAAAATATTTTCTCCCTTATTATAGCACAAATAAGACGAATACTGTATATAGGAAACCTGTCAGTGCTACTGTAACTCTCACAACAAACCACTTCTGAAACCATTTTAATCAGTGAATATTGCAAATGCTTTAAACGTTAAACTGGTTCTTTCCCAATCAACCAATAAAATAATCGTACATAAATGCTGCAATTTCATCAAACTGATGGATTAAACAGGATTCACGAGATGTGTGTCTACAGTTACTTACTATCCTGGCAGCAGTGTTACTCTCTAGTATGGGTTCCTCTGCGGTGTGTGTGTGTGTGTGTGTGTGTGTGTGCGGTCAGAAAGAAAGGGAATAGTGAAGAGACAAGAGAAGGGATGGAGAGATGAGAGGATGTGCACAGAAGGTGAGACCCATTAAATTTTAACTCCCTGGCTGAGGGGCAGAATCATGGCTGAAATTGCTTACAACAGTAGAAGATGTAGCACTCTTTTTTTTCCTCTCTGTGGCAAAGATCTAATAGTGCTGACAGCACAGAGACATCGCTCATAGCTCTAAGGTCATACACAGAGGCATAGACACCAGCATGCATGACAACACACACTCACCCCCACAGCGGAACTATGGTTGCGGTCTACTGCAAAGTTGAATCAGGGTCTTAAACTCCTACCATGTTTAATTAAACACTATCAATCTATATATATTCATACATATGTGTATACTGGCATTAGTACCTGCCGCTGATGGGTAATGGCTTTTTAGAAATCATTAAGAGGATAAGGCTAAAATAAGCTGATCAGTTTTAATATAATCAGTGATATTATTATTTCAGGTTGAAGCCCCTGTACATGTCTGCCTGTCTTTCTGTACGGCAGAACTCTCTCCCTAACTTATTAATACAAAGAATTGTGGAACATATGAGATAAACTTCCCACAGGACAAATAATCATACATTGATCTATCCATTCATTGTTGGGGGTTCAGTTTTCATAGAGTACTTGCCTTTTTTGGAGTAAGTCATGCTGTGTGTTTCGTGTGGATTTGGGCACCTTATTGGTGCATTATGGTAATTTAAGTGTCTTCTGCATACTCTGTAAACTCATTACTATAAATCATTATTGCAGTAAACAATCGTGTTGAAAAAGCGCTGGCTTTGTTTCTTTGCAAAAAACAATTTCTGGTTATAGGCTTGATTGCTTGCTTATCTGTCTATCTGTCCATCCATCCATCCATCCATCTACCTAATTGCCACAGCCACAGGCCTAAGACATTCATCAAGATAATTTGCTTTTAATTGTGAAAGATAATTTCGCAGTAATACAGTGTTATACATGCAGGCATGGTTAATATTATTAGATCTTCAAAGATATCACGACCATCGAGAGCGCGCCTAAATACTGTAAGTTAGATTGCTGACTATTATGTTCAGAATGTCAATAAAGCCTCTTAGGTTTTATGTTGCGGAACACCTCAGCTGTTTACACATAAAAATACAGATCGATGACAAACTAAAGATAAATCTATGGCTGTCTTATGTTTTAGGTCCACCTGTTAGATTAAATGAAATTTAAAAACTAAACATGTACTCAATTTATTTCTTTAGTCTTTTTCCAGGATAACACTGCACCCATACACAGGCCATCACTGAATGCTTTGAGGAGGATGACAAGGCGTTCCATGTTAGACTGTGCTCTCAATCAGCATCATCAAAACACTAACTAAGGCAGTATCTTTGGAAACAATTGTATTTGTCTCTCATGCCTACTGACGTGCACTAAAGATGTTCTGGTGGTGCATGTTGGCTCAACATCTTGCTCAAACACTTTGTGTTACTGCCCCCTTTAATTTGTCACCTGTCTGTATGTCTGTTTTTTTATGACATTGTGTAGATGTAACACTGTCTTATTTTCTGTAGCGCTTTTGTTGTCTGACAGCAATTTGTGATAAAGAGTAAGACACAGAAAGGAAATGCAAGCCGAAACCATATTGGCACACATCTTTATAACTTCTATCACTCTTTTCACACACCTTTTTGTATATGAGACCATTTTCCAAACAGTTTTAACCAAAACTCCATTGTGATATGTGCTCAGTAGATGTCGACTGATTATTCACGGCTGCCAACCATCAACACTAAACACGTGATTAAAAATGCATGAGTGGAAAGGCAACAGGGAGCAAAATATTTTCACTGCTTCTCAGATCTGCTCTTTTCCCTTTTTCACTCTACACTCATTCTCTCGTCTCTTTTCTTTCCTGTTGCCTAATAAATTCTGACTTCTCCACTCACTCTCTTTTTGCAACAGGAGACTACAAATGGCCTCTGGTGATCCTGACAGTAAAATGGGATTTTCTTCATATCTTTCTGTCTCATCCTTTTTAAGAGCCCTTTAAAATGCCAGTCTTCTTTCTGAGAGACTGATTGAATTCAAACAGCAGTTCATTCTGGTACCGTAAATGCAGGAGATATGAAGAAAAAAAAAAAAGATTCACAGAAGAAATAAGTAGAAATAAGTAGTTTCTAGTGAAGAGATGACAGCCTGGGCATCTTTTAATCTGTTACTCACTGGTGGCCACAGATTACAGAAGATGATTGCTGGGAGTACAGTAACCCATAAAGATTACATGACCTCACCCAATGACTCGCTATACGACTGAATGAGAATTTAATTAAAGCCTGAACGGTCATTAATCTGTCCAGACTACAATCAATTAACCCAACATCCACACGTTGCAGTGTCTATCCCTTAGGTAGGCACACACACACACACACACACACACACACACACACACACACACACACACATACACACACACACATGCGCACACATCCACACACTGAGCTAGTGCAAAAGCTGTTGAAATACCATTCATATTGTAATATTTATTTATTCAAAACCAAATATATACCATTATAATTTGAAAATTGGAGATCCCTGTGTTGCATATGCGTAAATATCATATTTGTCACTCTGCTGGTGTTTATATAGGACATTGAATAAATTTATAAATGACATTGAAGACCGTTACAATGTTACTAAACATCAAAACACTCAATTCTGGCTAAATACCAGCAAAATCTAGCTAAATACTGAGAAATGTAGGTAAAAAAAAAAAAAGAAAGCTAAATACAGGGAAAGTCTAACTAACAACCAACAAAACCTACCTCAATATTGGAGAAGCTAGCTAAATATCAGCAAAACCTAGCTAAATAAAATCTAAAAAAAAAAAAAAAAAAAGAATAAAAACTAATAAAAAGAAAACAGTAAATTTTCCAAAGAACAGGCTAGTTACTAGCAAAACCGGTATAAGTACTAGTAAAATCTGGACAAATATTCGTCAAATTTGGCAAAAATGGTAAAGTCTAGCTAAAGATAGGCCTCATGGACCAAATTATTGGTTAGATCTAGTTACTATTAAAATCTAAATTATTAAAAAAAAAATCAGTACAGTATGTGTACAACTTACCTAAATACCAGTAAAAAAAAAAAAACTAGCTAGATATCAGCAAAACCTACCTAAACACTAGCAAAATCCTTTAGATATTATGAAAATCTAAATTAAAAAACATATTTTTCTAATTATCCCTGTTGTAGTGCGGACTGGATATTCCGCTGTGGCGACCCCTTGCCGGGAGCAGCCGAAAGACCAACAACAACAACAACAACATCCCTGCTTAAGAGAAAAGTAAACTTTTTGTAGTTTATGTAATGTACAAACACATACAGTAATGCACAAATACTGTTATTTTCCTGTTTGTAGAAAGCTGTTTATAAGCTCATTAAAATTGGATTATAATGCATATTCTAATATAGTTGACTATTACCCCTTTTATGGAATAAAAGGTTAATTAAAATTTGAAACAAAACAACTTAAAAAAATAAATATATAATAATAAATTGACAGCCCATGTAAAGCCATAATCCGTCTTGTTGTTGTGCAGCTTTAGTGCTTAACAGGCTGTGGGTCAGCTGCAAAGTACACCAGCTCTTTTTTATGAAGCCCAGCTCTCCTGACCCCATCATAAATCAGAGTGCTAAGCACACCTGTTGTGTTGATGTTCTGTCTCTGTACTTTTTGTACTTCTTTCTGAGACAGACACCGGCATGTTTTACAGACTCAACTGCAAAGCAGAATTGCAGGTGAGCTGAACTCCAGGCACACATTTCCAAAAGCTGTGCTACAGCATATGGTGACTGTCAGATAAGACGGCTAACTATGAAACCTAACATGCTGAATAGGTTCGATTTAAAATACCATATGCTAATGTCTCTAGGGTTACTAAGCTTAAAAAATACATATCCACTCCTGAAAAGTACCTGTAGACCTGTGATTTGTAAGCTGCCATTCTCCATTAAGCTGATGCGCTCGTCATTTCCCAGGATTCTCTGGCCGTCTCGCTCCCACTGAATGCTAGGTAATGGGTTTCCCATTACATAACACTGCAGCTGAACGGTGGCTCCACGAGCAAGCGTCTGATTGGCTGGACCTTGACGGATGATGGGTGGGATGCGATCAGATGGAGCTAAATGAAAGTAAATGACGAGGTTAATTAGATATGAGAAAGAAGAACAATCGGGTACATAGTGAACACAGACTATTGCTATATTCATTACTCATACTCAAAATGCAATATGACTGGCATGTGGAATTAAACAGATCATCTGTTTTTTAAGCTACTGTATACTCTGGGTATGTGCAGAGTTAAGCCGAAGTCACTGAAGCATGAATAAGCAAGTGCTAGTGCTGATGATACGCTTGTTTCACTTCTGCTGTCCTGTCTTCTGTCAGAACCTGTGAGTTGGAATAATGTATTACTAAGCAGGACAGGAAAACCTTTTACCTTTTAAAGCACATTAAATCATTACTATAGATTTCAGGCTGGAACTGCATGATGTTAGAAGAAACAGTGATTGTTAGCAGCAATCATCAGCTTCCCTGTGCTATTACATGGCAAGAAGCCAAAAGAATGAGAAAGCTCCATCTGTGCAGCGCTGTGTTATAAGGTGTGTATTGGCTTTTGCAATGAATTATGAGTTTTGAAGCAGTGCCGCATTGCATTACTCCACAACCTGCGGCATACGGCACCCCATGTCAGCATGTCTTCACTATAGTGCATCGTGTATTTGTGTTGTTTCGTAGGTTTATTGAATAAATTATTTGGACGCTGTGTTGACCGGGGCTTTCATAAATAATTGACTCTTTATGGCAGAAAATGGGAAATAGTTCAAATGCATGGTTAAAACACACTGTCATTTACTGAAGAAGAAATAAAGAGGGCATGAATGTGCGAAGAAACATGCACACAACTTTGAGCTGTATAATGCTGATGAAGGAAGAATTTCTTCCTGTTCTTACTGTTCTTGTGCTGACAAGAGTGAAGTTAAGGAAGAGGATCTGTTATTATTTTATATTTTATTTAAAGTTTCACTAATAATTATGTGTGTCCATAAGAAACCATTTTTCCACCATATTAGAATTTCTGTATGTTATACCGTACAGTATGTACAGAGCATATATACTCAGGAAAAAAAAGAAACGCCCCTTTTTCAGGACTGTGTATTTCAACAATAATGTTATAAAAATCCAAATAACTTTACAGATCTTCATTGTAAAGGGTTTAAACAATGTTTTCCATGCATGTTCAATTAACCATAATCAATTAATTAACATGCACCTGTGGAATGGTCGTTAAGACCTTAACAGCTTACAGAAAGTAGGCATTTAAGGTCAGAGTTCTAAAAACGCAGGACACTAAAGAGACTTGTCTACCGACTGTGAAAAACACCCCAAGAAAGATGCCCAGGGTCCCTGCTCATCTGCGTGAACGTGCATTAGGCATGCTGCCGGGAGGCATGAGGACTGCTGATGTGGCTAGGACAATAAATTGCCATGTCCGCACTGTGACACGCCTAAGAGAGCGCTACAGGGAGACAGGAAGGACAGCTGATCATCCTCGCAGTGGAAGACCACGTGTAACAACACCTGCACAGGATGGGTACATCCGAATATCACACCTGCGTGACAGGTACAGGATGGCCACAACAACTGCCTGAGTCACACCAGGAACACACAATCCCTCCATCTCACAACAAGAACTGACAAATCTGGTCCAGTCCATGAGGAGGAGATGCACTGCAGTACTTCAAGCAACTGGTGGTCACACCAGATACTGACTGGTACTGACTGATTTTGAGCCTCCTTTCATTCAGGGACACATTGTGAAACATTTTTAGTTTATGTCTTATGGTGTTGACTCTTTTAGTGTTCATACAAATATTTACACATTAAGTTTACTGAAAGTAAAAACAGTTGAAAGTCAGAGGACGTTTCTTTTTTTGCTGAGTATACATACAGTAAACTGAATGGTATTTCATAGTAAACATTATCTGTGTTTTAGATTGACATATGTCAGTTGCAAAATTTTTAAGTATTGCTTATTAGGTTACTAATTTCATGGCCATCTTAAAACATACTTGGTGCAATGTTGTATCCTAACCATTTTTGGTCCACAGGTGAGGTATACTAAGAATCATTATGTTTTAATGCACATACAATACCAAAACAGTTTTGTCCCGTTACTTTACTAATAACATAATTCTATTATAAGGACAGCCGGCTAAGGGGGAACAGAAACGTGTTCACTATCATCTGGAGTTTTATTCCCGGTTGATGCTACAACCATCTTCAGCTGGGAGCCTAGGGAGAGCAGATTGGAGGTGCTCTCTCAGGGGAGAGGGATGACATACTCGCACTTCCACATCAATCATAGTGACACTAGCCAATCATGGGCGTCTGTGAGCTCACACAAGCGGATGGGGTGAATAGGGTTTTTCTATAGAGTGCGTAATGCCAGTCCCTAATGATGCATAAACAGCATTTTGAAAAGATGTGGTCGGCCTATAACCTCCCTGGTTGGCAGCAGTCTCTGATTGGGAAGTATCCTAACAAGACAGGTAAGAATTGGACAAAAATTCAAAAATGAATAGGATACTTTATCCGAATATAAACTAAATAAAATTAAGTAAAGATTTTTTTATTATGCTGATGCATCATTGTAAACAGTGGTGTAGAAGATTCAATTAAATGCAGCAATTAATTAAATATCTACATTATAGCCATCATGGACAGGGATTTGCTCGTATTTATGAGAATACTCATAAATGCTCACTCATTAGTGCTCACAAGAAGATATAAGGCACATTTGACGTAAGCTACCTTAAATCCTGTCTGTGAAATATACTGTAATAGCAAAATGCATTCACGGCTTTCACATCCCTAATTATGTAATCATTCAAACTCAATAATAAGTTAATAAGTTATTAAATTGCACAGTAATAGATGAACAGAGCATATACAGTACGTGAACAAATGTTATATTAAACAAAGATAAAAGAAGATCTATATTAGAGTTTAATTGCTCATATGAGACAGGATGGTGTGATTTGTATCATCACTGACAGCTATTTATATGCCCTCAGTTAGTCAGCCTCATTATTCTGGTATACAGTGGTTTGTTTGTGGTGGTGTTCCAGTGTTTAGAGATTTGTGTGTGTGTGCCTGCATTTAACACACATGCACACACAATTCCACACATAATGCATAAACAGTTTATTGGTCATTGGGGAACAGGAGGGAATGGGCAAATGTTGTCGGGCTATTTGCATAGTGTGACGACGGCTTGTCCTTTTCGATTACGTCTACCCTGCCTCCTGCTGCTTACTCCTTTGAGGATGTGGAATTTTTAATTTGGGACAGCTTTGAAGAGGTTTTAATTTATTTTTCCGGGTGAAAATGAGCCACGCCGGGTAAAGCTTGCTGTGAGAAGGTCATGCACAAATAATACAATTACATTTATGGACCCGGAAGCTTAATGCTGTTAGACTGAAATTAAAATACCAATCGTCTGTTCGCAGCTCCGGTTGGGGGGAGAAGGATGATGAATGAGATGGTTAAACACATAAAAAGAGCTGCCCAACTACACAGGTAATGATGTTACCCACCGTCTTCTACTTCCAACAGGGCTTTGGTGAGGACGCTCCCTGCCACGCTGATGGCTTGGCAAATATAATACCCAGAATCCTCGCTGTGTACGTTGCTAATAGTGAGCTCACCGCTCAGTGATACAGAGAAGCGACCCGACTGTGCTGGGGGCTGACTGGGAAACATCAGCATCTGAGAAAGAGAATATGAATATTTAGAATATGACCCCCAAACATTTTTTGGTTTTTCCACACTGTTAATGATGCTCAACATGAGTGAGGATTGGATCAAAGCAAATACATATGCTCAATTATTCCTAAAACAAGAACACACATGCTACAACATTTTACATTTAACAACATAAATCTATGACACAACATTCACTAATAATATAAAACAAAACTTTAATTAGGTCTTATCTATTTTCCTTAACAGACAAAATGAATTCTGCTCTATAGATTATGCTGCAACGCTGTTATAAAAAGCAGCAGGTTTTATACATCACTATTACGTTTTAACCCTAATCATCACCGCTAACAATATAAACAGTACAAAAGATATTCAATAAAATAGACATCTTACAGTGGTTATCATGGGCATAACAGCTTGAGTTATGTCATATTTAATTATATACCACAAATATTTAATCAAACAGATACAGAAATAAAACAGGGCAGTTAACTGTGAATTTGCATTTGTAAAGACATAATAACAATGAATGCTATAGTTGTTGTTTAGATGTAAAATCCGGATGACCATTAAGATTTATGTAGACATTAAAGAACAATGGAAGAGCTATCTCATCTGGTGGTTAAGGGTTTATGTGTGTAGGGTGTGAGAGAGACAGAGAGACAGGGAGACAGGGGTCACGCACAAAAGGTTGGGGATAAGAAGCCTTCTTCATGCAGAAGGCAGAAACATTGACAGCTGCTCCATTGTCTGATCCGGCTAGGGGGAGGTGTGTATGTGTGTGTGTGTGTGTGTGTGTGTGTGTGTGTGTGTGTGTGTGTGTGTGTGTGTGTGCGCGTGTGCGTGCATGTGTATTTTTCCGTTTCAATTTTGGAGATTATTCATTGACCCTCTCATCCTACCCTCTGGCTCTGACCACTGAGTCTCTAAAGCTCCTTGAGTTAGTGTCTGTATCAGTTGCCCTTTATGTGTCTCTCTCTCTCTTTCATTTTTAAGCTTCAACTACATACAGGAAATCACATTTTACCTTTTCACTGACACCAGATCACCCACTTTCTCACAGAATTCTATGGTCTACACACCCAGGTTTGCAAATATAGTCATTACGCAATGTGTATGTTATCAGTATAAACAATACATAATGAATATACATTATATGGGAGTAGCACGCTAAAATAATCTAGAAAAAAATCTCTCTCTGTCTTCGCCTGCCTCCTGTCTGTCTCCTTCTCTATCATTCACTCTCCGTATTTCTCGCTTTATGATCTGTGACATTATAGTTAGGGCCCGTCCCTTTCTTCCCAGTTTATGATTTGGCTCTGGCTTTGTTTGATGATGTCTGCTTATGCACCGACCTCAGCTTGTATTACAACTATGATTTGTGGAATAACCTTTAACATACATGTAGGTAAGCCAAATTATAGACTTTTAAGACTTATATATTTAAAAATAAATATACAAGGGGTATTCAAGTCAAACTGGGTGATGGAATTTCTTATGAATTAAGGTGTGAAACCGATTGTGACCGATGTACAGAGCAGGGCAGGGGTAGCTCAGTGAGAAAGGGATTGAACTAATGATTGGAATGTCCCAAGTTAAAAACATTAACATGCTCATATGTGCAATAAGACAAAGTAATTGTAAATGTATAAAAGATTTCAGGCACAGTAGGGTGATGAGACTTTGGGCCCATTTGAATTGTGCACATGTTTTAAAGAAGACTGTACATCTGTGAATGACGATCCCGGTAAGGGTACTGTAGATTCCACTGCAGTCGTTCCCCTAAACATTCAGTGAGTGGAACGACTGTACAGCTTGTACAATATACACATTTGTCTGAGGTGACTGTTTACACAATCACTTACAAACACCACTTGCACATTACAGGAACTCGCCTGGGAGTTATTGCCACATCCCCCGTACAGTCCAAGTGCAATACATGCTTGTGCCATTAAATGAGTTCCTGTTAGGCCAATGTTTCAGACAAGAAGCAAGGAGTCTGATCTTTCTACCTTGGTAGTATCCAAGTGAACCGCTGGCATAAGTGCATTAGCAGGGAATTACATACAAGAAATAAATGTAGATTTTACTCTCATAGCTGCGTTCTGTTATTCTGCACAATCAAACGTCCTGGTTTGACTCTGGGTAGAACTGAAGCCAATCCAAGTCTTAAAAAGTTTGATTTGCCTCTGCCATCTCTTACCTGGCTCCCTTCTTTTTGCCAGAACACTGCAGGTGGTGGGTTTCCCTTAGTGCCACACAGGAATGTCACGGTACGTCCCAGTGCTGAGATCTGATCCCGGGGACGAACCACTATCTGAGGAGAAACTGCAGACCAGAGAATAGCATGTATTAGTTATGTTTTACATAAGTCCAGTGCAGAGGTGGAAAGTAACGAATTACATTTACTCACGTTACTGTAATTGAGTAGCTTTTTAAAGTACTTTTTAAAATCTGTAATTTTACTTTTACTTAAGAACGTTTTGTTTGAAGTATTGTAATTCGCTACATTTTAAATCATATTCACTACTGAGTAAAAAATAAATGAATGAAAATGCTAAAATAATAAAAATATTATGCTTTGTATAAATGCTTCATTGCGCTCGCGTGTGTGTATCATGTCCTGGTCGCGCGCCGCTCCAGACTCCCAACATCGGCATCTACCTGACCTTCCACACGGTCGCTTCCGCCCTGAGAATGACGTCATCGACTAGCGCGACCATATATAAACCGGAGAGAGACGCGGGAAAGAGGAAAGAGGTTGTGATTTTGGCGTTTTGATATTTGGTTGTGTATTCTGGTTTTGACTTTTTGCCTCCCATTGACTTTGATTATTGCTTTGTCCCTTTGGTTTGGTTGGTCTTTGTATATATTTGTAGATAATTTCACTGTATGTTTGTGCACTCACTAGTAGTAGGGGCGTGGCTGCCATTTATTTTGGGAAGAGGGAATTAATTCACTGGTTTTGGTTTGGGAGTCCGGGTAGGTTTTTTTGCAGGTAATCTAGCTACTAAATATAAATACCATTTTGTTTATTATTTTAGCCTGGGTCCACCCTGAATCTGTTCCTCCTCCTCCTGTTGTGTGCGTGCGTGTGTATTGTTTTGTATATACAAACCTGATTATTTCATCAGTTAATGATTGGATCTAGTTCTTTCTGCCATATACCACCATTTCCATACAGTTACAGTTATATATATTATAAATAGAACCCTGCACCATTCTTTTGCTGTATGGCCCTAGACTGGGACGTAACACCATATTTAAGTGACCACTTTGATTTTCAAGCACAAGAAAGACAACAGCTTTATTATGCAAAGGTGTTCCTTCAGTTAAAAACAACTAGTTTGAGATTTATATCTGCTCATCTTTTTCGAACTACGCTAGAATGCCTCATCCCACCCCCGCTGTTTAAGAGCTACTTTTTACTTTTACTTGAGTAGATTTTTATAATGGTACTTGTACTTAAGTAAAATTAAGTAAAATTTCACTGAAGTAACAGTACTTGTACTTGAGTACAAAATTTTATTACTCTTTCCACCTCTGGTCCAGTGGTTGTGACATCTACTGCACACTTAAGTCAACTGTGTGTCATGCAGTAAAGCCACCATGGGTTCCAGGGCCACTAGAGCATGATGAAGTATGTTTTGACTGGTAATGTTAATGACTTTAAATGATGTCATTCACAAAAAAAGCAACTGACTCCTAACCCAGAAAGTAAAATTTTAAGTCATGGCTGCAAGTGGTGTAAGTTATAATGTTGTTAGATTGACATCACTACATCAGTACATGGATCCATACTGACTTGGAGGAATTTGATGCTGGAACATTTGCTGATTAAATCTCACATTATTTGAATAGCACCATTTTGGCAGGATTTTATTCACTATTGCTCCATTCCGAGTCAAACTCAAGCACATGGCACAGAACACAGTGGTCTCTGTTTCTGAAGAATACTTCTCTACTAAACTTGTGTGGGCTTACAGTACACAGGGCTTCTAGTTCTTTGTGTGTAGGGGTGCCATAACAAGCTGTACACATCTAAGAGCCTGTGGGATTCAGGCCTGCGGAACTAAATACGCAGCTCAGATCGGAAGGGTGTTTGTTGTAAGAGATCGTATTTCCAAGTGAAGATTTTTGTTTTGTCTGCTAATGGGGACTTGGACTCCAAAAACATCAGTGAATTCCCCACAGATTTGGGCACAGAACCACTAAGAATGTCTCACTTCCTGTGTTTCTGTATTTCTACATAGAGACCTCGCTCTGTTTTAATCCCCTCTGTTTCCAACTAAAGTCTTTATAGAAGAAAATTAATTGGAGCAAATTGGAATGGCATTTTTAGCTACGCAAGCATAAGTAAAGCAAAGTAATGTGTGAGTAATAACTGTTAAAAAGAGGTTATGTCATGTAGGGGATTTAAATAATGAAACAGTGAACTGCAAAATTGGATATATTTACAGTATATCAAAATCAAGGGTGTTAAGAAGCTCAAATACTAAAATTATTTTGCAGAATGCTATAAATCCACCACATACAGTTTTGTCCAAAAAGATAAATAAGCCTGAAGCATTGTGTTCGGAAAAGTAAACATGAAATGTAATATAAATTATATTTTGGTTGAGTTTAATATGAAGTATAGCAAATGTGATTTCATTGTGTTTTTATAGGGAATCACTAGTAGCAAATTGGAACAAGTAAAAAGTGTTGTGTCTGTTGCACACTAAACCTTTTTTTTTTTTAAGTATTATTACACAGATTGTTGAACATCATGAGATACAATAAAAAAAGAACCCGATCAAAAAATCAGTTTACAGTATCGCTAGCTTCCTCCTCTACCAGTTTCGGTTTTACTCCATAAGCAGCTGAAGGCGCTAATCGTAGTACGGGTATTACAGTCACATAGCACACAGTCACATAGCATCTGTTTAGTCATCATCCTACTGCATATAATATTTCTGTGGTCCCAGAAGGTCTTAATAAGTTCCGGAATTCTGATTAGAGAACATAGAGACATAGAGCATATAAAACCAGACGCAGTGAACACAACTGCTTCCAGCACACAAAGTATAATCTCGTGTCTCTTATACAGAAAGTGATCACACACTGTTTACTTTTCCTCCATAAATATTACTGTGAATTAAATTATGTCCCCCAAATGCAGTAAAACTAATAAGTACATAGAAAATGTTTTGTTATAAACAACCTTGTGTGAACAAGAAAAAAATAATTTCCAAGAATGAGACGAGACAGTGAGAAATCAGGGAGAAAATGTGCTGCTCCTTATATGCACATTAATTTGTTGTAGATTTCACACAGAAAGTTCCAAAATAAGGGAACTGGATAAAGTTTGAATATACAACAAGCAACATAACCTTTGTCGCCTGCATCAGTCTCTTTCTCTCTCTTGCTGTGGTTTCTGCTTGTCCTCAGTCAGGAGTGTGATCAATGCTTCTTGCTGGTGGATGTTAATCTGTGGCTTTATCTTGCCTGCAGGCCTCTGTGAAGACGCCTTCCCTGTTGAACTATGCCCCGCGTGGGCACGGACCCCCACGCTAGCACGCTTCCTGTGTGATCTCCTTCTGGAAGTGCTTTTTGGCAAGAAGTGGAGGAAGGGAGTATTGATTAAACCCAGATCTATCACTCTTTCGCTCACGCTTGCAGATGGGCGATACTGCCATTTCTAACCTTCAATGGCTAATCGATTTCTCCTCTGCGAGTCGTTTCTCTCTTTCACACGCGTCCAGAGCAAAGCCCTGACCCTGACGTCTCATGTCCTTTCTCACCGAGGCATGGTGCCCTCTTTAGCTCATGTAACAAGTTAATTTTAATGCAATCCATCAGATTACATCAACATCTTCTCTGCAAATGCATCTAATGAATGCTTTCTCGCTATATTAACTCCATGTTTCAGTGTTCTCTCTATTTTTCTTTCTCTCTCAGTCAACAGCTGCCTCATTGGCCGTGCAGTAAATAAACAATCAGCGCAAGAGCAGGGTGCTGCCAAAGCACAGCTTGCAAGCGCAAAGATTTCTGGAGTGGAATGAAGTCCGACAGCGAGGTGGAACTCTGAGGTCAGGAGGTGAGCAGCGAGGTCAGAACCACAACATATCCTTCGTCTCGATAAGTTTGAACACAACTCCAAAGCAGCTTAAAGCGAACAGGGTATACAATGATTGAAATTTTCTGAGATCTCAATAACCCTCTCCAGAGCAGCATGTATTGATCCTGTCTCAGTGGGGCTGATGCAACCAAAGAAATCTTTATGAAACGCTGTGTAGAGACCACAGCGCTCACAGATTAGGTCCATTATGTAACAGGAAATGTTGTTAATTTTCATATACAAGCACCCTCTTTTAAAACAATTATTTATCTAAGAGCGAAAATATGTATTTAAAAGCACTCTGTTACCTAAAGGGGTTACAGTTTTAACACTAAGTAGTTTAGTACTGCACAAGATGGAGGTTATGAATATCACTTAATTACAGAGGGAAAACAATCTAATATGCATAATGCATATTAAAGCAAACAAATTGCTTTAATAAATGTTGAGTAACAAAAGGGAAAAGGTGCACGTCTGCACTTTTTACATTAAAATTTTTATTATTTTCCTGGTTTCTATTGGCTATATGGAGTACAAAGCTCTATTATTTCCACTTAAGTTGATATTATTAAATAAATGCTACAGTACTATTACAACAAGTCCAGATTGGAAAAGTTGGACTGCATTTACAATTATAAGCTCATAAAATATAAATACAGTTTCTAGCATTCATCCAATCATCTAATTATATGGCCGTCAGTGTAGTGCATAAAATCATGCAGATACAGTACAGATGAAGAGCTTCACTTAAGGTTCACGCTAATGTGATCTCAGTCAGTACGTTTACATGCACAGTTAAGTTGAGCTATGGTTATAGCTTAACTA
Organism: Channallabes apus; assembly: GCA_030522415.1. Classification (NCBI taxonomy): domain Eukaryota; kingdom Metazoa; phylum Chordata; class Actinopteri; order Siluriformes; family Clariidae; genus Channallabes; species Channallabes apus. Next base: position 19,416,652 of record CM060120.1, read on the forward strand.
GGTCATTTAATTGGTCTACTGCACTTGTCCCATTATACGAGCATGGCAGGGGAATTGATTTATTGACTGAAGTATGTCAGACTCCCCTACGATAGGTGGCAATATGCCCCTTTTTAACTTGTTGTATTGTACTGGCAGTTGACCTATCATGTCACAAACCAAAATAATCAATAAACCAGTTAGCTAGCGGCAAACTGGTAGGATGTCGAACAGTTAAAAGCTGGATAACTTTACAGTGCTGTATATTTCATACAATTTCTTTGCGATACGTTTTGTACAAACGTTATGCGCACTATCGCTACAGTATGTGTTTATGGTGTTACTGTATCCAAAGACACCATCATATTGTTTTTAGTGGCTTCTTCCGCTGTTACGCATTTTGTTAAACTTATGGGGCATTGATCCATAACCTTCTAATGCAGCGTTTTTGTTTAGTACAGATTTCAAAACTAGGAAATAACACATAAGGAATTAGGTAATTGAGTATCAACAACAGAAGGAATAGGCAATAAAAAAAAAAAAAGCTATTTTTCAATTGCAACAGTCAATTGAAAAAAAAAATGATTTAAAATGTACGATTTATAATTAACGACTCCTAACCTCATAATCTGGGTGGACTAGTCCTACTTTGAGAAGCTTGATTTCGTTCGATTTCAGTTGGTCTAACATTAACATCAATTTTAAAAGCCCACTTTTAGTAAGACTGACACAATTAGTCGGATTAACAGAACGTACTGAGTGACTCTAAATGTGGAAGGATTTTTGACGGATTTAGTACTGTATTCCAAAAACTGCTGTTCTCCTGGGATTTTCATACATAACAGCATCTAGTGTTTACACAGAATAGTGCAAAGGGGGAAAAAACCTTATTGATGTGAGAGATCAAGAAAAAATGAGCAGATTGTTTCTAGCTAGCAGCAAGGGTTCCATAAATCAAATAACTACCTTATATATCTGTGATAAGCAGAAAAGCTTTTCAAAAAGTAAAAGACATGAAACTTTCAGATAGATATGCTATAACAGTAAAAGAATGCATTGGGTTCCATTTTTGTCACTAAAGAACAGGAATCTGAGACTTGGGTAGGCCCAGCGGCTCGCTCAATCTGGTGATTGGTCTTGATGACCGTATTCAATGCATTTTTAGTTTTGTTTTAATTCCTTGAAAGATTTACAAAAAGTTTTGTGTCAAAGTTGCTGAAGCAGATTTAGTTGAATGTCTACAGTAGCACTAGGATATAAGTACAGGATTTAGGCTAACACGTGTGGCTCACTGCTTTCATTTCTAGCATCAAACACCCCTCTGAATTCCCTTTTCTTTTTGAAAAATTCCCTTTTCTTTTTGAAACACACACATGCTGTGTCTACACTTTCACATACACTCCCCCAGGGATGACGAAGACTTAGCGCTCTTCGCACACAAATAAACCAGCATGAAAAATGCCTGATCATCCAGCCATGATGCAACACACTTCTGCCTACTCTCTCCAATGTACAGTATGTGAACACACACATACACTCATACACTTAAAAATCACCAGATCACAAGCTGCATGTAACACACCACTGCCAGTGTGCTGAGTTGGAACCCCCAGTGGGAGGACACTGACAGGCACTTGACACGCTCTGACAGTTGCGCAGACAGACATGGTGGGAAGCCACGCTTCGGTAAGAGCAAATGCAATTAAAACTCCTACATGCAATTAACATGGCCTATGTACTGTAACCAAGATCAAATGGTTTTAAAAAAAATCAAGATATCTATGGAAAAGTCATGTATAACCTATGTACTACTTTTTTTCTCTCCAACCAGCCGTGTCGGCATGACTCTAACTATATCAAGAAAAAAGGCGATACATGTAAAAGATACAGCATTGTGAAAATGTCACTAGTTTTGCCTTGTCTAGGCCACAGCGACAGGCCTTTAAAACAGGCCTCTATTGCAGATTCACTGCTTACATAATGAGCTTAGGGGGCTGCAGCCCAGCGCAGCAGGCTTTAGTCGGGAATAAACCGCTGTTACACGGGCTTATTTCATCTCTATTGTTCCCTAGCTTACACATGCTAATGAAGAGGCCAGTTAAGGAAATGAGCAGGCTGGATTATTTCATGGCCTGCCACTGAGTACATGATGAAACAAATCCTTCATCTTTAGTGCAGGTCAGAACCCCCTCTGCTTCCTCTTTTGCATTCATCCTTTTTTCCCCTCAATTCCTCTTATCCTCTATTTCTAAAGAATTCTTTCTACAGACAAAGTTTTAACATATAAATCAATTTACTGTACATGACAGTAGAAACTGTATAGTTTGAACACACCTACTCATTCAAGGGTTTTTCTTTATTTGTGATCATTTCTACATCGGAGAACAAAAGCAAAAGCATAAAAACTATTGAATTTCCATAACCAGTACCAGTCAAAAGTTTGGACACAAGCATTTATTTTCTACATTCTAGAAAGATGGTGGAGTTTTCAAAACTATGAAATAACACATACTGCATTAGGAAATGAAGTAACAACAGCAACAACAACAGGTATTTTAAAGCACGATGGTTAGCTGTTCTGGAATAGTTCTTGCAAAAACAGTATTGCTAAGTGCAATAGCAAAACCCCTCAAGCACCATGATGAAACTTTAGCGGAATCATCTCAATATCAGGTGTTCAAAGGAGGTTATTGAGATTATTATTTTGCCTCCAGTATTGTTTTAAAATGTATAAAGGAATAATAAATAAATCGGTAAGGGCCATGGAATTACTGTAGAAGGTGTGTCCGACTGGTATTGACTGTTTTTATGCCAGTTGCCTTTCCTGATGCAACCTGAGCATAGGATTACCACTGACTCGAGCAACATCTCAGTGGATGGGGTTAGTTACCTAACCAGGAATAAAACCTGTACCATCTGGAAAAATAACTTTGAACTAGGAAATAACACATGGAATTATATGGTAAGCAAAAACTGTAAATAAAACAAATAATTGAATATTTTAGAGTGTTCAAAAAAGCTACTTTGAAGGCTTTGATGAGTGCTTTACACACTCCTGGCATTCTTTCAACCAGCTTCATAAGGTGCCACCTAGAATGATTTTGCAAAAGTCTTGAACGAGTTCCCGTATCTGTTCAGCACTTTCTGGCTGGACACAGTGTGCAAAGCTTTCATCATTACAGTACACCATGTCTACTTTGAAGATGGTGGCATTTTCTTGTTTCAGCACATAATTCCAGTTAAGTTATGCCCAACTTTGATGTCTTCAGAATTGTTCTACAATGTAGAAAATGGTCAAAATAAAGCCTTGAAATACTAAGTGTGTCCATCACTTTTTACTCGTGCTGTACATTTATACAACCAATCAAGTCCTGACCAGCTCTGAAATCCACAGCCAAGGAGAAGCAACAATATTATATTGTAATATAATATATAATATAATACTATACTATACTATATAGCCGGGGTACTCAATAGACGGACTCTGGTCCACATCCGGACCCAAATACCGTTACATCTGGACTGATGCCAAAACAAACATGCTAATTCCCACACATCGCTAACCTTACTCGCTCTTGTAGATTTCTTCTTTACAATATCAGAAGAATTCGCCCATTTCTTTCTTCACAGGCTACTCAGGTGCTTGTTCAGTCCCTTGTTATTTCAAGACTGGACTACTGCAACTCACTCCTGGCAGGTCTGCCTCTGTCCACGATTCGTCCTCTGCAACTGATCCAGAATGCAGCAGCACGTCTCGTTTTTAACCTCCCACACCAAGTTCTCCCACACCACCCCACTCCTCCGCTCCCTGCACTGGCTTCCTGTAGCTGCCCGCATCAAATTCAAAATGCTGATGCTTGCCTACAAAGCTAAAAATGGCCCTGCACCCACTTACCTCTCTGCTCTAATCACACCACGCACTGCACCACGTTCCCTCCGATCCTCCAGCACTGCTCGCCTCATCCCACCATCTCTCAGGGATCGAGGGCGACATTCATCCAGGCTCTTTTCTGTTCTGGCACCTAGGTGGTGGAACGAACTTCCTCTAGATGTCCGTACAGCAGAGACTTTGACTATCCTTAAACGACGACTCAAGACGCATCTGTTTCTCCAGTACTTGGACTAACCCTTGCAAAAAAAAAAAAAAAAAAAAAAACTCTCTTCCCAGTTGTGTTCGACTAATGGCACTTAGTTATAAACCTAGTTAACCCAGTGTAAGTATGTATCCAGTGATGTTAACTTTAAAGCACTTTTTGTAAGTCGCTCTGGATAAGAGTGTCTGCCAAATGCCTAAATGTAAATGTAATTTAATCATAATCCAAATGAGTTCTCGATGAAGTGCGCAATGTGTTTCCGCGCGATACATCTTTGAGTCTTCTAGTGATGGGTCGTTCATGAACGATTCATTCTTTTTGAACGAATCTTTAATGTGACTCAGAAGAACGAGTCGTCTCCGAGAGTGATTTGTTCATTTTCTACTGAGCCCTCATGCAAAAGTCATCGCAAAACCTCCATAGGCTATGTATTGAACGGTTCTCAACGAATCGTCAAGTCCCGGGTTGTTCGGTCCAAACTCCCATAGGCGCTATGCGGTGTAGTAGATTCAAAAGAATGTACGACTCGTGGAGGATATAAGAGGTGAGCTACTCATTCTGTTTATTATAATATGTCCTTAATATCCTAATGTCCTGCTCAAAGCTGGCCTATAAGTTGATTTTGAAAACAGCGAATTTAAGAGATAGAGGACAGAAAAATATGCACTCGTGCTACGCCTGTGTCTGTGCCTTCCCACAATTCTGTCTCTGAGCTCTTCAGTCAGTTCTTTTGATCTCATGATTCTCATTTGCGCTGACATGCATTGTGAGCTGTAAGGTCTTATATAGACAGGTGTGATGCTTTCCTAATCAAGTCCAATCAGTATAATCAAACACAGCAAATGAAGGTGTGGAACCATCTAAAGGATGATCAGAAGAAATGAAAAACAAAAAATGAACTTAAATGATTTTAGCAAAAGGTTGCAATATACAGTGACAAAGAGTGAAAAATTTAAGGGGGTCTGAATACTTTTTCCGTACCCACTGTATATCACTGCTGCTACTTTAATGAAACATTGAACTGACTTTAAAAGCTCAAATAGTTCTTTTTTTTTTGCAAATACATTACAACCTAAAACCTAAAAGTACAAGGGATCCTGGAAGTAAATAGTCCATAATGGGCTTAAAAATTTACAACTCTACAAAGATACATATTTTTTTCCATTTTCTTGGCGAAAAAAAAATATCGAAAGCTAAGCCTTGACAAAAATTGCACCATCTTTGCCTGTCACCTAATCAGGCAGAAAAGTGGTCATTTTTGCTCTGTAGAAAAGCCTCAGCTGTAAAGGCCAGGATCTAAGAGCATACTGCATGTTGACTTTATGCTATTTATGAAAAATACTAAAAAGAAATGGATCAAGCTAGACCTCAATGGCTTCTACTGTGGGCAGTAACATTGTTCTGGGTTTGATTAAAAAAACCATTGCGGTAGTTTGAACTGTACAACTTTAGACCCTTACACTTAAATACTGCTGTAACTGTGCAACTCAGCAGTAACCGCTGAACATGAATATGTTGTATTTCCATAAAACAATCAGGATGTTCTCAATCATATTCCATTTCACATTCAGATATAGTTGAGCAACACAAAATATTCAGAAAAATAGCGTATTAGTGTTCTGGGGTTGTAGCCCCTGATGTCTGCAAAAGGCTCCAGTGTTTTTTCAGTGTGAACAGATTTATTATAATTAATTATTATTAATAATTATAATATAATTAATCTTCTGCATCATTTTCGTCATCTCTTTATCCCTTCTCTTCACATGCTACTCCCCTTTGACTCCCTGTCTTCTCACTAACACTGTGCTGCTCTATGCAGGAATACTGAGGGTTGCTGCTATTATGCGGCACACGGCAGAACGTTATAAATCACGTTAGTGAAGGTTGTCTTGTCAACAAAGCTGACTAAGAAAGAATGTTTCAAATAAGTTGCAAATAATGTGCAAATAAGCTTAGAATGTTCTCAGTTAAATCTTCAAATTCTCATCTTCAAATTGATCAAAATTATATGGACCGTTTTAGCCCTTCTTCCTGGTCTCACTAGTTCAGCTGGATTACTGCTGGGAAGGTCGGCGGTTTAAGTTCCAGCTTCACCAGGGGGTGCTTCAACGACCTTAACTCTGTCTGCTCTTCACATACTGTATCATGAATGACCCTGTGCTCTGACACCGGCCTTCAAAGCTGTGATATGGCAAAAGTCTATGCACAATATTACCTTCAGTACAAATTATGTTATTTATGTTTATCATATCTGTATTATTATGTACAAAACCATTCATTATTTCCAACTATAACATAAAAATAAATAAATCACTTTACAGAATAATATTTGAATCCCTGTAAAGAAAGCAACTGGGTTTTGCAAGTAGAAAGGAACAAGTGTGACAGAATTACCTGAAGAACTTTGCCATATTCTCCAGCATTCTCAGTAAAACCTCTCAGCTGTTTTTTAACTTACAGTACAGGACTAAACAAATCTGTATCTAACACTACTGATTATTTTTAGGGTTTCACACCTAATATTGACTGTGTTTATTTTTTATTACTATTTAGTGAGCTTTATAGAAGTTTCCTTTTTTTTTTTGTAAAAATGTTTTCAAAGGCCGTATGTAAAACAGCTGTGAGGTTTTACTGAGCATGCTGGAGAATATGAGTTCTCCTAATATTGTAACTTTATTACACTATACTCATATGGTAACTTTATTATACTTATCTTTTCTATTTTTATGTGAAAACCAGGAGCCTATATTATTTATTTTTTTATTTTTTGTTTCCATCTGAAACCTGGTCTATGATGCAATTTGTTGCGTTCTTTAAGGACATGCAAATATTCTTCTGTAATGTTATTTATTCATTTTGAGTGTTTTGAATATTAGCAAATATTGAATAATTGTACCGAATGCAAATATAATAGAAATATCTAACAAAATTTGTAAAAAAAAATTTGCACAGTGCTTTTGCAAGGTACCTGTGTACAGTTTATAACAAATAAAGGAATAACTCAATGACTTTTACATACAATGACTTATACAGTATATTATAGCACTTACTGTAAACTATAAAATGCTATTATAAAGTGATAAAATACTGATTTTCTATATTTATTTAGAACAGAAACCAGAAAATCATATAAATATGATTTTTTTTTTTTTTACTTCACCCCAATAGAGCTTAAATATTTGAACGCTGTGTTGCCTTAAAAACGATAAACAGTAAATATTCTGAAATTAGTTCTAACAGCCCTGAGCACCAGCACTGAGGGTACGTCCTGTTCTGTGCAGTGAAAACATGAAAGGTCCTGCTAGGCAATAAACAGTGAGGTGTTCGAGCATGGAGCCTAAAGTCACTGTGTTGAGCATGTGAGAGGACAAAGCGACATTTCTAGATGCATACGTATCTTACACTGGACGCGTCTGCTCCCCAAAGGTCACGGCCCTGTCACATGCAATCTCAATGGCTCCCTTTTCCCACATGCACTCACAGACGCAAACAGACCCATGCAGTATGATGAGATGGAATGGTACTTACGAGATGGGCCCACTAAAATGGAGAATGGAGAGAAAAAAATAAATAAAAAAATGAGATGAATGAGATGAACCCAGGGCAAGTATGTGTGTTTGTGTATATATATATATGTGTGTGTGTGTGTGTGTGTGTGTTAAGGTGGTTTGTAAGTCTGACTTTACAGCTTAGGTTCAGGAGCCTTAAAAATCAAATCAAAAAGACACAGCCAAAAGTCTGGTGTTGCTGCATGTAAAAATTCATATGTGCAGATTTCCTAATGAAACAACACACCAAAAATTTACAGTCATGTTTCATGAAGCTCAATGTGCCTCCAGCTGAACAGAGCTACTTTAATTGTATCTGGCAGCCCTAAATAAATGAGCGTTGCTTTAGCAGTTTGCCCTTTTTAATGAGTGCAGTGCAAGGAAAGTCTGTCTGAGGCTGAGTGGATTCAATGCAAAATAAAGTTAAGTGATGAAACGGTCATATCACTCTAAACATAGGATGCAATAGCCTGAGTTGGAGCATATGAACAGATTGACAGCAAAACACAGTTAAACATTCTGCCAAATAATTTTTCTCTGACACATGAGGTTGCCTATAACAAAACCTTTAATAGGAAAACTGCTTTACAACCTCATTTTAGAAGCTTTAAACGTCTACTCACATTGTTTCTTTCTGTCATGTGATCAGTAAAACTAAACGTCTGCCCCTCCAAAACATTGGCTGCTGCGAGCGTATTAAATGGATTTATAAACAATGTTAATACCAAGAAAGAGGACATTTACACTCTGTTACTGCTATTACAGCTACACCAGCAGTAATACATTACAGGTATGTGTAGCTTAATGTCCGACATCCGTTCTGTGAGACAGGACATTATGCAGTTTTCATTATGTTGTGCGAACGCCATATTACAAGGAATACTGCAGTGTAAGCACTGTGGCGAAGTTACTGTAGTTTTGAGTGCAGTCTTCAGTTTAACTTCTCAATCGATACGTCTCTTTTATTTCCCTCTTTCTCCTGCTGTCCCCTTCACTCCCAGCATTTGGGGTGCACTTACTTTTAAAAGAAATTTAAGAAGAGAGATTCCGTTGCAACAACACTATGAAGAAGCACAAGCAGTTTGTGTACAAGAGATATAAAATGCATGTGCTGTGTGTGGGCGTCTGATGGACAGACGGTCGGGTGATTCACAAACAGACCCACAAAACTCAACTCAACCAGCGTAATATTAATACAGTATTAATTATAAGGCCGATTCATCCATTGCGACAAAACTGTTGGAGGTGTAGCTTTTTGAAATCATGCATATAACTAACATGACCTGAACAATTTGGACAAAATATTACTGTATGTCATTTTCTGCTTTCTTACACCCTTGAGAACTAAAAGAACATATTCTTCTTAACAGTCTGCAATACTTCTTGCTTTGCTTACTGCAAAAATTCTCATTTTGCTGCCAAACTGTTCACATATAATACGTATATCCTGAGCATCAGACTGTATATATGTGTGTGCAAGATTCTTACCGTGAACTTGCAATGTTCCCGATGCCTCTGCCTTGCCAACGCTGTTTTCAGACACGCACGTGTACGTTCCTTCATCCTCTGCTCTCACCTGCGTCAAGCGCAGGCTGTTATCACTCCGGATCTCGAATCTAAAAATAAGATACATAAATGAATGCACCTGCGAAATGACTGATTAAATTATAATGGCATAATGAAGAAAGAGAGTGAAGGCTAGGTTACAATACGGCTCATAAATCAAATTATATTCTTTATAGCTTATGAAAGCCTAAGAAAATGATCATTTTAACCGTAAAAGAGTGTTACATAAACAATGTATAAGAAATAAATATAATAAATATGATTATTATTATTATTATACCTAAAACAGTTGAATTTTGGAATGATACTGGTTAAAAGGTGTTTATTTAATTATTTTTACATATCAGCAGTTTGGAGAACAGTGTTGGGCGAAAACCCCATCGGATGTTTTAGTCTTTTATTATTTGTGTATTTATTATTAAAGAATATGAAATCAAAATGATATAATAAGTTATAGTCACTTTTATGTGTGTCCTTAACACGAAACCAGACATCTTATAAAATCCTCCATGTTATTTATTCTTTTTATACTACTGTGTGGTTCATCTCCTAATATGTGCGACAATGTTTGATGGTTCCTTAAACCAACAGCAACACCAGCCAAAGTAGCAGTAGCAGTATTTTTTTCGGTGTCGGTGTGAGGGTAACTAACCTGCCACGGGGCAGCTCTCCTTCTTCCCTCTTCCAGCGGATTGTAGGAGCTGGGTCTCCCTGAACCTCGCACTGAAAGTCCACAGTGTCCTCAGCCAGGACCACCTGATTGATTGGCCTCCGCACAAACATGGGCCTCTCTGGATCATAAATATGATATTGCGAATCAGTTCTTTATTACATTTATATTAAACCCAGTGGAGAGAGTACGTAAGTGTGTTAGTGATAGAGAAAGAAGAAAAAAAAAAAAGATCTGTAGACTTACCAAAGACTACTAGCTCAGCTGGATCGCTGTCCTTTTCACCTACCATGTTGGTTCCCACACATACGTACATCCCTGCGTCGCTCTTGCGGGTGTTCGAGATCATCAATTTGCCTCCTCGGATCTGTGTAGCAGACAACATAAAGCGCTGATCGGTCCAGCAGATCTACAATCGGTTCATTTTGTTTGCTGTATAACCATATGAACTACGAGGGGTGTTTTATTCTAACCGGGACATGCGATTAAACTTCTGGTTGAATAAAGCCATATAACTGATTGACATCAGACTCGAAGCCCACAGCAGGCGCTTACGTGAACATTCAGAGGGTGGAACGCCTGATCCTTGAAACAGATAACTTGCGGAAGAGATGCATCTGACTGTGGGAACTGTACACACAATCATTCAGGAACATCACTTGTTACAGGAATTCGGCTGGGAGTTTTGTTCCCACGTCCCCTGTACGGTCCTGACCATTTGCACATGTTTGGGATATTGAAAAAGTTTCTGGGCAGGCAGTCCGATTATGCATTATGCAAGTGCATTACAGTAGTAGGAGATTATATAGAAAAATAAAGGTAGTTGTTAGTCTCATAACAGTGTTCTGTGGTTCTGCACGACCAAAAGTCACGGTTCGACTTAAACACCCCTCGCACATCCAACTGAGATTGCAAATAACAAAACAGTTTTGTTAGAATTCATTTTCTCATATAGGATTCTTTGATATCAGCATTATAATGACCAATATTACAAAAGATCAACACATGATAAAAAAGCAAAGCACTGTATCTCTTTCCTGTACAAAATTTTATTTTCTCAATCCCAGTTTTCTACATACCAACCACTGTACTGTGTACTGCGGTCAGCACAGCAAGTGATACTCATGAATAAAGACTAACGCAGCTCTTTATGCAATGCCTGTATCCAAGCGAGCTACCATTAATGCATTTGAAATGCACTGCCAAAGCCCATTTAGATAAAGTGGCTTACTCGGGTTGTTTATGGACTAGGCGAATCCACGTGGGCCTCTACAACAGAGAACAGAAATTGGCGGAAGAGCAGTAAGGAACTCACATTTGATGCGGTCATGGGACGAGTGGATGAGAGTGCTGCGGAGGAGGGAGTGGGAGAAAAAAGAAGGGAGAGTGAAAGGGATGATAGAGAGCCAGACTTACAGTGATCCTCTCGTCTTTGTCATTGACTTTTACGTTGTTTCTTTTCCAGGAAATGGTGGGTTCAGGGTGACCGCGTGGGGGAATGCACTCCATTACAGCAGGCTCTCCTGCTGCTACAACCACGTCGCTAGGAGTCTGCCGGAAATCATCTCGCAAAACTGCACGACAGAGAGAAGAGAAGAGATAAGAGTGAGTCGGACAGTCCAAGTTCAAGTTCAACCCCTGGCTTACTAGAGTGTATATTAAAAAAATATCATAATAGCTATTAGTATAAACAGCACAGTCAAAATGCTTTCTGACTGTCACAATACACATCTGAATTATTAATTATTGAATGAGAATTTGGAATATTTCTCTGAAACATTTCTGTCTACTGTATAAGGAATAATCTCTGAAGTGCTTGAGTGAGTGTGTATGGTGTGTGTGTGTGTGTGTGTGTGTGTGTGTGTGTGTGTGTGTGTGTGTGTGTGTGTGTGTGTGTGTGGGCCTGCAATGGCTTGGCACCCCATCCAGGGTGTACCACCTACACCCCATACAGAGTGCAGGATAAGTGGTACAGAGAATGAATGAGTGAGTGAGTGAGTGAGTGAGTGAGTGAGTGAGTGAGTGAGTGAGTGAGTGAGAGTTTTTACATTCTCTGACTTGACTGGTAAATTCAATTCAATACAGCTTTATTGTCATTGCTAAAAATAAAGTATTAATAGAAGATCAGAAGGTGTTTAATATTAATATTCTAGAACAACAGCACTGACAGATGTGCCGGCAGGAATTCATATCACAGGTTAAATTATTGTAATTGTTCTAATACGTTGCCTCTTCTATAGTAACACTTGTTCACAGACAGCCGCTCTACATAATCAAAGTGTAATAATGAGAAAAATAACAGACCTCGTTTCCGTAGTAACAATCCATTCAGACAACATTGTATGGCATATACAGTAGCACTTATCTAATATGGCAGATATAATAAGATCTAATAACATACTCCTAGTGTAAATATAACATACTCAGAAACTTTGTAATAGAGTATAACAAAGAAAAACATCACTTATTTTTTGGATCTTTTTTGGGAGTTTAATTAACTCTTATGGAAGGAGTCTCCAGTGTCAGTGCCTTGTAATAGTCATCGTCTGCAATCATTTTGTCATCCTGACTTAAGGAGTATACACTATTTTACAGCGTATAAATTATAATCATTGATATATTTTTATAAGAATGTTTCTTTAACTTTTATTGAAGGTGTCTAATATCAGAACATGGCAACGATCAGGGTTCTGACACACATTGTGTCTTTAACTATTAACTTAAGCAGTAACATGCTTCAACATATAAGTGATAACTTATTTCTCATATACTGCATAATCTTATAAACTAATAAAAGGTGTGTAGTTCTTGCAATCACTTTCTATCAATCTAACAATCTATCAAGCGAATTGCTATGGTACACCATATGGCTAAAAGTTTGTAGAAACCTGACCTTCACACCCATATGGACTTTTGGAGAGCCGCTTTCTACAGTAGATCTAGTTCCCCTTTGCTGGAGTAATAATCTCCACTTTTCTGAAGAAAAAAAAAGGTTCTCATTTACATTTTGGAGTGTAGCTATGAGGATAGTTATTCAACCATAGGAGCATTAGCATTATTAGCTCAGGTGCTAAAACTGGGCGATTAGGATTGGTGTCTGCTTTCCAGTTCATCCCAAAGATGTTCAGTGGAGCTGAGATGAGAACTTTGTGCAGGAGTCTTTAAGGACCTTGTTTTGAGCATGAGGCGTTATTGGGTCCCGTAAACGAAACTGTAAAGTTGTGGAACAAGCGACAATCCACATACAGATGTGATGTTTAGTGCAGAAAAGGTATAAAACACTACGACATGTCCCACTGCATTATTATTTATTCATTCATTCTGCCTTTTTTGAGCTGTTCTATACAATATTTATCATTACTCTTTTCTGCACATTCTCATCACGTTGGTATTTATGTGAACGATTACATACAGTAACGGGTCCTTTTCTTTTGACGAAACATTATTTTCCAATCTCTCTTCCTTTTTGCTCCATAAATCCTCTACAAAATAATGAAATAAATATGAACTATTTACTTTATTTCCTGCGCACGAACCACCCTGTATGCTTGTAAAAGCAAAAATCGTTTTGCAGATCGAACTAAATCTTTCTTTCTCATGCACACGCACACACACAAACACACACCAAGATTAATATGACTAACTAAAACCCCTTCGATCGGCCTAAGCGCATCTTCAGGGCTGATGCCATCACCTGGACTCTCAATCAGCATTTCAATTTGATTACTATTTATCAGATTTTTCAGCAGCACCTCTTCCATCCGTTTAATCTGAGCCTGGCTATCTCTCCATTCCTGTGCTCACTTCAATCACTAGTTTGGCCTGCATATTTCCCATCAGTCCATGCCCCTGAGCTAGCAAAGATTGTTAGAGGATAGAGTTTATAAAGAGGAAAAGAGGAGAGTTTTTTTTTTTTTTTTGATATTGTGCTGGACTTGGTCCTAAATAACACATTGCTGGCTTCAGTCCAAACCCCAATATTCACTTCACAGGAACTATAAATACGTCTGATCCACTCAGCATGGACATACAAAAGTGAGAATGAAGCTTTTATAGCTTTATTAAATATGCAGGTACTGTATGTTTTTTCAGTTTCAGCTTTTGAGCTTGCCTTGTTTCATGTTTACTTACCTGATGAGGATGAAAAAAAAGTTCTTTACTAGATTGGGATCAAGGTTTAATGGAATACCCTGTTACATTTTGAAAAGATGAAACATTTTCCTGAAAAGAACATACACTTTGAACACACTTCAAATTCAAGCCTAAATAAAGCTCTTAATTCCACTAATGAAGTCAGGTTTAAAATGCGTGACCAATACACAACACTGAACACCTCAGGATGAGACAGACATGAGATTATTTTATTACAGATGTTTTTTTGCAGAATGGAGGTATTTATTCTCAGTAAAAAAAAAAAAAAAATGAAAAAGACTACTGCGATTAAATTTTTTTTAAATGTCAAAGTAAACCCACAATTATTTCTCTTAATAAAGAAGCTCTTATGTCTAAAAAGACCAATCTTACAGATAAAATTTCTTAATATTAATTTGAACATTATTTACTCATGAAAAATAGATCTCGCATAATGTGCATTAATAAAGGTAAACTCCTAAGATTTAAGGGTGGTCATCTAACTAACAAAATATCATATTATTATATATCTATTATAAACACGCATCATAACATACAGCTGATGTTATATATACTGTACACTGTATACAAACTGTTGGCAAAACTACAGCTATACAGTACTACTGCATAATAAGAAAACTAATATTAATACGTTTACTATAAATCTGTATTATTGCACACTGAAAGTGAGAAACAATTTAATTACGCTTAACATCAGAATTTATAACTGTTACTAAACAGATTAAAAAAAAAAAAAAAAAGCTATGCACAAATATTCTGGACAATCTGCATTTTAAGACGTCGCAACTTGCAAAAGACCCAACCGGGAGCAAATATATTTTAATATTTATTTAAATATTTAACAGTTTAATAAAATAAAGAAATATTTCATTCAAAAGACGGGGTGGAGACAAGAGTCAATGAAGATGAAGATGAAATGAAAATGACAGTACTGTATGTAGACACAATACCAAAACATGAGAACGTCTCTTCTTGTGCTGAGCCGTGCCATGAGGGGAATTTGTGACATTGTAATACTCGTGATCTCATTATAGTGTATTGTCACATTTGATCAAAATATAAATATTGTATCATATTTCCATCACCAAATATTATATCATCATATTAAAATTAGCGTCTGTGGGAATAGCGAATTACTTTAATGATGCGCTTCTTTAAAGTAGGAGTGAAATTCACTGCCAGATGCATTTTACCCCCTGTGCTAAGCCATGCCTTTACAGTCCTGTTCATGTTTAATGAGCAACAGTCACAGCACACACGTCCAATAAGCGACACACAGCTGTTCGTGCTCATGATGATTAGAATGATTTAAAAAACCATGTCAGGGTCAGTCAGGTTGAGTTCATCTCCAGAAGTATTGGCACTCAGTGTGGGAGCGAAAAGCGGTCTATTTATTCAGTGGTGCTGCTCGCTCATGTTCTGTAATAGACAGACACCCACAAAACTAATCGAAATGAAAAGACTGGTCTTATTCGGATCTCTGTCTCTGCTAGTCTGGATGCTTTATGCTCAATCCATGAATACAAGTTTTGGAATAAAACTGCATTAATTTTGCACCATTTTTTAATCCATATTTCTGTGCTCTGAGTTAATGTGGGTTATAAACTACGGGAACCTTATTTTCAGCTGGACAGGATCGCTGATTTAAAGAATTAAATTTCAGGTTGAAGAAGATTCACTGTATTGAATTATATTAAGCGTATAAAGTAAAATACCCAATAAAAATCAGAGTCTGAGCTCAGCATACAGTCTGTGCAGAGTGATAAATGTCCTAACACAGCCTTTATTTAGGTCCTTTAATCCTCTTCCAACTCCCAGAAACATGTTCCTAAGGCTATTAGCTGCTGTAAACTGCCTCTATGTTTTATTGTGTATGCATGACAACATAGGCGGACTGGGCATCAGGAGTACAGAGGTTTTCCTAGTGGGCTGCTGGACAGCTGGGCTGATAAAACACATGATATCGTGTAGATTTAAAGAAATGCACTTGTAAATCGATTGGTATGTGCCTTGGCTAATAGAACTGTGAGGTTATTGGAACAGACAAAGTGAGTTGGGGTCGTTTTAATATGATTGTCTAAGGTCTACCGTAGAGATTTACATATCCCAATCTGGCAGCCAGTTCAGTTTGGTCACAACGTCACACAGACTTGGAGAGTTACAGAGCCGAACTTGACTTGCATTCAGTGTCAGAGGGAGGGGAAGAGGAAGTAAATAAACATCGCACACAAAGCTGAAAGACTTCCACGCCCAGTCAAGACAAGCTCTGCCGAAAACCAATGTAGCTTTCCGGGCAATGTCAAGAAGAAAAATCAAGGTAAGAGACAGTTTTATCCCAAGAGCCATAAACACACTTAATCAGGCCATTAACTGTCCCTTAGAATGTTTTTATACTGTCTATTTTAATGTATTTATTCTACGTGGCATTGACGAAGGGGAGTTTGGAAAGCACGCTGAATTTCGTCGTATTGCACTGCACGATGACAATAGATGAATTTAAAGTGTAAATCAGTGTTATCCTGTTACTATGACTGTGTAATACTGATTAATATTAACAATGTAGTTAGCACGGTCACCGTGCGCCTTCAGGGTCGGGGTTCAGGGTCGGGGTTCTGGGTGGGGGGGGGGGGATAGGGTGGCGGGTTCGTGAACAAACCAAAATAAAAAAATACTGTGAGCGCCTAGCTTGCATAAAGATCGTCTATGCCTAAACATTACTACTTAAAGGTCCGTAAACTTATAAAGACTACTAACATCCTAACATTGTTTATTAATATTTGATATACTAATATTGTTCTGATAATGTCATGGTTTTCTAGCATACTAACCCCAATTTCCTAATAATTACTTATCTAGACTGATCCTGGTTATGATCTGCTGTGGATAATCTTATATACATGATAATTCATTTATTATATTCAGGTGAGGTCATACAAGCATTTATTTACTGAAAGTGGGCTGAGCCAAGGCCAAATCCTGGGCTGATCTTGTCCCGGTCCGTCCCTGCATGACACCCTACCCTCTTATCCAGAGTGCAACCTTGCATAGTTTCTGGAATACATGATAACAATTTTGTTCAGTGGCTACTAACAAAATTGTATTAAACTGTGTTAATTGCAAAGTAAGACTACCATGTTTTCACAAGACTGCCTACTTATCTCGAGGCTTGCATGGCCTTTATTGAAAAAAAAGAAGTTAACGGCGGTTTAGTGGCCACCTCTCAGAGACCTTGTAATTATGCAATATTTTATATAATTCTGCTACATGTACTTGCAGACTGAATGTCTCTAAACAGGTTTTATGTAATTACCTAAATTACAGAGAGCTGCAATCTCATGCAAATGAGTCTCTAAAAAGCAGCCTCTTACAGCATATATAGTATTTCAGAGATCGGAGAAGCACAGGTTTTCAAAATGGAGGCCAAATCTGCTGACACACGCTCACAGTACTGAAAATCCATCATGGACAGGATAATTAGTCATATACTGGCAGCCATTAATAGGTTGTAAAGGTTCCATGTCGGGCGTCTACTATTCTGTTCTTAATTGAAATAAATGGGTACCTCTACAGTGTGTGTGTGTGTGTTGTCATTAGGCCTGAATTATAAAGCTAATGTCACTACAATGTCACCCTGGCAGACAGAGACACAGAGAGAGAGAGA
The DNA here is from genome assembly GCA_030522415.1 of Channallabes apus. Lineage (NCBI taxonomy): Eukaryota > Metazoa > Chordata > Actinopteri > Siluriformes > Clariidae > Channallabes > Channallabes apus. Next base: position 19,434,322 of record CM060120.1, read on the forward strand.
GAGAGAGAGAGAGAGCGAGAGAGAGAGAGAGAGAGAGAGAGAGAAATGAAATCTGTGTGTCTGTGAGTGACTGCATTCTAATGAAGAGGCTGGATAACAGAAAGTATGGATTTTAATGCTAACCCCTAGGGCGTCCCCTTTCTTCATGTCTGATGGATAACAGTTAGGCTCTGCTACATTTCCTCCATCAGTTTAAATGTCAGAAAAGCATAGCGTCGCTGCTGTTATGAATATACATAAGTGGGCCAAAGCACAAAGGCCTCATGGGTGATAGATGACAGTCTTGACTTGAGTAATGTGACCGTAATTCCAATGTCATCTCACAACAAATATTCTCTACCTTAAAGACACATGATGGCCTGACAGTGTGAATCAACTCTGTACTGTAACTTTTCAAGACAACTTTAATACACTTCTCGGCTAACAGCTCTTTCCACACAACAGTTTTGGTATTTAATGCTAAAAAAGAAAAAATTCCTGTAGAAATTTTGAAGTGGGGGGACGCATCGGATGCATCGCTTTTCCTCGGCCAAAATGAGTCATTCCTATTTCCTACAGACTGTTTTACATGAAAAATAATGACACCCAGAGTATGTGTGTGTGTGTGTGTGTGTGTGTGTGTGTGTGTGTGTGTGTGTGTGTGTGTGTGTGTGTGTGTACGGACGTAGCTTGACCCTGCTGCTGCAAACGTAGATACACAAAATGTAATCTGGTCTCTTGAATCAACTAAGTTACCTTGTATGATGTCTGTTTGGTGTGTGTATTTAAAAGAGTCTAAAAATTAGATTTTTTTTTTGGACAATTGGCCATGGTTTCATGTCTCAAACAAAACCTTTACAACATCTGTGGATGCGGTCATGTTATTTCACTAGTTTTGACGCGTAGCTTTGGTTTGATTATTTACTCACAAAAACAGAAGTCTGATGATTTCTTTGTCTTGGTATTTTATTTTCAGCATCAAAGATTCAACACTTCATACAGTCATCTTGAGTAAATCCCCTGTGGTTAAAACACCTGTTGTTATATCAAAACGGTTATAGATTGCTTGAGCTTATAACAACACATTTGTTATATCTAGCTGATCACGGTTCGCTTACGCTTACAACAACCTAGTTGCTGTATCTTATAAATTACATTCTTAGCTTACGGTCAAAAGCTTGTGTTCTCCGAAGCTTCCGTATCCAAACTGAAACTATTTTACTATGCAATAGTCATGCAAATTCACATAACAGTGGAGTGACATCACAGACCAACCTACGACAGTCCAAATGAATGCGTAACTAACAGACATAACAATAAATGCTTAAATGACCAATAGAATGCTTAGTGCTTAGCTAATTAATAGAATAAGATTGAATAAAATAAATGAAATAAAATAAAATAAATACAACAACAAATTCTGCAGATCCATCTTACATAACAAATGTGATATGGCTCTTACAACAACTAAAAGGTTTGACCAATTTTTCCTGTTTAAAGTTTAAACAAGGCAAAAGACACAGCGTTTCATTGTGAGCATATGAGGGAGAAAAATGGAGGTTGTTTTTCTGCGGCACAGGGACGCTAACTTGAAAACAATGGAATGACTAGCGCTCAGTAGACCCAGCTGAACATTTCTGATGGAAGTTTCATTGGGTGCATGCAAAATTGAGGAGAATATGAGGATTTAGGACCAAGTGGCCATATCTACCTCAATTTCACCCCTAAAGGAATTTTGGTAAAACTGTTGGTCCGATTCTTTAGAAAAGTAACGACACTTCGTTCCCAGTGAGTAAGTAATTTTACACATTAATTAAAAAAGTAAAATATAATAACATTAATCTAAGATAAATGTATTTGTAAAAAAATTGGGTAAAACCGTGTCCTGTATAAAGAGACTCACTAATATGAACCTAAACCTAAAGAGTCAAATACACACCAGCTGAAGTAAACCAGTACTTGTTCCTTACTAATGAATAGAAAGAAACCCACTGAAACAATTCACAATAAAAATGGCAGACTATGAAAGTTAATGGATGTCTACAGTAGCTGATGCACTGCAGTGGCTGAGCTGCATTATTGCAAAATGTAGTTCATACCGTGTTGAGGAGGCCCTAAACACAAATGTTGTTGTTGACTTCTTTTTTTTTTCTACATTATGGACTAAATGTGAGCTTGAATTTAAAAAAATCAGTGTTATCGATACTTTCTGTAAAGCTGGCAGGATTTAAAGTTTGACCAACAAAAATCTTTACACACAACTTCATGAAAAGGTCAATAAATGAGGTGCATTGTTTGGGCAGTAACCTACTGCAGTGCATTGTGGAATTACACAGACGTTGTTATAAAATGATAAAGATGCACAATTAGTGCACTGTATAGGAAATAGTGAGACATGTTCAGTTGCATGCACATTCGAAGTGAAACTTGAGAAGACAAGTTGCGTTAGTCGAAGATTACAACTGTAAACTTAGCCACTTCATAGATTTTCCTCTCGAGTACTGTTACTGGGGGAACCTGAGACAGTGTGATTTTTCTGAACTGGGTCTGAGTCAGGTCAGTGCCATCTGCCATGACACACACACACACACACACACACACACACACACACACACACACACACACACACACACACACGGAGCTTGATTAGGTTCTGCCAATTTCCCTCAATGCCCCGGGGGAGGAGGATTATGGTCGTGGCCCTCATCCTCCGAGTGCCAGCCTCGAGGGAACTGCCTTCTCCCTCTCTGTCTGTCTATATGTCTGTCCGTCTGTCTTTCTGGCTCTCCGTCCACAATAGAGGTAGCGTAATCCTACCTATGAGCACTGCGGTCCACTTCAATTACACCTCCTCCCACCAGCGTGACTGCATTCTGATGGGCATCGCTAATAAATCCCTCGACTCGCAACCTTTGCCCTCTTGCGAAATCAATTCCGCATCCCCAAACCTTCATTCATTTTTAAGTTGGAGCTTCGGTGGTGCAAGAAATTTCTAAAGCTTCATCGGTGAGACCTATCGCATTAACCTAGCCTGTCTGCCTGTATCGTAATGAGCCTATTTGTCTGAGTGAGCAACGTGCAGGGGAAAAGATTTCTAAAAATCAATATGAAGAAGTGCAGACAGGCACATTTGAGGACTTACTTTAGCAACGTGCCACTGCAGCCGGTTTGCATTTTTGAGATGTCCCTTAAGACATGCTCTCTCAGCCAAAGATCGGCCCTGAGGCATGTGCTCCCTGCCCTCTCTCTAAAACCGTAATGAGCTTACTATAATAGCTTTATGATATCATTCAACAGTGTGAGATGTTATCATAGGAGCAGAAACTCGAATTAAACCCTCTACAAGTGTCCCGACATGATGGGTCGCTTTTAATCTTTCAATTAAACAGTTTTTAATGTCTGATCAAGCAGACCACAGAGTTTGTTGTAAATATGTCGTGATGAGAAATGCCTCTGTTGCTCAAATGAGAGTTTTATGTTTCAAATCCTGTTACTGGCATCTGAGCATATCGTTTGTCAATCTGTCCTTTTCCATCTCATGCTTGTATGACTCAAGCCGTCATACACATGCATGCACACACGCACACACACTCATCAGGGCAGATAATATGATATTGCAATTAGTATTTAAATAGATGCTTTTCAATTCTAGTCATGAATTCACATAGCATGCCATGGTCCGTCAAGAGTATAAGCTTTATTTCACCGGTCTACTTAATATTAAATATCTTCAGCACTTCTTTGTGGTGAGAATTTAATTTGAAGTGCGCGCAGAGCTGAGTCATCAGCGCTAATTGTCCGACATGGTCACTGATAATGGCTTCCCTTTTGTGTTAAATCATAAAAACGAATTACATTGCCCATTTCGCTGATCTTTCATCCGAACGATTTTCCCATTAACTGTGCTGAACTGTATTTTTGTCTTTCCATTTCATTTTCACGAAGGCTGTGGTAGCAACAACCCCCCGGTAATTATGAGCAGTCAAAATGCCACCTTTGTTTGGTGATGGATGTGAACAGGTGGTAGATGTTTGAAAGGAAAGAATCTAATGGTGAGCTGATCAATAGAACCAATAATCACATGGGTATGAGGACATATGGAGAGCTCAAGGCACGGCTGCTGGTCACTCAAGCCTCTCCGCTTACAACAACAAAAAAAAAAAAGGATGTGTTTGTCCTGTGGCATCTGGACCCGGCTTATCAACCCCCTCTTTACCCCACCCTCTTTTACCCTGGGGCATATTTACCATATTTATCAAGTCATTAATCTAAGGTCATTTCTCATTTGTTATCTAATCAAAATCATCTTTACTTTTGATATTTTGATACCTACCACCCCTGACCATAGCCTTAGCACCCAAACCCGGACCCCAGTGTGAAAAATAGGGGGGGGGGGGGGTGAGTGCAGAATCAATACAGACCGAACACTTTCCCAGATAAATGCTGAAAAAACAAATGACAAGTAAGAGCTCGTATTATGACAGGTATTTTAGATAAAAGATAAAAAAGACAGCAATTTGGAGTGTTTCCTTTCAAGCTGTCACTGGTTTTTTTTTTCCCCCTTTTCTTAACGTCGAGAAAAGTTGGTCTCTTGTGGCACTGACACAATTCAAGCAGCTCTGGGGGAGCCATGCCTTATATGAGGCTGTCTCTGCCCCACATCAAAGGGACATCTCAATATCCTCGCTGTACAAACACCTAGGCGAGGCTAGACATCACATCCCCCCCACCATCACTTACGTGAGAAAACACTCTGTGTAACAGCTCTTAGCTGCCTGAACGCCAGGCAAGGTGACAATCGATGGAAGAGTTTGAAGCCCAAAGTTATAAAAAAGAAAGTTATTATAAAAAATTGTGAAAGATAAAACAAAAAAAAAACATGCAATTCAGAGCACCATCAGTAGGACTACAATTATACAGTATGTATTCATATTTGTACCATTCGGTTGAGGAACTTCGCCTCGATGTTCGTTGTGATCCCAGTAAGTTACATCTAGCTAACTAGTGCCGGGAGATATTTATATTAATTTAGTTGATTTAAATTATACAAAATATTAAGTTGATTTAAAACATTATTCATTATTCCATTGAGCACTTATTCCCCCATGGACATATTTTAGATGTTTTATATCGAAATATGTCCATATGTTGAATACTGTAAAACTATTACTTGTAAAACCCATTTAAAAGGCAAGAAGTTTTACATTATTTCCTTTTCTGTGCGTGGCCATGCTGATTTCATATGACTGTAAAATTATTTGGTGGCATTTTATGTCATGAAAGACACATTTCCCATTTCCTCTATTGTGAAAGAAGGGGTTGTTGATATAATCAGCACCATCGGGTGGAACAAATACTGCAAATAATGTAATAATCTTTACACATTTCTTATTTAATAGAAGCATATTTTGTAGCTCTATTTGCTATAGAAAGAGTTGTTAATATTCTTTAAAAAACTTGCCACCCTTCTCTATGATCAGCAGTAGTCAGTGGTAATCACACACCATGATAAAAACCAACCTTCAGACCAATGGGGAAAAAACTAAAATAACCTTGACCTTCAAAGTCTTGAATGTGTACTCGCAGCAGTTTATTAAAAATGACATATTGTATGTATTCATTAAGGACACATCATACTGTTCGTCCATTTTCAGGGAGAACATCAACAAAACAAGTTAATTTCTAGTATGGATTATATTATAATACGACATTGCTATCTATTATTATTTGAGAAAAGGAAAATTGTTGTGGAATTAATGACGAACTAATGAGAACTAGAAAATGCACTTTCCTTAAACAAAAGTGTACAGCGCCTCCGAGTGGCGCAGTGGTAAAGTGCTCGCCCTATCATCCGGAGATCGCGAGTTCAAAGCTGTAACCTCTCACAGCCGGAGGCCTAGAGAGAGCTGATTGGCCGAGCTCTTTCACAGGGGAGGGACGAGAGGTACTTCAGGCTCCCACGTTATTGGTGGCTCTACAGCCAATCAGGGGCGTCTGTGAGCTCACGCAAGCAGAGGGAGCGGATAGCGCTGACCTCCGAGTGCGTTACGCTGCCCCCAATGGTGCGTGAGCAATCAGTTCGAAAAGATGCGGTCGGAGACGTCACGTGGGTCGGAGGAAATACGTGATAGTCTGCGGCCCACCCGACTGATTGATAATAGAAGCTTGATGTGGGAGCCCCCTAGTGACGGGGAGGAATTGGATACGACTAAATTCTGGGAGAAAATCAGGGAAAAATCCCCCCCCCCCCCCCCCAAAAAAAAAAAGTGCACTTACTGTTACGGAACTGGAGACTCCTTCCAATATGTTAAACAGTGTGCACGAGCAGTATGTCAAAAATACAATGCGATCATAAATGGCAATACTGGGGTTCGCACGATTTTAACTGATGTGTATTTTGTCGCTTTCACTCACTACTTGGTATTTGGGTTATTAAAGACACACTTGTTTTACTAGTAGGGGAACTGTATTTGTTTTGAGGCCCTAAGGAGGTTCACTGAACTCCGTTTTCTTCTTCTGGGATGAATTACTCGTTCTTCTTGTTCCGTGGTGGGACGCTGTTATAGCCAGTGCTGACAGGAGCAAAACCTGGTGTTGAACACAGCTGTCATAAAGCATGAAGCCCTTGGTCCAGACCTTGCTACTAACTGGAGGGGGTGTGTGTGTGTGTGTGTGTGTGTGTGTGTGTGTGTGTGTGTGTGTGTGTGTGTGTGTGTGTATATATATATATATATACAGTGGTGTGAAAAACTTTTTGCCCCCTTCCTGATTTCTTATTCTTTTGCATGTTTGTCACACTTAAATGTTTCTGATCATCAAAAACCGTTAACTATTAGTCAAAGATAACAATTTAACACAAAATGCAATTTTTAGATGAAGGTTTACGTTATTAAGGGAGAAGAAAAACTCCAAATCTACATGGCCCTGTGTGAAAAAGTGATTGCCCCCCTTGTTAAAAAATAACTTAACTGTGGTTTATCACACCTGAGTTCAATTTCTGTAGTCACCCCCAGGCCTGATTACTGCCACACCTGTTTCAATCAAGAAATCACTTAAATAGGAGCTACCTGACACAGAGAAGTAGACCAAAAGCACCTCAAAAGCTAGACATCATGCCAAGATCCAAAGAAATTCAGGAACAAATGAGAACAAAAGTAATTGAGATCTATCAGTCTGGTAAAGGTTATAAAGCCATTTCTAAAGCTTTGGAACTCCAGTGAACCACAGTGAGAGCCATTATCCACAAATGGCAAAAACATGGAACAGTGGTGAACCTTCCCAGGAGTGGCCGGCCGACCAAAATTACCCCAAGAGCGCAGAGACGACTCATCCGAGAGGCCACAAAAGACCCCAGGACAACATCTAAAGAACTGCAGGCCTCACTTGCCTCAATTAAGGTCAGTGTTCACGACTCCGCCATAAGAAAGAGACTGGGCAAAAATGGCCTGCATGGCAGATTTCCAAGGCGCAAAGCACTTTTAAGCAAAAAGAACATAAAGGCTCGTCTCAATTTTGCTAAAAAAACATCTCAATGATTGCCAAGACTTTTGGGAAAATACCTTGTGGACCGACGAGACAAAAGTTGAACTTTTTGGAAGGTGCGTGTCCCGTTACATCTGGCGTAAAAGTAACACAGCATTTCAGAAAAAGAACATCATACCAACAGTAAAATATGGTGGTGGTAGTGTGATGGTCTGGGGCTGTTTTGCTGCTTCAGGTCCTGGAAGGCTTGCTGTGATAGATGGAACCATGAATTCTACTGTCTACCAAAAAATCCTGAAGGAGAATGTCCGGCCATCTGTTCGTCAACTCAAGCTGAAGCGATCTTGGGTGCTGCAGCAGGACAATGACCCAAAACACACCAGCAAATCCACCTCTGAATGGTTGAAGAAAAACAAAATGAAGACTTTGGAGTGGCCTAGTCAAAGTCCTGACCTGAATCCTATTGAGATGTTGTGGCATGACCTTAAAAAGGCGGTTCATGCTAGAAAACCCTCAAATAAAGCTGAATTACAACAATTCTGCAAAGATGAGTGGGCCAAAATTCCTCCAGAGCGCTGTAAAAGACTCGTTGCAAGTTATCGCAAACGCTTGATTGCAGTTATTGCTGCTAAGGGTGGCCCAACCAGTTATTAGGTTCAGGGGGCAATTACTTTTTCACACAGGGCCATGTAGGTTTGGATTTTTTTTTCTCCCTAAATAATAAAACCCCTCATTTTAAAACTGCATTTTGTGTTTACTTGTGTTATCTTTGACTAATAGTTAAATGTGTTTGATGATCAGAAACATTTTGTGTGACAAACATGCAAAAGAATAAGAAATCAGGAGGGGGGCAAATAGTTTTTCACACCACTGTATATATATATATATATATATATATATATATATATATATATATATATATATATATATATATATGTATATATATATGTGTGTGTATGAGATGGGGGAAGGGGGCATAAAGGAAGCTGCTTGATACTAAAAGGCACGTGCGGCCCCGACATCTGCCCACCTCTCAATACACCACCCCCATCAGCTACCCGTCTAAACGTACCCCACACACACACACACACACACACACACACACACACATGCACACGGTGCTGTGCTCCCCTTGACATTTCATCGTTTCAATCCCGATAGGATCAAAGAGGCCTCTCAGGGTGATGCAGGACGCCCACGCTCTTTATTGCCTTGGGGTTGGGGAGCCAACTGCAGACACATGAGCAATTTCTTTTTTCTTTTCTATTTGTTTGTCAAAGCATTAGCATGTGTGCGTTTGTCTTCGTCAAGGCGCTCATTTGGAAGCTGTCTATGTCACTTAGCTCTCACCTGAGTCCTGTTAGGAGCCCACTGCTGGGAATAGCGCTCATTCGCTCTCCCCGTCCCCCTCTTCCTCGCTCAATCTCTCACTTTCTCTTCAGTGTTTTCTTCCGCTTTTTCATGCATCTCCCCCTTTCTACAGCTGATTGATGAGAAGCATCTGTGTACATTGTTGTGGTGACTGAGCATGAAAAATAATTTCCACTGTAAAGGAAAAGTGTTATGACCTGACCTAATGAAGCTTGGCAACAGGCAACAACACAGCTGTTAAAAAAAAAAAAAAAAAGTTTCGAAAAAAAAATACTATAATAAAATAAAAGCTTTTGAATTTGGAATTGTAAATTTTACCGTATAACAACGAACATGAAAAAATGCTACTTGGTAAAAAAAAAAAAAAAAAAAAAGGAATTAAAAAAAATACAACATAAATTGTACTAGTGTGTGATGTTATTACTTTGTTTGCGGTTTTGGTTACAGACGTTGGTTTTACGACCAGACGGCTATAAAACGTCAGAGGCCGCAGCCTGAAATAACGAGTAATATTTCATTGGTTTACAAGTCCGAAGCATCCCTCCTAGCACAATGCCGTGCCAAACTGATATGGAAGCAGTTAATGGAAAGATGGAAAGATAGAAGAGACAGGCTGTCAAGGTGCATCGTTTCAAAGCTGTTAAGAGCATCTAACAACGCTGGTGCTCCACGTTACGTGGTGCCTACCGCCCACGCCCCAGTCGTGTCAGGGCGACAAATTGATGTAATAAATGCAGGTGCTTTATGGCGAGGTCGCATGTGCTGCACTGGAGGTGGCTCTCATTAAGAAGGAGGGGAATGAGTGGGGGAGAAATCGAGAGATCTGGATGAAGGGAAAGGGAGGATGGGAGATTAAGAGAAGAGCCCAACTGGCAGGCATGAAGCCAAAGGGATCATTGTGACCTGTAACCCGAACACTGAAAATCACCAAGCCACCGCCTGAGGCGTAGTGCGCGCCCAATTTCAATGAGTTTACTTTTATTACTCTGTCTGGAAGATATTGTATACACTGAAGGTCTAGTGAAATACAAATACTGTAAATTATGTATTTCTGATACATTGTTTAATCTAATATAAGAACGTATAGGTCTGGTGTTCCTGGTTTGATTATGAACTTGGGTTTGTTTATAGAGTTTATTCCAGATTGTCTGTTTTCTTCCAACCTCCCAAGTTGGTGTAAATGAATGGAATAACTGACTGTGTATAGAGCACCGTGTGATGGCCTGCCGTCCAAATCAGGGTTCGTCCCGTGACCAGAACAAAGTGGTTAATAGCAATAATAATGTTTTATTTAACAGTCAAAGAACAAATAAGTAGTGAAATTAAATAAAAATGTACAATATCCACCACTGTGCAAACTTATTAAGCACCCCTATTTTTTATTTATATTAAATTAAATTCAATTCTGAAGAGTAAATTAAAGAAAATGGAACAAATGTATGACTGTGACAAGATGCAAAGTGCCAAAAGTGACAATAAATGTTTATAATAATTATGTTGTTTATTTTAATAACCTCAGCAGCAACCTCATTTCCCCTCTCAGCTGTTCCAACCAGAGCATTCAGCATCACCAGTATACTAATCATTGGCCTGATCATTTGTCATCATCTGCCACTGTTTCGCACTGGTTCATGGCTTGAGCTAGATGTTTTTTTTGTTTTATTTTTTATAATGCTTGAATAAATTGTACTTCATTGTGTGGCTTAAATAAACAAACGAAAACAATCCTCTGAAACTGCTCAGGTTCTGGGACTGAAGTGAAAATGCAAGGCAAAAACTTGCCAAAAATAAGAGCCTCAAGAAACCTGGAGAACTATTCCTTAAGACTACACTAAAATACAAGAAAGTCTATTTGGGAGCAAAATATGAACAACGGTGGTGGCTCAAGACTTTAGCACTTGTACTGTATGGAGTCATCGTTTAAACTGATGCTAATGTGATTTCAACATTTTGTTGATTTTTATTATTATTTTGGGAACAAAACATAAATAGTGTTGATTGATTTGTTTTATCATCACTGACATAATTACATTTAAATCATTTTTTCCATCAAGATTTCAACAAGATCTCGATTGTAAGAGTTGTTCATGATATCTTGGTGGATGCTAGCAGGCTAACAGGTTGTTGTGTCCTATTGTTACTACTATACAGACAACTAATAGAGTAGTTTAACAGCTGTGGTATAAAATTGCGCCTGCCTGACCCTAGCAAAAACATAGCATTAGTTTTAGCTATCATGAACCAGAACAATAACATCTGAGGCATTTTTATTATCATGAATTATAATACAGTTTCTCATCCAACTCCTGAATGTGCACTTTTCCTACTACATCAGCAAAGTACGGCTTGGCTCAATCTGTCCCCTAAACAGGCAGGAGGTATATTTGAGTCAGTTTGATGGAAGGCGATACACACATCCACAATCCTCACGCCTCCGTGCTGGGCCAGTAATCTGCTAGTGTCTAATGCGCAGCTCTCTGTGGAGTGCAGGGGAGAGAGGTTAATCCTTGCACTTTCTCCTAAATGCGTGTCCAGTGTGCCATGCGTTAGTGATAACATCATCTCAATTTGTATTAAACTTTTCCTCCAGACTGATAATAAGCTTAAGGAATTCAATAAACTTTATGGCTAACTTGCTCAGGAATAGGCGAAGGTATTGACACACTGTCTAGTTCACTAGCTAGTCACGTGTTAAAGAGCATCATACCTCATTAAAGTGTTGTCATAAGTGTACTAAGTGCTTCTATAGGTCAAGAGTTTTGTTTTTCACATCAAACCATTAAATGAGGGAAACATTTTGACTGACGTTGAAGAGCGCAAAGCTGTTGTCAGCCCTAGTCGACATGAAGTACAAACCGGATTCCAAAAAAGTTGGGACACTAAACAAATTGTGAATAAAAACTGAATGCAATGATGTGGAGATGGCAAATGTCAATATTTTATTCAGAATAGAACATAAATCACGGAACAAAAGTTTAAACTGAGAAAATGTATCATTTTAAGGGAAAAATATGGTGAATCAAAATGTCATGGTGTCAACAAATCCCAAAAAAGTTGGGACAAGGCCATTTTCACCACTGTGTGGCATCTCCCCTTCTTCTTACAACACTCAACAGACGTCTGGGGACCGAGGAGACCAGTTTCTCAAGTTCAGAAATAGGAATGCTCTCCCATTCTTGTCTAATACAGGCCTCTAACTGTTCAATCGTCTTGGGCCTTCTTAGTCGCACCTTCCTCTTTATGATGCGCCAAATGTTCTCTATAGGGGAAAGATCTGGACTGCAGACTGGCCATTTCAGTACCCGGATCCTTCACCTGCGCAGCCATGATGTTGTGATTGATGCAGAATGTGGTCTGGCATTATCTTGTTGAAAAATACAGGGTCTTCCCTGAAAGAGATGACGTCTGGATGGGAGCATATGTTGTTCTAGAACCTGAATACATTTTTCTGCATTGATGGTGCCTTTCCAGACATGCAAGCTGCCCATGCCACACGCACTCATGCAACCCCATACCATCAGAGATGCAGGCTTCTGAACTGAGCGTTGATAACAACTTGGGTTGTCCTTGTCCTCTTTGGTCCGGATGACATGGCGTCCCACATTTCCAACAAGAACTTCGAATCGGGACTCGTCTGACCACAGAACAGTCTTCCATTTTGCCACACTCCATTTTAAATGATCCCTGGCCCAATGAAAACGCCTGTGCTTGTGGATCTTGCTTAGAAATGGCTTCTTCTTTGCACTGTAGAGTTTCAGCTGGCAACGGCGGATGGCACGGTGGATTGTGTTCACTGACAATGGTTTCTGGAAGTATTCCTGAGCCCATTCTGTGATTTTCCTTTACAGTAGCATTCCTGTTTGTGGTGCAGTGTCGTTTAAGGGCCCGGAGATCACGGGCATCCAGTATGGTTTTACGCCCTTGACCGTTACGCACAGAGATTGTTCCAGATTCTCTGAATCTTCGGATGATATTATGCACAGTTGATGATGATAACTGCAAAGTCTTTGCAATTTTTCGCTGGGTAACACCTTTCTGATATTGCTCCACTATCTTTCTGCGCAACATTGTGGGAATTGGTGATCCTCTACCCATCTTGGCTTCTGAGAGACACTGCCACTCTGAGAAGCTCTTTTTATACCCAATCATGTTGCCAATTAACCTCATTACTGTTAATTGGTCTTCCAGCTCTTCGTTATGCTCAAATTTACTTTTTCCAGCCTCTTATTGCTACTTGTCCCAACTTTTTTGGGATTTGTTGACACCGTGAAATTTGGAATCAACATATTTTTCCTTTAAAATGATACATTTTCTCAGATTAAACTTTTGATCTGTCATCTATGTTCTATTCTGAATAAAATATTGACATTTGCCATCTCCACATCATTGCATTCAGTTTTTATTCACAATTTGTTTAGTGTCCCAACTTTTTTGGAATCCGGTTTGTATACAGAAATAATACACTCTTTGTAACCGTGGTGAGCAGCGTTCCTTGAAGCTCATGAGCAACAAGAGCAACAGTCTGAAGGTCTGTAGGATAAAGCGTGTACAGCCTCAGCAAAATTGAGCAAAAAAACGACATGGTGTCAGTCGTACACACACAGAGGCAAAGCAAATGTGCTTTATCTAACATACATCATGGCCAGAAAATTTTGAAGCATGCATCTCACTCATTCCAGACTCCTGCTTAACTAATTTCAGCTCCCAGAATTCCTCAGGCATCCTGTGTCAGCTCTGGTTACTTTGGCGACGCCACCAACCGTTTCCTTACGATGGAATTTGAATACTGACCCCAAAGGTAAAAAGTCTGTCACACACAACAAACCTTTATCTCACAGGCTGCAGAGGATCGTTAGAAATTCAAGCAGTCTGACAATAGTTCCTTACTTCAGCTTAACTCGAGTGTCATAAAAGTTTTCTACTTCTGCATATATAATCTGAGGAAAAATATTCCCTCTAATCGACGATGACAAGCTTCACATTTTCGGGTCTTTGAAGAGGCGGCAGGCACCTCGATTAGAAAGTCGGTGAGTAAACTTTTCTTGCTCTATTTCCCTTGCTGTATTCTAAAGATGCTCAAAGATCTCGACGTCTCGGTACTACTTAAAAAGCCTAAAAAGCCTCGGGAATACGAGGCCTGCTGTACGACAGGTCAACTGTATACAGTAGAGCAAACCAAGATACACAAACACATAACCTCTACTGTAGACTTTGGTTGTTTTTAGCCACGTACGGTCTGTGATTATCTGAACAATACTGGACAGAAGGCTGACCTACTAACGGCTGAGTAAAGAATAAATGAAGCGGTGATGAAGGGATAAGAAATGCACAAAAGAAGGAGGAGGAGAAAGAGGGCAGAAGGAAGCTGTTGTTTTTATGGCCAGGAAAGGGGAGCCCCTAAAACCCCCAAATAAGTGGCCTAATCCTATGTGTGTGGCACACGTGGCGGGAGTAACAGCGATACCGTCTGTCGGCGAAGGAGGATTGTTTTAATCTAGTGACGGGGATGAGGCTAAACGTTGATGATGAGTAAACAGGACGGGGTGCAAGCAAGTGTGTACTGCCCCAGACCCCCTCCTTCACTCTCAGATGTCCCGCTTTAACCCTCTTTACTGCCTCATGGCCATCTGGGTGGACCAAAACAACCGGAATTAACTGCTCTTTTACTGACGGTGAATATTGATACGCCCATCTGCGCACTGGCATTGAGGTGGACTGAGGGGTGTGTAATGAGATGATGTAACACATATACCATGAATATACGTATACTCAAGAGCTGTTCAAAATACACTAAAAATAAATAGTGGTATTATTGCACTGAAACAGGAATTCAACTGTGTTCAACTTTCTTTAGAAGTAAGCAGACCATCCCGTGTTCCTGAGTAGAAAATTCTATTTATTAGAGCATTTTATTCCTATTTTTTGGTTGGAGGTGGGAAAGATGAGCTATGACCTCAAGATAAATGAGGTAAAATGGCCAAGCCTTTTTTAATGAGCCAAGCAAATCTAAACTATACCATACACAGCAGGTACCCAACTATATACTGCAGTAAAAGTGAAATACATACCTATAGAACCGGTATGTACCGGACCGAAACAGAACGCGAATTTCGGTGCCTCATTTCGGTGCCACTTAAATGCCTGAACTGTCGATTTAAATATTTGTTCTCTAGATTCATATATTTTTGTAGATTAATAGTTTATTAGATTAAATAAAAAAATTTAAAGCACAAATCATCCGGAAATGAGAGACCATCCGAGATGTGCGTGAATGCAGCAACTAACGCTGCCTAAAAATGCCTAAAACTAAACAAGTTGAAAGTGTGGCTATATTTCACAAGAAAGGATTCCGGCACCGCGACGTGCAGCGAATGTTTTACAGCAGTTGCGTGTAAAGGGGGAAACACGTCAAATCTAATGAAACATTTGAGGGCAGACGGAATAAAGTTAAAAGCAGAATAAATACCTAGGGTTAGGGTTAGGCTATCACGTTTGACTGCATAATTTAGAAAATGCTGTTGTATTCACACTGCCCTAACAAACACCAAGTTGCGTGTGGTAGATATAAATAAATAAATGATCGTCTAGACCCGTGTGACGCTATTTATATATATATATATATATATATATATATATATATATATATAGATATAGATATATATATATTTATTAAGCATGTTACATGGCGTTAATGTTTTAAAAAGTGAGTAATGCATCTGTTCTACGTTAATAACGTGATAATTTCTCATAATTATGGGATAAAAAGACAGCCCCTTGTGTGTGTGGTCTAAATGTTGTTTTTCATTATTGTTTAAAAATCTCAAAACATTGTAATACATCACAAGGTACTTTTTATCATCACAAACAAGTATTTTTTTTTATAAAAATCTTTGCCTTGTAAAGATTCTGAGCATGTGCCTATAGTATCTTAATTTTTAAGGCCAAATCTGTCATATGTTTTTGTGGCTTCAGTCATTGTTGGGATTCTCTTTTAAAGCTGGCAGCATTAACAGCTTATATCGAAATATATAGTTATCGTTCAATATGGGGGAAAATTATCGAGATTACTTTTTTGCTATATCGCCCAGCCCTACTCACAGAGGCCACGCCTCTTTCACTGATCGTATTCTCAGAGACCACACCCATATTCCTGAGGATAGCATACTCACAGACTGTGCCTCTTTCTTTGAGGATAACATACTCAGAGGCCACGGCTCTTTCACTGAGGACAGTCAGAGTTTTGATATTAAAATATTCAGAATAAAAGTGTAAAGAAATGAAAAAAAAAATTATAAAGTCTGCAATTAACATAAGAATAAAAATGCACATATGTTATGGAACATTATTACTACAGGGATATGCCTTGTTTCTGTACCTGCTGTTTTGCTGGATACATAAAATTTTGATTCGGTACAGCCGTATGGCTAATGTTCCAAAATACGACTCTATCTTTATAATGAAATAACTAATGTCTAGTCATTAACCGTGTATGCATGTTCTCATTGTGTCCCAATAAAGTGACGCTGAGTGTTTAAATATGGCTATGGATAGATGAGAATTGGAAAATGTGTCGGATCCTGATGTATGGCTGAGTGGTCTATAAAAAAAATGGTTTGCTTTTATAAACATATAATCACAACGCACTGCTTCGGAAAACAAGCCATGAATGTCAGAGGGGGTAGTGATTAAGCCTTAAATGCACGTCTATGATGTACGACCACTGTCTTCTTGTTCTCTTCAAATCTTTCTAGAGGACAAATGCAAACTGTTTGTCTATCCCTGTCTTCTTCAACACATGCCAGTCAGACTTCATGAGAAAAGACAGAGGTCAGACCCAGTAAGAGTGACAGACCCTGGAATGATGTGAATAATAATTCTAAGCACAACACAACACCGGCTCTCTGAATCTGCCATGACATTATAGCAATTTCGCCCCTAAACTATCCGATGCTTCGGGTTTTTCACGTATCTACTTCAAACAACGTAATGACATCAGATGCCTGACACATCAGATGCCTGACGGCTAATGTACACATACAGAAAAGGAAGGCTCTTCACCAAATGATACTTGATTATCCTGCCTCCTTCATTTCAGGACACATGATGGAGCATAGCTGTCTAATGGGACGGTATTGTCATCCCTGGTTTTCGAGTATGCTTCAACGATTTGTCTGTTGGAGATGCCGTTAAAAATAGTCCTGCCACTATCCTGCCATTAATGCTACTGTCAGGAACGAGGCGAATATTGGCATGGCTGCGTAGAAATTTCACAAATAAGTATGTGTAGCACGCAAAATCAGGCAATTCATCTCCTCAGCAATCTTAAGGATTTGTAAGAAGCTAATTAGTAACTGGGATTCTTCCAAGCCTGTAGAAACCGAGAGGAAACGAGTGAATACCCTTTCAGAAAAGTCACATGAGATTAACCGTGTGGTTTTTCACACCTTTCACGTGTAAAGTTTCACACATTTTTCACATGTGGACTTTTTAGATATACTGCAATGATTTTTTTTATTTTTGTAATTGATTTGTTTTTGCGAAGCGATTAATTTCTTTTCACATTATTTGTTTTCTCATGGTTTTTTTTTTTCAAATGAATTTTATCTAATTAAAGTCTTTTTGTCATAATATACAATCACATAGGCAATTTGCAAATGTAGTTTTTTCAAGCTTAATTTATTGTCACGTTTTTCTTTACAATTTATTTACTTTCACTTGTAACTCTTTCGAATTATTATAATTTCTTTGGTTATTGTTTTACAATTTATATTGCTTCCCTTTCATCCTTTACAGATTTTATATACAGTAGGCCACATGATCTTATGGGTGCACTTCCCGTGTGTAATTTTATGCACAAACTTGCCTTCATACGTTTTCCACCCGACTGCTAATCACACACAGTCATATTTGGAAACCATACATTCAAATTGTACAGTATGTGGTTGTGGAATGTGAATGTAGCCACTAAAACACGGTGCTTGGATCCTCGCCTGCTCTCCAATCCCTCACGTCGCTGCTGGCACTGCCAGCGCGAGAAAAGCAATCAATCACCCAATTCCAGCGCCACTGTCTGTGCAGCCTCTTGAAGCGTGCACAAAATGGACCGGACTATCGAAGAGGTCTGAGAGCTAAATACCATAACCACACGGATGCTAGCAAACTGACTGTGATTCCTCGGCTGTTCCTCGGCCGAGATCTCTGCGGTACGCATATCTCTGCCGCTATCTTTAACCCGGATGAAAGTAAAGAGGTTTATTTAGTATAGACTTATATTTGAGCTTTACCACACAGGAGATAATGAAATGCAATCATCCTTAAACTGTCTATTTAGAGAACAGAAGAATAATTCTAGTCTTATTAATGTGATCTGCACGATTTTTAGAATCAATACACGTGTATTTATGCACTTGCGGAAATATTAATGAATGAAGAAATGAAATGACCTAATAAGAAACACATCTACTACTGCAGGAAATCTGCCATGGCACAAACTAGACATTTTAGCAGTATTTAAACCATGCACAGCATGAAACCACTTTAAGTATGTGACTCAATAGCCACTGCTCCTCTAACATGATAAAATGTTTGCTTTAATTATTGCAATTTTCTTGTTTGCTGATTTCTTTTCTCTATTCTAAAGCTGAGCAGCAGGGAAAAGAGAGAAACCAATTAGTGAGAAGAAGCTAAATCAGGTTTGCTATTTGAAAGCGTGTGTTGCAAACTAAACAGCTGAAGCACTTCGTTAATGGAATTTTTCAATAAACACAAATGTATAGCTGATAAAGAATGCATTTGGGCTTTATGTTTATCCTAAATCCCCTCCGAAATATGAAATATGCTGTAGAATTAATGCTTTGTGTGTGTGTGTGTGAGTGAGTACTTAAGCTGTAACACAAAAGGGCATAGGCATAAGCCATCATGGTGCCTGAATCAGAGCAACGTTATATTGTTCCCCCTGTCCAGTATGCCATGCCTATAACCTCGACCCCACAGATGCACTCGTATCGAACGGGAGGCTGTTAGTGCTCCTCCTCACACCACCTGTTTAAATCTCAGCTTCCTCCCTCACTCTGATCCCTGTTCTTATTGCCTCCCTCTCTTTCCTCGCTCTCTCTCTTTAGCAGTCAGCAGTGCCGGGTGGGCACGCGAATCCCTGCTTTAATTAAGTATGAAGGCTATACAAGGGATGAGACTTCCTCTGTCCGCATGACCCCACCCTGTCAGCAGTCTCCCTGACCCCTACGGCCCGCCAGGCTAAGTGATCTCATTACTTCTGCTTGGACACACACAGAGGGTCAGAGAGTGTGCAAAACCGCCACGGCCCACACCATACCAAAACGAGACAACGCTGATAGTATAAATGATGTGGCACGATTTAGACTTTTGCATTAACATGACAAATCATGCATAAATATTTCAGTGTGTCATAGCTTAGTAGATCTTTCACTGCCCTAGAATGAATTTCCTGTCTTGAAGTAAAGAACATTGCTGAGATCTTATTCGTTTATTTATTTTATTTAATTTTTTTTATTGCTGTATAAAGTCTGGGTGTAACAAACCATCAGAACTAATACACTTCGCCTGATGAAATTAAAAAGCTTCTTCTGCCAGTAGCATTTCATCATTAATGTGCCCTGAAGAGTTTTTAACAACCAGACTCTTTCAAAAACAATCCTGTTTGCTGCACTCTCTGGGTTTAATAGCGTCGAGGGCAGCCAGCCCTGGAGGAGATTGCACGCTCTGGTGCACATAAGACACCGTTTCTGTGGCTTCAGCTTGGCCATGCTGACCTGAAAGCAGACAGTCTTATCTATGTTGTCGCCCCTAATCCCCAAGAGACTGGCCCAGAACACCAGACCCCACAGAGCATGGCTTAAACACTATTCTCCACATCTAGAAAAACTTCTCCTTAAAGCAAGGGTCATCAATTGGTAGACTAGGCGATCTGGATGTGAACCCGACAAAGTATTTCATCGACTCTGTCTGAGGGCTTGAAAAATATTGCAGCAAATGTCATCGTGGCCTTTGTAGCAGATTTTCTGTTGTGGTTTGTTGCAGCCAATCGGATGCAGGACTAGAGGCATTAACTCGAAGAGGAGACTTTTCACTGCAAACTATTGCAGAAGTGCACTTGAGCTCCATATGACATTACACTGGATTGTACAGGCTGAATTCAGTTGTCTACACTGGCTACTCATTACACCATGTACCATGTTTAATGCCTTGGGCACAATCGATGGCAATTACGTACAAATGGTGCGATTGTACTGACCTACATTACACAGTACCAGTTAAACATTTGGACACACCTTCTAATTCTATGGTCTTTCCTGATTTTTATTTCTATGTTGTGAAACAATGATGAAGGCATCCAAAATATGCAATAATCTCATTTGAACAGTTGGTATTGCGATGTGTCTGCTAGTTTAGCTCTGTAAAGCCTTCATACTCTAATCTGAAATGCGGATAATTGGTAATTTTGAGGCTGGAAAAATCAAAATGAAGTTTTGTTCTTGATTTTGGGTTTTGTACTGTAAATGCATTGACGATAGTGTTCTCGCAAGAACTATTCCAGAACAACTGACCTTACTGTCTTAATATAACAACAGACTGTTGTTGTCGTTACTTAATTACCTAATGTCATATGTGTTAGTTCATCGTTTAAAAAAATCCAGTATTGCCATAGCACGTAGAAAATAAACCAAACTTGCGTCCAAACTTTTGACTGTAAAAGAATGCTGAAATGGAGAAAACGACAGTTCTCTGAAATGATGGTTTATGGCGTCTAGTCAGGTTGTGGTCGTTACCAGTGAAATTCCACAACGTGAGAAATCCCCACTCTCAACAAATGAAAACAAAGACTCCCAGGTTCTCCTTTCACATGCTCATTCCCGGCATTTCTTGAGACAGCTGCCACTTCGCCCTCACCTGTTCCCATGGAAATCAGCTCTGACCTCCACATAACCCCCTTTCATGTGGTCAAATGACTAGAATTCACCCAAATGCCCCCAGAAAAATTGAGCATGGAGTCGAGGTCATGAAGAGCAGAAGTGACACAAGGCATTACAGGTTTGGCCAACATGGTTCTCAATGATTTATTGCATTTTTACAGAAAATATTCATGGAAAAGCAAAATGTCACAAATATCATCCTGCCCAAGTGTCTATTTGTTGGTCTTCACGCCTGCTCGTATTTATAATATACCATATAGTTTTTTGTTTCAGTGATGTTCTTGTGTGTGCCCCCTTACTGGTTGTTTGATACCCAAATGTGTTCACCTGTTTCGTGTCTCTGCTTGAGTAATTTGGTTTATTTTGACCAGCAATATACTGTAGACTGTTTATTCTCTACCTGTGTGCTGCAGACTTTACAATATTGTTGTTAACATGATTGTAATCAACAAACCAAGTACAAGAAGAAGTTTTAATCTTTCAGCTTTTAGGTTTCAGATCCTTCTTTGGGACACTAATGCTGAAAAAGCAACTCAATCAAGTAGCGCTGCAAATATCTTGTGATATGATTCCAAAACATTACTGCATCATCAAACCATGATCACATCAATCACATCAACAGCACAAGCCAAATTTACCATTTAATAATGATGTTAAACAGAAATGCAATAGCAAGAGCAGTCACTTTCATCCCTCATTTACTGCAAAGCAGCTACTGTTTGCTGCTCTATATAATCCAAGCTCCATCTAAGCTTATAACTCTGTATGCAGGAAAATACCCAAGCTCTCATAAACATCTTATAAAAATACAATTTAAAGGCTTAGCAAAGTAACTGAGTCTCTTCTTGCGTGCACTCATTCACTTCTACATGTACTATGTGTCGCTGCTCTCCATCACGCCTCTCGTCAGTGCCCCCATAATGTTCAACATGCTGCCTGCTGCTGCCAGATGGAGCCGTTTGGCATTTGAGGTCCTCGCTCCACTCCTCTCTCCACCTCCCTGGTTTTCTTGCTCTCAGTCTCTCCCACTCCTCCTTAGCCCTATTCTATGTGTACCTCACTTTTGCTGGCTCCCACCTCCTTTTCCACCACATCCTACGTCTAAGTCTCCCCCCATGGGCTCCACCTCCTGTGCCCTACACCAGCAGAGTGGCAGGCCTGAGCAGCAGCTGAAGAGCCCTATGCCCCTCAGCTCTGCCCACCACCTGCCTTCTGGCACACCGCCATGCTGGAACGAGGCTCACTGATGCCTTGCCAGCGCTGGCAGTGGGTACCCCAATGATTCAAACCCCCCGCCCCTTCGCTACAACTGTCTCTTTTCAGAATGCTGCCACCAATCCAGAGTGTGCCCATGGGCCTTACTCAATCACTCAGCCATTAACCTGAGACGGCTTAACAATGAACACGCACCTGCCATATGAGGCATTTCGTTTGATCATCACAATTGCCTCAGCCTATACACGGTCTTGACAGAACTGAGTGTGTTTTTTCATAAAAGCAAGATCATTTCTAATACAGGCTATACATACACTTTAAATCACTGTGTCATTCCTTCTCATTACTTTATGTAGACAGAATCTGTGTCTCTCTCTAGCTTTCTCTCTTTCTTATGTACAGTAGAAGAAGAAAGCTTACACTCAGAACTTGCAGGATTCTTGTCTCTCTGCCTAGAAAGATTCATAAAGTTGAATGAGGATCATTCGGCAGCATTAAAATGTTTATGTTGTCCTAAAAGTCTAAACCATGCAAGCATCCCAAATCTAGGTTTAATTTAATCCAGACGATTTAATTCCAAAATCGAACTGGCTGACCAAAGTTCGAACCTTTGTTAAGTCCTAAATGTGTTGTTGTCTGTCTTACGGCCGCTTCCATCAATAGGGTGCTACAGCGTACCATCTGATCCTTACACAACTTGGCACAGGTTTTATGCCGCATAAATGATGCAACCCCTATCAAGGCGCTGTATCCAGTGGTTGGGGTGGGGGGGTGGGGGGGGGGGGGGAGCATCGGCTGGGACTCAGCAGCCGAGACGCTTACCACTGAGTGTCCAATGTCCTCAATATAATACATTTATATTTCCCAACCCCCCTTAAAAAAAACAGTCCCTTAATCTTCCTTGTTATGAATCTTAAGGAGCTGACATGTACACATTGACGTTCTGATATATAGGAATGTTAGAGACTTTTTTGTCACCGCGCTTTAACTAGGTTCAAAAGGCTCTAATCGAATAATTAACATGAAGTCATTAGATAAAACACTAAATAAAAATCTTATGCCTAACAATTCCAGATTCCAGCTGATATGTGCAGCATACACACACAGCTGCTCCATACAAGGGTTTTCCAACACCACCTTTTTTTTTAACAAACTTTATGGGTTATGTCGGACATCGATTGCCACATACAGTATGCAGCCAGATTCTATGCAAGCATCCAACTTGGACTTGGTGGTTTCATAAATCAGACACTTACAGATGGTTATTCCGGGAAATAATTTTGTAATGATACCCCTGATTATGAGCAGGCTTTTCTGTCATTTCTGTCAGATTCAGTCATCTGATTAGCAGCACTTATAATGCAACATGAACTCAGAATGAACCCACAGGCGAGCCTGGGAAGCGGCACGCTTTCATTGAACTCTGCAAACATGGATTCATATTTTGTGTAATATCCTCAGATTTATTATTATGTTGCATAAAAAAGGTGAAGAGTTCACTTATAAATAAGGGGGCCAATGTGAATATTCACAAAACCTTATATAACCCTAGAAGATGAGTAACCAGCCTTTCAATGTTTTTCTTTAATCACTTCTATCACACAGGCCATGAAAGTCCTATAAATCTGCAAAGAGAAAAATAGATTCTTGGATCTTAGGTAGAGTTTCCATCTGCCAAGTTCATAAAGAAAAAAAAAGAAAAGAAAAACATAGAAAGACTGTAATTTTCTGTACTCTTAACTATCCAGAAACACTATTTTAGTTTGGCAGACCACCCGTCTCTCTCCCAGGAGCGGGAGCAAGCAAGGCATATTACCCCTCATCTACCACACTCAGCAGATGGTAAAGCGTTTAAACAGTCTGTCTTGAGGGCAACCAACAGCAGTTCAGGGCTACAAGCATGTCTCTAAAGACAGTAAGTAAACAAAGACAGAGTTGTCCGAACAGAAGAATGTCAGTCTCAACAATCTGTTTTTTTTTTTTTCCCAAAATCTCGCGCATAACACACTGACATTTTTTTTTTCAATGAAGGGAAAAAATACATAACGTTATAAACACATGATCTGGTTATGCGATAATCAAATGACATTAATCAAATCGAGCCCTCTATATTTAATTATATTGCACTAGATATGAGAAGTCCTTCTGTTAGCGCCTGGAGATGTTCCATGAGATCTACGACATGGCTTCAACAAACATCTGTTACCTGGAAGCAGCCAGCATCACAAATCTCCAATCTATTTTAACTGTATGTCTCTTTCACATATTCTATTGACGCCATCTACAGTATTCTGATTTTACAAACCAGATCCTCAAAGCTCGTTTCTCTGATTGCAATCTACCATCAAGCAAAAGTGTGTTTAATGGATGAATCATCCTAAGTTGCAAACAGTTATATTTTAGACATCATTTTATGCCTGTCTGTTTTTAGTTCAAATTTTCTCCAGTTTCAATACATTTTTAGCTCAAAATCGACTACAATTTTTGAATACAGTACTCTCTTGAGCCATCCCTCATTTTTCCATATTAAATTAAATTTGATGACGTAGATTAAATGAAAGAAATGTGAACATGTGTTTTACTGTACGGATACAATTCAACCTCAGCAGCAACCTCATTTCCCCTCTCGTCTGTTCCAACCACTCAGTATTGAGCATCACCAGTATACAGTACTAATCACCGGCCTGATCATCTGTCACCTGTTTCTCACTTGTTCATAGGGATCAGTATAAACTTTCTAGACCTTTATGTCACTGAACTGCTTCGATACCATTGAGTATCAAAAAATCCTTCAGCATTTGGTACCAAATTCCAATGACTAAGCAGTGTGTCTCGTCAACGTCACTAAGCCAGGAAGCACACAGATTGCAGATCACACTTCTCAGATACAGGGCTCACGTGTGATGACTAGCAGATGAATAGCATAGCATATGAAAAAATGTCTATGCATCCAAATGTTTTATCCGTTTTATCATCCACATCAAAACAATGAAATTAATGAGACACCTAAATGTTTGTGGAATAAATCAAAGAGCAGAAATTTAAGAGCGATATTACTGAGGATGATCCTATGACTTGGGGATTTTAGCAGGTAATGTTTATCAAGCAAATGTTTGCCAACTTGACCAAGTTGAACGCTTGTTTACTAAATTTAACAGCAATGTGCTCATGATGTCTTAAACTGAGATCCTCAATGTTGTGTTCACTGATTATGTAGTGCAACCGCAACACTAGGTGGCAGTGTAAGAATAAGCGGGAAATGAAGAAGAAGAGAAAAAGAAGACGGATAGGGATATAGGAGGATAATTGCACTACTGTTGAGCTGTTGTAAATGTTATTGTACTAGCTGTTAAGTAAACTGTTTTGTTCTAATCCCTGGCCTGGTTATTTTGGTTACCACCATAACACTCATGTAACTTCAGATGTTATTCGAGTGTAGCTTTAGCTTATAGCCAGAGAGAGCTAGAGAAATCAAACGCTCAACTGTATTTACTTGTATATGAAGCTTTCCAAATCGATTCTGTTTTTATACATTTTTTTCTTAAATTAATATTAACAGAGCGTTGTGTATGAACATGCTACAACAGAACCATTAGTTGCACAGTAAATGGTAAAGTTAATGGATTATTTTGCAACAAAAGAAAGAGAATGTGTTGATCGTTACCATGACTTTGGTGAAGGTGAGCAGCAAAGGCTTCATTCATTTGATTTATTTTATTGCTGATATTCTGTGAGCCGAAGAAAGAAGTGTGTGTGCTCTCTCTCTCTCTCTCTCTCTCTCTCTCTAATAAATGTGTTTATTATTTTGTAATAAGTTGAGTTGAAAAACGTCAGGTGGCTGACACATAAAATTAAGAGTTAACCACCCTGTTTTAAATAGGTTTATGTTTTGTGTTACAGTATATGAATGACTTTGATATGTCCCGTAATGTGTAATATATTCCTCTTTTGGTTAATTAAAAAATTGGCTAGCGAAAAAATATTGCTACGAACCCGTATCGAAATCAAGGTATTGGTATTGAAAATGTATGAACGATACCCAGCTGTACTGGTTCATTAAGTTTGATTCTTTCCATGCTAGAATGATTCATAGATAATTGTGTGGCTTTAAAAGCATTTGACCAAAACCTGGTCAGGTTCAGTAGATGGACTAGACTGAAAATGAGAGCCTTCCTTCAGGCAGCCTAGAGCACTGTTCATCAAGACTACGTTATAAATATAAGACTGCATAAAAATACAATAAAGTCTGGCTCTTTGGAAGCAAAATATAAAGCAATGAGGCAGGCATCAAGACTTTTGCACATTAGTGTATCCAATGTCATCTAAGTCTAACATACTGTATACTGATAGACTTTAATTTATGTACCCTGATGACCTCAAATCGTTCTCAATTTACCAAGTTAAAAAGCAAGGAAAGCTGAGAGTCCAGATGAGAGAATGTGAGATGGGAAAGTGGACTGGGCTTCAGGATTTTGATCCTGATCAAAACCACTTCACAAATTATTAACCATTCACATGTCAACTAGATGTGGTAGATGATGTTTGAGGTTGAGCTGAATTTTCTATGCCTACAGTATCACTGTCCATCTATGTAGCCCCCCTTTTTGTACACAGAGTCATCACCTCTGTAGCTCTGGTGTTGGACAGCCCTAACAGCCACTCACACCATTTTCTATTGATTTTTGCTTTTCTTTGGTTTGTTTGTCGGTTTGCCAGTTTTCATGTTTTTTTTTTTCCAGTCTTCATTTTCTGTGGTAAATGGACACATGTATGGTTATATGTACTGTATGTATGGTTGTATGTTTGCACATATATTTATACACTCAACAACAATAAAGATATTGTAATATCTTTATTAACAACAACTGGGTAAATAATAAAAAGTAAAAAGAGCAAAAGAAGGTGTTCAGTTGAAGCCCCTCTGGGACGAGTTCCAAAATATCTTCAAGAATGTAACACAAGTCTAGATTCTTGTACTTAATGCAACTACACAGTTCATTGACCTGAATAACAGAAAAACTTGACAGCAACTAAAAAACAGCGAAAGAATCAAACATGCCAGCTTACTTGCAACTTCCAAAGACGCATTGCGGCTGACAGCTTCTCCCAAGTGGTTCCTGGCTACACACACATAGACCCCTTCATCTGGCTTGCTTCGGCGTCCATGCACAATCCTGAGGAAGAAGAGCGAACCTGTAGGGAGCAGCATGCGGTGCGAGCGAGGATCCTCGCGGTCTGTTTCCACCCTCTCTCCATCTTTATACCACTCCACCATGGGTGTTGGCCGGCCCTCGGCCTTACAGTTCAGCGTTGCCGGCTCTCCCTTCGATACGATCAGGTCTGAGGGATGCTCCACGATTCGTGGTGGTGCGTCCTCCAACCTCGGCCGAGATCCTGAAAATAGAGGGGATGGACGAATAAATTTGATTGATTAAAGTGGAGGCTAGTCAGGAAAAAAAATGGACACAATTAAAATTAGTAGAACATAAAAATAAAAATAAAAAACATGCAAAGGAAAAGGAAAGGAGCAAACTCAGTTCATAAGGCTGCACATGGCACGCTTGCTCCCTGCAGGTCATTTATGCAAGCTGCGATTGGCACGAATAAAAAAAAGAATACTATTTCTGGCAGGACTTGGCTGAGTAAAATGAAGACATTATATATGCTTGGCTCTGATGCATAGAATTTAAATTGGGTGGCATGAAAAGACACGCTCCACATTCAAGAGTTACCACAGAAAAGCGTTGCCGTGGGAGCAAAGTGGAATAGGATCATGGGAGCAATTCTGTCTTGTGTTTCAAGTCAGATGTATATTCATTCTGATTGCCGGTGTATTTTTGACCTTGAGAGGAAAATGGGGGAATTGTTTGTGATAATTTCATCAGATTTTCAAACTTTAGATTGATTTTTTTTTTTTGGAATAAATGTGCTGGTTGCAATTTCAACTGCAACTGAATTTAGACAAGGTGAAATGCAACTATTTGGAAGGATGTCCTTTCTGAAGCCATTACACTTTAGTGACTGTGAAATTTTTTCTGATGATGATAATTATACCAGGGCTAATAATACGGTTTAAGCTTTTTATAGAGTCCAGACCAGATTTATGGTTAAAAGCGATGAGTAGCTGCCTGCCCAGCTCCTGACATACACAGGTGTAAGATATTTCTGATAAGGCTGTTTCAGTTCCACTGGGTAAATACCTTTCCCTTCCACTAAATCCTTCAGGGCTCGATAGGATTATGAACAAAGGGCAAAAGCGTTTTAGGAGATAGAGAAGATAAGGTGGAATTTGCTGGTGTCCAACTCAAACCAATTACCTGAAGTTGAAAGACAACCTTTGGTTCTTTGGTTTACCACTAAGGGCACTTGAAGACAAATTAAACCACTTCAACATAACTTCCATTTCTTTCCAGCAAAAGTTTTGTGTAAATAGCCCTTGAGCTAGTAACAGATGTAAGCTACAACAAAACCACTCCCTGTATGTTTTTAAAAATGACACAGTGACCTGACAGAGTGAGTACATAAGAGAGAGCAGAAGCTCAAACACTGAGTTGTGTACAGACTAGCTCACCATACAATCCCCAAGTCTCTTACCCTTTCTGCCTCTGAAAACAAAAGGCCTTCTGGCCTGCTGAGTGAAGTGAGAGAAGACCACCAGGGCTTGGCTAATAGCTTTTAGCAGGCACATATAGAGCATCGAACAGACTGTAGTTGGCAGGGGGTGGAGGAGTGGCTCAGCAAGCATGGAGTCGGAGAGCAGCTTTATAAATATTACAGGCCAAATGCATGGTCCTGCCACAGAGGGGATGTAGCATAGGTTACTTTAAAGGGAAAGTACTTGTGAGTGTAAAACGAGCTAAGCACGACTGAAACTGTGCTGTAGAGCCTAGCTGATGCTAAGCTGCTCTCTGTCAAAGGGAAGTCTGCCACTTTTAAAATGCAAATATACTAAGTAGGCCTGGGCGATAAAACAATAACGATATGTTTCGCGATAGACACGTGATCGATATCAATAAAAAATGTGTTCGATAGAACGTTCGATATTTTTTTATTTTTTGTCGGAAGAAAACAGAGATCGCGAAGCTAGTTTGGTTGCTGTCATGCGCACTCGCTCCGCGACCGGCTCTAGGACCCGGAAGTAGTACTGTTGCGATTCAGGAAGAAGAAACGGAGACAAGATGGCGTTGACATTGGCACCCGCCCACTCGCCAAATGCGGGTAAAATTCGGCTGTGGCGGTTAATAACTTTAGTCTCACTAGCCACATTGGCGAGTAGTTTATTCTTTGGTATGATAATTGTTATGTTTGCATCATTATGCACAACTAGCATCTATAATATTACTTGCTTTTTGTGTGAGAAACGGAGGCATGGAGAAAAACGGTATTCTTCTTTTACTGCATTCAGTGCACACGACACATATAGTATACAGGCATATAGTATATTCCCCCCTGGTGGCCCGCCAGTAAATTAACATCAAACTCAAATATATTACAACAATATATTTTTGTTGTAGTTTTCTCTAAAGGCATCTGATATAATAAACGCATTGCACTATTTTATTACAATTTATTAAGCATTTCTTACATTTTCTTTTAATTTTGCACCTTAAATGTTAAGAGATAATTGTTAAGTGTTCACTTTAGACTTATGTTTACATTTTAATTATTAGATTTTTCCATGGTTGTTGACATTTCTGTCTTAATAACTGATGGGACTATGATCATAGGAAGGTTAAGTTTAAAATAAAAATGTTTAAATATAATATATTCTTCTCCTGGTCCTTATTTTAAATGGGTCATAAAAAATATCAATAATTATCGATATCGACCGATATGAAACACTGATATCGTGATACAGTTTTCAGCCATATCGCCCAGCCCTAATACTAAGGAATCCACTAGGTAGTTGTAGGTCTGTGGAAAATGTCCACCAAGAGAGCAGTATTTTGAGGACATTGAGACTTTTCTAACCAATGTTTTTTCACCTTGTCTGAAGTGATACACACGTAGAGAAGCAGGGCTCTCTGGGGTGTTGTGTGTCAAAGGGGATATCTCTTAGAAAATCTCTGCGCTATCCACACAGACAAATTACCACACTCACACAAACACACCCTGAATTAATCCACAGTGCTTTGGGATTGAGAAATTGAGTGAATTTCCACTGACCTTGATACCATGCACAAGTCTTTGAAGCTACTCAAGCTCCTTTACCAGGGACTGATGTACAGTATTACTGTAGTAGTGTCTCCTAGAGCAAGAAGACTTTTGAATCTAGTAGTTTTCATTTAAAGTTGCCAGTTGGATAAGTGGGTTTACAAACCAGAACAAAAAGGGGGAAAAAATAGCTCTCTCTTATTGACCTTCACAAAAGAAAAGTTTAGTTCAGTATGTAGGTATGTACCGTATGTTAAAGCACATGACAATGGCGAGATGCAATTTGTCGCTGTACTGTAGATACAGTGCTTACTACTTGTTTGCCATTCACATCTTCTTTTTATACCTTTTCAGCCTCTTTTCATATCTGAGCCAAATGAATGCAGCTTAACACTCCCATTAAGTAAGATTAATCATGTCGAAGGAAAACTAAGCGTGTGTTCACACAACATGTTTGGTTTGATTGAAATGAAATCTGGTGCAGATGATAATAATTATGTTGTATATTAATATTATTACATAATATGTTACCACTTTTTAGGCTAGTCAGCTTCTGGGTGACCTAAATATATAACTAAGCAGCATTTTAATGCATTTGCCTGATTGTTTGGCTAATAAGAAATTCACAACTTGTCCATCAGTGTATAGAAAATGACTAAAATATTGACTTCAGCTTTCTTCTTACAAATGCACTGCAAATGTTATTTGCTTTACCGTCGGGCGAATTTGAAATCGCAAAGCCACACAGCTAATACTGTAATAAGATAAATCTGACCAATGGGAATGACTGAGCATGCAGGAGTCCAAGCGCCATGAACTCCCCAACTTCCACAGCACTTACGCTTGAGTGAATATTTGACCTTGTTGTCTTGAGCAAGGACAGGATGTGAATGCCAGTTCTGAGAGAGAAGCCGGGGTCCTGCCAACTCCTCTGATCTCTCCAAATGGGCTTTTAGCACTAAGCAGATTTATCTCCTCTGTTGGGGGTGGGTGGGAGCTGTGGACGTGCAAGATCTTCCACAAAACAAGACTGCCAAATTCGCCAATAACAATTCGATGACAAAAGACATGAGGACAAGCTACACTTGGGGGCTTGATGTCAAACAACAGTAATTTTGCACGCTATGCAACAAAAAGAAATGATCAACGACGGATGGAAAAGCCTAATGACATGCAAATATGCCACACGTTCTATGTGGAGATGCCATTCCCATGGTAACCATTCAGGAATAGGTCAGAGGTCAATCCAATAATTGTCCTTTCTTTTGAAGCATGTGTGAAGGCCTTGAGGTAAAGAAGAAATTTAAGACTAATGAGCTTACTAAGAATTAAGATGTGAAGTGTTGAAGAATCTGGCTAAATTATTATTTATCTTATCAAATGAGAAAACGTCCCCTTAAAATGTACAGAAGCTGGGATAAATCTTAACTGCCTAAAAAAAAAGATATGTCTTAACTGCACCTTTAAAATTAATTCTGTAAGCACTGATCCAGGACAGGAAAGAAAGCTTGATCACAGCAGGAGCACCAGCGCTTCTGCACTGAGAAAAAGAAATGATTCTACTGTATGTGGATCTGACAAGTCAGACTTTTAACAGGAACAGAGAAACACAGCGCCAAGGCGTTAGGAACAATATCTTCTTTTTTTAGCTTCATCTGCAATTCTTTTCAGTAGGTATTCATCCCCCTGAACCCTGTAAAACATTGCTGTTTTACACTCTCCCTCCTTCTGTTTTTCTCCTGGTTTCTTCGAATTGATTTGCAAATCTTCATTCATTGCCTGCGTTCAATTAGGAGGCGGGGGTGTCTCCTTGAACACCCTTTCTTCGACAAACTTTTCTTTGCACAACAAAGGGGCACTTGCATGAGAATACAAACCCAAAGCCATAAAGCTATGCCCCTACACTAAGGAGGAAGGACAGAAGATGAAATGGACCAGTCACATGGCTCAAAGGAAATTACACAGTAGAGGCTGAGCTTTCCTCAGGGACAAACAGTTCTTCTGCCTAAGCGCGGAGAAGCAAGGATGGTTTAAACAAACTGGCAGTCAGGAAATCCTGTGACAACAACTAAAAGAAAAAAAAAAATCAATGCAAAAGTTCCCAAGTAGCTTAGGAGTAGTCTTCAAAAGAATTGAGGAAGTGTATCTGTGGCAAGGTTTAGAGTATCTTGTTTCAATAAGAAGAGGCGGCGAGGTGTCATGTATCCTCACTAAAATAAAAATTCAGGGCTATGATAGGGTTCAGGGTCTGTCTGCTATATACTGTAAGCTTTGATGTAGTTCAAAGCTAGGCAATAACCCTCATAGATTAAACTTTTCCACAAGTGTAATATCGACGGCTTTCGAAATGTGCAATAGGAAAGAAGATTGCCTTTTTTGAAATTATTTAAATATTACGCTTAATGAATAATTACTCAAAGCGTGCCTCGGGATTACAGCCAATCCAGTCTAGAGAACATTATTGATGAGTGCCTGTATTCGTTTTAAGCAGAATTTCAGAGACTATTTCAAGGAGAATCTAAATATTGAATGCATCCCATAGACGGGTTACTAATCGCATCAATCTTTCAACAAAACTTCAACATTATGCTGCTTAAAGATTGGCAACTCAGCAGCATAAATAGAGAAAGAAAATCCAAATGCTTGGACCAGCGGGTATTAGTAGTAGTGCTCAGTCGAAGAAGAAGTTATTGATTTTTTTTCCTTTGGAGCTTTAATAGAAGATAGTGAACCAAGGTAGAGTAACCTTGCATTCTCGCTCTCTGTGGGACAGCTAAGAAAAGAGGGAAAAAAACAAGAATCTACCCAGAGCTGCAACTCAGACATGGTCCAGACTGCCTCTGGCCTTTTCTCCATTCTGCTAGTAACTCAGAAATGCTGAGAGCAATGAAAACACAAATACTGAACTTTTGCCCCTTAACCTTTTGGATTTTGCTTACTTTCCCCCCCTGCCCAAACACAAAACTGTGTTTGTTCTGTAGATAGTTTCTGGAGTTTGCTCATCTCCTCTACAAGGTCAGCGCCCAACAGGACTGTAGTCTTTTCCTTCTGAGCATATTTAATTCCGGCTCTCATGTCCAGTGAAAAATACATCTGGAATATATATGGCTGTTATCGCGTATCTCATGAGAGGAGGGCTTGACTTTTTCTGTGGAGGTGCAGGAAGAGAAGAAGTGGAGTATGAATGCTAAATTGTGCATGTGTAAAGACAGCGGAGCCTCGAAGCAGCTGTTTGAACAAGGGCTTCCTGAAACTGATCTCTCCAGTGATTTGCCTATGGAGAAGTAGATCTTTACTAGAGTAGTAAGCATACCACAGCTGGCACAGATAGCATCGGTTTCCTGGTCCTCCCAGTGGTGGCCCTAAAAACCTCCCCATTGCAGTAGATTAATCTCTGTGAAATCCCACCTCAACACTTCCTGTCCGACTCAAATGTCCATATAGATCTGCCATGTTTGGTTTTGGAGGAGGGGGTGTTACGTCTGTGTGACTAATTCCAGTCGAGAAAGTTTCATGCTGTAGTGACTGTACTACTTTTTCTTTTTTCTTTTCGCTAAACACAGCAGTTGGTTGAAGATGGGTTGACACCTGAAAGGTTCTGAAAGTGACAAAACACTGTTTCATCGCTCCACACTCGGTGCTTTCATTTTTGGGTATTATTCAAAAAGTAAACCGTCTGTGTGGGGGAAGGGGGGCGGGCTGACAAACAAATGTATTGATCATTCGCCTTAAAACTAAACCACCAATCTCCAAACAGCATGATTCCTACAGTAGCAAGAAATAACCAACCTTGTTCTTTGCAAAAACAAATTGCTATAAATAAGTTTAGCAGAAGTCAGATGGTGGGAATGCCAAACATAAAGCGAGTTGTTGGCACTGCAGAGATTGGCAGATTTTAAAATAGGCATGTAATCATTAGTATCTGCATATTCAATTTGCACTGCAGTGCATGCATCATCATTAACATTCTTCTCCAGCAAGCTGCCCAACCTCCCCCTAAATTTGCTCCAGTAGATAAGAGATCACAGTCAGGATATTTTCTGTTTCCTTGATGGTAGATGATTACAACAGGAAATGATCAAAATGAGGGAAAAACTAGGAAAAACCCCCAAAGCACAGGGTACAGCACAGAGATTAGATCAGGGTGTTAAATGTTTAAAATGTTTAATAAAACTAGTTGCATTGTAGTGGATTTATTAGCAAGAAAGTGTTAATAAATCCTACGGCATAGGGAGAGGTTATATAAAACGTCTTATTCCTCTAGTTATATTATAAAAGTTCCTATATGTTATACCTAAAGCATAATTTTTTAATTAACTGGGATACAGCATTCAACCTGCCATTGTTAGTAGAGTTTACTCTAGTTAGTAGAGGAGGTTACTAGAGGGTAATTTCACATTAGTCACGATTGCTTTGCTCAGATTGCTTTGCCCTGTATTTGTACCTTTCACACTATGAAACACTATTTCAGAAAGAAAAAAAAAAGGTCAAAAGCAATGCTCTTACATGCCTCCCTACTTCATCAACTATGGCGTAGGTCAAGGGATGAGATTGGCATGCCCAAATGTTCCCGAGCCTAGAACGATTGTGTTCTCACTGATGAACCAAAATGACCCAGACTTTGGGGTCAAGTATTATAAGAAATGATCTTAGGGCCCTAATGTGAAAACGCCCTAACTATTACTAAAGAGGAAGGCCTTTACATTAGGGCTCCAAGATCGTTTCCTATAACGATCGTTTCCCAAAGTCTAGTTCATCCAAAGTGCACAGAGAGATGAAGAAATTTAAAAAGGGGGAAACCTGCACTGGAGAAAAACCACACAGTGAGAGACCATCAACTGTTACAAAGTGGATTTACAAGTTTTCAGATTTTTATAGTTGGTTTCACCAATGTTGCAAATGCATGTGATGGAGACTATTGAGTAGTGCCTTTGTACAGTACAGAGGAACAGTTACGCAACATGTGCACTTTAACCAACCTATGTCAGTTAATACAAAATGTTGTGCTTCATATTGTGCCTCACTTTTGGTACAGTACTTTCTAAAAATTTAACCATCTTTCTATACCTATCAGAATCAAATGTAAGAAAAGTAATATATGATATTTTCTGCTTCACCTAGCTGACCTCATAATGCCTTCCTGTCAAGAAACATGGTAATGCAAACTAGCCCATCAACCTGCCTTTAGGAAACAAATTCTTACATAAAAAAAGCTAATAAATTCAGTCTGTGCTTCCTGTTTTCTGAAATAAAAAGGTTCACCTTGCTAGCATTTGAAAATGTTCGACAGAAATAAAGACAGTCTGAGCCACGTTCAGTTTATCCCTCACATTGCTCTCGGCGATCAATACAATCAACTCACAAGCTGCGATTTCCATTGGCGCACCCATTAAACAACAATTGTGCCAGTAATAACCTGTGCCAAATAGCCTTAAAGTCATTCGAAACTCATAGCAAAAAGCAAGCCTTCGTATATATATATATTTTTTTTTTCAAAAGCTCTTCCAGCCTGTTCAAGTTTGATGGCAATGGCAGGGAGCCGCTGACGAATCACAGCAGAGAAAGTAGGGATAGTGTGAATGTGGAGTAAATAAAGCTGAGGGAGTGTGTGTGTACTTGCTGTGTGCATGCGTGCGTGTGTGTTTGTGAGTGCAGACAGAGACTGTGTCATTAGTTTCAGGGCTCCTGATGAGAGAGCACACATGGCCTTGAGGCCTACTGTTTACAGTGTCCTTCAGAGGCACAACACACTCACTCACTCTCTTGGCTTAGTTGATTCAGTTCACCGAGCAAACAGTGCAAAAGAAAACACAAAGTCACTGAATCTCAGATGATACACTGTGCCCTCAAAGGAAGGTACACAAGCTCATTGTATGCAAACACACAAAACACACTCCTGCTGTTTGAGAAGCGGAGACAGCTCAGATCGAGAGCGTTGACTCTGATACCGAGAAGCGTCGGAGCCAGACGGGGAAATCAGCACGCATCTGAACTGGACTCTCTAATCCAGGTTTTTCAAATATCAAACATGCTTGTAGACTATACAGTATAGACTTTTAAAGGCTTGTAATCATGTTCTTTAAACTGATATTCGATGAAAAAACAACAACGGCCACAATAAGGCTAGACTAAAATCTTGATAAGGATGATGTGCCTTACTGAGTTCATTTTCAGAGATTACAACACTTTTTAATGCATGTGAAAATGGTAAAGCTATCTTATTTAACATGGAATGAGGCTTGTCAGATGTCAAGCTGTTGCTTTAAGATGAAAAACGTTATATTTTCTGGTTTCCCATGAAAAAACAACATTGTTTTTCTCTTATCAACTTTATGAGAGGGAAAAGTTCTATCATAGTAGAAGTTATATCATAAGAAACTTGTTATGAAACTTTCTTTATGTATCTAGACATGATGTTCCAGACAACAAGGCTCCACAAACAGACCTAAATTGCAGAAAACTCTCGCACAGATTTTTTTTATTTATATTTTATCATGGTCGCTTTTAATGTATTATTATTTTTTTTTTTTTTACCAAACCTTATAAAATCATAGAAAGTGCTGTCCTTGCCACCAATAAAGACGAAATACCACTGCAGGTTTTTCTTTAAGCCACTCACAGTTTCTAAATGTCAGCACCTTAATAAGAAGAGATGTACACTAAGCTGGAAAAAATGCCCAGCTTTACTCTAACTATTAACGTCACAGTTGCGTTGATACTGTAGGTTGAGGATTTGTCCCTTCGTCTCTATCCTTGGGGTCACCACAACAACAACTGAAACAAATGTGCAGTGGCCATTAAGCTGTCTTAAACTGCCAGCCAGGGCCACAGGAGCGACAGATTGATGCTGACGCTTTGTGGTGTGGCACTATTCAACCCTTCAGCGCCACATCACCCCGAGTACAATTGTTACAACGATCGACACAAACATCTTCTCATTAACCTAACAGGATTTCGCTTTCCACAAAAACTATTAATACATACATT
Organism: Channallabes apus; assembly: GCA_030522415.1. NCBI lineage: Eukaryota > Metazoa > Chordata > Actinopteri > Siluriformes > Clariidae > Channallabes > Channallabes apus. The sequence continues at coordinate 19,471,461 of CM060120.1, forward strand.
ATATATTAATATACAACACTCCTTATTTATGATTAGTCCAAAACTGAATTAATAACATACAGGATGTTGAATGCATTTTTTGTTTGACTTAAGAACAGTAAAGTCTGTCTGATGTAGTGCCGACATGAAAGAATGCTTTATCTGTGGACTTGTTGAAAAAAGAGTCGGATGGTCAGAGGCTCCTATTGTGTTCTAGTGAGGATCAGATAGCCAGACATCGGAGCACACTCAGCTGGAGAAGTGTTTTTTGTCTCCTTTTTTTTATTCTGTGTATATATGGACAAGAGATGGAGTATGTCTGTGTGACAGAGTGAGCAAGACAACCCTGTTGGCCAAATTCCTGACCTACACTTCTCCCTACTTATCAGGACATCAGTAAATGTTAGGAAACATGGAGGGTTTAAATCCTAAAATCTTTTATGAAAGACATAAAATTTTATGTATGTGTATTTTGTGCAATGTGTATTTTGTACGGCTATTTTCTCGTGTACACAGTTACGGTCCGTCTGCCCCTAACGTTATCATTATTCACAGTCAATGAGCTTTGTCATGCCTTACTTCCATTAAGAGCAAGTTTAAAGACAATCAAAAGAGAAGTGACAGCTGTTTTCAGGGCTATTTTGAAACCCTTCAAAAGAAACTGCACTAACTTCTCTAGTTACACACACTCACACAGGTAGACCAAACTGCCCTGGAGTACAGCAGAAGACTTTGATAAAGCCAAGCCCTTTAGGTGTAATTCTAGCCTGACTTTTTTGTCTGCAACTTTATCAGGTGAGAAAGGGTGAGTAGATAGCCAGCAGCCACTCCATGCATACCACCAGTCCATTAAAACAGCTTCCAGAGACTTACTCTCAAACTCAGCCTAACTATATGAAGTTTCTCAGCCGATCAATTCAAATAGGTTGAACTGATACCAACCATCTACCTCAACAGGAAGCAAAAAATGTCACAAATGAGACCGCCGGACCATAAATCTGATCTCACTGCAGTTAAGAATTGATTTGCAACATCATTTTCCTGGTACGACTGTCTTGGCGGGGACAAATCTTACAAACAATGTTTACTACCTCATAAAAACAAGCTATTCCCAAGCAAGCAGTGAAGCTATTTAATCTGGAAAACAGTAAAAGCATCAAACCAACATGACTCAGGAAAAAGCAAATGCTATGGTTTATTAGTGGAAATAGTTGTATAATGATTTTATTTGAGTATTTTATAGTAAAAGCAGCCTAAGGACATTGTCTTCTATTACTGTCTATGATTATGTCATAGAACATTTGTTTTAAATGGCATTTATTAGTATGAATCTACTATGAATCTACAGTAAATGCTTATCGAGAAGAGAACTGTAGAGCAGGTTGTGACATTAGCATTGTGCATCACTTACTGTAGGAAAGGGGCAAGAAACTTGAAAAACATTAAAAGCATGATATAAAGACTGAACAACCTTCGGAAAGCATTTTATGGCCTCTTTTCCGCATGGTTTTATAAGTAACACCACTTTGTCTTGGATGATGCGTATAATATCCGTATAACTTTTATGCATTACTTATCCTCTATCAGATCAGGCACAGCATCCAGGGGTAGCTCGCGCAGCCGGCGCGCGCTCAGAACTGCACGAGCAGCGCCAAAGAGCGATGAGTGAAACTATCAGTGCGAACCACAAGCCGTAACCATTGCAACTTTTTATATACGTTTACCCATAAAAAATATGATTTTGATTAGTCTGTTAACCGGAACTTACCATGTACACAGCAGATGATCGTGCATATGAGAAATAAAGCATGTAAAGTCCGGGGAAACTCCATCAGTCTTTGCAGCACTACTGCGACCCCGAGGTTTAAACAGCCCCTTCGCGTCGCTTCAGCATCAACACGATCCGAGAGCGTTCTGGTCACTTCCAAAAAGTCCCACTGAAGAAGAAGGCATGCAACTCCATCCAAAGCACATACAACAGTTTTTTTGTTTTCTTTCACAGTTCTTTCACACCGCGGTATCAGCCTGATTCACTCTCCCGGACATCCTTTAACCAGCTGGCCATTTAACTCCACTCACTCAAGCACGAAGCTCTAGTCCTGTTTGTTTCTGCAGCGCGGGTTATAAACACAAGATCACCCAGATCCTTTTAGGATGTGGTTTTTTTTCTTACTAAAATTAATCTACTCTGGGTGAGTTGTTCATTCACGTGGCCAGTTGTTTAAATCTCTGGCACTCCGCGCTCGCGCGGTCTCTCTCAATGTGAATGAACACTGCTCCACACTGCGCGCGCCTACTGAGACAGCCTCGCGCCCCCTTCAGTGCTCGTGTCGCTGGACATCTTAAAGAGACAGCAACACCATAAACCCTAAACGTGGAATCTCACTGGGTATTGCTGTTCATTATGAGTGATTACATGTTTTGGAAGTACTTTTTATTCCAAATTTAAGTAAAGTTTTAACCCAGTTGATTAAATAACTACACACAAGATAAAACACTATTGACCAAGCTAACGAAATGTTCATAAATTCATGCTAGCCGTGTTGCCAGTTTGCTTCAGGGGAAAACAGTAAATACACAAAAAGTCGCTGGAAGTTTCTAGACTAATGTGCATTAATTTCATTACCTGGCATGAGCATTCATTCATTCATTCATTCATCTTCTATCATACCATACAGTGGCTTGCAAAAGTATTCGGTCCCCTTGAACGCTTCCACATTTTGTCACATTACAGCCACAAACATGAATCAATTTTATTGGAATTCCACGTGAAAGACCAATACAAAGGTGGTGTACACATGAGAAGTGGAACGAAAATCATACATGATTCCAAACATTTATTATTATTATTATTATTTATTTTTTTTTTTTACAAATAAATAACTGCAAAGTGGGGTGGGCGTAATATTTCAGCCCCGAGTCAATACTTTGTAGAAACACCTTTTGCTGCAATCACAGCTGCCAGTCTTTTAGGGTATGTCTCTACGAGCCTTGCACATCTAGAGACTGAAATCCTTGCCCATTCTTCTTTGCAAAACAGCTCCGGCTCAGACAGATTAAATGGACAGCGTTTGTGAACAGCAGTTTTCAGATCTTGCCACAGATTCTCGATTGGATTAAGATCTGGACTTTGACTGGGCCATTCTAACACAGATATGTTTTGTTTTAAACCATTCCATTGTTGCCCTGGCTTTATGTTTAGGGTTGTTGTCCTGCTGGAAGGTGAACCACCGCCCCAGTCTTTTGCAGACTCCAAGAGGTTTTCTTCCAAGATTGCTCTGTATTTGGCTCCATCCATCTTCCCATCAACTCTGACCAGCTTCCCTGTCCCTGCTGAAGAGAAGCACCCCCAGAGCATGAATCTGCCACCACCAATTTTGACAGTGTGGATGTTGTGTTCAGTGATGTGCAATGTTAGTTTTCCGCCACACATACCGTTTTGCATTTTGGCCAAAAAGTTCCATTTTGGTCTCATCTGACCAGAGCACCTTCTTCCACATGTTTGCTTCCACATGGCTTGTGGTGAACTGCAAATGGAACTTCTTATGGTTTTCTGTTAACAATGGCTTTCTTCTTGCCACTCTTCCATAAAGGCAAACTTTGTTCAGTGCACGACTAATAGTTGTCCTATGGACAGATTCCCCCACCTGAGCTGTAGATCTCTGCAGCTCGTCCAGAGTCACCATGGGCCTCTTGGCTGCATTTCTGATCAGCGCTCTCCTTGTTCGGCCTGTGAGTTTACAGTAGGTGGACGGACTTGTCTTTGTAGGTTTACAGTTGTGCCATACTCCTTCCATTTCTGAATGATCGCTTGAACAGTGCTCCGTGGGATGCTCAAGGCTTTGGAAATCTTTTTGTAGCCTAAGCCTGCTTTAAATTTCTCAATAACTTTATCCCTGACCTGTCTGGTGTGTTCTTTGGACTTCATGGTGTTGTTGCTCACAATATTCTCTTAAACAACCTCTGAGGCCGTCACAGAGCAGCTGTAATTGTACTGACATTAGATTACACACAGGTGCACTCTATGTAGTCATTAGCATTCATCAGGCAATGTCTATGGGCAACTGACTGCACTCAGACCAAAGGGGGCTGAATAATTACGCACATCCCACTTTGCAGTTATTTATTTGTAAAAATAAATGTTTGGAATCATGTATGATTTTCATTCCACTTCTCACGTGTACACCACTTTGTATTGGTCTTTCACGTGGAATTCCAATGAAATAGTTTCATGTTTGTGGCTGTAATGTCACAAAATGTGGAAAAGTTCAAGGAGGCCGAATACTTTTGCAAGCCACTGTATATACAGTCAGATGGCATCTGATCAGACACAGATAATTGTAATGTGCTTTCTATGTTAGCTTCAAGTGGCGCTAGTATTTACAATTCCTACATGCTACAATAATTTCCAGCATTGATCAAAATAAAATTCATTATATATCTACAGTACAAATTACATAGGAGGAATCTCTCTCTTAGTGATGTGATTTGAGGCTGAAGTTGTCTACCTTGTGTGATCCACCTGCTTTATTGTGATTTAATTAGCTGGTTATTTCCAGATAAATTATGTTTAAAATTTGACACTCAGTCTGTAATTAAAAAAAAATGTTTTAATCAATTATGTCATTAATTAAATTTTAGACTTTGCATGTAAATTTATTATTTTTTTTACCATTTTTACTGTTCCCAAATGTGCATCTTGACTCATCATGCCACAACATGAATGACATTTACAGAAGACGGTATGGTGATGAGATTATTAGTCATAGTAATAAATTTGAATGGCCCAAAGGTTTCAAAGAAGGTAGCACATCTGTGATTGATGAGGTGGCTTAGAGTGCACAACATGGTGAACCCCTGAGGTAGATATGCTACAAGGACATAAGACCACCCTGAGTTTTGAGTCTAGTGGACACAGGCTGACGAAAACTAGCTAGTTAAAGCATGGTAAAATGGAAGGGGAAAAAAAGGCCTTAGGACCCAACCTGACTTGTCTCATCGGTCCAGACTGGTGGAGGCAGTATAATGGTGTGGGGAATGTTTTGTTGTTACACTTTGCATCCGTGAAAATGGATGATACTTGCAGCATCAAAATGCACTTTGTCTCAAAGGAAATGTCATCTCAAACTGTATTCATAACAATGAGTCACTTTTCTTCAGTGTCCTCCCTAGTCACCAGACCTGACTCTAGTAGAACACCTTTGGGATGGGGTGGAACAGGATATTCACAGCAGTAAAGTGCATCTGAAATGTCAGCAGAAATATTGTGATGAATTCATGTCAACATGGGTCAGAATCACAAAGCGATGTTTTAAAAATTTTGTGGAATCCATGCCATGAATAATTGAGGCTGATGTGAGAGCAATGGGAGGCTCAACCCAGTAGCACTATAGTGTTCCAAATGAAGTGCTTTATGAGTGTTTAGAGGCTAGCTCGCCTAAGCAACACAAGATGAGTTATAATAATTACAAACTGCCTATATTTTTTAAACTGTAAAATGTATGTATGTAGTTTAGTACGCAAACATGGCGTGTTCATGTTCTCCCTGTCATTGATGTTCTCTGTGTAATCTAGTGTCCCCCCATAGTCTAAAGCTATATATTGTCGGCTGATTGGAATTTCCAAATTGCCCATAATGTGTGATTGGATGAGTGTATGTGTGTGTGCCTGTGCCCTGAGATTCCTGGGACAGCATCCCCTACACACTTTAATCAGCATGGAAAATTAATGAAGGACTGAATAAATGAATGAATGAATAAATGAATGGATGAATGAATGTATTAATTCTTAACTAAAGCTCTTCTAATGATTAAATAATACAGGCATTAATCCTAAGTTTATCCAGATATAATGGAGCGGATACATAAACAACCAACCGAGACATATATAAATAGCCATTAATAATGATGGAAATTAAGCACGGTTATATTCTTGGCTCAGGCTTTTAATTAATAGCAACACTTGCAGTAAATAATATAATGAATTATATAATATTATTTCCCAAACTACGAATCAAAACTATATTAAGATACACTTCGATAAGATAAATTAATCATGTGTTTATGGTTGTAAAAAAAATAATAAAATAAATAATGTATTAAATAAAAATGTGAATTGCAAATAAGTTTTGACTGCTTGCAATTTTAGACACACCAAGTAAGACAAGAATGCGAAGTTATTATTTTGATAACACTTCAGGCTTTCAAGCAAATCAGTAATCATGGCCAAGACAATGATTTCAGTCCAAGCTGCTGTGTGCTTCTCTGACGTGATTGAAAGAGAAAAGTAATATCAGCTGTGCCTCATGATGTTAACACACACACACATGCACTACCTCATTAGTGACATTTCCTGCAATCCAACTGAAGCCAGGAGCCATACAGTTCTCTTTGTCATGTTTTATAGTCCACTAATGGAATAATTACCATTAGCAATTTATTATATCTCCCAAAAGCTAGACCAACTTCCATTAATGTATGTATTATATTTATCTTAATTTTTACACAAAACGCAATTTCTTCCATTATATTCACATTGGAAGGCAATCAGGCTCTCTTAAGGTCTCATGTACAACCAGCAGTTTCTGCTGCCAGACCCTTTGTATTGTCCTCATGTTTCATGCATGTGCCTGTTTAACTTAATTGCAAAAGTTGATGAATAGAGCTTTCGTGCATAATTGAATAAAACATGATGTCGTTCCCCCTAAATACATTTCATCTCTCTTATGACGGATGCAGCTTACTCTGGAACCCATTAAAAATTTGCTGGACTTGTCGAAGACAAGTGTGCAGTCAATGAATTTAGCCGCGTAATCTTGTTATAATGAAGAGTTGTGGCAGTGTCACATCAGCAAGTGCAAATGATGCCATTAGGCCGGAGGCACACTCGGCCATAAGGGCTGGATCATGGAGATGGAGTTTAAAGACTAACGGAAAATAACATATTAGCCTTCATATTTAGATGAATGTATATACTGATTAGATAATGTAATATACTGTAGGTACACTGATTTGTTAGCATGTTCATTAATGTTAAAAAGTTTTCATTGTGTTATACTTCTATGTTTGGAAAACGTTCAAACACTATGAACACTACCAGTCAATAGTCTGGACACACCTTCTAATTCAATTGACTTTATATATTGTCAATATATATATATCTTTATATATTGTAAAACAATACAGAAGGCATCCAAAATATGCAGTAATCTCCTTCAAACAGTTAAGACGTACAGTAGAGTATTGTACCTACAGTATGCGCTGTAAAGCCTTCATAAGGGCTCTAATCTGAGGTGCTGGTAAATGAGGCAGGTAACTTGATGCACTTGACAGTACTGTTCTTGCAAGAATTATTCCAGAACAGATTTTTAGAATTGTGATTATGATTATAAAATGCATTTTTTTTATTAAAGCTGGACAGTGAATCCAGCATGTGATCCTTTCTTCCTATTCTATCATGTATAGAATATGAAAAAACAGCTTGTCACATTACTCCATCCAGCAGGAATCCTGTAGGCAAAAACACCTCACTTTTGAGAACACTAACACTGGAGACTACTTTAATAAATGTGAACTTATCAACGTATGTATCAATGTATTTTACTAACTCAATCATGTACGGATGCAACTAAGAAACTTAACCCTCTGTTGACAATCTAGGGAATAACCCTAGTTCATCTAATGATAAATAAACATTTTTTCTGGACTAATATTAACAACTATGCTCCAATAGAATAGAATAACATTTTGGATTCACAGTGACAGTATGTGATAGGTAATCTCAAGCATTATGCACATCTACAGTAAATGCATAAGGCTGGGAATAACTTTGTGATCAAGACTACAAAATACCTGCAGGATATCAGTGTCCATGCAGTAATAATGACAGTGTAGACAGAATGATGCTGCAGCTTAATCTAATTGATCGATTGAATGTAGGTGTACAAGAGAAACATGATATATCATCCTGTCCACCTCCACATAACAACCTGACTGTATGACTATACTGTTGTGACAAAATAAATTCCCTGTGGGATCAATACAATTATCTATCTATCTATCTATCTATCTATCTATCTATCTATCTATCTATCTATCTATCTATCTGTCTGTCTATCTGTCTGTATGTTACTCTTTCACAACTCTATTCTGAGAAAAAGAACAGAAATTGTAATAAACATGGTCTTATGACAGGGCAAGAAAATCGCCAGACAACATAATATTTACAATGCAATTATAGAAGTTTTAATAATAATATTTATTCATTCATTCATTCATTCATTCATCTTCTATACCACTTTATCCTGTATTCAGGGTCGCGGGGACCTGGAGCCTATCCCAGGAGACTCTGGGCACGAGGCAGGGTACACCCTGGACAGCGTGCCAATCCATCGCAGAGCACACACACACACACACACACTCATTCACACATTATGGTCAATTTGGGAACACCAATTAGCCTAATCTGCATGTCTTTGGACTGTGGGAGGAAACCGGAGTACCCGGAGGAAACCCACCAAGCACGGGGAGAACATGCAAACTCCATGCACACAGAGACTGGAATCGAGCCTGCTAATAATATTTTTTTTTTGTCTAAAAGTCAGGCTATGACCTAAGCCCTCTGGGGACACACAGGATTATGCTATAGATTAATTGATTATGAGGATGCTGGTGGAAAATAGCAATATATCTCTTCATTGATTTGCCTCAGAATGTGATCGGCAGCTGTCGTCATCTCAGGAGACAGAGGTTCGTGTTTAGATGCTCAGTTTACTGATGTTACTGCTATACCCCCCTTTCTCTCTCTCTCTCTCTCTCACACACACACACACACACACACACACACACACACACACACACACACACACACAGAGTCTTTGTTCTGAATCTCACTGTTTGAGTCCTTCTTAATTGTCACTCTGTGGAGCGAGAAGGTCCCACTGTTCACCTGCTTCATTCTGAAAGAGCTTGAAATTGGTGTGTAATGTAGGGCCATGTCCCATGTGCCCCAGCCTGCAGACCTGGCTGGAAATACAGCATTAACCCCATACATGTTTGATCTCACATCTCAGGGAGACAACTGACCCTAAAGCCTAATTATCTAATGAAGTGTTTTTCACATTTGGTGCAGTGTCAGGTCTTCCTTACACAGAAATTGTTGCTAATTGGATAGCCATGGAGATCTTTTCGCCAAAGTGTAGCCGGAAAACCAGCAGAGCTGCTGCCTATTAGTGATGATCCAAACCGGTTCTGGCGTGCTAGCTTTCCCCCAATGTCCAAAGTCCCAGCTCTCTGTCTTGCTGAAAAGATTTTGCAGAAGTTGAAATGTAGCTCTGAGACGGTGTGACGAGCTCACTAACAGCACACCCTGCTTCTGACTCTTTTCTTCAACTGCAAATTGGAGCCTCATCATTTTGTTTCCCTCGAGAGGAAATGACTCTTCCAATTCCCACAGTCTGCTACAGGATCCACAAGAGAGATGACAGCAATTACAGCCTTTACTGGCCAGTGGCATCCAGGAAATCTGCTCTGGCACAAATGCTTGAGCTTCAAGCTTCAGTTTGGTCCATGGAAGCCTGACACTGGCTATCACACTAAACTAGCCAATTTTCTTTTTCAATCTCCGCAGCATCTCTTTATAACATAGTCGTATTTGTCTATAAATTAGCTATTTATATGCTGATATAAAGGTTTTGAACAAATGGTGTAATATCTCCAGGTTTTCCTGAACCTCCTCATTATTCTCAAAGCCCTGATGTTAGTTCTGAACAAAGCACCGTAACAAATGTACCTATCAGACAATCCAGCTCTAAGCATACTATGTAACTGCTCTTGAATATGCAAAATGCAAGCCATTAAACTGCACTGCATGTTGAATAAAATGCAAATTGCCATCACAGCTTCTGGGTTCATTGGCTATGGGAAACGAGTGAGGCAAGAGGAAGAATCAATGTTATCAGGTCTTCAGCTCAGTGCTCTAAAGCTGCGCAGGATTAATTTCTGATCTAAGGATGGAAATTAAAAACCAGGCTGCTCCATGATTAAATGTCAATGAGATTCAAATTTAAAAATCAACATTAAGACAGTGTACTTCTGCAAATTTAAATTAAAAAAAGAAGTTAATCGTTTTCAATGATCGCAAATGCGATGGAGGAAATATTTATTTTAAGGTTTTTTAATAACGCAGACACATCTACCCACACACATTCGGAAACAAACACACACACACACACACACACACACAGGTCCATGGAACAGGAGCAGAAGCTATAAGATGTCTATATTGATGACTTTTCAGCAATCACAGAACATTCTTTCTTCATGCCATCCTCTGAAGGTGAGAGGTGAGTCTCTCGCACCTTTTCCCTTACCCGGCGGCATGGTAGACAAGGAATGCCGAGTCTGGCTGAAAACGACACTAGTGGTTCATCTCACATATCTATCACGCTGTCAGAGAGGGCACTGGAACGCTGTAGGGGGAAAAAACCTAGATAGAAAGCTCAAAGTGAGCTGGAAAGATTCCAGAGGGAGAAAGGAATTTTCCTAAAGCATGTTTACAACATGGATATCTATACTACTGTAGGTGGCCCCGAGCAGTGGAACACCAAACAGGAGCTGATAGAATAAACTTGCTCTGACAGTCTAGATAAACAACAGTGGGCAGAGAGAAGCTCGATGAAGAGATGCTAAATTTAAAATGGTGTGCATTAATACAGCTCTAAGGAAATTAATATTGAAGTAATGTCAACTGAGTGTGCCTCAATATTCCTGCGCATTGTGTACCGATGCATGAGGTTTGTGAAATGAGTATTAGGGCAAAGTGGCTGGAATGAAACCTCTGAGATGCAGAATTATCGAAATATTGTGCAACAGCTTTGGGATAGCGATGCACTTCCATTCATACAAGAAATATCTATTAATCATGTCACAGAAATGTATGCCAACTGTTTATATACTTTAAATCATGAGAGCAAGATCAAGAACATTTTCAATATGAGGCCAAGTCTAGTGGAAATGTGACTTAATCCTGGGAAGGGATTAAAAGTGATGCGCCAGACACAGTATTTAACCAGAAATATTCAGACTAACACTATGCAGTATGACTTCTTGTTGGGAGAATCATAGGAATTCTGCTGTTGGTTCATTTAAGAACCTGTTCACAGTGTAGTGGCTATCTAATGTATGCAGTTAGGCAGACAGGAAGTGTTGAATTCAGGACAAGAATTTGGACCTTTTGGAAATATGTTTAGATTAAGGCTACAGTTCCTGAAATACCACTGAAACAGAAATATTAAGCACTTTTTGAAAAAGCATTAAATAAATTATAAGACATAATATGGGTTTAAGATTAACACCGTTCTCATTTTCAATTATGTTAAATAAAACAAAGTATTGATTTTCATTTTCAAATCTCTTGAACACTGCAATATTAATGAATTTTAGTTGTATCTCAGAAGAAACTATATACTTTTTTCACCCAAGCACTCTTCTCATATCCTCTAACCGAAGATTGTGGAGAAAGAATACTTATAAGAGACTCATGAGCCACATTTGTTTTCATGCATCTTCATGGGGCAGCTAACCACACAGAGAGAAATGGACTGCCTGCCTTCTTCCACATATGAGGTCATAACGCATATTCTTCCACATATGAGGCCATGGTTGGGTTTGAACTCCCGCCAATAATGTAAATGTCCCTTTTTAACCCAAACTGTTACCATAAAGTTGAGAAAACAAGCTAGAATATCTAGAATTATAATTTTGCGAACAAAACTGATCCCTAATTTCTGTGGTCATCATATGAAAATAAGAAGACATTAAAAATTGTGGTTTAAAATGCATACTGTACAACAACAACAGTTGTGGTGTAGCCAACTGGATGTGCCAATCATCAGAGCTGTCAAGTAACTAAGTGCAAATACTTGAAAAAAGAAAATCGCGCCATCCGGATGGAGCGAATTTGATTGTGGTTGGGTGAGAAGTATAAACATACCATTACGACACCCTATTGGTTGGTACGCGATCCATGGCACCTGCACATGACGTCACGTCACACACTCCAGCAAGGACGTTTGAATAAAATAGCATTTTCAGTTGATAATACCCCTATCTCACCTACGCAGTTTCGCGCAGTGGCCGTAAGTAGTGTTCATCATGATTCAGCGCGAGTTTTTGTGCTGTGATTACGTTTCCATCTTTCCGCGTGAAAAATGAAAGTTTAATTTTATTGGCGGTCCTCGCGGAACTTTGCAGACCTTGCAGAACTTGGCGGCAGCTCACGGTACCTAACATCGCATCTCACCGTGAGTCAAACCGCATAGGTGAGATAGGGGTAAACGGTTGTGATAAGTAGACGAAGCTGTCTGTGATAGAGACTCAAGATCCGAGCGAAATGTCACAACCAAGCACCAGCGAGGAAGGTAACAGCACCAGGAAGGTAACAGGAATGAAATATATAATTTTTGGGGGGGGATTAATCACTTGGATTAATTAATCCTTCATTCTAACAGCACTAATGTTTATTGTAGACAACCATACAAGGGTAATTGTTACTAAGCCTGCCCTGGGTGCACTAATTTTCTTGTATGTTGCCCTCACAGATTCCTGCAGCTAAGTTTGGATGTACATTTACATTCCAATAAAGGTTACTGATGACATGCCTCTGAAGTTTGACTTTTTGCACCATTAAATACTTATAGGCAACTAGTTATCATATCTTCTTCTCCATAAAACATGTTAATGCTCAATAGTACACATTGTACTTTGCATTGTACTAAAATGCATTCTTTTTCAATTGCCATATACAGTATCCCAAATCACTATGGCCGTTAAAAAATACAACAAAAAAACAACACATTTTTCTTTTTATGAGGTGTTAGTGTACAGTAGTATATAGGCCCGTGGCACAGCCTAAGCTTTTATCCTTAATGCTTTTTTTCCCCCTTACATTACTTTTACGTTTATACTTTAAGTAGTTTTGAAACCAGTACTTTTACACTTTTACTTGAGTAAAAAGCTTGAGTTGATACTTCAACTTCTAAAGAAGTCTTTTTAAACCCTAGTATCCATATTTCTACTCAAGTAATGAATGTGAATACTTTTGACACCACTGCCAATCATACAGTATTTCAAGGGTGGCCACAGAAACGTCACGAAATCCCTTAGCTCTACTTCACCTGTGAAAGAAAGGAATGTCATTGCAATAAATCCTTGACCTAATTTTTGTAGAAGTTCATGCCTGTAATACACATTCTCTTCTTTTCACCTCTGTCCTTTTAATCCTATACAGGCACTGTCTATGTTCCAGCTTTTATGTTGTCTACAATGTTCCTCCCCTACTTTATCCTTTTTCTCTCACCCACACAGCTAGCCTGTGATTTACAATACTCCGGGACCGATTGTAGAGCCGTGCCTTGGGGAGGGTATCCAGGCATAAACCTCTCTTCCAACCCTTTATTTATGTCACCTTCATCCGTGGCAAGGATGCACCGTGCCTCAGGGAGCTCCCCCCGAGTCTCCCCTGGGCCACCAGAGGCCAACTTCATGGCTACTGTTGTTTGGGAGACAATGGCTTCTGCCTTTCATCAAATGAGAGTCAGATGTCTAAAGTCGGGCCTCGGGAGACAGCCTGCCTTTGTGCCTTTACGTTTTTCCCAAATTATGGAAATGGCCGTGGAGCTTCACTTTTAACCTGCAGACAGCAGCCCTCGCCGTGACCCTCGCTCTGAGAGCTTTAACTAAGTTTCATTCATAAATAAATTTCGCTTTTGTTTTTGTGCTTTCAGACACAAAAGTGTGTTGTTAGCATAGGGTACATGAATAGATCCAACACAGCTCGATTAGCACAATGTGGAAACACATATAGACAGATAATCAAATAGATCTGCTTTTTCTTTACTATTAGCCGAGTTGCCATATGGACAGATAAAAGGCATAAAAGGCTGCCTTAAATACACTGCTCTGTCTTGCATTGATCACACCTGTTTTGTTGGTCATGGTAGCAGGTGTACCCTGCAATTAAGGGTTCAAAGTTCAAACATGAGCAGCCCAAGGCTGTGTCATACATGATTCACTGGAAGAAAAAAAAGTCTCTAGCAATGGTTGAGTTACTTCCAGCATTATTTCAGTTGCAGGATTTATTCAAGCGGCGAGCTGGAGGAAGCAGTTGGATAGAGAACAGAATATTTAGTGCTATGTAGTGTGACATGAGGGGAAATGTGCAAAATGTGTTTCTGGGAAGCCAGACCATCCAATCATGTCAGTAAAACAGAAAAGATTCAGGCAAGTAGCTGGTAGCATATACATGCACACACAGAAACTATTTACAGGCGCTTGGGTGCAGTCCAGCTTACGGTAAGTATAATTCTCTCATTTATATGACGAGCGTGTCCTGAAAGGGATATATATTTTTTTTTATGAGTGACAAGCTGGAAGGCTCACTTGCTAAATCTGTTTCGCAGTCTAAAATCAGTTTTGGGCAACTTTGTCCTTGCCATTTCTTGTCTTTGCCGTTTCAGAAAAAGAAAGTCATTTTCGAAAGATGTTGCAGAGGTTACGGAATAGAAGTAAAAAATTGAAGAAGGAGTGAGGTAGCAGTAGTGATATTTTAGGAGCTAAAGGAACAATAAGGTCATCAGATTTTCTTGTATAATGAGCTCAGTCTGAGTATAAACACAGCTTCTAGTTTGGCTGTCAGAGCCTATGCATGGTGAAGAGTTTATTATAAGACATACTTGAGAAAGCTTCATTTTCATAATCAGGCAGGGGGAAAAAAAACAGGCCTTTCTCCAAGACAAGCCATCAAAACTGCTCAGCATCATGTAATACTGTATCAGAGAAAGCAATGGCATGAACAACACAAGCAATAACAGCATGTCCTGACACCATGTCTTACGCGATGTGAGGGAGGAAAAACAACAAAGGCACGGACAAACTTAGAACAAAATCCAATAATGACCTTTATCGTGACATAACCTGGCAAATACCGCACAATATGATAATGTATAACAGCCTCTTTGCACACAGCAGGGATCTGCTAATAACAGAAATGCCCTCTCAGCGCTGTGGGGGGTCACTGACTCATGGACATGCAAAGTTAGTTTGGCACAACTTGTGGAAAAGTAAAAAAGAGAGAACGAAGCTGGTGGCAGGTAACAAGCAGTATGAGCTAGGGTGTGATTTTAATAGGAGTGAAGTACCACTCACAGTAATTTGCACTGGACAGCCAGACATGCCACTAAATGTGGAGAGGCCAGGGTGTGTACTTAGAACATAAACTCTATAATATAAACACTCTAATGCAAACGAAAGCACACATGTTAATGGATAAGAACACATACACACACACACACACACAAACACACACACACACACACACACACACACACACACACACACACACACACACAGAGTATATATACTGTATTACAGATGATACATTTGCGCCACTAAACAAATTGTTATTTGAAGAACAGGCTGGAAGGCCAAACTGTGTGAGAGCAAATAAATGCAATGGTTCAACATGAACTCTCCTGCTGTCGAAGACAGAACAAACAAAAAAAGAAGACAAACAGGGATAGATAAATTAGACACTGAACTGAACGAGGGAGCAAGGGTGAAAACAGACAGAAGTGAAGTGAAGTGCAGAGGCCACTGAGAGTATCCTGACAGTGCTTCACTGTGTTTGTCAGTGTTACAGAAGGCTTTAGATGCTCAGCTGTCTTCCCGTCTTCTCCCTTTCTCCGGACAGCTGTCCACGTACTATTACTGTCACTTTCTCACAATCTTGCTCTCTCTCTATTGTAAAACACAATCTTTTTGCGCAGACCATGTGATTTCCTGAGTAGAAAAAAAGTGATGATAAAATAGTCAAACTAGTCCAAAACTAATCATTCTTCAAGATGCTTATAACTTTTCATACAAGTCCATCTTTGTGCATGAAAGCCTGTTTCACAGCCACATCATGTGGAAAGCATAATTAATCTGTAGTTCTGGAATTTTTGTGAGACCACAGACCTGGTCTAATTTGTAATAGGAAGACTTGTGTCCTGTTGACAGAGAGCATTTGGCCCATATATCAACTTATGAACAGACCAGCAGCTGTGGCTCCGGCTCCTGATTCAGCTCAGGTTAGTGGACCCTGTAAAACATGACACTGTTCATACTTTAAGTGCTTGCACTGTGCATGGTTATACTAAGAAAACTAGAGTCCTCTTTTAAAGTTGTGTTTATTGTTATGAACTATTTCATTTTGTATGGCTGAATATCAAATTGGAAATTGGAATATTTTGTCAAAAAGGTGGTCTGTTTTAATGCATGTCAAACATAATAATAGCAAAACCTAAATTCTTGACTGTTTGGAAGACAACTCCATTTGGAGGTGTGGATAGTGTAGCATCAATTGTTTGCATTTGCATTGCACCTGGCTGTATTTACTAAGCTTGCACACCCCACAACCCCCACTTTCTAGGATTTAAATGATCTGCCATTACATGTGCTAAGTGCTTAATGATCATGCACAACACCAGTGGTAATATCTAGCTTTAGGAAGATGGCACCGATCAGTCCGTGTTACCATTTTGGAGAAAACGAATGGATGCTGGCCCAGACACAGGGGCCAAACATAAACCTGGCAGGCTTCCCAGCAGCTCACTTTATTCCAGAGTTAATTCACAGGCAGACTAAAAGCCATCTAGAGCTCCAGAGTCCATTATAGAAAGCAAGGCCAACTGTGATACACTATGCTTTTATAATAAAGTGCTATGTATTCAATATTCCTGTTATGAAAGTATTCAGATCTGTCAGATCTGTTCAAGTTTAGATGTGTTTGGAATAATAATTTTTAAAAAAAAATGCTTGGAGCTGTCTGATGCTGAAAAAGCTAGCTAGAAAGATATGCTTTTAGAGCAGCAGAGTAGAATGTAGAGGTTTTTCAAAGCAAACATATTGGTTGAAAGGAAATGTCAAGCAAAGAACGTTTTTGAGGAGCCACAGAAAGATTTGTTGGATGCTGCAATTCCAGCTGGACGACTATTTAAGCCATATTCATTATTTTTATCTCCTAAACCAAAACTGGAAGGTTAACCTACGTACAGTACAACCAGTTTATCATCCTTTGTCATAATAAAAAGAAGTCCTAAATAGGGCTTATAATGATACTAGGTATACTGAAATGTTGATTTGGAAAATTGTGACATAAGCATTAATTTATTACATTATATAAAAAATTTACCTAAATAAATTTAAGATGATATCTGATCAATGAGGTTCAAATGGCAAACCAGGTCAAGGAAAAATAAAAAAAAACAGCTCAGTTTAATTCACCAAAGTGGTATGAAAATGAAGTGATAAATGGTGATAAATCACCTGTCCGAGCCTCCAAACACTCTCACTCATTGCCTATACCGCTTTGACCTATACTCAGGGTCGCAGGGACCTGGAGCCCTTAGGGCAAAAGGCGGGGTACACCCTGGACAGGTGCCAATCCATTGCAGAGCCCACACACATAGACGCACTCATCCACACACTACAGACAATTTGGGAATGCCAATTAGCTTAACCTACATGTCTTTGGACTGTGGGAGGAAACTGGAGTACCCGGAGGAAACCCATCAAGCATGGGAAGAACATGCAAACTCCATGCATACAGAGACGGGAATCGAGCCTGTCCGGCAATCAAACTCGACCCTGGAGGTGCAAGGCGACAGTGCTAACCACCAGTCTCCAAACAAACAAAATAAAATGAAATAAATAAATAAATAAAATTTATATATCATTTATTTTATTTTTTTTATATATTATACTATATTATTTAAAAAAATTTAACTGAATTAATTCGAAAATGAAATAGCTATTGCACATCTATTCTTCCTAATAAAGGTGCTATGAAAGATTGGTTCTATCCCCATAAATAGTTTAGGAGAACAAATTCTATAGAATTTCCATAGAAAAAGAATTAATAAATTTATAGCATCCTATAGAATTCAAATTCATCAGGGTTTGGGTCTAGGGCTTGTGCTTGCCCCAGTAACTGAAGTCAATTTCGTGTCCAGGAATCGTCTCGGGTTACTTTGCTGTAACCCTGTTCCCTGAAAAAGCGGGAACGAGATGCTGCGTGAAAGCGCTATGGGAACGTTTCCTCGTGACCGGTTGTGAAGCACGTGTGTGTCAAACACGCCAAACATTTTGGCATATATAACCTCTGTCTGGTGACGTCACCCGGTTAGGTGCACCTGGAGGTTATACAGTAAATAAGCATGAACCGGAAACAACCTCTGGTCAATTTTGTCTGAAGGATGTCCAATCACGCATGCAGTGCGACATTGGAGCGCAGCATCTCGTTCCCACTTTTTCAGGGAACAGGGTTACAGCAAAGTAACCCGAGATGTTCCCTTTCAAAAGCTACACTCGATGCTGCGCGAAAGTGCTATGGGAACGAGAATACCCACTCCGCCGCACTGCAAGTGTCTGGACCCCCAGGGTTGTGTAGTGTGCGCACAGTACCCCCAAGGAGTCTTAGACATAATTCTGGGATGCTGACTCGAGGACCTGCGAGCCTGGCATCCAACTATGAAGCCTGACAGATGTCTTGCGGAAAGGCAGCCTGCCGCATGACATACTTGGAAACCCCTCTTGCCAGAGCAATTGATGAGGCAAGCTTCCTGGACGAATGGGCCCTAATCACTAGAGGCTCATAGGCTAGGGCACTAGCATCTCTCACGCCATTTTTCATGGCGGCTGCCCTTCGGCCGCGGCCCCACGACGTATGAAACCTTAGTCTAATTTACGGCCCTGGCTAATGCGGAGGTGCGCTGTAAATTGAAGAGCATGAGCTGGACACAGCGAATGAAGTCTTACTGCTCTGGAGCTAACGGCGGAGGACAGAAGAATTCGACTGTGGAAAATAGTTGAGTAAGAATGCTTTTTTTTTTTTTGCAGAAACTTCCAGCACTGAAACAGTTTGGCAGTGGACTGGGTCTACATGTTTTATGTCCTGGAATGTAAATGATCCTGAGGGACAGAATTTGTCCTGTCCTTAAGCAGAGGCGCAAATCTAGTCTGCCCAGGCGATATTTACCAGACTACCGTAATGTTGTCCATCCGTGCTAGGACGTGCTAACCTCTTGATTGCTGGAGGGAGTATTACAGGGCCAGAAATAAAGTCATCAATTCGAGTCGGTTAATATGCCACGCGAGAAGATGACCTCTCCAGATCCCTTGGGCTGGACGGTCATCTAAAGCCGCGCTCCGGCCCGTAAGGGAAAAACGTCTGCCGTTAGCAACTTGCGACGACAGCATGGACCTAGAGTGGGACCCAGAGTCAAGGACGAGGGCGGCAGGAATTGAACACCAGTCTCCTAAGGGTGCTGGTCCTCCACAGTGCTTCGTACCTACAGTAAATAGACACACCTGGCAGTAGGTTCCCCACTGCCGGCCTCGCTAAAAGGTGCACAAATTTTGACACTTTGGCTAGATGGGTGTGTTAGATGTTCGGCATCCTGAAACATGGGAAGAAGGGACCAAACACCTAACATTTCGCTGGAGACCGCTGCTCCCTGAAACACCAGTGGTGGCGGAGATTGAACCACGGCCTCCTGCCAGTGCTCAGCTCTCAGTAGGTCAGTCTGGTATGCCTGCAAGGCCATTGTGTGCAGGACAGCACCAGGCTGACCCGCTACCTGAAAAATCTTCTCCAACCAATGAAGATGTTAGTCTACACACTTGGTGGGGAGTGGGGATTTTTCCCGGGAGGATGAGCTCCCAGGAGAGAGATAGCCCGCAAGCGTCTCTCTGATCTGGGACATCATCTTAAAGGACCACGCTTTCATCAATGACATTTGAACAAATCAATGTCAATAGCACAAAAACACGGGATAAATACGGCTTAGTCCATGAAAGAGTTAACTCATGGAGGTCACCAGGAAGGGGAGGGGCCATCATTGAGGCCCCTCCTCTGGCCACCCGACAGGCACCTGTCGTCTGACCTTGAGCGTTTGGGGGATTAATTTTAATCGAATCGAGGTGTACGCATTCGACTGCGCGTGTTACCACCTCTAACAACAACTAACACACTGGCTCATCACTAGAGGAGCGCTCTGAAGTGACTCGCGGACTCGTGTCTAACTCTGCCATCTTTCTGGTGAGTAATAAGACACTTTCTATTTTCGCTTTCTTTAAAACACGAAACGTGCTTGCACACACGTACACACACAAAACGGATCCTGATGATAAGAAGATCTGAGGATGTTTCCGGTTCATGCCTATTTATAACCTCCAGGTGCACCTAACCGAGTGACGTCACCTGACCGAGGTTATATATGCCAAAATGTTTGCCGTGTTTGACACACATGTGCTTCACAACCGGTCATGAGGAAACGTTCCCATAGCGCTTTCGCACAGCATCGAGTGTAGCTTTTGAAAAGGAACAAACCCAGACCATGGTGCTTAAAGTGCGAAATGCACCTTGAATAAAAACAGTGTAAAGCACTCACTTGAAAATGTCAAAGAAAATGGTGCAGGCCTCCCGTTCATTAATCTAAACATGTCTATAAGCAGGTCTTGTAAAAATGAAATGGACAATTAGAGATAATCTATGATTTATCACAGACTGAGAATTTTTTTTTTTATTATTAGCAAGGACAAGAAAAGCTCTTGTGTAAGTTGTGGATATTTTATAGCAGTGTAAAAATAAAAGAATTCTAAACAGCAAAAGAGATTTCACTTAGAACGAAACATTTTATCAAAATTAAAAATCCAAGGATTTGCATATCTTATCAAGATGCCCTACAGTTCATTAGAACTATGTCTGTAGAACATCAGTGTCTTAGTAGAAATCTTACAGAGCCATATTGCAGGTTTATTGATTTCTATAAAAGAACGTGTATCTCAAAGCCAAAGTTCTGCAGATTTATGGCATAAATACTGTATATGCACTGTTTTTATAATTTTTTTTTAAACTGGTCTGGATCATTGTTTTACCCACTTAATCAAAATCTGCACTCTAATTATGTTAGATGCTGTTAACATACAGGAGCTAATTTGGTTAACTCTACCCCACCCCAACACAGACGCATAGGTTAGAGTATTAATGAAGATTAAGATATGTACAAACACATTTATAAAATCAAACAAAGTACCCAAACAACTTTCATTAAAGGATTACGCAACCTGTTTTTCTTCCAAACCGCATAGATTCTTAATTACAGAAATCAGCTAAAGGAGTTGTGGGAGAGGTGTTATAGTGAAAATACCCTCCTTCCTACTCTCTAAGTATGATTTACTAATTGTGCTTGAGTTATATTTAGAGGCTGCCAATTCCCAGAATGCTTAATGAGGCAGTTGGGGCCAGATCTCTGGAGCCTGGAAAAAGAAGTGGAGCTGTCTGCTCCTGGGCTTCTGCACCAGCGGCCATAAAATGCATACTTACTATTTATTTGCATACCTGGCACTAATCAGAGCAGCTGAGCAATGGGTGTTCTTTGCTCTTTTCATCTCACTCTGCCTCTTTCCCTAATTTGCTGGACCAGGTTCCTATAACATCAGCAGCCATTGCTTCTCATTAAAGCCACAGAAAAACAGCGTGCCTTAGGGGGAGGGGTGGGTGGTTATGGGTTGTGTTGGACCTTGGGGTGGAAACAACAATCAAAACCAAAATGCACAGAGAATTCACAAGCCAAAATCCCACAGACAATACAGCACTATACTTCAGACTGCTTTCTTTACTGGATCAGAAACAACAGTAACTCAAAATCCATAAGACTCTCAAGAATAATAGTTCATAGTGTTTAATCTATATACTCTCTATCACAAATTACTTGTCCCTTGATTCTACCTCAAGGGGACGGTTCATTTTATACTTGATATTTTGTAGCCCATCGATAGACTAATAACTTACCCATAACCTTATTACTATTTTACATCCAGTTCATGTGTGACGTGTTGAAAGACACCTAAACGCATTTCACAAGTTGTCAAGAATTAGGTGATAGCCTGTCTCATGACATTTTATATGTGGCTTGTAGAGTGTTTTTATGGGCCTGCAGTAGTGTCACCACTGCACAAATAGTGTCATCTATTGACAGAGCTACTATCATGTCAGTGCAATCATTGTCTCTGCGGGAGATTGTGTACATAAAGGTCATGTAGGTAAGTTATATATAGAGTAGGCAAGATGACTCATACACGCATATACATGCAACACACACTCTGTTCCCGTTCCTATTCTTTCTCCTAGAGATGGAGATGTATTGATCCGGTAGCCATCTCCCTAATTAAGCCTGAGACCAGAGAAAAGAGTGCACAGAATAGATGAACGAGGAGAGACACATTACAGAAGTACTGAGAGAAACCATACCAAAAGATACATCATAGATTCTAACACCAGGTTCACTTGTTGCTTGAAATAGAAAGCATTCTGATTTAAAGCTGGATTGCTGGTTAAGTACTGTGGGGGTCTGTGTAGTAGAAGCTGAAAACCATGCAAAAGCCAGTGCATAACCATAACAGGCTCTTGACACATTCAGTTTAATAAAATCTAATCTAAACCAACAGAATATTTAATATATAACACCTTACAAATGGCACCCTTCATTTACCTAACACATAGTACCCCATGACTCAAATCTCTTTAAAACAGTACACACCAACACCCTTGCCATGAACAACCCCTTTTAACCCAACATGCATGAACACATGACAAGCTAGCACTCACTGTTTATCTTAACCCAACCTAACAGCCCAACTCAACGAAATGCAATTCAACCCGTGTAAGGTAAACATACATTACACCACAATCTACCACAGCCCATCACTTCTTCTCACCTCACCCAAACACACATCCTTAAACTGATACACATCCACCACAATAAAGCCAACATGCATACAAACTGAGACCAATCTTTCGTAACCCATAAAAACCAGGCAAAGCACCAAGTCACCTTGATCCAACACACTCCATGTTCCATCATACCAGTAACACAATACTGTACTTCATCTCATAACATAAAGACAGACCAGTTAATTAAACAAACATAAGTTCACCTAAATCCAGTAAATTCAAGCCAACTTTACCTAAGACAAACATACACACACATCTATCTAGCACACCCCAAAGCACTCCAACATACTCAGTATTCAATTTCCTTCCCCATAAAGCTATTCCAAACCACCATGAAACCTAATCATCAACCCATTATACAGTAACCTGTTCGAACTTCCAACTTTTTACCCAACATACTGCACATCAATCAAAACACACTTACTAACCCACTGCAGCAATCCTTGAGCTTCAGAAAGACCACTGCTTCTTATTCTTTGTTTTGCAGTTTTGCTTTGCACTCTTTGGTGCTTTCTTTTTTAACACATAGTTTACTCTAGTTCCTTCTATCCATCTAGGAACGTCTGCAATCCAAATAGGGGCCATGGAGGCCAAGTGTGACTATTGTATTTATTTCCATTTTGTACGACAATGGTACAACCTCTGGTCAACATTCACCCGCAACGAGCAATTAAGCCTAATCAGCATGTCTTTGGACTGAGGGAGGAATATTGAGAACTTGGAGGAAACCCATCAAGTACAGAGAGAACATGCAAACTCAATGCACACAGACCTGATACGGGAATCGAACCCAGGACCT
The DNA here is from genome assembly GCA_030522415.1 of Channallabes apus. Taxonomy (NCBI): domain Eukaryota; kingdom Metazoa; phylum Chordata; class Actinopteri; order Siluriformes; family Clariidae; genus Channallabes; species Channallabes apus. The sequence goes on from CM060120.1 coordinate 19,495,072, forward strand.
GGAGGGAGGGACAAGTCGCCAGTGCAACCACCAAGTCATTGCATTGCTTTACTCTAGTTCAGGCTTATCAATTAGCTAATAAGTTGAATCCAGGGACCTCCAATGCCAGGGTTGATAAATACTACTCTATGGTCTTGAAAATCTAACACAACTCGACTAAGAGATGCAATTATGCCATTCAAGCGTTTGCATCCCTTTCTCTTGCTCATTCTCCATCTTTCTTTGATAAATGTGTTTTCCCTATTCTAATGGAAAGTCATCAAGACAGCTCATTCCAAATTAATGTTTAAATTTCACAACCCAGTATCCACAACTAGGGTGTCTTTCCATGTCGCAGTGGAGCCAGGCTGCTTTATTATTCATTGTCACAATATTACTGAAATTGACATGAAATAGACCAAAAACCCCAAAATTGGTAAAACAACATTACACAACAGTTAGTTCCAGTCCAATAATTTAATCGAATGAGCAGAATTCCAAGAGTTACTGTATTATGTTTAGCATAACCCCACAAAAGGAACTTTTCAAAGTTTGTATCCACTGTTTGTGTTGCTTCTCTGATTTAAGCTTACTATATACTGTACATTTCCACTACCTACTTAACAGTGGTGACTACATTAGTGTTAGTGGCATCTTCAGTAAACATGTTCAACTTTTGTCTAACTTTTGACTTGAATCATCAAAGCTTGCCAGATAAAGACGAAAGGTAATAAAGGACACCAATATCACTGGAAGCACCTTTAACAGGAATGCACAAATCATTCCAATATGATTTAAGGTGCCTTTTTCAGGAAGCGTGTGGGAGATTTGCAAATAAAAAACAGCATGTTTTTGTTTGTATATACTCCAACCAATTTTGTTCAATCTGTAGGAGTGTGTATACTTCATTGTGAGATTAACAGGTACAGTATGTGTCAGCACATCCTGTCTTCCTTGTCTAATGTGTGCTGATTTTATTTTGCAGGGTCTCAGCTCATCACTATGTGTTACCTCTATAACATGCGCCTGCTAAACAAATCACAAGGTGACCAACGGAGAGGCACATTCTCGCCCCTGCATTCGGTCCTATGCCAACCCTGCCACCTGGGACCCTGGCCCTTATTTTGACTGCCGGATGGCAGCACTACTCCTTCTGCTAATTACTGCACAGCTAGAGAGTTAGAGGCTTACACAATGGTCTCGGGGGAAGGGAGAGAAATAAGAACAAGGGAGGGTACAAACAGATAGGAAAGAGAGAGCGAGAGAGAGAGGGGTGGGTTAAATTAAGGTTTAATAATAAGAGATAATAGTGACTTAAATTAAATTAACATACAATTACTTTTTTTTATCTCGGTTTTGCAAGGAGCCCTACAAATGTAATGGTGCATCTAAGGGTCCTTTCACACTAGGCACAATTGATTTGTACTGTGCCCAGGAACTATTGCGCCTCCCTCCCCACTCCCCCTCTGGCCAGCATTCGCATTATTATTGTTATTCAAACTCGGATACACTTGTGTATTTTCACTCTCTTATATAGCATGTGGCAGTTTGTACCTAGTTGGTTTGTGAACCGCCTTTAAATACAAAGAGAAAAAGAGAGTAATGAGGTCAATCTTCACACCATGCTTAATATTATTTACAGTATATTTCAGAAGAGCAATGCCTTCCTACTTTAACAGCTATTAAGTGTAGGTCAGAGGATAAGATTGGCGCATGCTACACACACTAAGATTTTGGAGGAGACAGACAGCTCTAATGACATTAAATTCCTCACAGCAGTCCTCTTCCAGGTTCAGGTGCATCGTACCATGCTCAGGACCACCTTTTTCAGTGGAATTGTGTGTGGTTCCTGAGACTGGATTGCTTGTGGTGTTACTGATCAAAATGGACCAGACTTTGGGATCAAGTGATCTCAGAAATCATCCTGGGTTCCTACCCTGAAAATGTCCTGAAAAGTTCACCGAAAATCACTTTGACTGCAGACCTGCTATAAGAATGGCTGTTACTATACCACAAACAGACATCATAAATTCAAATCCAGTCAACACCCTCCAAATCACTGGAACAAGTACTGTACATAAACACTCTACTCTAAATACAGCAACCTATGGCTACATTTACATTTGGCAGATGCTCTTATCCTCTTAGAGAAGCAGTTGTCGCATTAATCTGGAAAAGGTTATAAAACCTTTTCCAGACAATTTAAAGTTCAACAATATACAGTAAGAAAGAGCATTCACAAATGGAAACTATCCAAGACAGTTGCCAATCTTCCCATGAGTTGACATCCCACACATTCACTTCAAAGTCAGACAAGGCTGTGCTCAAAGAAATACAATAAAAAATAAAAACTCACTGTTAAATCAGGCCATGTTGAATCTTAAAATCCATGACAACACAATTAGAAAAAGACTGAACAAGTACAGTTTGATTGGAAGGGTTTCAGGAGAGCACATCTTTTGTCGAAACAGGTTCACATAGGTTCACAAAACTGCTCTTGAACAAACCACAAGATATCTGGAACAATGATCTATGGACAAACGAGCCCAAACCGGAGTTGTTTGGCTCTGATGGTGAAATTATGTTTTACACACAACAATTCGGACTTTTGAACATGACTGAATACACAAACCCACTCACAATCTTGACCCAGCACATCCTAACAAATAGCAACTCATGTTTGATCACAGCAAACACAAATTCATAAAGAAAAAACAAAAACAAAAAACAAATTAATTCAATATACATCAATCAATGTCAACCCAGCATATGACAGTCCACTTTAGGTCAACACACAGGCTTACCAACATATCAATCACAATGACTGAACACACATAAAGCTATCACACTATCACACTGCTATGTCGCTACACATACTGTAGCAACTGTTAAGCAAGCAAACACAAAATTTAACATATTCTTATACAAAACATATTCTTCACTCTGTGTTAACCTTTAGAGAACAAATACTTTGAAAAAGCATAATAAGATGTTTACAATATGGGAATGCATGCTACATTAGGCTTATAGTCTATCTAAAATTCAGACAGAATTGGACAAAACCTCCCTTAAAATCCGCCTTATGTTTTTCTGCAGTTCTTAAGAATAGCAGTGGACACTGGCGTTATGGGAAGCTGTGAAGAAGAAAAAGAAAGACTATTTTACATATTTTAATATGTGAATATATCTTACTGGGACTATTATAATGTCTGTTCTGCTATTTAACAGACATTTGTCTCAAACTTCTGGTTTCTGATTAAAAAATAAAGGTGCTAACCAATGGGGAGCTGTTATCATTCTCCAACAGGTGCAGAAAATGGGTTGTTGGGGGGGGGGGGAAATTTGTTTTAGAGTTCAGGTGCCATTGAAGCAGGTGTCTATTTGATTCACATGAAAGCATGAGACAAAGCAAAGAATAGGGAACATGTGTAAAAAAAAATTGTTAATAATTTAAATATACAGTATGTATCTATCTGAAAGCTATCTAGAGCTGGAATGAGTTTGAGAAGATATAGTTTTTTGTTTAAATTTGTTGTGAAAGATCCTCAGTTAACAGTTTAGTGTCTAGTTTCAATATAAAGGCTTGTGAATGAGGAAAATAGAGACAGATGAATTGAATTGAATTGAATTGTGCAGCACAGTCCCATAGTGGTTAGAACTGTGGCCTTGCACCTTCAAGGTCGAGACTTTGATCCTGCCTCAGGACTGTGCGCATGTTCTCCCTGTGCTTGCTGGGGTTCCTCCAGGTACTCTGGTTTCCTCTCACAGCCCAAAGACAAGATTAGGTTAATTGCCATCTCCAAATTGCTCATAGTGCACATGTGAGTACGTGAATGTGTGTGTGTGTGTGTGTGTGTGTGTGTGTGTGTGTGTGTGTGTGTGTGTGCGCTTGTGTGTTCTTTGATGGATTGGCACCACACCCAGGGTGTACCTCATCTGGTCCCCTATGTCCCCTGAGATAGGCTCCAGGCCTTCCGTGACCCTGTACAGGATAAGCAGTAGTGGGAGTAAGTGAATTAAACTGAACTGAGAGATAGTTCTGTAGTTCTTTTGTTTAAATGGACTGCCTTGAGAAAAGTATATTCGCACTTCTATACAATGTCTATATTGAATTACTAGGGTTATTACTGGTCATTTAAATCTAGATACTTGGATCTATTTTTTTTTTTAAGAATGGAACAAGCATCAATTCTGCAGATGTTCATTATTTAGTTAACATCTATAAAATATCAATTAATTTGTTATTCTTCTTTATGGTGTATTAATGTAAACACAGTATTTTTAATCTTCTGTTTTACAAAGCACAAAATTAGCTGCTATGGATTAGCACACCTTGCTCAAACTAAACATCTGGCTCTCTCTGCATCCCCCCCCCCCCACACCTTTGCCCCTACAATCTTTCTCTCTATCTACCTTCCCCCCCCCCTCCTGTGTTATACTGCACGTGCTCAGTAGTCTGTTATTATACTGCACAATAATAAGAGGGAGAGGCTTCAGGGTCCATTACATTCACTCTCTTCCTTATTTTCCAGAACACAACACAACAATCCTCCACCACAAGGTCACGGACACTGGAAGCATTAATAAGTAATTTTTTACAGTCTACAACCCTCTGCCTTCCGCTGTTTTCTTCCTCCTTCCTTCTCCCTTCACATCTTTTAGGTATGTGAAGCTGAGCGAAAATTGGGGCTTCCTTTATTAAAACCGCAGCTTTTGTTGTCTTGTGGTCATATACAAACGTAGCACTGATTTTACATTATATACATTGTATACATTTATTATACAGTTTCACGTCAAAGAGTTTGAAATGCTTCCAGAAGAAGACTAAGAACAATTAATATGTAGACAGCCCATAGGGAACAATCAGCCCTTGCCACAGACATGTTAAAGTCATGTCAAAAATGACCTTTGGGGAATATTTCTCCCCAAGGCAGCATTGTGCATTTTCACATCCAGACGTAAACGACCTCCATTTGATTTCAGCTGGTTAATTGGACTCATCTGGCGCACTCCGATATACATAAATGTGCTCACAAATCAGAACACTAAACGTCAACTGATCTGGAGAATCCTTTTCCACATGCAAAAAAAAAATGAATGACTGTCAAAGCTGTCACGCCTAGCATCTGACATGTTGTCCAATTATCTGGCTGCCATAGCAAACATGCCAGTTTTGTGTTCATTTGCCTGTTTGTAAAATGCTTCATCTAATGCAGGCTATTTAGCTTTTTCAGCCCGGCGCCAGTGGAGAGACTGATATTTGTTGCTGTAATTTATTTCAGAGGGAAACAAGAAAAGAGGGTTGTTGAGTGATTTAGGAAGAATGAATAGAGGATAGTATGTTAGATTGGGCCAAATGTGAATGCTGTGGCAGGAAAAGGGTACTACAGTGAAACAAACACACAAACACACACACACACACACACACACACACACACACACACACACACACACACACACACACACACACACACGCGTGCCTTTAATAGAGACAAAAGATGACATTGCTTTCCACTTTGAGAGCTCAGCAGGTTATATTTTATCTACTTGCTCTGGCTGTGCTACAGATGTTGCTTCTCCACCCCACACCCCAACACCCATGTAGACCTGCACACATACACATGTCATTAGCATAGTAATGCCTGTAAATATGATGAGCATGCTGAGTGAGCAGAGCCAGTAACCACAACGTATGGAGCTCGAACCTCCAGTCCTGTTGATTTCACTCCTGACTGGAGCGAAGAAAAAGAGCCAGAAGGAGACAGAGGCTGTCTCTGGAAATCTGCTCTCGTACACCAGTGCTGAGCATGCTTACATATGTGAACACAGAACCAGACAGGCTTGCATTTGCTTGTCATTATTTACCTCCAGCTGCTCACATAATATGTGCACTTCATTTCACTTCAGGAAGAGACCTCCTGCAGGAACATCGAACACGAACACACACACACACACACACACACACACACACACACACACACACACACACACACACACACACACACACACACACACACAGAGAGAGAGACCACCGCAGACAATATAGACAAAGGCAATTTCAGCAAATCAAGGATCCTTTTTTATTTCTGATGCCTAACGGTAACCCTTAACAACCACATCTGTGCATTTTTCCCAAAATAGAGCACACTTGTTGTCTGTCTGTCTTTTCTATGCATTAATATTTTCTTGTGAAGACTGCTTTATTCATTGAGCAGATGCAATCACTCAAACAGTAATTCCAGTCATAATATACCTCAATAAGCTGTAACCACTGAAACCACAAAGAGAACTCAAAAATGTATATTATATTATTGGAAGCTATAGAATGCATTATGTAGTGCTAAAGTGCTTTGTTGTCTTCTTATTCCTTGATTATTTGGGTAATGAGGTCCACAAATAAGCATTTATTAATATATTTATTAACGCTTTCGTGCAGAAGAATGAATACAGTTATTTAGGAAATAATGAAATGCACAAATGAACAGCCTCTAAGTCATTACTGTATACATAATAATGATAATAGTTAAGTATTAACCATCTTGTTAATTAAAAACAACTTGTAATATTAATAAGGATGTGTTGCTTTAAAACCTTATGATCAAAATCAAACTAATTTACTGTATTGGCATAATCTTATTAAAAAGGCAGACAATCTGGCATAAGGGTAAGGCCTATGGCATTATAAACCTTTTTTATTATTATTATTTGTATCCCATATTAGGGTTTGGTTTAAAATTGGGAATGTTGGGAAACTATAGTTAATCTAAAATTGCCCGAAGCTGCATTTTATCATATATCTTGTGTTAACCTTCACTGCAGTTTACCAAACACACTTTACATTGTAAATGAACAAGTAATGTAAGGTATTAATTAACAAATTCGGTTACAAGACATAAATATGAATAGTATTAAATACATGTTCATTTGTGCACTTTATTGTAAAGTATTATTAATGATCATAGCTTGTTGCAGCACTTAACTCATGCTCATTTTCAATTATGGTCAAATTTCCTTTTTTTTTCAGATAACTATGTTAAAATTTCTTTAATGCATCACACTAGACACACAAATAATTTTATATTGTTTTATGTTTCCTGGTGCTCTAAGTTGGAGTTTAAGTTTTATTAAATCACACTCTTTGGCAACAATGGACCATGCACCTTATCATGTACAGTAATATATTAACATAACTATGAGAGATATTACATAGTTCCACTTGTATAATTTCTAGGTTGAATGAATCTTAAACCACCTGATATGCTTAGGAATTGGATTATTCCACAATCAGACATAACATCAATACCACCACCAGGTGAATTGAACAACATTGATCACCAACACTGGAACACTGGCTCACGCATGCCCATAGGGACCAAAGTCCAGCTTGTCCGGTCTGATCCCAAAGAACACCCAATGCAGTACATATCAACATCCAGTTGACCACAGCCAGCTACGCACAGAACCCAGCAGGCAAAGAGCCTAGCAACTACATGCTCAGCCTCAAAATTCCAATTTGACTGAGAACACGTGGGATGCACCAGACAAACAAGTCAGATTCCCCGGCAGCCCAATGCACCCAAAGTATCCTCTGCCAAAGTCCTGTTGCCAGACACCCCAGTGGCACAAGGGGAACCCAAAACTTATGTGCTTTTAATGTTAAGGCTGATTGGTGTATATGCTCATACTATTGATGCTAAATTATTTCATTATTTAGATATTCAGGTCCTTCTCAAAAAATTTGCATATTGTGAATTTGTGATGAAGTTCATTATTTTCTGTAATGTACTGATAAACATTAGACTTTCATATATTTTAGATTCATTACACACAAACTGAAATAGTTCAAGCCTTTTATTGTTTTAATATTGATGATTGTGGCATACAGCTCATGAAAACCCAAAATCCCTATCTCAAAAAATTAGCATATTTCATCCGACCAATAAAAGAAAAGTGTTTTTAATACAAAAAAAGTCAACCTTCAAATAATTATGTTCAGTTCTGCACTCAATACTTGGTGTCTTGTGTCTCGTAACTTTCTCTTCACAATATCCCACAGATTCTCTATGGGGTTCAGGTCAGGAGAGTTGGCAGGCCAATTGAGCACAGTAATACCATGGTCAGTAAACCATTTACCAGTGGTTTTGGCACTGTGAGCAGGTGCCAGGTCGTGCTGAAAAATGAAATCTTCATCTCCATAAAGCTTTTCAGCAGATGGAAGCATGAAGTGCTCCAAAATCACCTGATAGCTAGCTGCATTGACCCTGCCCTTGATAAAACACAGTGGACCAACACCAGCAGCTGACATGGCACCCAGACCATCACTGACTGTGGGTACTTGACACTGGACTTCAGGCATTTTGGCATTTCCCTCTCCCCAGTCTTCCTCCAGACTCTGGCACCTTGATTTCCGAATGACATGCAAAATTTGCAACCTGTAGCCCATTTCCTGCACACGGTGGCTCTGGATGTTTCTACTCCAGACTCAGTCCACTGCTTCCGTAGGTCCCCCAAGGTCTGGAATCGGTCCTTCTCCACAATCTTCCTCAGGGCCCGGTCACCTCTTCTCGTTGTGCAGCGTTTTCTGCCACACTTTTTCCTTCCCACAGACTTCCCACTGAGGTGCCTTGATACAGCACTCTGGGAACAGCCTATTCGTTCAGAAATTTCTTTCTGTGTCTTACCCTCTTGCTTGAGGGTGTCAATGATGGCCTTCTGGACAGCAGTCAGGTCGGCAGTCTTACCCATGATTGCGGTTTTGAGTAATGAACCAGGCTGGGAGTTTTTAAAAGCCTCAGGAATCTTTTGCAGGTGTTTAGAGTTAATTAGTTGATTCAGATGATTAGGTTAATAGCTCGTTTAGAGAACCTTTTTATGATATGCTAATTTTTTTAGCTGTAATAATCATGAGCTGTACAGTATGCCACAATCATCAATATTAAAACAATAAAAGGCTTGAACTTCAGTTTGTGTGTAATGAATCTAAAATACAACCCCTGACAAAAATTATGGAATCACCCCTCTCAGAAGATGTTCATTCAAATGTTTAATTGTGTAGAAAAAAAAAAAAAAAAACAAGCACATACATGCCACAAAACTATTTTCACTCAACCATCCAAACTTCTGGCTGTATAAAACACTTTTATAAAAAAAAAAAAAAAGAAATAAAAACAAAGAAAGATAACTATAGTCAATGACAACTGTTTTGACAACTCAAACAGAGGAAAAAAAATCTGAGGAAAACAATATGGAATCACCATGCACTTTGTATTTCTAAAACAAATACCTGTATCTGATTACAACTGCTAATTAGTCTACAGTTAAAAAAGAGTGCTTGCATACATTAGGGATGTGTTGAACCAAGATGATTGACATAACTCATAGCTCCAACACGAGAGATGTCAGTTGAAACAAAGGAGAGAATTATCAAACTTCTTGAAGAAGGTAAATCTTCATGGAATGTTGCAAAAGATGTTGGTTGTTCCCAGTCAGCTGTGTCTAAAATCTGGACCAAGTACAAATCAAATGGAAAGGTTGTAAAAGGGAAGCGTACTGGTAGACCAAGAAAGACATCAAAGCGCCAAGACAGAAAACTTAAAGCAATATGACTTGAAAACAGAAAATGCACAACAAAACAAATGAGGAACAAATGGGCAGAAAGTGGAGTCAATGTCTGTGCGGACAGTAAGAAATCACCTAAAAGAAATGGGATTTACATACAGAAAAGCCAAAAGAAAACCATCATTAACAGAAAAAAAAACAAGGTTTCAGTGGGCTAAAGAAAGTCAATCTTGGACTGCGGATGACTGGATGAGAGTTAGAGTCAGTGATGAATCACGAATCTGCATTGCGCAGGGTGATGATGCTGGAACTTTTGTTTGGTGCCGTTCCAATGAAATTTATAAAGACAACTGCCTGAAGAAAACATGCAAATTTCCACAATCATTATTGATATGGGGTTGTATGTCAGGTAAAGGTATGGGAGACATGACAGTCATTACATCTTCTATAAATGCACAAGTTTATGTTGAGCTTTTGGACATTTTTCTTATTCCATCAATTGAAAGGATGTTTGGTGATGGTAGCATCATTTTTCAGGATGATTATGCATCGGGCAAAATCTGTGAAAACATTCCTACAGGAACTACATATAATGTCAATGGCATAGCCTGCAAATAGTCCGGACCTTAATCCAATTGAAAATCTGTGGTGGAAATGAAAGAAAATGGTCCAGGACAAGACTCCAACCTGCAAAGCTGATCTGGCAACTGCAATAAGACAAAGCTGGAGACAGACTGATGAAGTATACTGTTTGACATTAGTTAAATCCAGGCCTCAGAAAATTCAAGCTGTTATAAAAGCCAGAGGTGCTGCAACAAAGTACAAGTAGTGTTTTTATTTGGTGATTCCATATTTTTTTCCTCAGATTTGTGTGATTCCATATTTCTTTCCTCTGTTTGAGTTGTTAAAACAGTTGTCATTGACTATAGTTATCTTTCTTTTTTTTTGTTTTTTTTAAAAGTGTTTTATACAGCCAGAAGTTTGGATTGTTGAGTGAAAATAGTTTTGTGGCATGTATGTGCTTGTTTTTTTTTCTACACAATTAAACATTTGAATGAATATCTTCTGAGAGGGGTGATTCCATAATTTTTGCCAGGGGTTGTATATGAAAGTCTAATGTTTATTAGTACATTACAGAAAAAATTTTACTTTATCACAATATGCTAATTTTTTGAGAAGGACCTGTACTGTAATCTGGGTGCATGCAAGAAAAAAGTATGATGTGTTTCTCTAATACTTTTTTGTAGTTTTTATGTGTATTTTATGCATTGTAGAATTTGGCCTCAAATGTGCATTTAAGAGTAAGTTTCCAAATCATTCTCGACAGCTCTACAAAATGTTCATTTTTTATTTTATAGGCAGTATAAGCTTCAAATGTTGGAATGAATACCAGACTGATATACACTGAGCCAAGAACAGCTAAACCCTAATATGAATTTGTGGTCTTTTTAGCATTGGATTCTGCAGAGCAAAGTGATCATACATTATTGCAGCTGCAGGAAAATCAGAACCCAGGCCAATGGCATGACTGTGCTGGTAATTCAGCATGGCTTTTTACATCCCTGCTGAGTTAATGGTCTGCAAAGCAACGTCAGAGTGCAGCAAAGAATACGTCCTCATTAGTTATCCCTGATTAACTGTCAGCATACAGTGAAAGGAAGAGAGGGGGAGAACATGAGACAGAGAGAGATATGGCCTCCACCTCACGAGTACCAAAGACTTTAACCTTCTTCACCTTCTTCCCTCAATCTCACACTTCTTCTCCTTGTCATCTCTGAGGCTGTAATTTATGAGTCTGAGTGTGGCTCACCTGTAGGTCAGTGCAATTCATGGAAGAGATAAGCAACAGATGATAGGAATAAAGAGGGACCGCTCACAGAGGCACCCTGTCGTCTCTTCTTCTCAAACACAAATGCACACAGCATCTTTTTTTGAAACCTCTCTCCTCTGGCATGTATATATACCCTGTGGGCAACAAAAGCATGTGGGCGTTTTTCCTCAGAAAGCTATTCTTTTTCTATCTTGTGAGGATCTGTATCTCATTACAAAAATTACTATCATGTCTAATATTATATACTGCACATACTGTACATCCATATACAAACAAGTCCAATCCATAGAGGCCCCACCTCTCAACCCGCCAGTCACCAAAGCACCCCCAGAGAACTTTTGGAGTCATGCATCGAGGGAAAAGTGGCACAAGGGGAACCCACACAATATTGGCCTTAATATTTTGTGATGTAATGTTATGGTTCATTGGTCTATATATACATGTATGGGGCAGGGGTGGCTTAGGCGTTGGTTGCTGCCTCAGGATCGGGGTATTGCCATGTTTGCCCTTGGGTATGATGATTAACCCTATGCCCATATGCAATACCAAGACTGAACATGCAGGGCATGCTTAGTGCCGGTGCCAAGTCCGGGGAAATGGGTGGGTTGCATCATAAAGAGCAGCCAGCATAAAATCTGTCAATAGCTTAAACCTAAAGAAGAAGAAGAAGAAGAAAAAAAAAAAAAGTAGTGGTGGTGGTTTTCCACAAATAGCAATGGCCAATAACTGCACAGCCAGAGGTGACCTTGCAGAGATAGAGGTATACTGTGCATCTTAATTAAAGAGAAGCCAGCTGACACAAGAACCACACCATGATCGAGAAAAAGAGAGAGAGAGAGAGACACAACCGGGGGGGGGGGGGGGGGGGGGCAGTTCTTCACAACGAAGAAGCGTTTGGCAGTTTGGCCAATGCTCTATCTCTATTATTACTCCATGAATAATCAAACACAACATGAAATAAGAAGAAATAAGCATGATGTACTACTGCAGTGTACTGATGAGTGTATTTTAGATGTAGCCAAACAAATCCCAATACAAATATGAGCACCTTATGTGTTTATTGTATTTTTTCCCCCCAAAAGATCTCGTAGGACTAAAGAAGTTTATCAAATGCAAAGTTAAGCGAATGCCAGTTTTTACTGTCATGTAGGTTTGAGTAAATAGCCAGTGATGAAGTGTGCAAATAAAACAAAGACATTGTTCATTAAGATTTATCTGTAATAACTGAAATTTAGTAGCATGCAGAATTCACAAACCATGATGAAAGAGCCGGTGGTTTAATAATACAAAGAATTGCTATAATACAGGATTGTACATAAAACGAACAACCAAAAAAAAAAAAAAAAGAAATACATGAACACACATAAAACTGAATGTTGGCCTCTCAACACCCAGTATTTTTTGTTGGCTTTCCTTTGACAAACAATTCCTCTAGGCTGGTGCCAGCATCGTCTTTTCCTATTATCCTCACATAGTCTGAATTCAACCCTGCTGTGAATACTTAACAGCTCTGGTTCAAGGCTTGGCATCGGTGTACTGGCTAAAGCAGACTTCCTTTAGATCCTTTTATGTACCATTTCAAAGAGTAGAAGTTTATAAAATCTCATTATGCTTTGTGCAATGCTGAGTCTCAATGCATTTACAATTCAGCATGACAAGAAAGCAAATAGAAGGTTTGCGATCAAAAAATAATTCACTCACTATTTGAAAAGGCCAACAGGAAGCAGGAAGTGGAAGAACCAAAGGGTTTAAGGTTAGGTGAGAGAATATTTATTGCACAGGAAGGCGATACAGAAGGGGTTGCTTGGCTGACCTGAACAGTGAATTAACATTCGAGACATGGGGCCACAGAGGAAAACCAAAAGACAGTGAGCGCTTATCATCAGTAATTTTAGGTTGTGCAAGATTACAGGTCTTGTCAGAATTTGTAGGCAAAGGCAGATGCAAGTGCAGATTGTATTTTTTTGTTCAAGAACAAAAACAAAACACTAAAAACAAGAGTATCAAACAGGATCTATGGTTTACTTACAGTAGTAAGAAGCATCTAGGACGTGAGCAGACTGAAGCACACATGACATCCAAAAACAAAGAGTCAAAGAGTGCTGGATAAAAGGGTTGTTTACTAACCTGGTAACACGGCTCAGGTGGTAGTGATTAGATACATGTGATCTGCTGGGGCTGTTGGCTAATGTAGCCTTTGGTGCATTCACATCTTTTTCCATAAATATTGTGGATATTGTGGATTCTTATCCACACATGTACATACAGTATGAGCAGAGAGGTTTAAGGGCCTTCCTCAAGGGCCCAACAGTGGCAGCGGGCTAGTGCTGGGGTTTCAACAGTAGTCCAACACCATAGCCACTGAGCTACCCACTCAGCATTCTGAGCTGCTTTTGAATTCAAAATGCTTCGTTCAGATAGTTCAAAAGAGATAATTAACTAAGTACATAAAAAAATAATATATTACAAATTTTAGACAATTAAATTAAAAATCATAGGTTTTTCTTTGTTTTGTTAATGTTTTAAATGTTGTAAGTTTTTTTGGTATTTTCTTGGATCTTATAGATGTACAATACTTCATAATATCATAAAATTCCAATGTCTTAAATATATACAGTCCCCTTCAACGTATTGCAATTGCAAAGTCAATTCATTCGTTTTTGCTATACACGATTATACATTGATTATCAATTAGATAGCAGTAAACTGGTGACAGGATCATGGGCACCCAAGGCTGATTTATGCCTGTGGAGACCAAAGGCTAGACTGTCTGGTCCGATCTCACAGAAAAGCCAATGTTGCACAACTGTCGAGAAGAGGTACTGTAATGCTGGTTAATAGAAAGGTATCAGAATACCCAGTGAATTACAGCCTGCAACGAGCTTAGCAGGCAAAGTGTTCAAGTATTAGGCAATTTCAGACCCTTTTAGCACCCCTAAATTTAATCGTAGCATCATCACAATTAATGCCATAATAGTCAGTTTCTCTGAGAGTAGTTTGAGCTTTATTCTATATTTTCAGTAGATCTATGGACAGTCAATTAAATGATTGAAACATCCCCAGACTCAGTTTAGATGTTTTTTAATGGTTGAGAAAACAACCAGGTTCATACTAAAGTTTACAAGTCTATTCATAATAATTATTTATTATAGTTCATAAACAATAGTTTATAATGTAACATATAAAGTCAAAATAATGTTGACTGAATTGCCCACAGCAACCCAACATGCCGGTACCAATTGCTTGTATTGCATTTATTAATTTCTAAATTCTCTATTCTAAATTCTTCTTCACAAAGAAAGAGACAGATCAGGAGAGCTTGAGACAGAGCAGGATGATAACCACAGAAAGTGAGAGAATATGTTTTTCATGTTCTTTCTTTAAAACAAATCGGGCACAAAAATCATCTTACTTACTAGTAATTGTAATATTGGTGTAAAACTAAATACAGTTTACATATTTAAAAAGAATACAATAATATTAATAACACAATAATAATATCTATTAATAGCAGGACACTATACTGTACATGTTACATTTTGATTAGGGGTGTTGAGCCCCTCTTGAACTACAGTAAATCCCCACATCAGTTCATGTGGTTTGACAAAAGTGTGGTATTAACCATTCAGGAATTATAGTCATTTATACAGTATACACACACCCATAAATAATGGAACTACCTAATATAATTATAAAGACAGCCTTTAATATTTAAATATGGAAAGGTTAATATTACACTTCTTGAATTAAAGCAGAAAGTGTAGACTTTTCTTCGAGAAATGTATAGACCTGACTTTAAATATGAGACTGAAAGGGATGTTGAGACCTGGAGAGGAACTTTACCACAGCTGAGGGATTTAAGGCACTGATTTCCCTTTTCATAACTAATAAAAAAGTTTTTGATTGTAGATTCAGACTTTTGGATGTTACCAGTTCTCTCTCTCTCTCTCTCTCTCTCTGAGAGTCTCATGCTGACAGGTGGTGGTGATGCACCTAGATCAGTTCCAGTAAAGGACCAGCGCAGCCCAGAGCTCGGCTCTAGCTTACAGTGGATCTTTTTGATTTGAGCTCTCTCATTGTGGGCAGCAAAGTGCTGAACCTAAGCTTCTGTGTTTTGACTGAGTCAGTCTTTCTCTTACTTTCTCTCTCTAATTTGCTCCATTTCCCTCCCTCTCGGTCTCTGCCACTACAGTAGGAGCAGTTTTGCCAAAGCAGCACTCTTTTTCAAAGGTTCTGTTTGTGCCTCAAAAACAAGAATATAGTTTTACCATGTTACTATTCTGTATTGTTCAATTGTAATTGCAAACAGCCATTGTTTTGTATTTTCCCATTTTTAGTTTGTAGAATCACGAAAACAACTTTCCCACCTTCTCATGCTCTGGATTAATTTAATTAAATACAGCTACTAAATCAACACATATACAGGTGCTGCAGACGCTAACTAAAATCAAATGGCTGGGTACAATTGTGGTGATTTCATGAATATTTCAGTATTGTTATATCCACTGTGCAAGCTCAGGTGAACCCTGTGTGAAAAAGGTTTCTTTTGTTACCGTTTACAGCCTGTGGGGACAGGGAGGGAAATCAGGATGGAGATTAAGACTGTATTGGCCTTGAGGTAGAACCTCCACTCCTGCCTACCCGAATCATGCTACCTTAACATCTCATTTTACAAACTGTCTTTTCTTTACCATTTAAGACAAATGATTAAAAAAATATAGCACTATTTGACAGATATAAGCCATCAATTTGGTCATGCTGCTAAATGTTGCACACTCATTTTGATTGGTTTTTATATTAATGGTCCTAGTTTTCAAAATGTGAACTGCAGGAATCATGTCTGGGAAGCAGCATAGTGATTGAAGTTTGAATCATTTAAGTGACTTGGTTCTTTGAATCTTGTTCATCAAAATGAATGAATCTTTTTTTGAGTCATTTAGTTCATTTCATTCTTTTGATATGAAATAAAATAAAATGTTGCATTTTCAATAAACAGACCACCAATATGTCTACATACACACATTTTGGCTATAGGTCCAGTAATGAAAATATTACAATGCAGCTAAGGACATATTATAATAAACAGAATGAGTATCTCACCTCTCATATCTTTTAGTCAGAGTCGTTCGTTCTTTTGAATCTATTGCACTGCATACAGTAGCGTCTATGGGAGTCACGTGGCAAAAGAAGGAACGACTCGGAGTAGAAGAGTCATTGAGAAAGAATTCCGTTTCCTGTACATAACCTACGGAGGTTTTGCAATGATTTGCGCATGCGCACCCAGTAGAAAATGAACGAATCACTCTCTGAGACTACTCGTTCTTCTGAGTCACGTTAAAGATTCATTCAAAAGGACTAATCCTTCATGAACGACCCATCACTAAGCAGCAACACAAAGGAGACATACAAGTTAATGAGAGGGTTGTCGGGGTCCTGTTTGTTTTGTCCTAGTTTCAGGTTTTAGACGTGTTCTTGTTTTTTTAAAAAAACTCAAACTCTGGATAATGCTATTAGTTTTTCTTTGTGCTTAGGGCAAGAACACCCACTGTATTAAAATCAGTTGTCTAAATTTGTTTACAGCCAAAACATTAGATATGTCCAAAACATACTTCTAGACTGTATACTGGAAGACTGTATTTTTGTCAACACTCAACTGCTTATTCTGGGTTTACTATACAACTTCACTAGACAGTAGGTTCTGGCATAAATCAAGTATAATAGCTTGATTGAGGCTGTGTTGTTATTGATGGTATCCTGACCCACCAAAATCTGTCGCCATGGACCACTGCTTCTAACTGACCAAATTTCTCACAGTGAATTCTCCTCTACTCACAGCAGCAATCACAAAGCTGTTTATTATGATGTATTTCTGCAGATCAGAATGCATTGTGAGAGGCAGTCAGCGACAGGGAGAGAAAAGATGAGTATGAAATAAGCAATCATCACAGAGCTTACTCCCCAATCTCATGCTGGCTCTGTTTTCTCCTTTGCCTTTGCTCTCGGTGCACCCTATTGATTAGACAGCTTTTTAGTTCCTATAGTGAGTCTTCCATACCTGCCCCGGTGCACCCTACTCTCTCGTTCCCAATTCAATTCCCCACAAAACTGCAGAGATTATCTGTACCGTAATGGATTATTTTCCAAATAAGGTTCGGCTTGTGCTGTATTATCGCTTGTTTAATATTTTAGTGCCGTGTCCGACCCCACCGCTGCTGTTTTCTGTATTGATTTATTTGGCATACCTATACAATCCCCCATAGAGGGAGACAATATATTATAGAATTTAATACCTTTCAAGCTCCTCATTTCACTTGAGACTTTCATTTTGCAAGACTGGTGGATCCATCATAAGCAAGCTTACCATATGGGAGATTCCGGAGATAACATTGCTACTGAGGGACAGAAAGGGTGTGGAGGGGGACGGGACTCTGCCAATGAAGCAGGAGGGAGAGATAAGAGCAGAAACAAAAAACAAAAGAGGAATGGGAAAAAGAACAGTGAGGAGAAAGAGCCGTGTACAGGATATTATCTCATTTATCTTTTACTGTAAACATAACAACAAACAAGCAAACAGCTTCAGGAAGTCAGATGCATCACTTCCTATTCCTTCTCCATCAACACGTATAAACATTGGCTTGTAAAAAGCACACAAACACTCACACAGTACAGCATCCTGGCTGGCCTAAGATGTGCTGTCTGGGTGCTGATAATGGAGCCTGAAGGCCATCGGTCACCCAGAACTGCACTGTCCATCCTGCATCCTGTTTCCACACACATGTAAGGCTCATCATAGCTCAACAAGACAGATGCTTCAGAGTCGCATAAAGAGCCATTGCATATCTGTGGGCCTTATTGTTTATGGAAAGCACATCTAACAAATTGTTTTTAATGCATCTACAACCACCAGCCTTATCCTTTCTGTTACACTAATCATTTCTGCATTTCCTCCACAGGGTTTGCAAGTACAGGACATTGTACCTGTAAACTTTGAGCCAATGTGAGTGAGTGGAAGTTGTTGCTCTTGTTGTTATTGCGTATTTTAAAAGCTTTGCCTGCTGTAACATTAATCTCAGACTAACTGGCGATGCAAAACCAAGACACTGAAATCTCACTAAACTAATCTGTGACATTTAAAGGTTCTATATTTTAATATTTCTTTAAAAAACTACAAACCGGATTCCAAAAAAGTTGGGACACTAAACAAATTGTGAATAAAAACTGAATGCAATGATGTGGAGATGGCAAATGTCAATATTTTATTCAGAATAGAACATAAATCACGGAACAAAAGTTTAAACTGAGAAAATGTTTCATTTTAAGGGAAAAATATGGTGAATCAAAATGTCATGGTGTCAACAAATCCCAAAAAAGTTGGGACAAGGCCATTTTCACCACTGTGTGGCATCTCCCCTTCTTCTTACAACACTCAACAGACGTCTGGGGACCGAGGAGACCAGTTTCTCAAGTTTAGAAATAGGAATGCTCTCCCATTCTTGTCTAATACAGGCCTCTAACTGTTCAATCGTCTTGGGCCTTCTTTGTCGCACCTTCCTCTTTATGATGCGCCAAATGTTCTCTATAGGGGAAAGATCTGGACTGCAGACTGGCCATTTCAGTACCCGGATCCTTCTCCTACGCAGCCATGATGTTGTGATTGATGCAGAATGTGGTCTGGCATTATCTTGTTGAAAAGTGCAGGGTCTTCCCTGAAAGAGATGACTAGAGATGTTGTTCTAGAACTTGAATATATTTTTCTGCATTGATGGTGCCTTTCCAGACATGCAAGCTGCCCATGCCACACGCACTCATGCAACCCCATACCATCAGAGATGCAGGCTTCTGAACTGAGCGTTGATAACAACTTGGGTTGTCCTTGTCCTCTTTGGTCCGGATGACATGGCGTCCCACATTTCCAACAAGAACTTCGAATCGTGACTCGTCTGACCACAGAACAGTCTTCCATTTTGCCACACTCCATTTTAAATTATCCCTGGCCCAATGAAAACGCCTGTGCTTGTGGATCTTGCTTAGAAATGGCTTCTTCTTTGCACTGTAGAGTTTCAGCTGGCAACGGCGGATGGCACGGTGGATTGTGTTCACTGACAATGGTTTCTGGAAGTATTCCTGAGCCCATTCTGTGATTTCCTATACAGTAGCATTCCTGTTTGTGGTGCAGTGTCGTTTAAGCGCCCGGAGATCACGGGCATCCAGTATGGTTTTACGCCCTTGACCCTTATGCACAGAGATTGTTCCAGATTCTCTGAATCTTCGGATGATATTATGCACAGTTGATGATGATAACTGCAAAGTCTTTCCAATTTTTCGCTGAGTAACACCTTTCTGATATTGCTCCACTATCTTTCTGCGCAACATTGTGGGAATTGGTGATCCTCTACCCATCTTGGCTTCTGAGAGACACTGCCACTCTGAGAAGCTCTTTTTATACCCAATCATGTTGCCAATTAACCTAATTACTGTTAATTGGTCTTCCAGCTCTTTGTTATGCTCAAATTTACTTTTTCCAGCCTCTTATTGCTACTTGTCCCAACTTTTTTGGGATTTGTTGACACCGTGAAATTTGGAATCAACATATTTTTCCTTTAAAATGATACATTTACTCGGATTAAACTTTTGATCTGTCATCTATGTTCTATTCTGAATAAAATATTGACATTTGCCATCTCCACATCATTGCATTCAGTTTTTATTCACAATTTGTTTAGTGTCCCAACTTTTTTGGAATCCAGTTTGTACATTTGTCCCAAAGTGAGTTAATGCTCCAGCTAAAATACACCTCATGAAAAGGTATTTTAGATGTCTCAGTCTCATTTTATTCCACTCTTCCTCCGGATGTGACATTTCAGTGTCTATGTAAATGCACTAATGGCACGCCAAGCCCAGTCAGAGAACAGCACACCTGAGAAACAAGCTGGGAGAGGAAATCTTCTTATATGAGGTCTCATCGGGGGGAAATTTTAATTGGCTTGCTTAAGCCCCGGCAAGTCCAAAAATTTAAAAGGATGGAAAATAGTGAATGTTTTTTTCTTTGTCTTACATTTTCTGTTTGTACACACACACACAAGATCAACCTGCATGTCTAAAAATGACTAATTTTACATAAAACGTGTCCTTTAATCTAGTTCAGCAGGACTGTAGCTGGTTACCTGTTTCAGCTACAGTAGAATGGTGGCGGGGCATTTAATTACAAGTTCCGTCTGTTATTCATATTTGTATTGATTTAGAGGTACACCAAGTTTTCAGGCATATAACCCATAAAACTTATTATTTTTATTATTAGATATGTTAAAGCACAGCGCTGGTTGTACTCTAATATATTATTGTTTCTATGTTAACAAATTGGTATGGTGGATGCATCCAATAAACAGGATGAATACACATGAATGCATTATTCTTAATATTTAGACACTTTCTGTAAATACGTATAGTTCAAATCAGTGTATTGTCTTAGTGAGACGTGAAGATAGATATTTATGATGGGGGCTTTGCAGTTTCTTGGTTTTTGTATGTCCTAATACTAACAGAGAGAAAAAAAAACAAAGGGCTATTCAATGAAATGAAAGTTTACAGATGTTATAATGTAAATTATAACTATAACTAACTTTCTTTGTGGTTGTTCTGCAACATTAATCATAGATATAAATGAATAAAATCAATATATAATTTTTAATAAAGGCCACTGGATGCAGTGCTGGTCCCAAGCCTGGAAAAAATTAGAGGGTTGCGTCAGGAAGGGCATCCGGCGTAAAACCTGTGCCAAGCTTGTATCCGCTGTGGCAACCTCTGGCAGCAGCCGAAAAAATTCATTTTTAATTAATTTAATAAATAAATACTAATAAAATACTAATGTTAGCAGACTGCTGGGTTATAAGAAGAATAAATAAATAATAAATTGAATTAGACATACAGTACATGCAAATCCCTGAGATGTAAAATTTGTTAATGCTTATGATCTGAAAAACACAATTTGCAGGCATGTCCTTACTCCATCATCTGTCCTTGATAGAGATTTAAGAATTCTGATGATTGATTTGTGCAATAAAGTGTCAGCAAGTAATTCAGTTTGGAAAAGAAATAAATAATTTCACTGCTGTCTTCAAATTGTGTCTCTTGATATTCAATCTGAGGGTGTATTTGTGATAATGAGGAAATGATGCATGTTGAAAATGTTCGTCAATGTTCAATCCACTTCTTCCTTGCTCCTTATATCAGTTACTGTATATTACATTAGATATTTTCTTCCATCATACTGTATAGTGTATTTATCACTGTACTGTAGTACAAGTGACATCAATGCTAAATACAAATTATTTTCTTTAAAGTTTTTGTGCCAGCTTTAGCTGCTCTGAGTATACATTGCATTGAACAGAGAAACTAAATAATTCATAGTATTTCTTTCAATTTTAATAGATTTAAAATATTCAATGATTCATGTTATGCTGAATAATAAAAATCTGTTCATAAAAGAACTCATAAAACAAAAAGCCTTGAGCAAATACGTACAAGGAAAGACCTTATTGCTTATTAAAGATCTTTCAGCCAGCTTTAAAACAATGGAAGACAAATGCAATTAAAGTTTTTTTCCCCCCCTTACACTAATTATATTTGCATAAGTCATGCAGTGGTACGACAGAATTTGTAACCATTTCATGTTCAAGGAGGAAAGGTGATAAGTCTGTTTTCATTATCAAACCAGCACCAATTAAATTCTACTACGATTCATAGCTTATGCTTTTTGAGAAAAAGTCATCTCAACTCTGAGTCAATTCGAATTATCTTTAAGGTCAAGTGGTAGGAGCTTTTAATTGATTTGTGTAGCTGGAGGATAAAACATTTTAACATCTGCGAGTTGCGAGTTATGTTATCCTAATTAGGAAAATTATGCTTCAGCTAATCTACTCATAGACTCACACATACTACACATACTATAGATGCACACACAAGATCAGAGAGTGTTAACACACATCTTAAAATGATTGTATAGATAATAATGCATGAGTTCCTCCACTGATTCCTCTCCTGAGCCCTCCTGTGTACCGCAGACATACTGTACACAAGTAACAGAGCATAGATCATAAATAATGCAAACCAAGCACACAGACAGGAATAGACAAACAACCAGAAACTACTTCTTCTTATAGAAATCCACGCTCTCATATCTCATACACACAATTACTCATCGCGTATCTGGCAATATGCTATTCCAATGTGCAGTACAACGCAGGCTTTGATTCCTTTGAGCCATGTGTATGAGCAAAGTGCAGAGTAAATTGCAGTCATCTCTGCCCCTGAACTGCTCCACTCACTGCAGGCACACTGCAGACTGGGAAATGGATCCGCAACATGGCTGCTAACCAGTTCACCATAAAAAAATTCTGAACAATGAAATCTAAAGCCAACCCAGATTCTAGTTGGATTACTTAAATAGAGTATAAATAACATTAATACACAAAGGAAAAGGTTATCTATAACTTATTCATACTAGTAGGCATTTATTGTGTTAACATTTAAATCTTACACTCTCAAGATCTATTCCTTTCAAAATTCCATTTTAAAATCAATCTGCTCATTTTGATTCATGTACACTCATTCCATACAGACTTAAATAATTATTTGGATTGTGTAAAGCTGCTTTGCGTCAATGACAATTGTTAAAAGCGCTATATAAATTAAATGGAATTGAAAATCACATACTGTATGTTTCTAATGAATAATTTGAAGTGTAAAGGGGAACTTCTTGGATTTCCTGTGCCTATTTAGATTATTAATTAGATTGTTAGATTATCAAGTCATCCTGTTTAAAACAAGCATTTGCCTTTAAGATAAACATGAATATATCAATGCTTTTTTTATGTGACAAAACAAACAAACATGCTGTATTAAACCACCACATTTGCCATCTCGGAAAATTTGCCTCTTTTCAAACACATACAGTATTCACACTCACACTTCCATTCATGTCCACACCTAGGGGAAATTGAGTTAGTGATGGGAAGTTTGAATCATTTTAGTAACTTGGTTCTTTGAATCTCATTAACCAAAATGAACAAATCTTTTTTTGAGTCATTTAGTTCATTTCGGTTTTTTTAAAATCAGAAATTAAATACAATGTTACATTTTCAATAAACAGACCCCCAATACATCTACATACACAACTTTTGGCTGTAGTTACAGTAATTAAAATATTACACTACGGTCTTATATCTTCTGGTCCGAGTCGTTCGTTGTTTTGAATCTACGTCACTGCATAGCGTCTATGGGATTCACGTGACAAAAGAACGAACGATTCGGACCAAAGACTCAAAGGTAACTACTCATTTCTGTTTGCCGTACATAACATAGGGAGTTTTTGCGATGCTTTGCGCATGCGCACCCAGTAGAAAACGAACGAATCACTCTCCGAGACTACACGTTCTTCTGAGTCAAGAGTAAAGACTCGTTCAAAAAGAATGAATCATTCATGAACGACCCATCATTAACGAAAGTCCACCAGCATGTTTTAGGGAGGAAACCAGGGGGCAATCCATGACAGCGTATTATTGATCCTAATTATGAGCAAAGACAAATATGACTTTGATCAATTTAAATGATAAAGAGTGGCACTGGATTTAACACAGCTGTTCGCTAGAGTAGATAATCCACCACATACACTCTGCATGTTCGAGTACCAGAGACCTGAAACTCTAAATCAGAAAACTTCTTTCTAGGAGTCAAGCAACACTTAATAATAAAGAACTGCGATATTGTGAACCGAAAATTTATATTAATTTATTACGATGGTCATGCTTAACTCTAATTATACAACAGTCTGCAGTACTGAAGAGAGCAGCTACAATGCCAAAAAACACATTCAACCAGTTATGGAAGCAATTTCAGCAAGAAAACATACCAGATAATGTTTTGTCACCTTACACAACACTTGGTCTCTTTAGTACTGTAACTGCTTCTAAGTCATTCCTAATTGCCTCTGAGTCTGAACCAATCCATGTTGTTTCGTCCAGCTAACGCGAACTACAATGCTAACTAGTTTCTAACACAAGGCTGCATCCCAAATCCCTCTCTAACCCCTGATGAAGGGCACTACGTGGTGTGAAGAACAACTGATTGTAAACCCTAGAACACTAGTTTTCCATTTAACGCTATTTGGGACGCAATCCCAGAAGCCAGAAGTTCATCTATCTAACATTCTAAAGCAGAATGAATTGAAATGTATGGAAACACTTATTTTATTTTATTAAGATTTACAGGACTGTCCAGCACCTCAGTGGTTTATTCTCCTCATCATTTGGTGTCACTGTAAGAATTTAAAACAGCTATTTAACACTGTTAATTGAACTACTGTACCGTTAATTGCACTAACAAATAGTCACCAGCTCAATGCTACGGTTTCTCCAGTCGCAGAAGGTCACGTGGTGCTGCTGAAGCAAAAATACAAATGATAAACTAATTAAATCAATTAACAAATCATAATCTGTTGATAATAAATGGCTTTTTTTAATCAATTGTTGATTAAAATATACACTACACTCAAGGTCATGCTGTTATGCTGAATATCTACCACAGCTCTTTTGTGATACTGCTTAAACATGGACCCATAATCTGCAAGAACTCACAAAGTTCTTTATGGTTATAAACTGAGGCTGCTTTAGCAGATTTATTTCCCCTCACTAAGTGATTTATGAGGAACTAAACAGCTTATGATTATTATAAATCCGCTCTAACATTATCTTTGGCACAAACAGCTTTGTGTTACTGTCCTACTGAATACTGAAAGACAAAAAAGATTCTGATTTATGCCTCCCGTAAAATAAAAACCATATTTTTTTGTTCTTAAATGATTCCCAAACACACTATTTAAAGAAGAAGAAAAAAACCTAGTAGCCAGTGATTTTTCCAGGACCTAATCGTAGCTCCGCAACATACTGTATAATCATTTAATCCAGTGTTTAAAAGCATAGAATGGTCATGCACCATCTACCACAGCTACTGACCTTTTGATTTATTATGCTTGTACTTTGTACTGGACTACAGCTAGAACAGGATGTTGTGTGTTTATATATGTGTGTGAAGGCTGCGTCTGGTAAGAAGTCAGTCGAGAAATGGTGCAAACCACAAATTTGCAGGTTTTGTAAAAGTAAAACGGTCCAAGAGTTGCTGAGGAAGGGGGGAAGGAACAGGATGGAGATTCGGACAGTGGTTGGAGTGAAGTTGTGTGTAGCAGCATTTTTCCTGTCTGACTCTGAGACAGACTCTGCGGGAGATGCAGACTATGAAAATGAAGCAATTAACAAGATACTTTAACAACTTGTTATACAGAGCGGTTTAAATGGTACTGTATGGTGTGTATGTTCTTTAAACGTTGGGGTTTGCTATGTATGGACAAGCACACACTCACATCACACACACACATGTGCACACCCAGGGGAAACCTGATCTCAGGATCAATAACTGTTGGAGGGGAGAAATCAATAGGATCCAATGAGTATGTGAGGGGAAAAAAACGCCACGCTAATAGAGAATTCAGTAGGTCATAGACTCATTAACAAACATAGGGAAGAAAAAAAAATAGTCAGACCCAGAATAAGAAATAACATAGACTCTAGAGGACTGCTAATGACTGTTACACTTACCCTTTAACAATTAGGGGACCACAGAGCAGAACGCCTGTGGATATTAAACCAAGAACAAAGTACATCCTTTTCTGCTTTCCTTGCTTAAATAAAGATTTCCCTGTTTTATTTTCGCATCTTAACCATTAATGCTTTGACTTTACATTTGCTTTCACACCCAATTCTGGGCTTTGTTTTTCTGTAAGTGTCTAAAATGAAGTGGTTATTACTGGGTGTGACAGGAGTGATGGTAAGCGTCATTAATAATTTATCAAATATTACAATACAAATCAATTCAAAATGGCTATAAAGACAGTCTGTAAAATAATAAAAACAATCCATTTGTACATCTCTGTAGATACAATGCTTCACATTCGCACAAAGCAAATCAATCACAATTTGGCTGGCACAGTGACAGTCCACTGAGGATTTGACTGGAATAGAGAATATCTGCATACTGTGTGTGTGTGTGTGTGTGTGTGTGTGTGTGTGTGTGTGTGCTCATGTGGACATGTGTGTGCCAGCATATTATTAGAGGCTAAATCCCTGGACAAGACAGATTCGAAAAACACAGGGGACCGAACCAGAACCGCCCTCTCACCTGTCAACCCAAATATAAGAACACACACACACTGAAACCCCCTCTTCCGTTACTTTCACCCAACAAAACCCCCAAACCACATCCATCAGAATGTATAATAGTGTGCTGACTGGCTCCTAATTGCTCCAGTGTGCTCCTTCTGCCTTCCTTTATACCGCAGTCATCTCTCACAAATTCATTCATTAGATTTGAAGATTAATGTTCGAAAGCATTTGGGACTTGTCTGGCGTACCATCTGAGCTTGTTCCATTCTGTTAATCTTTAGTTGGACGACGCTCTTTGTGGTTGTGCTTTTTGACTCGATCACAATTGCATTAGTTTACGAATTAACTGTTGCTGTTAAGAAGGATGTTCTTGTTCATCTGATATGCAGCCTAGTCACTTAACCCATTCATGTTGTGATTACATCGGTTTGACTTTGTGTATCGTCATCTTTCACAGATCATACTTAACAGCTTTAGTGACTGAGATGTGTCATGCAATAAATACTAGTTTAGGACCAGCGGTAGCTCAGTGGTTAAGGCATTGGACTACGGTTGAAGATCCCAGGTTCAAACCCCACAACCACCAAGTTGCCACTGTTGGGCCCTTGAGCAAGGCCTTTAACCCTCAACTGCTCAGATGTATAATGAAATAAAAATGTAAGTCGCTCTGGATAAGAGTGTCTGCCAAATGCCTAAATGTAAATGTACTAATAAACATTAAAATAGAAGAGGTTTCCAATTTCCTTTAATTATTATGGGCAAACAAATCTGGAGGATGAAGACTGAGCTGCAGTATGTACACAGAAATAAATCTGCCTCCTATCAAAGAACAGAAAACCAGTGATGATTCAACGACTCATCATCTTGTAGCATCCTGGTTTATTTCTCAAATAAATCCTAAAATGGTATAACATCAACAAAAGTCATAGCCAGGCTTTTAAAAAAGAACCAATATTATTTTTATTAAAAAAAATAAATAAAAAAAAAAGCAGACTGCTGTACAGACACTTAACATATTAGTAAGCATGCAAAGCTGAATGCCAAGCTTAATGTAAGCTGTACATACAGGCCTAGTGCATGAACTGGAAGAGAGGATTATTCTATACTGACATTTGCCTGCGACTGTCACTGAGGATGAGCCTGATCAACCACCCTCATGCACAATAACCCAAGTCACATAAAATTGCACAATTGTCCTACTTATCACACATAAGCCAGAACCACTAACGGAGTCGAGGCAAACATAAGCTCGGTTTCTGTGTTGAAGCTTTAGAAGATTACACACATCTGTGAAACTGAGAGGAAAACTCGTTCAGCACTTTTAATCATTTAATTACCACACAGATAATGATTGACTGGAAATAAAACTATAATTGGCATTGATCAATGTACAAAAATGTATTCCATGATTAAATGAAAAAAAAAAGAAAAAAGAAAAAGTGTAGCTGTTGCAAAACCACATATTGACACAAGGACAATTGATTTCTTGGTGTGGTAGTAATGCCACCTTGTGTTTACATGGTGTAATGCAATCAGTCAATATGTGTTTTAATAAAAATATTTTTATAATATAATGTAGGTGGAGTGGTTACAGTAGCACTATCGCCTTGCACCTCCATGGTCCGGGTTCGTTCCCAAAATTTGGCCGTAGTGTGTGAATGGGCGTGTGAGTGTGTGTATGTGTGTGTGCCCTGCGATTGATTGGCACCCTGTCCAGGGTGTACCTCCTGTGATAGGCTCCAGGCCCCCCGTGACCCTGAATACAGTATAAAGCGGTATAGAAGATGAGTGAGTGTGTGATATAATATAATAATAGCGGACTAATGAACCAGAAGACTTGTGTTTGACCGCCATCTGGTGGTGGTTTTAAAAATAACACGTATCTTTATTCTTGAACCGAGAATATAGGCGACATTAATACGTGTGTTCTCGCCATCTAGTGGCGACATACTAAAATTGCAATTATATGATTTCGATACCATCTCTTTGTCTGCTTTATGTTTACAAGTCCTTCCCTGATTTTCTCTTTTGGAGAAATATTACTGTTGTATTACATAGAACAATTAATAGATTTTTTTCTCCGTAGAAGTAACAATGATAATAAAATTTCTTGCATTACGTTTCGATTTTGTTGGGTTAGAGGGCCTAAGTAAGATGCACAGATGTCTGCTTAATAGGTTGTTTTGTTGTTTGCTAATTGTTAGATTATATATAAATAGTATGATGTGTAATATATTAATATAATATTGATAATTTAATCAGCATAATATGATAATATCATATATCCATACAGTATATAACATATAGCAATTAATTTAGTACTCGTTTGTATACATTTTCTTTGGCTGACTCTGTGTATGTGTGTGTTTGTGTGTGTGTGTGCATATCATCCAGTTTATCCATGGATGTTCAACATGAAAATGTTCAGTCAGAGACTATTATGATTATAAATACATAGAACAGAAAAAAATATTAGTTTGCACATTTATAAATAAAAGACAAATTAAAAAGACACATACAGTAGGAAGGTCAAGAATTTGCAAACACAAAGTAAATCTAAACTAAAATCTAAAATACCCTAAATACAATATTTATGTTACAAGGACAATTTTGCTTAATTTGTGTATAATAACTCTGCTCACACTAATCATTCTAGCACTAACATTTTCTATACTGGCTACTTAAACCAAGAATATTACAACATGGCTTTATGCCTTTGCGAGCCATATTATTTGATACACATGCTTTTTCTTTGTGGGTGGTCCGAAACTCGCCAGTCATTTGCTGTTACAGAACATATAATTAATGTATTGTTTTATAACATGGAACTGCATAAATATAATTTATACAATATATAAAAGGTCGAGGTCATTAATGAGGTCATCATTTAGAATTTATCACAAAATACCAACCTTACAAACTGCTTCTCCTGCTTTTGGCCACAAGATAGCGCTACAACAACAATATTATCTCTATTCTGATTCTCCCAGTGAAGAACCAAAACCTACAGAACTGTTCATTCGACATTGTAACCAAGTTGATCTCATTGGGATGTGTTTTTGCACTTTTTTCCCCAGATATATAGCGACTGATCTTTAACACTTCGAATCTCAGGAGGCCGTATGGGGGGGTTAATGCTCATCACGTCTCCATGTGTCTCTGTCTGGGCAAATAGTCCTAAATGTCAGCCAGCATCACCCACTGTGAAGTGCTTCTATCTGAGTTGAGCTCTGACCCTGATATTTCCTTTCATGTGGGGGGATGTAAAGAGTGGTGAGAGACTGAAGTTCCCCTGAAATTCTCTCTTTTGTCCATCTCATTCTGCCCTAATTAAATCTGACTGGCATTACTGGAGGATGTTCACTAGTGGCACAGCAATAATAATAATAATAATAATAATAATAATAATAATAATTAAAAAAAAAAAAGGTTCATGTTGATGTTTCTGAATAGTAATAAATATTGATAAAGACTAGCAGTAATAACAGTAATAGTGATTCTGTATGAGTTAATAATAAAAACACATTTGAATATAATTGATACTAATGTGCTATTGAATCCCTCAATCTGATCATTCAGAATGCTTTGATTATTTTGATTGTCCATTTACTTCAAAATGAAAAAAGAGTAATGAGGAAGCAAATGCATACACTGTAACTGTTCAGGTGCATGTTAGAACAGTAAAAACATGTTTAGTAGACATTTCACACATTTAAAGTAACTATGAATCAATGAAGTTTATAATGTCATTCTTTGATAATTAAAAAACTCACCACAAAGTACTATATATACATTATAATAAATAATACATGCATATAAAATACATTGGTCATACACAGTACTGTGCAAATGTTTTGAGCCCTCATTCATATTTTGCTTACAAAGGGACAGACTATCTTTTCTCTTACATTTTAAGTCCAGTCCTGTACAGTACCTGAACAGTTTCAGATGGATATTTTTTTGCTTCTTAAGCTGCACATTGACCTGTGAATTATGCAACCAGGTGCAGATGATGACAGATGATCAGCCCGGTGATTAGTATAATAATCTTTAGGCACTTTGCTGCCTTCTGCAGTAAAACATATGATCTAATTTCATAATTGAATTTGATTTAATATGAAGAAATGAGGGGTGGCTCAAGACATTTGCACTACACAGTAAGTGCCACACTATTTATATAAAATATAAGAGCTTATAGAATCTTTAAAGCAGATTTCTATTTATGTATACTTTAGATTATGCATTTTATTAATGGAAACATTTGCATTGAGTAGGAATGGGGAGTTTTTCCATCAGGAATATCACATGGCTTCTGTGTGCTGAGGGCTGCTGCTTCATCCCTTTCCATGAAATATTCATCATATTTCTGCTTTTTCATTTTATTAAAAATTTGGTATTATCTTCCACTTTGAAAGTTAATGGAATGTACTGCACACCACCTCGGTACAGAATAATTTAATAAAGATCATTTTCACAATACAGATGAAAAAGAATTTCACTTCTACATCGTATATACTGTAACTACAAGTACCCACACATCGTGGTCTCGGCAGGTCTCTCTTATTATGCCTGCCCTTTTCAGTGCTGATGACAGACTTTGCACTTGGTTAGAATCTCTCTCTCTCTTTAGCTCTCATATTTTGACACACATGCACACACTAATTGCCTTGGTAAACACTTTGACATGTAAGCTAATTAAGAATGATCTCGTTTTTCGCTTCAGGTTTAAGAACCAAAACTGTTCAAAACAGAAGTGGCAATGAATGTTTAATGAGTAACAAACAGAAACAAACACAGACCTGCAAGAAGTGTATAGACATCTATAGTTCAGTGATAAAATGTATGCATTTTGTCCGTCTTTTCACATGTAACAAACCCATGTTTAAGTATAGAAGTGAGAAGCAGTAGATCAATCTGGATCTATGGATCAATCTAATGCTGAACTGTCACATAAACAAAAGGCTAGGAAGTTTGGAATTCTCAATTTCTATGATTAACAGAATTTTAGTTAAACATGACAGGTTGTGTGAAAATCTGTTGAACAACCCTCTCACATGATGCCTAGGCAAATTGTTGCTCTTAAAGCCGGTAAAGGAAACTCAACAAAGTATCATTAATGCATTAGTAGGTAAACATTACTATCTATCACATTTTGGTGTAAGCAATTTTATCATAAAACTATGGGTGTCTGTTTACTTCTTAGATGTCTGTATAAAAGTAGGATATGGTTTGTGTGAAGTACAGTGAATTGCTTTCGGCCCCTGACATAAATGTCAAATTTCATTTCAATAGTAATGACACAAGTAGTGTGAGATGACAAGCTCTTAAAGTGCAGGGTTAAAATTCAGTAAGCCATGGCATAATGTGTCTTTAACATTTGCATAGGACTGGTATCCTGAATATAGATAATTGACACACATACTTAGAATACATTTAAAAACTGAAAAATATAAATGTTAATTGGGCCATTAACCTTAACCAATAACCCTATACCATGCATAAATGAATAAATTTTAATGTACACAATATGGCTATAAAAAAGTAATGGCAATGGAAATGAACTGAAGTGTGTTCTGTAATGCTTATGAGTGTGAGGAGAAATGATATGAAGAAGAAGAAGAAGAAGAAGAGAAAGAGTCAAGAGAAATCATTGTACATATTTTTTGAAGACTAGAAGGGGTCTTAGAATAAATGTGGACCCTGTGTAATGAAGCATACTGTAGGTACTAAATCCATATAATTACTGTAAATTAGGGCTGGGCCGATAAACGATATCATATCGGATCGCGATTTGTTTGATTTTAAAAACGATGAAAAGCTCTAGACATTTTTTGCTCGATATGGATTAATCTAAGAGCCAATCACACAGCAGAACAACACGACAACAACCAATCAGCGTGCAGCTTGCGCGTGCCGTGCAGGTCAAAGTTAATTTCCTGCCGCACTTTGCGAAGCAAACTTGACACCAGGACGACCAAAAAAAAAAAAAATGAGTGGAAGCAGCGACGAAAGTGAATCTAACCTCGAGTTATTATCCAAAGATGTTGAAATTGTCGACAAAAAAGGTAGCACGAACTCCGTTATATGAACGCATCACCCACACGACCACACACAGAGCATGAAAATGCGGGCCGATGCTACTCCGTCAACTAGCAGGACTAGCAGTGGGGCTGTACCAAAGCAGATATCGATCGTGTCGTCTTTCGTGGCCATTACACCTTATGAAAGGTGTTCCAAAAGGAGCAAGGATATAACCAGGGCCGTTTCTAACTTTCTAGTGAAAGATACGATGCCCCTAAGCACACGAGGCTGAAGTTTAGCTCCTTATTCACAGCTTCCGATTCGTTTGGCTCCTTATTGCGCAGCGTCTCATTCAGCGGCTGAAGTTTAGCTCCTTATTCGCCTCGTTACTAACGGGAGTGTTCACGCTGGCCAAAGCTGCGCAGTTTATCAATAAAACATTATTTTGGTGGCTTAAACCATTCTGGTCAAGCAAATATGAACTATACAACACCTAGCAGGTACCCAACTATATAGTAAAAGTGAAATTGTCCTGGTCCAGATTGATAGCTCCATAATTAATTCCATTTTTGTTGTCATTGCATGCTTAAGCCATTATGTCAGTTTATTGGGGCCGTGTGAAATAACCTTCATTTAACTCTGAATTGTGGGATAAAAAGACAGCCCTAGTGTGTGTGGTCTAAATGTTGTTTCTCATTATTGTTTAAAAATCTCAAAACATTGTAATTTATCATCAAAAGATACTTTTTATCATCACAAACAAGTGTGTATATATATATATATATATATATATATATATATATATATATATATTTTTTTTTTTTTTATAAAAATCTTTGCCTTGTAAACATTCTGAGCATGTGCCTATAGTATCTTAATTTTTAAGGCCAAATCTGTCATCTGTTTTTGTTAATAAACTATACTTTAAAATGTAATTTAATGAACCCTTTAATTTTTGTGGCTTCAGTTTAATTTAAGTTGTTCAACATTGATGTTCAATGAATAATCATAGATAGTAGATAGTGTGTGTTGCCTTCAATTAATCAATCAAGTAATGCAGCCTTCATTCAAAAATCTCTCACTTGTGAGCATATTTACCGTACAAAACTTGTCAGTGAACTATGAGGGCAAAAAAAAAAAATCGTTTATTAATCGTAATCGAGTTAAAATGTTCAATTAATCGAGATTTTGATTTTAGGCCAAATCGCCCAGCCCTACTGTAAATGGCAACATTTGTGATCCTAATATTTCATCATCATGGACAAACTGATAATTATCATTATAGGTTATTGAAATATTTCCTTACATTTTTCTAATCTAGTTCAATATATATATACAGTATATATATATATACTCAGCAAAAAAAGAAATATCCTCTGACTTTCAACTGTTTTTACTTTCAGTAAACTTAATGTGTAAATATTTGTATGAACACTAAAAGAGTCAACACCATAAGACATAAACTAAAAATGTTTCACAATGTGTCCCTGAATGAAGGGAGGCTCAAAATCAGTCAGTACCAGTCAGTATCTGGTGGCCACCAGCTGCTTGAAGTACTGCAGTGCATCTCCTCCTCATGGACTGGACCAGATTTGTCAGTTCTTGCTGTGAGATGGAGGGATTGTGTGTTCCTGGTGTGACTCGGGCAGTTGTTGTGGCCATCCTGTACCTGTCACGCAGGTGTGATATTCGGATGTACCCATCCTGTGCAGGTGTTGTTACACGTGGTCTTCCACTGCAAGGATGATCAGCTGTCCTTCCTGTCTCCCTGTAGCGCTGTCTTAGGCGTCTCACAGTGCGGACATGGCGATTTATTGCCCTATAGCCACATCAGCAGTCCTCATGTCTCCCTGCAGCATGCCTAATGCACGTTCACGCAGATGAGCAGGGACCCTGGGCATCTTTCTTTGGGTGTTTTTCACAGTCGGTAGACAAGTCTCTTTAGTGTCCTGCGTTTTTAGAACTGTGACCTTAAATGCCTACTTTCTGTAAGCTGTTAAGGTCTTAACGACCATTCCACAGGTGCATGTTAATTAATTGATTATGGTTAATTGAACATGCATGGAAAACATTGTTTAAACCCTTTACAATGAAGATCTGTAAAGTTATTTGGATTTTTACAACATTATTGTTGAAATACACAGTCCTGAAAAAGGGGCGTTTTTTTTTTTTTGCAGAGTATATATATATATATATATATATATATATATATATATATATATATATATACATATAAAATTCCTGTAAAGCTGCTTTGTGACAATGACTATCGTTAAAAGTGCCATATAAATAAAACTGAATGAAATTGAATTTAACTGAATTTTAATATGAAGTGCCTTGCCAGTTCAAGCTTTTCCTTTGTACACTGCCCTCTTGTGGCTCAACCCAGAATAGCAGAAAAGATGCGGAAAAGCCATATGAACCTAATTCATTGTTGAGCAACAAATAAAAAGAAATAAATTAATAATAGTAATTATTGTTATTATTATTATACCGGAAAACTAAAGTAATAAGCTTCAGAAAAATCAGTATGTGTGTCCTGGGGTAGCTGATCTATCTATCTATCTATCTATCTATCTATCTATCTTGCATATAATTCATGGATAATCTGGGTACTATTGTACTGTACAGTATACACTGTACCATATACATGGCTCCTACGTAATATATTATTTTCACTGATATTTGCATAGGTTCTATTTTTTATACATATAACATGATGTAGATACATAATGTAGCAAAATGTACCATTCATACTATTATTTACTCATTAATATTTGCCTTTATTCACTGCACTTAGGTTTGCACAGCCTTGTTGTTTGTTTGTTTGTTTACATAATACTAACATATTCAACCTGCAACTACAGTCAAATGTTTTTATTTATTTTCTACATTCTAGAACAAGAGTGGATTTTTTAAAAATGAAAAACTAAGTAAGCCTCAGTGGCCTATATAATGGATAGGATGGCCACCTAAGCCAGGGATTGTGGGATTGAACCATCCTCTGCTATAGGAGTTTGTTCTATTCATTTACAGCAAAGGTGAACAGAAAAATTACATATCAGCTTCTAGTGTACTGGTGCAAATCTATTGTTTTCTCAGCATTCAGAGAAATGTAAAAGTTTCTGCGCTGATTGTGGATTGTGTTTTAGGTGTGTGGTGGTGATCCAAGGTCCAAGAAGAGAGAGAGAGAAAAAATACATTTTCACACACATGGCCTGAAAACACCGGTAACGCTATTTAAATCAATATATTACCCCACTGTTGTGATTTTGTCAGAGGGAAATTGTTCAGTTAATTAGCGTTTATCGTGGATATTAATATTTGCATCATTTTTACAACTCATGCTAATGTAATTACTATGCTAAGCCTCCTATTGGCTGATCTGTCCCACTGACTAAAGCATTTTTTAGAACCGCAAGCTACCTTGAGTGCTCCACTGCACACTATCCATCACAGCCTGACAGACTCATTTTACACATCTGTGGATCACTATAATAATATTTACGCCTCGATATCGCTGAGACATTGTAAAAATACTAAACTATAAGAATTCTAATATACTGAAAACCTAAAGTAAGATACAAAAGGTATAAGCCTCAGCACAAAGATGAGGGAAAAAAAACCCTCTTTCTACCCATGATGGTGTTACCTGGCAAAAATCTCCTGATCGTTTCGCACCTTCCATCATTAAACTTTTAGAGATAGTGCTGACTGGCTGTGGGGAATAATAGCATGAAGTGAAGCGTGACTGAGAATTAGGTAAGAGCTAATTCATGAAGACCTGAGTTCATTTGTAATTCTCATGCATACACACATACACACGCACATACACACACAATGTGTTTAAAAAAGATCTCCTGTCTTGATTTCAGTTATTACATTTTATGAGTAGAATAATGATGAGCTTTGAGCTGTCGCACGCCATTAGAAATGTGTGAATGTGGAAGAGCAAGGCACATCTCTCTAATCTCCACAGACTCCAAAGTGAACCGAGGAAAAAACAACGGACAAAAACATGTGGAGATCATCCACCAAAGAAGGCAAAGCGAACAGCGGGGAGCACGGCCGTCCTAAAGCCCCTGGGTTTACTTCCTTGATCCTGAGTTCTCGTTAATTTCTGGGTAAAGTTTTTATATGTTCTCATCGTATCTGTGTGAGTTTTCGCTGGTTCCTCCCACTTCCCCCAAAACATTGATTGGCTATGATAAATCTCCTGAGATGTGAATGTGAATGTGTGTCTTATCCAGGGGATCTTCTCACCTCAGGCTTAGTGCTCCCAAGATAGTCAGAATGAATAAATGTACAATCCAGCATAATAACAGCCCTACTGAGAATGAGCGTAGAATAATGGGAAATAAATGTTGTGATTTTGTAACACTGCAGTGGATGTTATTAGAGGATGCAGGCCTGCTGCAATAGCTTCATGTCTGCTGTGGCTAAAAGTACTACTAGTCATACTGCTGCAGCTGCTGCTGGTACTCCTCCTCCTCCTCCTCCTCCTCCTCCTACTAATCATAATAAGGTAGGCAATTTTATCCTGTGCTAATATATGGTGTATAGTATAAGACATCCATCAACTCCTCCAACTATTCTGTATTTATGATAACATTATGATATATCTGTACATATCATAAAACTGCAAAGTTGACATGTCTGTACATTGAAGATATTTGCGAAAGAATTCCAATGGGGTTTTCACAGGTATATGTGGCCGAGCTTGAAGTAACATATAGGTTTAGTTTCATCCAATGGGAAGAGAAGATCTGCTCATTTGAAATTTAAATGGAAAACTTCCTTTTATGGTAAAAAAAAAAAAATCTACCTTAAAAAATCATTAGTTCACCTCAAAATTCAACAGATGGCGCTTTATATTATTTAAAACTACACTTATGAGTGTGCAATTGAAATCTACTAAGCGATAAAAAATAACTGTGATCTCACGCCTTCATTCAGCACCAGTCATGGTAAGAGACGTAAATTCGGCATGAACAAAGTTACGGGCATATAGAGTATACAGTACACACACACACACACACACACACACACACACACACACACACACACACACAAGCACATGTATAATGCAGTAATATTTATATGCAATATGCATATATATATATTGGATATATGAGGATTTTGTGAAAATTGTATACATGCATAAATGTGTGCAAGCAAAGCCAAAAAGAAAACAGACATTAATTTTATCAAATCATTAGAAAAAATTTGGTTCCAATTGACTGACAAAGTGATTGCATAAAGGTAAAAACGCAGATGTTTTTCGTTTTCTATTTGGCTGATAAATAAATAAATAAATAAATAAACAACTTGAATGAAGGAAAGGAAACACCACCACAGATCAGAAAATTACTATAAGATGATAGTTTATTATAATGTCAATGAAAGAAATTTAAGTATTATCTAATGTGTACTCTTCGGATAATCAGATCACTTTTAGAGAATGTAAACATTGTCATGGTTTCGCCTGCCATGCAGAAGGCCCGGGTTCGATTCCCAGCCCAAACCCCAGCCACTGGATGCAGTGCCGGTCCCAAGCCCGGATAAAATGGGAGGGTTGCATCAGGAAGGGCATCCGGCGTAAAACCTGTGCCAAGTTGCAGTGCGGACTGGATATTCCGCTGTGGCGACCCCTTGTCGGGAGCAGCCGAAAGACCAACAACAACAACAAACATTCAACCAGGCATTTGTAGTTAATGTATGGTTTTGTTCTTATAAACGCACTCCCAAACACACCTGCGAGCCCTCTCCTTTTATTTTACTCTTTATTGTGATCTGTTGAGCATTTACTTTTATCAACAGAAGGCGAAGAGAGATCCTACTTTAAAAGCAGAGACCGGAAGGTCTTCAGGAACAGTCCCAGCATTGTGTATCAGCTAGATACTGGAGGTGAAAAAGCAGACCTTTTCTTGTGTTTCTCTTTTTTATCTAAACTCTTCCTAACAGTCACTTTGCACCACGCAAATGATCGCAGGAGATTCAGCATCACGCTCTTCTCCTTGCACTTATGGCCCCCTGTCCTACTGTAGCCATGGCAACGCATGGCCCCGGCATACGCCTGGCCCGGGTGGCACTCAGCCTGGGAAATCATGCTAATAAATAGCTTTATGCTAATGCATGGGCAGGCCGCCATTGGAGCTGCCAATCCTAATACACTTATTAAATTTCCATCAGATGCAGGAACAGAGTGGCCAGTCGGTGGCCCCCTGCACTCTGCCTCTCATGCCTTCATTTGCACTGTACTCTCTTTACCTCCCTCTCTACTTCTCAATTGGGAACATGTGGTGCTATATGGATGGCCTAACAGCAGCAGAGCCTAGTCATGTAAACCTTGCTGCCACATGCATAATTTGCACTTGGCATTGCAGATAATGTGTCATGGCCTCCTTCAACCCTTCCAGGAACTTCTGTATAAATAGTAAGGTCTACTGAGACACTCGCACACATCTGTTGGAGCTCAGTGTTCAACAGGTACTTTGCTGGATCACACACTTTGCATACTAACTAGCCACTGTACACAGAGGAAGAGACGCCTGTCACCATCTCAGGTCCAGCAGGGCATCTTCTCTCTCTTTCTCAGAGACACTGTCTGTTTCAACAAGCTGCTACACAAGCTAATGATCTCCTCAGACGATCCAGTCATCATTATAGGCTCCCGCATGCACCATAAAGTAGGAATAAAAAGAGATACTGCTTCTCCTTGCACACAATACGTCCGCCACAGCACCAACAACTGAGCTATAAAACGGAGGGATAAAATGCATCTGGTGCCAAATCAGGACTCTCAGTTCAACCCCTGACACTGGCAACTGATTGTTGGACTTTGGATACTCTTGTGCCCCTCATCACTGGCCTTCTCCAGGTTCCATTCAGCTTATTGAGAATTACTGACAGACAAATGTGATTATTCATGAGAAAAAAATTAAATAATTGCATATACATACTCAAGACAGAATACACACGAGATTCCTAAAAAAAATTCTGAGCAATCTTTAAATTCTGAGCTGACTGAAAATGTTAAAATCTGATTGTTCTGATTTCTTGATCAGAATGTTTTAAGTCAATTTGTCTAAATTCTGAGCTGATTGTTCACATTTAATCTGGCTGTTAATTGTAAGTTCTGTTCACATTCCAAGCAAAATAGGTGAATAAATCTCAGCTGACTGTCAAAATTCTCAGCAAAATGTTTATATTTTAAGTTGATTGTTCGAATTCCAAGCTGATTGTTAAAATTTTGAACCAATTCTTCAAATGTCAAGCTGAAACCATAATTTCTTTTGATTGTGTAAGCTGCTTTGCGATAATGACTTTTTCAAGCTAACTGTTAAAAGCTCTATACAGTACAAATAAAATGTAATTGAATTTTTTAAGCTAATTGTTCACATTTTTATTTGATGGTTTTGAATTACAAGATTATTGTTCCAATTTCAAACAGTTTATTCTGAATTCTGAGAAACTGTAATTCAGAATATCTCAGAATTTTGAGCTGGCTGTCCAAATTCTGAGCAAAAAGTTTACATTTTAAGCTGATTGTTCAATTTTGGAGGACGATGCATATACAGTATTCATTTGCATCCATTACATCATTTAATTTAATTGGACATTGACTCCCGTGACCCTGAATCCAGGATAAAGCGGTATAGAAGGTGAGTGAGTGAGTGAGTGAGTGGACATTGACTTATGATAATCCTTTTTTTTCAGCTTATGTAGCTCCATGATTGCTACAAAACAATTCTGTTTATGTTTTAATGACTAA
Organism: Channallabes apus; assembly: GCA_030522415.1. Lineage (NCBI taxonomy): Eukaryota > Metazoa > Chordata > Actinopteri > Siluriformes > Clariidae > Channallabes > Channallabes apus. The sequence goes on from CM060120.1 coordinate 19,535,447, forward strand.
AATATGAAATAATATAAAATATATCTTTTTATTTAAATAATAAAATTAGATTACATGTAGTTATATGTATATATATACATGTGTAAAATGTCTGTATTCGTGAGTATTGGGAGCTGTACTGTAGCTGTGTCTGTTTCTGATATTTTAACCTTATAGAGGCCTCCAAATTGCCTTCCTGCTCCATTCACTCTCCTATCCCAAGGGAACAGTGTGTGTGTGTGTGTGTGTGTGTGTGTGTGTGTGTGTGCGTGTGTGTGTGTGTGTGTGTGTGTGTGTGTGTGTGTGTGTGTGACTGACACTGCTGGCCCCATAACAACTTAATTAGTGTTAAAGTGTGAAATGCTCATTGATTGGCAAAGCAGCATTTCACTGCAGGACTCTACACAATGTCAGAATGAGCAAATCATTACACCTCACCTCACCTCCACCCTCCTACTCATTCTTTCTCCTATTATCTCTCTGAATATCCAGGCATTTAAAGTCAGAATTAATTAATCACTTTTGCATCATGGTCACATTTTAAAACAATGGAACTGTGTGTGTGTGTGTGTGTGTGTGTGTGTGTGTGTGTGTGTGTGTGTGTGTGTGTGTGTGTGTATAACAGAAACAGAGAGAAAGAGAATAATAATCATCATAATCTTGATGTCATGCATTCACATGCTGCAGATTATAATTTCCATGGCTGCACACAGCTGCAGGATGCAATACATTGGATAATAAACAATGGAGTTGCAATTATAGTGCAATAACGAGACTGATATCCTGTTTATGTATGTTTTACTACAGTGTGAAAGAAGGAACACATTTAAAAGGTCAGTAAAAATGTAAATGATTTTATATCCAATTATATTTTATAACAGGCTATTTCAACTAACTTTCCCTGACCCTTTGAATGAAGTGAATGAACTTGAAGATTTCTCCATCCTGGTATTCAGTGTGGGGAAATAATTTGTGTCTCCAGTAGGGGGCACACTTTTGGTGGTCTTGGTCTATATTAGGGTGTCTAAAACCCAAATAAAACTTACTTTTGCGTGAGAGAAAGGACCTGACGACCTGAGGTGTGCGGTCTTGTAGGTACTATGAGATAAGCGATTTTAAAATCTTTACATTATCTATGTCAATCAATCATTCTCAATCCTGGTCCTGGAGGATGCCCTGCTTTATAGTTTTAAGTGTTTTCCCAGCTCTACCACACCTATTTACAGTATACTGAGAGAAGGTTGTTAATTACCTGAGTAGTTAAATCAAGTGTTTTTGCAACATTCAAAACAGTAAAATCGGAAGGACAGGGTGTCCTCCAGGACCGGGGTCCGGAACTGCAGATCTGTTTGACCATAATATAAGTTAAACTGAAGGGAAAAAAAACTTTCAAAAATGTTTCATTTCAAAAAACCATTTTAAATGTATTAATCAGTTATTATGCTTTTATTCTGGTTATTGCTACATTGGATCTGGAGTCAGTTCCAATAAATCTGCTGAATGGGATGACAGTTCATTACAGGGCACCATTCACAAAAACATCCACGCACAGAGGACAATGTAGCACCAACCCATGTAGACACAGAAATGTACAGAAACTCTACAATGAAGGTGTACCTCAGCTCTTGGAAAAGCATTCACGAACATGTAATGACATGCAAGTTGGATTTATGTTTTGTTTCAGCTTGTCCCTAGTGGAAAATTTATGTAAACTCTATATAGAAGAGAAAGCCTTTTGAAAAGAGATATGTATGTGTTTATGTATGGGGTGTTGGATTCCTTATATTGCATCTAGAGTGTTTTTGCCTATTATATTTAGATGTACAAGTATAATAATTAATAAAACTCTCCAAATGTGACCAAACAGCATATCTAATAATGATGTGCAACGTGCAAATGAGAGTGCAGAGCTGAATATTCATACCCGACGTCTGTACAGGTCACAATGTTCCAGGCATTGAATACATTAGACATATTTTCTACACCCAATTATAATTGCTTAATCTGAATGTGGTAATCTCATGATTTACTTGTTCAGGTTTGAGAAGCTACATGTACAGTATGCATTAGTGTGCCGATTTATGTAATAATTACTATTATTTATTTAATTAATTAATAATAACTTATGATTTCACGTGCATGTAGGGAGGAAAAAAAGTAAGACGATCATTTGTGTATTAGAGCTATTTTAATAAATTTTTATCAATTTCTTTGCATTATGCATGTGACAGAGCATAAATTGTGGTTTATTAGGCTACATGTTATCAACAAGCATTCAATTTTAAAGATCATTACACATTATTTTGATGTAAAACAGATTTAAACAAAAAAACTGTTTAAATCAATAAACCTACACAAACACAATACATTTTGAGGACAAGAATTTGCTCTTGTCTAATTTGTCAGGATGGATGTTGCTGGTCGATGTTTTTCATACTATTTTGATTTTATATAAATGCCTAGACCGATTACTGTCATTCATGTACAGATGAAATAATGTCAGCAAGATGTATATAAGGAAAAAGAAAAAATGTTCATAAGTATGGAAAAATCAGCAAAAACTAGTTCAGAAAGAAAGTTGCTATTCGTCAACAACATTGAGACATTATTGAGAACACTTGTGTTAAATATTTGTTTTGTTGATTTTTGCTGGTGATGACAGACTACAGTATATCAGGAGCACAGCATGCAGTTAATTAGCCTTAGAAAACAGAACAAATAACCAACAGTAATTCAGTCACTAATTACACTCCAGGATTTTTTTTATATGGCTGGCAAATTGGTAAATTTCAGGTTTCATTTAGCTAGTTAGCTCAGTAGCAGATATAATTTGTCAAACATGGTAATGAACAGTGTTGGGGGACGTTACTTTTTAAAGTAATTAATTATGTTACAAAATTACTGTCTTTAAAAAGTAATTGCAGCATTACGTCCTGATAAAAGTAACTCGTTAGACTACTTTGCAGAAAATGAAAACTCCTTTGTGAGTCCTCATGCATGTTGTTTTAGTCAAGACCTTTAGAATTATTCTACCATCATCACTCAGCGAAGATATAATCTGTTAACTACTAATACCCCTATCTCACCTATGTGGTTTCACGCAGTAGCCGTAAGTACGGTTCATAATGATTCACAGTGAGTTTTGGCGCTGTGATTAGGTTTCCATCTTTAGGGGTATAACAGCAGGGGAGTGTTATCGTGGGGGCGGGGCTTGTAGGACGACTTACACATTGGGAATGACTGCTGTCTGGCTCACTGTTTACATAAATTGTCTGAATAACAGATTACATTTTTGAAAAGTAACTAAGTACTTAAATACTTAAACTCCCTAACACATTAGATTAATTGTTACATCAAAAAAGTAATCCAAGTTACTTTATAACGCATTATACCCAACACTGGTAAAAAAAAAGGCTGCCACATTTACTCACTCATTGTGCTTACCACTTTATCCCGTATTCAGGGTCGCGGGGGGCCTGAAGCCTATCCCTGGAGTCTTAGAGCACAAGGGAGAGTACACCCTGGACAGTGTGCAAATCCATTGCTGGGCACACATACAAACATACTCAAACACTCATTCACACAATATGGGCAATTTGAGAATGCCAATTAGACTAATCTACATGTCTTTGGACTGTGGGAGGAAACCCACCAAGCACGGGGAGAACATGCAAACTCCATGCACACAGAGACGTGTGGCCAGGAATCAAAGCAAGGTGCAAGGCGACAGTGCTAACCACTAAGCCACTGTGCTGCCCTGAAAGGCTACCTTTAAAGGTATATTTTGATAGTTTTTTCATAAATACATAAGTTCTTAAAGGACACAAGTCTACTGTACATAAGTTCTCAGTAATCTGCATTACTAAGAGGAAATATGGACACAGTATGGATACTCTGATGAGGTAAAAACAAATCTCTTCTTGTCTGTTCCCTCCAGTGAAACACAAATCTTTATTTCTTGGATATTTTTTTTTTATCATTCTAGGATAAAAAAAAGAAATTAAAATCACAGATGGCATAGTTGAGACAAAACTGTAAAAATTAAATGGAAATGCATTTTCAAAAAAAGAAGCAAAGCAAACAAGGAGTTAAAGTAACAACCCGCTTTTAGCCTTTTTAATGTATTAAAACAAAAGTCCATCCTGAAACAGATTAAAACACATTATACTGTATATGCATATTTATAACAAAATATGTGAGATTCTGCAGTAAATGTGCTGGCTGTATCATATTAAGGCAAAATCTGAGAAATAGTGGAGACAGCAAACACGCTCTTAGTTTTCATTGCAGCTATCTGACACAGTTGTGCTGAGGTTTGCCTCTGCTAGTTAGCACTCTATAAGATGCCAAGGGAAATGGCATTGACAGTGCAGTTAAGAGGAAAGTTGAAGTGTTGGAAGCTGATCTGTGGCAGAGGTGAGAGAGCAGGACAGAGTGAATGAATAAAGTGCTGCCGCATCACTTTTTTTCCCTCTTGGAGAGAGATGAAACGAGGTATAATTCCCACTGGCACCAATAACAATGACAATAATAATTATAATCAAATTAAAATCTGACCAGCATGTTGATAAAAAAGTTCTTAATCTTCAACTCCACAATGTGACCTGAGATTGTCATTAGAAAATGCACTCCACTGAACATATGAACTCCATATGTATTAATATCCAATGAATTCAGTGTCTGCGATGGATTGGCCTCGTGTCCAGTGTGTACCCTGCCTCGTGCCCTAAGCCTCCTGGGATAGGCTCCAGGCCCCCGCGACCCTGAATACAGGATAAAGCGGTAGAAGATGAGTGAGTGAGTGAACTTAGTGTTTTTTTTTATTCTTTATGTAAATATAAAGGACAAAATAATTTATACTTGAATAATGAAGAAATAATTCCAATATTTAATAATTTCTATGTGACAATGTAATTATTTCTGTGTTCTTATTTGTGTACACATCCAGGCTTGTGTTGAAGCTTAGCTTAGCTTTTTAGGCTATTAAAACATATTTAATTAGTTTTAATTTACCCATTGTATTTCCTTTGAAGTAAATATTTAACTTAGTTTCTTATGCTAACTACTTCAATTCAATTATTTGCATAAATGGCTTATTATTCGCTATATATGCTCACTGTATAGGGTATAAGAAAATAATATTGAAAGGGTGCCTTCACACAAGGCACAATTGCTTCATATCGTGCCTAAATATGATTAGATCACCCTCTTTAGTCCACTGCTGGCCAGCTTTTTACACTGGTAAAAAATTTCCAAACCAATGTATACTCCAATACAGCAGGTGGCAGTGCTCCTAATTAGTTTGCAACCTGCCAAAAAAAAAAAAGATATAGAAATACAAGGAAGCGGAGTTGACCTTAGCACTATGCCTATAATAGGAGACAATGGTAGGACAGGCCCTTTTGCCTGCCTTGCTACTTTACCAGCCCATGGTCATGTAGTGCAGATGATGAGATTTGCTCTTGCTGCAGATTTTGGCATTGATGTTATTTTTAATGTTCAAGTTTTATTCGAACCATGCCCATGTACAACTGTACCCTGCTTGAGATCAGCTTCTTAAGAGAACCCTGGCAGAGCGTTTACTCTACTCTAATACATGGAAGTCCCTGGTGTGAAAGCAGCCTAATGTCCATCGTAAATGGTGCCCTTTATGTCCAATACAACTTCGCACAAAGAAAAACTGCTTTTGACAAATGCTTGTTGGAAATGTTTGAGGACGGAACCCTTCTCCCCATGTGCGCCATTTGTCCAACACATTTATTTGTATGTTATACTGTATAAGGTGACTGTATCTGAAACATTTACATGTAGATTATTTGTTTCCCCTTTGAACAATTGAATCACATTTGATTTTTCAGTGTGTGTATATCTACAGTACAGTACTGTATGTGTGAGTACATGTAAGGTTCGTGGCCAGTGACTAGGGAATCACCCTAATTAGAATAAGAAAGCACAGGGCAGATGCTAGAGGACAATCAAGTGGACTGCTTGCCTAGAGGCCACCCGGGCAATGAGCATCCATGCGTGTCTGACACCGAAAAATTAATGAACTCAGCAGCAGTGTCAGAGCATGAGGAGGAGGCTTCAGGGGCACGACCCTGTTCCCTGATCCCCACATCATCAGCTCACTTAACCCTGCAATCGTATTGACTTCATGCTTGTTCAGATGTTTTCCCTAGTGGACATTAAATTATAGTTAAAATAATATATATATATGTAGCATGAAATATGATCGAGCCCATAGACGTAAATACGTCAGGATGATTCAGCTGAACCTTAAAACTCAAATTCGAAAACAAATATGTGAGGACACAATATGTGCCTCCTAATACTCAAAATATCTACACTAATATTCTTCACTTGACTGAAGAACAATTACATTAATCTCAGCCATCAATAACTCTTCTCTATTAAAGTGCCACCAAGTGTAGCCTACCAATAATTACATAGAGGCCAAATGAAATATTGGAGGCTGCACAGCTGTCATATAGCATTATATGATCACGTGTAGAAATAAATAAATCCATCTGACTCTCAGTCACATCACTTTCCAATCTGCATCCACATAATCATAATAGTAATTGAAAAAGTTGAGGAGCGATGTTGTTTGCTTCTGTGCAGCAAAAAAAAAAAAAAAAAAAAACAGTTTCAAGTCTTCTTTTCATGGCTTATCAAATATGCATGTAGATGCATGCTACAGTTTGATATTTCGATTATTATGTACATAATTCTGCATAACATTCAAAGCGGAAGGCTTTTAATACTCAGCGTAGTGGTGCGGCTGCTGAGGTTTAGGTTGGGATGCTGCGTATTGGTAAATGTGTGCCTATAGAAGATTGCTCTGAAGATTGAAATATATATGTGTGTGTGGTGTATTGCTATAGGATTGATAACAGAATTAGAGTGTGTGGGTGTGAGTGGCAGTATGTAGTATAGAGCTATAGAGAATCTGTAAGTGTTTCCATGTGTCTTATTAAGCTGTGGAAAAGCTCATTTCAGTGACCAGAAGAAGAAATGACAGTCATCTGCTTCTGCACACACATCTATCTGTGCTCGAGCTGTATTTACCGGCTGCCACTCTGGATGAGGAGAGGATTGTGGGTGTAGGGCTGTGTGTATTGTATATATGTTTGTGTGAGCGAGATTTACAAATGGGCTAGGAGGTCTATGTCAGCTTAATGGATAGAATTTTAATAAATGAGTCAAAGAATTAGCCCTCAACTAGCAGCCAATATGTACAAGTGTACTATGGTATGAGGAAGTCCCCTGAGATCAGCCACAAATAATAAAGCCTAATAATAAAAATAAATAAATAAATAAATAAATGGTTAATAAGGAAATATTTATATACAGTACTGTATGTTTAGAGACATTACACTATTGTGAGCGTAACGCGTATTGACCACTATGTAATAAGTACTGTAGGTTGATATTTATTACTGATTTAGTTCCAACTAATGTACTGTACAACATATGACATTCGGCTTTGTGTAGAGCTGAGCTGTAATCAGATAGAAAGTCTTCAGAGTAGTCCGGAAATTGTGTAAGGCTCATTTCATTAACCAAATTATATAGATTTGTATAATTATACAAATCTATATAATTCATATAGCAATCCTAGCAGATTTGTACTCACTGCAGGGTAAAACGAGACACAAAAAGAGAATACTGTAGTTCGTGTGTTAACCTCACAATACATAAGGTATAAGAGAGCAGGACTGGTGTATTTATTAAACACACAGACAGCTTGGGGCTACTTTCCATTCCAAATTATTCAGCTGGTTATGAATAAACATATTTGGGATTTGTGAAAGGAGTCCCCAGTGTTTCATTAATAATGCATACTGACCGCACCCTGTTACAGATTAAATAAGTGTCCCTCGGAGATATGACGTTCCCGAATAATACCTAATGGATCAAGAAGTGACTGTGCCAAGGACACATAACTTTCTCTTCCTGAAAATGGCATTTAAAAAAAAATAAAAAATTGGTGAGTATGTTTGTGCAAAGCCATTCTCTCACCACATAAGAGTAGCTCGCTAATTGGATTTATTTTATGAATGTGATTTTTCAATTACAAAGCGCTTCATTAGAGAGCATTAACATGCTGAATATTTTAGACTTTACTTCTTTTCTCACTGCCAGGCTTTTAGTCATAATTAGGAATATACACAAACAAAAGCATAGTCTACTGAAACATTGTTTTAAAAGCTGAAATCAAAAATATATTCCACTTAAAATAAAATGTTAAAACGCTGACACACATGTATCTGATCATTTGAGGATGATATTGCTTGTATTTATTGAATCATATTCTTCACTGTTCCTGTAAGTACCTATATATCTCATTTTATTAGGATTCATGTTTATTTGATGTGATGCGATTAGCCAATCACATAGCAGTAGCATAGTGTAGAGCAGAAAAGATACAGCCGCAGTTAATGTTCATACCAAAATATAATCTCAGAGACTTTAACCATGGCTTGGTTGTTAGTGCCAGTAGGTCTAGTTTGAGTATTTCAGAAACTGTGGATATCTTGGGATTTTGACACACCACCATCTCTAGGGTTTTACACAGAATGATGTGAGAAATAATAAAAAACAAGAAAACACATCCAGTGAGCAGGTAGCTGGACAGGTTCGATCTGACAGGAAGTCTAAAGTTACCCGAATAACCAAATAACTGTTGAAACATGATGAGCACAAAAAGCATCTTAGAATGCAGAATTGTGAAGTAGACATACTACAGCAGGAGAAAACCACGTCAGGTTCCACTCCTCTCATTCATCATCAGGAATCTGAGGCTGCAGTGGGCACAGGATAACAGAAATGATGCAGTTTAAACAAGTGGAAGAAGAAAATGAAAAAGAAAAAAAAAACTGAATGCATGGATCTATGTGTATATACCGTCCATCTGCTTACTATATACTTCAACAATGCACTAGTACCAGATATATAATGTACTCTAGTCTAATTTAAATAATCTGAGGATAAACTAAGAACATACCTCTTGTATTGCTCTTATCTTAACTATTAAGTCATCATTCTTTAAATTGATGACGTGTAATTTCGTATAGAATCTCCAAGATATTTTGACTGAGTGTATACCTTTAAATGCAGCCAGGGTATCTAAGTCAATGTAAAAGTGATGAAGCAGAAGCCTACTTGACTCCTTAGAGCACACCAACACACCTATTATCACTGCAGGGTTAGAATAATGCCCCATTGCTCCTGACAACAACATTACCAATTAGAGTATACAGGATTAGACCCCAGTGTGAAGGGACTTAAATTTTTTTGGAAAAAATGAAGCAGATGGCAGTAAATTATAGTACAGAGCTGGCCTTTTATTTAAAAGTAATACAACTAGTTATAATCCTATATAATGTGGTGATTGGATGGTTAAATAAATATGAATGCATTCTATACAGTAAGTATGCACATCATGGTTAAATGCATAGCTAGAGGATACAATACACCATCATACTGGTCTGTCATTGTGTCATTTATATGGATATTTTATTTAGAATGTTTGCGCATTGTTGGCAGCCAACCTAATGCCACAAAGGCATGCAAATGACCCGAGGTGGATGGGTGCAGTGCACGTGACTAAAGTAATTTATTGTTGCTATTCATTGCAAATTCATGAATTCATATTCTCCGTCATATTAGTCACAGGAATAAGCTGTCATGACAGCACAAATTTGATTTTCTAGATCCGAGTCAATTACGGTTCCGTATACACAGGGGCCACACGAGTGAAAGTTGAACAGCGTGAGCCTTTCAGTCTCGGCACATTACAAGGATGAGATGGGATCTCAACCAAATACACAAAGCCAGCAGCGTGTACAGGGCTTTCCAAAGGGCAGTACAGTATGTGGTACAGTGTGATGATAACAATTTAGAATTGTAATAGCCTGTTCAACCTAAAAAATATCAATCTGTTTGGGTCCAGAATGACCACAATTTTGCAAAGACAAGAACATTCCTTTGGGGTCTTAAAAAATGACAGCTATTCCATTTCAAACAAATGGAATTTCCTCTCAATTACCCTCAGCTGCCTTTATGAAGACTGGCGTAAAGTAACGGGACATGGAGAGAAACTAGAGATTGACCACATAATCCCCATAATTGTGCTGTGGTCCATGTCCGTGTAAATTCATTCACAATTCCCTGCATTACTGATTGGACAATATTGATTTTCTCCACCTTCAATTAGCTCCGGCAGGAGTCTGGATCTTCCTCTGACGGTGCTGAAGCTACAAAAATAGATGGGTGTCAATGATTGAGTCTGTGTGTTATAGACTCCCATAAATAGATTTGTCATTATGGACCTTTTGAACTGGAAAGACATAAGTAGAGAGACAGAATGCAGGTGCTCAGGGACTGGATTACAGAGGCAGGAAGTTAGAGAGTAAGCAGTAGAGAGACAGGAGTTAGTAGTTCGGAGACAAAAATTAACGCAACATGAAGACACAAGATGGGAAATAAGACTCAACAGCAGAGATAGAGAGAAAAGGTGGGATAGAATATACAGGAGCAGGAAGACAGTATTTGTAGCAAGACTATAAAAAAGAGAGACAACAGAGACACAGGAGCTAAGATCAGAGAAGCCAGACAGACAGACAGACAGACAGCGAGACAACAAAACAGACAAAGTAGAACAGAAGAGACATGATAAGTGGCTTTGAAGAGCAGAAGCCTGAGCAGTGTCAGAATATAGCACTCAGCACCCTCTTCATACACACACACACACACACACACACCATCACACATACACTCATCTCACACACACACACACACACACACACACACACACACACACACACACACACACACACACACACACACACACACACAGCATGTGTCCTCTACAAAAAGCTCTACTAGACGCGTCTGAATACAATCAGATGAGTCGACATCCATACACTCTTTCTTTAAAAATATTTTAGAAAGTTCATTATTATACCTATAGCATGATCACTTAATCAGCACCGTGACCAGAACATTCAAGTTTAAGTTCCTTTTAGCACATTCCTTTTTGAAGAACTCTGGAACACTATGAAACTCATCAGAGTCATATGAACATGTAAGATTTTCACTCGAGTATATCTGAGATTTTCATATTTATTAATCTCTTTTCTTTTGATAAGTTATATGAAAATGTTCAGCTTGGAAACAACTGGAATCAAAAACAAGTTGAATTTATGTTTTTTACTCTTTGTTTTTTGTCTCTCCTTTGCCTGTCATATTATTCTCTATAATGTACACTATGTAGATAGACAGATTGATTGACAGACAGACAGACTGACAGTCAGACTGATTGACAGATAGATAGATAGATAGATAGATAGATAGATAGATAGATAGATAGATAGATACAGTAGATAGATCGATAGCAGGAATGCTCTTTATTCCTCATCTGTGGCTGTATCAGAGGTGTACAGTATTGGGGTGACAGTGACCATACAGCTGTGTGTGTGTGTGTGTGTGTGTGTGTGTGTGTGCGTGCGTGTGTGTGTGTGTAAGGAGAGAGCAGTCATTACATTCCCAGCATGTTCAGATATACAAAAGCACAAGCAAAGACTTTGTCTACAGCACAAACGCGGCATGGGACAGAATTATCCTTCACTATCAATCAGTGGAAACAGACATGGTGCTTTGAGCACCGGCCAAGTGTGTGTGTGGTGTGTGTGTGTGTGTGTTATTAATGTTCTATAAGAAGTAAACGATATGAGAAACAACAGGAGCTCACGCGATTCTTCCGTATTATAAAAACTTCCAACACCTCAGAGATAAGCTGCTTATCTGAGCTGCATTTCAAAACAGATGTGGTTCCTATAATCTCTCTCTCTCTCTCTCTCTCTCTCTCTCTCTCTCTCTCTCTCTTTTCTCTCTCTCTCCCTCCATCAAACACACATGCACACCTCTCTATCGGTTCTGCCGGAAAGCTACAGAGGAGCGGGGAAAAATGCACATTCAGACCAAACAGAAAAGAAGTCATGAGACACTCTCCAGCTTACATAATGTCTATTAAGAGGTTCATCGTCCATCATCACATCAGTCGTCATCAGCACACGTTCAGGAGAGTCACTGAACAAAAGCTCAACACCAGCATGTGTTCTTGTGTAGGAGCTGTTTGTGTATTTGGGACCATGTGGTATTGATTTGAACAGTGCCTACTCACGGTATCAAGGTAAACTAACATCTCGTTAATTACCTTTACACACACACACACACACACTGCTCAGTCATTAGCCCATCTAAGGATGAGGACACAGCAGGAGCATCCCATTACACACACTGTTAAACTGCTGGCTGGAACGAGCACGCACATGCACATGGGCACTCACACACATGCACACACACACCTACACACACACACGCACACACACACACACACACACACACACGCACGCACACACACACACACACACACACACGCACGCACACACACACACACACACACACACACACATATCGAATAGAAGGAATAGATTTTTAGATTAGAAGTCTTTTCATATACGAGACTTTGAGGACAATTTGAACACCATTCCATTTCTAATTGTAATTGTAACAAGCTGTGAGCTGTTTAAAGTTATTTATTTACTTACTTACAAATTCTGATATATTGTTAGAGATAACAGAAATAAATTAAGCACGACTCATCCTTTAACTGATGTATCTTCACATCTTAGTGTTAAAAGTGTTAAAAAATGAGTTGACTTTTATACATTTTTATACATTTTTACATCCTTAAAAATGTGTCACGCTTAGATTAAAAAGGTTTAGTTTTAACTGAAATCTCGAAGGACATAAAAAATATTGATTTAACTTCTATTACAAAAATATTATCTATCAGGCAGAATATGGATAATAAAATATGCCAAGAGAAAAGTTTGTGTAAATGTTAATGTACTATGCTAGTAAAACTTTACTAGTGCACTTCCTTGTCACTGTTCCTTACAGTTAAAAGTAACCTTTTAAAATCGCTGCCGATATTTTATACTTTTTATGTACCCTTTACCTCCGCACATCCTAAGCCTCCCGACTCGTCCCCTTCCCTGATGTAAAACTGTATGTACTGACCGTTGAAGCCGGTGAAGTTGGCCCAGTCGAGCAGCGAGTTGTTGAAGGTAGGGATGGAGAGATTGTAGATGAGGTCTGTGCCATTGGAGTCTCGCAGTGTGTCAGTAAACAGGTTCATCTGGAGCAGCGTCTTGATCAGGTAGCGCAGCATCTCGGCTCCCGCTGCAGGAGGACACGCCGTCTCCCTGTCTTGATCTTCCTCTCTGGTATCTTGCTCAGTCGCTCAGTTATGTACTGAAACTTTGTTAATAGTAGTTCTTCTTAAATTAGATCTTCACTTTCTCAGGATGATTAAAAAAATGTCAATTCTGGATGAAAATCTGCGGGAAAAAAGTCTGATGAAGAAAAAAAAGTTTTGCTGTCCGATCTGAAACGGGTGCCTGTCTCTCTGGGGGGGGGGGGGGGGGGCTACAGTCCCTCTTTCACTTTTCTATTTTTCTCCTCTGGTGGAACATGCCAGCCTTCCTCCTCCTGGTGGTTTCTTTTGTTCTGGAGTCACATAACTCCACATACGTTTGTCCTCCCGCACAATAACACCTCGCCGGTGTGAAAGAATCCTGCTATCTGATGACCCTTCTGAATCACTGCTCTTTTTCCCCACCCCTCCCTCTCTCTCTCTCACTCTCTCTCTATACCTCCCTCCCACTCTCTCATCCCTCCCTCGCTGCTTCTCTCTCTCTCTCCAGTCCTCTGGCTTCCTCTGATGGAGTCCCTGGAGGGGCTCAGTAAAGAGGGAGAGCAGGTGCGTCTGGCAATAAATGTTTAATTATCGGATTAATAATCATCCCTAGAGGTGTAAAGAAACAGGAGATACACTGTCGCTGTCCTCTACTAGCTTAAAAAATAGATATACATGTGTGTATGAAACTATTTACAATGGCAGACTGATAATCTCTCTCTCTCTCTCTCTCTTTCTTTTTCCCTTACTCACACACACACACACACACACACACACACACACACACACACACACACACACACACACACAAATACAAACAAACATGAGACAGCATCTACTCCACCCTCTCTCAATGACGTGTTAATTACTGCCATGTTATGTCATTTTCTTCATTTAATGAAAACTGATTGTAACGTCACAAGAATTTCTACATCATATCCCATCTAATTTATCAAGAAGCACAATATTGGTTCATTTTTTTTTTTGCTGTTGTTCAAAAAAAATGAAACTTTAATGAACATGTGGTCTCTTTTCTGAAGGGTTCATAAAGCTGCGCTAGGCTTCCTTTTGTCTGCTACATTTGTCACAGTCAGCATTTTTTTTCCTGGTATCTGAAGTCATTTGTCTTAGAATAAGCATCCCCACCCCCAGAGAAAATACAATCAAAACAACAGATCTCTTTCAAACATCACATCCTAGAAATAAAATTATTTCCCTTCACGTCCCACTATATCCCTGTATGTGTGAGGTTTATTTCCTTTATAAGAAAGTCCAGGCATCACAGCAGGAGAGCTGAGCAATCTATTCATCTCTATGTATATGAATGTATGTATGTGAATATGTGTGTGTGTGTGTGTGTGTGTGTGTGTGTGTGTGTGTGTGTGTGTGTGTGTGTGTGTGTGTGTGTGTGTGTGCGTGTGTTCGTTGGGTGGCCGCACTGGTCCCATGTGCTATGTGTATGTTGGTTGACAGTCTCAGTGTGATTCTCATTAGTGCGGCCCTTCCCCTGCACATTTGCGGACAAAGAGATGCGTTACAGCTACAAAGTTGGCGTGACGACCCCCGGCGAGCGTTCCTGCTCTCGAAAAGGAAGTTTCCGAAAGCGTGCCCTCCTCCGCTGCCGATATTTTGTATTCATGAGCCAATCGTGCCAGCACTAGCTTTCTGTGTCACTATGCAGAGCTTTAAACAACAAATGTTGAACATGTATAAATTTTTTTAAATTAATGCATTTCTGTCAAATCTAAATCTAAATTCAGACGACGTTGATGATCATGTAGGGTCAACACTTTCCGATAATACGGCCTCCTTACACATCCAGGAAGTACAACATCCCATCAGTTATCATGTTTAACACTGGAATACCAATTTCCTGTACGATTTTTCAAATTAGCCTGACTTTCTTAGCATTATTACTCATGGCCTTCCAGACCTAGGGTGATGAGCAGTGGAACTGGTTGTTCGGAATCTGTTCCATACATTGAAAAAGGTATTCCTGGCATTTTCAGTCTGTCTGCTTGCGTTGAACCGAGTTAAATCATTCAGTCGGCCCTCTTTCTGCTACAGTAGTATTGTCCAATCAGGGCATGATACTGTGAAGACAAAAATACACAATCAAAATCTTTTCTTTCCTTTTGAGGAAGATGTGAGTTTATCCACGGTAAAGTAATGCCCGCTTGAGGACAGTGATAATTTTACCTTATAATGTCTTCTTATTGTAAGAAGCCAAACAAAATTATAACTTCCATTTCAGGTTTTAAGGCGGCACAGTGGTGTAGTCGTTAACACTGTGGCCTCCAGGGTGGAGGGTTCATTTCCTGCCTTGCGTCTGTGTGCATAGAGTTTGCATGTCCTTAGCAAGACATTGCTAATCGATTAGGCTAATTGACTTTTCAAAGTTGCCCAATGATGGATTAGCACCCTTTCCAAGGTGCCTGGAAGTGCCTTAAGTCTCTTAAGATCTTGTACAGAATAAGCGGTATAGATGAATAAAAGATTAATTTCAGGTTTTCATAATTGTACAACTTTCTGTATATATATATATATATATATATATATATATATATTTTTTTTTTTTTTTTTTAAGTGCAACATTTCTTTTGTTCATGTTCATCTGATATAGATAATAAAAACTAAAAACAAATATGGATTATTTTGTGCAGAGATGCAGTATTTATATGTCATCCCTTTATCATGAGCTGTTACTGCAACATTAAACATCATATTGAACAAAAGTACTTTATGCGGTATGAGATATAAATGTCAGTGCTGATAAATCAATCAAGGAGCTTCTTCAGAAGTGAAGACATCATTTCACCCATTTTTGAACAAACCCAGTAGATTGCACTAGAGTCAATACTAGTTTATGTGTGAACAGATACATAACCACTAAAAAAAGAAGCTCACACTATCAAGTGTCTGCAAAGCACATCAATGATGAAACAACTTCTTCCTGAGACCCAAGGGGCTCAAGGGGCAATGAAACATTGGGGTTGATATTTATACTGGAATGTCAAGTTGCAAAAAAATATAAAAATCAGCCAGTGGTGTGCTTTGACTAATTTTTACTAGCAAACAATAACAACCTGTCTGAGGAATGGTGCGGGAATAATAAAACCAGTCAACAATAAAAAGTCACTGGCTGGCAGAATATTATGATCTTGTTACAGTAATGTAGTCCCAGGTGGAATGGGAAATTGTTCTCCAGTGGCACATAAGTCCCTGATACAGCACTATAACTCTACCGAAAGAAGAGCTTTTAATTCAAAACTTACAAATCATAATTAAATTTTCTTTCAAATACTGACCCGTATACGTAAAACACCATCCTAGTTGTTCCAGGGTGATACAGCTGATACAGTGTTACAGTATGTGTTACTGTATTCAGGGCGGCACGATGGTGTAGTGGTTTTAACACGGTCACCTTGCACCTCCAGGGTCCGAGTTCGATTCCCGTCTCTGTGTGCATGGAGTTTGCATGTTCTCCCCGTGCTTGGTGGGTTTCCTCCCACATCCCAAAGACCTGTAGGTTATATAATTGGCGTTCACAAATTGACCGTAGTGTGTGTGTGTGTGTGCCCCGTGATGGATTGGCATCCTGTCCAGGGTGTACCACACCTCCCCAAGCCTCCTGGGATAGGCTCCAGGCCTCCCGCGACCCTGAATACAGGATAAAGTGTTAAAGATGATGAGTGAGAATTCTGTTCACAAATAGAGCTGCTGCAAGGTGCTTGTACTTTTTTCTTTTGTGTTTTGTCACACAAATTCACAATAGTGTATAGTTTATAGCTAACTGTTTGCACTGATTCTTCCATACAGAACTGTTCTGTATTTATTAAATATTCCTGCCCGTATGTTGTCCTGTGTACCATGCCGCTGCATTATGTGTCACACCGTGATCTTAAATGCATAACATTCTGTTCCTGTGTAGACAAGGTACTGCATATGGAGCAATGACTATACAATCTATTGATGCAAATAAGTACTAGGAGACAAAGCTGGACTGACTCAGCAAGACAAAGTACACTCCTGGTGGTAATGAATATGATGCACAAACAAACCCAAAATCAAAACAACTGATTTTCTCACAGCAAGCATCAGTAGAAGTCTCTAAGAGCATCAAAGACACAAACCGACTTGTGAGACTTCAATGTTTTCACATTACCAGTCAGAGGACACTATCCGAATCGAACTTTCATTACGACACTCCTCCACTTTGTCCCCTGAAACCACAACAATTAGTCTGACTCAATTAAATGACAAAGATACTGTAGAAAGCATCACCTCATTGACCAAACTTTGCCAGAAAGCAATTGGTGAAAGGTCTTTGTTGATTTTAAAAGTGTTTGACTTGTTCTCCATAATGAAGCTGCCAGACATTGTAATTTGTGGTTTGTTGTGAGAGATTGATTGCATTGAACTTTGCGCTGAGCTGTGATTCTGTGTCCCTGACACTGGAAGTGAAACACTGGTGTATGTAACCTTGTATAGGGTTTGTTTTAAAGTTTTTTTTTTGTTTGTTTCACATATACACTGATTTATGAGGGGAACGATAGGTGGCAATATTGACATGTTAGCACACACACAGGAAGCCAAGATAAACACATGCGCATCCACATGCCACTCTGGACATGGTGCCATATGTAGAGATCGCTGTGTTTGGCATGTGGTAATAGGCAGTGTGACTCTCAAAAGACCTGCAGCTGAGATGGGACTGATCAGTGCCAGCATACCAAGCTGTGCAAAGGCCTTCTGCCATAGCCATGGCACTATGCTGAGATGCTGCTGCTCCGAGTGTCCCCATGGAGTCTGGAAGTGTGTCATAAATACAGTGTCTGTATTTGTGACTATTCATGGTTAACAGCTTGTAGTTGAAAGACAGCCTGGTGGTCTCAAGGTGCCAGAGTGCAGGTGTGTGTGTTCGTCTGATTGTGTGTGTGTATATGTGTGAGATAGTGTCCGTTTTCATGGCAGCAGGCAATGCAGGTGCAATGTCGCGCTCCCACAGCTGGATCTAGAGTTTCCAGTAGGGTAAAGCTCTTCCTGTAATTGGGCTTCTTTTGGCACTGACACAAACTGAATTTAACCTTTGCTTCTTAAGCATTTGGTCTCTTTTGTCATTAGGCAGCACTGCCCATATGCCAAGTTGCATAATTTGAGCCTTATGACTTGATCAGATCCCCATACAGACGCCAAGGGAGGGTCCAGGAGCAAAATGTTCACTTTTAAGAAAACGAAGTCACACTGCTTCAGTCATTATCATTGACATTATCATATCATTGACATCCTGCCAATCTGGGAAACAAAGTAAACATCATATCACAACTTCCCAATTATGCCCTAATGCTAATATGCCCTTGTTCTAATTCGCTCTTTTGTAGATAGGAAATTGGGGAGGCAGGCTGAGGTGACAGGGGCAATATGTAGGGGTACCAGGGGACTACCCAGCCTCTGGAGACTGAGGATACACTTGAGGCCAAGGGCTAAGAAGTCAAACAAACCCCCAGCTTTAGTCGACCCTTCTTAAAGCCAGAGCAAACACAGGGTAATCGCACAACAAAACCACAATTAGTCACAACCCTATGCATATTAACTCTATACACACGCTTCATTCCTTCTGTTTAGATATTTGCATTCTCATGCATTTTTCACATTGAGATTCGTTTTTTAAATAAAGAGCTAATCTGCAAAGATTTGCAAAGCAATCATTTAAATATGCATAGGGCATGACTAAAACAGGGCGATGAATTTCAAAACAGCACACAAGGTGTGTACTGCACATACATGTCTGCACATACATTGGGGCATTATTCATCTCGGTGGGATTTGAGCGACTTGCCTTACATTGGCAATGTGCTACGAGATGCACTTTCCACCTATCAGAGTGTCTAGACCTGACAAGAGCACGGTTCATCTCAATCAGCAACACAAAGAGATACTAGGGCGATGGAAGAGTACTCTGTATTGATTGTTACAGAGAGATGAATTATTTGCTGGCTCTGCCGTTTGAGAATGGGAGAAGAAGAGTTGCATGATCAGCTTTGCTCATGGGAACGTGACATTCAGCAACTTGCAGAAATACACAGCCATGGTCTGCAGGTCATTTAACCTTGTGGAAAATCAATGCGAGACTGACCAAGTCCCTCAGAAAAGAATCAGCTCATTCTCAGACTGACCTGACACCAATGTAGGCATTAGTATTGAGTGGCAGTACTTACAAAGCTTTTTTTCCCCCTGTCTACAATGCTGCATTGACTGCTTTTCAGTTCTTTAGGTCTTTGACTCTGATCTATTGTTTTTGACATATTGACGACATACCATACAGACCTTTGACAGCTATGAGATTCTGGAAAATAATACCAAGATGGTGTGCACACTGGAGAATCATATTTCAGAACTGAAAGTGAACAATACATGAGTAAATGTCATTATGATCACATTATAGTTATTATGAGTATTAGACAGCATCAATAAACAAAGAGAAGAAGACGCTAAGATGATGCTGTTACAATCTCACAATCAGCAAACAAAGGCACCAGCAACACAGCAAAATATTTATCTGCAAATACAAAGACATCAAACCGCCCACAGTGTCTGTTAAGACAGTGTAGACAAATCAGATACAGGCACCATGCATCACCAGTCAGGCTTGGCCAGGGCTGTCCCATGGCAGCTGAGCCCCTCCTCAGGGCTGATGGTTCGGCTGAGTAACAGGTAGCATCCCCAGGTGCTAGAGTCTCATTGGGGGTCGCTAACCCATTGCGTTTGGCACTAGCAAAGCTGAGCTTAATTAGGCTGAAGGCAGCCCCTATTGGTCTGTAATGGGCCAGTTTGTGAAGCCAGAATGGGGTAACTAGAGGGAAGGAGGGAGGGATTGGGGTTTCACTCATCCCTATTCTGCATTATGGATTTCCCCATCTGGCCATGTGACGGATGCTCGGCCAAGAGTCAACTTAAACAAAGATGGAGAGAGAAGGGGGGGCGTTTCCGAGATCAGACGCTGAATTACGGCAGCAGTCACTCAGTCATTGTGTGGCTGATAGGCTGGGCATTCACAGCTGGGGCAACCCAAATTGTTCTTTTATTCTCTTTTATACTCCTTTTATTGAAGCCAGAGGGGCAGGACAATGATTAACAGACTGCACAATGAGCTGGCCTCATTGTCTGCCTTTCCTTAGCAATTTATTTTCCTAATTTTTTGAGCGGCTCCCCCATTCCAATGCCGAATGGAGACTCGCTTGGTTAACTGTGTCCACAGAGATCAGGCTCTGGAAAATTAGAAGTCTCAGACGATGAAGAGCCCTCCAGTGATATTAACAAATTGTATGTGTGCTTTAACCCATATGGTTTTCATGAAGTGTGGCGAGAAGTTTTATTAAACCATAAAAATGGAAATTAAATGAGTAGCATTATCAAATACACATCCTTGAGTAACATTTGTTTAAAAAGTTTGCATAAAACTAGTAAATAAGACAAATATAGTGCTGCATTGTAAACACACACATTAATAAAATATACATACAAAAAAAATTTCACTCTTTGTAAAAAGTAATCTAAATAATTTAATGAAAGTTTAAAAAGACAAAGGTAGCATGTAAATAAGAATAAAAAAACATATGGTCGTGTCTGTTCTCTATTCAGTATTTCCTGTTTTCCTGTGCTGCCCTTCTGATGTCTCTTTAGGAATAGAGAAGAACGCAATTCACCCCCATACTTGCCCCTTAATTCCTCATTCAAAGGACTAGGTGGTCATTAGAGAAGAAGCAAAAGGCTCCTTATTAGTTGAATAAATGAAGGAGAAGGCAGATCATGCTCTGTGTCCTGCTGTGTTTCCTCAGGCTGCGATCACCTCTCTTTCAGATCTCTCCCATTAAAATCATTAAGATGCTGGGCTGGAGATCAGAGCTAATGATGGTAAGAGGAAATAGTGGCATCATAACTTTGTATTGTTTTCATTTAGTTCAGGTCAGAAATTTAAGGGACTGACTTCTTTACTAATCGAAAAATTTAAACATTAACACCAGTTGTCTTGCAATAGTTTTCCTATATGCAGTAAAATGAGCGAAACTAGTATTGATGGAAACATGAATGGAGTTATGTACTGAGGATTAAAGGAAAAACTGAATCTGTGGACAGGATAGATGTTTTAACAAGACAACAGCAAATGTAAAAAAAAAAAAGAAGTCAAAGGTGCCTTTCCTGCCGAATCCCTGTACACCTGCACTATTTCCGTTTCTGCCCTGATCTCCATTCTGCATGCCCTGGTGGTGGTGTCAAGTCATTCTACCAAGATGGGGAGTTCTTTTCCTGCCAATTTATCAATGTCATCAGAATCTTCAAATGAAGATTGGTAATTGTTCTGCCTCAAATGCTGACCATGCCCTCATCCAATGCGTCTGTCTTGATTTGCTCTTGAAAAATGTTGGAGAGTGTCGGAAGAGTAGACACTCCTATTGTGGAAAACTGCACCATTTCGTACAGTTGTTTGATGATTTGTATGATTTTGGGTACTTACTCATTATTGCCCATAATATGATATACCCTGTCAAAGACTTTCTTAATTGCTCTTATAATACTGAGGAGGAAGTCCTTTGTGAAGAAGTTGATGCAGCAGTTAAATCCTTGAGAAAAGGTTAATTAGCTTGGAGTCAACACCAGCAGAACCTATCCAGGAAGGATGACAAGACACGATAAGCATCCTCACAACTATCTGCAATAAAATCTGGCAGACTGGAGAATGGCCTACCAAAATTACCGCACAGTAATCCTGAGAAGTCAGTCTAGCAAGGTCCTTCTGAAAGTAATTTTGAACAAACTGAAGTCCCAAAGAGATGGATCATTGCGGAAAAAGAGGTATACTTTAGAACACAATGCAGCTCCAGATAGTATCTTTTCAATCTTAGAAAACTCTCTAAAGTAGAGAGAAATATCTACTGTACAATGCCAATGACATTTGTACCATGTATTTGTAGACTTTAAGTAATCCTTGTCACCAGTGGTCCTGTGGTTATACAGTACTGAGCAGTATTCTGTACGAGTCTGTCTAGGATCTCTTTCTCTTCAGTGAGGCCATTTCTGGTCTTGTTCTGTATAGTAGAGACCTTGGGTTGTTTGACAGTCATTAGCTCTTTAATTGTCGGGTTTGTCAATCCAGTTCTGTTTTGCAATCTTCATGCCTGTCTTTATGACTGTCCACTTGCCTGTACTTTGCAACTCCTTCCTGTTCCATTTTCTTTTTCTTTAGTTCAATTCAATTCAATTCAATTCAATTTTATTTGTATAGCGCTTTTAACAATTGACATTGTCTCAAAACAGCTTTACACAATCAAAAGAATTATTTAAGTTGTATGGAATGTGAATGTGTATGAATCAAAATGGTCAGATAGTCCCTGGTGAGCAAGCCGAGGGCGACAGTGGCAAGGAAAAACGCCCTGAGATGGTAATAGGAAGAAACCTTGAGAGGAACCAGACTCAACAGGGAACCCATCCTCATCTGGGTGAAACAGATAGCAGGAAATGATCTGCATTTCTACAGTGTGTTAGGTGGCAGGCAGTTCAGCTATAATAGTTGGTGTTAATTGATGTTAAAATGGAGTCCAGGTAGTTATTGGAGACTCAGATAGACTCGTAGAAAGTTCCAGTCCTGAACTATCGAATTGTCAAGTCCTCAGAGAAACAGCTGACAACACCAGTCGAGGCCAGAACCGTCTTCTAATTAGATAGAATCATCCCCAGACACCAGACGCATCCCAAAGAGACACACGGGGCATCCATGCGACGAGACCTCCAACCAGAAACGGGGCACCAGGATGGATCAGACAGGTCCGGAGGGCAGAGGGAGTCTGGATCACTGGCAGCTCAGGAATGACATGTGTAGCTCGACAGAGAGAGAGAGAGAAAGAGTGAAAGGGGGAGACCGGGGGAGAGAGGAAAGAGAGAGAGGGGGAGAAAGAGAAGAAGAGGAGAGATGGCAGTTAGGTATGGTCACAGTCACATAATGTATAATGTGAATGTATATTTACTGTAGAGTGCAAGCAGGGACTCCGGCAGGACTAACTATGACAGCATAACTAAAATGGAGAGCCAGAAGGAAACACAAACATGAGGGCTCCCTGAGATGTAAAACAAACAATCACCTCACCGTCAACAAACCTGAGTGATCAAATGAGAGTGAGGAAGACAGCATCTAAACATACCAGTTCACCGTAATACTCTACGTCCATGAGTCCCCCAGATCTGCTCCTTTACCTATGGCAAATCTATTTATAAAAATGCTTGGCTAAATAAATAGGTTTTTAGCCTAGACTGAAACACTGAGACTGTGTCTGAGTCCCGAACACTATTTGGAAGACTATTCCATAATTTTGGGGCATTGTAAGAAAAAGCTCTGCCCCCAGCTGTAGTTTTCATAATACGCGGTACTGACAAGCAGCCTGCATCCTTTGATCGAAGTAGGCGTGTCGGATCGTAAGACACTAGCAGTTCACTCAGATACTGCGGCGCGAGACCATTTAATGCTTTATAGTATGTCAAGAGTAGTATTTTAAAATCAATGCGAAATTTCACAGGGAGCCAATGTAGTGAAGATAGGATAGGGGTGATGTGCTCATATCTTCTGGTTCTAGTGAGGACTCTCGCTGCTGCATTCTGGACTAGCTGAAGCTTGTCTATGCACCTAACAGAACATCCAGACAGTAAGGCATTACAATAGTAGAAGTGATAAAAGCATGAACTAGTTTTTCTACATCGCTTAGCGACAATATATTTCTTATCTTAGCAATATTTCTGAGGTGAAAGAATGCTATCCTGGTGATATTATCTACATGAGCTCCAAATGAAAGGCTGGAATCTATAATCACGCCGAGGTCTTTTACTGTTGCACTTGATGGAACAGAAAGGCCATCTAAAGTTATGGTGTGATCTAAGATTTTACTCCTAGCTGTATGCGGTCCTATGACTAGAACTTCTGTCTTATCCGGATTAAGCAGAAGGAAGTTAATTAGCATCCAATTTCTTATGTCCTGCACACATTGCTCAACTTTAGTAAGATGGTTTTTCTCATCAGGCTTTGTTGAGACGTATAACTGTGTGTCGTCAGCATAACAATGAAAACTAATACCATGCTTACGGATTATGTTGACCAGAGGAAGCATGTAAAGGGAAAAAAGCAGTGGGCCTAAAACTGAACCCTGTGGAACGCCAAACTCCACTAGAGAACATGCAGAATAATCACCATTTAAGTCTACATACTGATAACGATCGGTCAAATAGGATCTGAGCCAGGAGAGGGCTGTACCCTTAATTCCTACTACATTTTCTAATCTGTGAAAAAGAATAGCATGATCAATGGTGTCAAAAGCTGCACTGAGGTCGAGTAATACAAGCATAGTTACACAACCCTGATCAGAGGCCAATAGGAGGCCATTTACTACTTTAACGAGTGCTGTTTCTGTGCTGTGATGAGGCCTAAATCCTGACTGATACAGTTCATGTATGCCATTTCTATGTAGATATGAGCATAGCTGCTCCGCTACTATCTTTTCCAGAATCTTAGAGATAAAGGGGAGGTTCGATATTGGCCTCTAATTGGACAGCTGACAGGGGTCGAGATCAGGTTTCTTAATTATTGGTTTGATAACTGTTAATTTAAATGATTTTGGAACATAACCAATGCTGAGTGAGGAATTAATTATTCTCAACAGCGGTTCTGTTATTACTGGTACTATCTGTTTAAGAAAATGTGTCGGTATAGGATCTAATATACAGGTTGATGAATTTGCAGAAGAGATGAGTGAAATTAGTTCATTCTCTTCAAGGGGAGTAAAGTATTCTAGGTTCGAATCTGACATGGCTAGGTTAACATCTGTATCAATTACATTGTTTGGTTTCAAAGCCTCAATTTTATGCCTGATATTTACAATTTTATTATTTAAAAAGTTCATGAAGTCCTCACTATTGCATGATGTTGTTGTGGAGATTTCTGTAGTGGTCTTATTTCTGGTTAATTTGGCTACGGTATTAAATAAATAAAAATCTAGGATTATTTTTATTTTCTTCTATAAGAGTGGAGAGATACGTTGATCTAGCTACACTAAGAGCTTTCCTATAGTTCAGGATGCTCTATTTCCATGCTATTTGAAATACTAACAATTTAGTTTGACGCCATTTACACTCTAATTTCCGAGCGGTCTGTTTTAAAGTGCGCGTGTGATCGTTATATCAGGGAGCGAGTTTCTTATCTCTAATAATTTTTCTTTTAGCTGGAGCTACATTATCTAAGGTACAACGAAATGTCGACTCTAAATATTCAGTCGCCTGATTGAGTTCTGTGGGGTCAGACGGTGACCTAATCGAAGTTGGTAACTCTGGGAGATTACTGATAAAACTCTGTGTGGTAGTTGATGTGAATGTACGTTTAATACGGTAGCGCGGTGCTGTGCGTACATTATCACTGTGACACACTTGAATGGAGACAAGATAGTGATCTGAGATACAGTAATTTCAGACAGTGGAATTGTGAATACATTTCTTATACTTAATCCGAAAAATATTATTAAGTCTAAAGTGTGACCTGCTTTATGAGTGGGTCCTACTACACACTGATTTACGCCTATGGAGTCCAGTATGGACATAAATGCTGTTCTCAGAGGGTCTTCTGTATTCTCAAAATGAATGTTAAAATCTCCAGCAATTAACGCTTTGTCTACAGAAACGACTCGGTTTGAGATGAAATCTGCAAATTCACTAAGAAAGTCAGAATACGGCCCTGGAGGTCTGTAAATTATAATTAGTGGAATCGACTGAGCTGACTTAATATACTTAAATACACTTATGTTACTATAAAGAATTTCAAATGAGTTAAATTTGTGTCCGTGTTTTTGTACGATAGACAGATTATCATTGTAAATAGCTGCGACGCCTCCTCCTCTACCAGTTAACCAAGGCTGGTGTATGTAGCTGTATCCAGGAGGACTAGCTTCATTTAGAGCTACATACTCATCCTGTTTAACCCATGTTTCAGTTAAACAGAGTATATCAAACGCCTGATCTGTGATAATTTCATTAACAATAACCGCTTTTGATGCGAGAGATCTAATATTTAACAGTCCTATCTTCAGATCAGAGGTGCCGGCTGCGCATTCAGTATGATCCGAGTTTGTGGTCTTTATGTTAATTAAATTATTAAAACAGACTTTCTGAGTCTTTCTACATTTTTGCTTAGATCGGGGAACAGACACAGTCTCAATATGGTGAACCCTGAGTGACGACTCTATGTAGCTAGCAGACGGTTGGTTTAGCCTGTCTGCTCCCTGGCCTGGGTTCTGGATTGTCACCGATTAACTAGACCTCTACTGAGACTATGAGCTATACTACAGGAAATGAGAGCAGCACCTTCCCGAGTGGGATGGACACCGTCCCGCCCTAACAGGCCAGCTTTGCCCTCAAAGGTCTTCCAATTGTCTATGTAGCCCACATTATTTTCGGAGCACCACCTGAACATCCAACGGTTCAGCGACCATAACCTGTTATAAGCTATGTCGCCACGTCTCATTGGGATGGGACCAGAGCATACTACTTCTTCAGCAGTTCACACTGCTTATAACAAAGTTCTAGTAACTTGTCTATGACCCATGGTTTCTTTTTATTGTAGTGTCTGCCCAATATGTCAGTGTCAATAGTGTAATATGGCCAGGTAAAATGGTGTTCATGTTCACTTTTTCTGCATGAAGAGGAAGTAGTGGTGGTGATTTCCATTCAATTGTCACCCTGAATTCTACTGCCACCTCTTTGTGCTTATCAAGGTCGAAATTGAGTCTTGGGTGTTCTCATCTTCTTGGGGCCTGTGTGAAACATCATAATCAGGTCTTGGTCACGAGTTACATCTGCTCCTGGAAAAGATCTTGTCTGTGCAATGTTCACAATTGATCAAAAGTGCTTCTGAACTAGGATATATTCAGTTTGATTGTGATGTTCCCCACTGGGGCTTTAAGAACATCAGGGAAGGTGAAGTCATTGTTAATCCAGGCTGTGACTGATCCAGTATTGTCTAGGTCCTGATAATCAAGGGCAAGAAAAGCCTGATGACCATATAACTAGTGGTTCACCTTGGTTTTGGACAAGCGGCCATCGAGCCCTCAGAACCACTCCACTCTAGCTGGTGACTTTATCAAGAATGTTCATATGCTTAGTGGTGCTGTTTCAGGGCCTTTTAGGGCTCAATCTAAAACAGTTTTCCAGGGTGTGACACTTGGAGTCAGTACATGAGAGCTTTAGGAGTGGACCAATGGTGTAGCTGTCAGTTATCCAAAGGTGTTACTTCTACCCAGCAACCCTACACCTCAACAACAATTAACATCAACAATAATAATTTTATGACTAACAGTGTTAGCGTGAGTGGTAAGAGCATAACACAAGATCTAACAAGCTTGCAATGACTATTCTGCAGGGCTACAGCAGGCAGGAAGAGAGGCATACAGAGAGAAAAAACGTTTAAAAGACATCAGGGTGACTGGATCTGAGCATCAATGAGTCCCAGAGAACTGTGAGACACAGGGAAGGATGAGGGAGCTGGTGTGACAAACATCTGTGGTGTCCCAAGGATCTTAACTTGGTTACAGAACAGGAGAATTGTATACCTGCACATTACCAACTTAACACAAGGAATAGGACAATGCCACGCCTAAACATAAACTAAGAAGATTGCTGAAATAACTGAAAATGGGTTAAGAGCAATGCAATATTAAAACTGTAAGGATAATACTCAACTGTCAACACTGGGAAAGTAAAAAAAAATTCAGTCAGGAAAAAAATGGGTCGGAAATTATGGTTCACCACCACAGAGTCCTGACAAACACATTGAATGTCTATGATATGTTCAGGAGAAGACTTCATACACAATCTCAGCCAGAAGATTTAAGCATTTGGATGGAAATATTTTTTTTTAAATTGTATAAGCTTGTTGAAATAATGACTCAGTGAATGAACTCTGTAATAAAGGCTAAAGTGGATCAACAATTTATATAATAGATTTTTGTGAAAACTGTTAAAATTATCTTTAAAATTGCAAAGATATAAACTTCCTGGTGAAATATTTGGCCAGGAAGTTTATATCTTTGCAAATTGGGCCAGGGGTAGCTCAGTGGTTAAGGCATTGGACTACGGGTTGGAGGATCCCAGGTTCAAACCTATTCTATTAAGTACAAATACAAAAATGTTTAAATTTGAAATGAAAACTAAATATATTATCTATTTATAACAGAACTTGGCATTGGCTGGAAATATCCTCCTCCGAGATATATATTCATGTCCAAAATCAGCAAATGCTTTGATGTATAAGAACTAAAACTCGTAGAACCCACAGGAAAATACAGCATACAGTACATTTAAGAAAACATGAATCACTGCTAAACACGCAGATGATAATTAATTCCATAAAAGTTAAAAGTAATAACAGGGCTTATAAAATAACTGGGATACAGTGTTCTCTCCCTCTCTCTCTCTCTCGCACGCGCTCTCTCGTTCTCTCTTTCTTTCTCCTGACAAGCTGATTATTGTGTAAGTAGATGGCCAGAGTGTGCCTGACTCCCCTGAGAGCTCCCACTCATTCGAAACACAAAGCCAACTCACCCTCACTTCCAAATACAATGAGCAGGGCTTGTAATTATGCTTGAAACTTTTCATTTGCCTAATTATCACATTCTCGTCACCATTTAATGCTCTACTGAAAGTGATGGAATCTTAAGTTGTTTTTGAATACGCATTTGCTTAATAGTACTCTACACTATACATGTACTGTACTGTTCTATTATTAGTACTGCATCACATTTAGTCTACGTCTAACAATTTGTGGTGACATGATAATGCACAGCAGTACATGGCAGTGAAATACCACGAAGAGGCAGACTGATTGATTACATCAATTTTATCTTTAGTATAATAATTTATTAAAGTGCAGTCTTTAATTTGCACTGGAAGTAATTAATGCTGCATATACTGTATATACTGTACAGTACAGTAGAACTGTAGTGAATAATCAAAAGAAGAAAATAATTTGAAATGCCCTTCAAATGGAGAGGGCGTATGTAGTATAATACTTAAAAAAGTGTCATTGGTGTGTCTACCTTGAAAACTGCTTTTGCATACCAATAGTAGGATATACATTAACAAAATACAGGAGAAATTATTTTATTCTGCAGGATCCTGTCATTCTGCATGACTTTGCCTATTGTGGAAGTGAGTGATTGTTACTCACATACAGCATGAAGCCTTTAATTATGCTTGTTGTCCTGTGGGACATATCACTGAGGAGGAATCTGCTGCCTCTTTATTAGTGCATTAATATGGGTGGGGGTGCATACCACTGGCCACCATACCTACAGTAGGCCACATTTGTCCTGTTTTAGGGGGCTTGTAGGGTGTTGGCTGGTTGAATATGCATGGGCTAGTATGGCCTGGTCCCCAAGAGCCTTCGCCATGACAGCTTGATGGACGAGCCTGGACCTGGTATTATCTGGGGGGAGATTTTGGGGAACAAAGAGAAGCTTCCTTCAGTACCCCAGACTTTAACACAGCTAATGAAGGTCCCATGCTAATGAGAGACATACCAGCACTGGGGAGGGAGTTCCACTAGAGAAGGAATCCTTGGACCCTCTAAAGAAACAAGGTGAATATTCGATTAACAGTTGTTAATTAGCTGTGAACAAAATTTGAGAAGGATTTGTGTGCAGCTGGGCAAGAGGTGTCGAGTGCTCCAGGTTACAGTCTAACTCGATAGAATGTGCAAAAATTTTACCATCTCCTTAGGTACACAGAGATGATGAACGGACATCAATGCTACTGTATATCAGTGATGCCTCTCTTACCCGAACACACACACACACACACACACACACACTTTTCTTTTCGTCAACACTCCACTAAAACACTAAAACCTCCACAAAAGAGGGAGGCAGATAATAAGTATTCCAGTTCAGTGGTTTATTCCCTGAAAATCAATGCTGGATGTTGAAAACAGGGCTTTGCTAAGTCTCCAGTCATTTAAACAAAACCATTTACTGTACAATAGACACGACACCATCAGCGCTGCCCTCTTGAGAAACTGGGACAAAAACATATTAACATTTACTTATGCATCAAGATAAGACAAAACATCTGATTAATGCAATCTGGTCTTTTCAACGTCTGAATAGAAGGATTAGGGGTTCAGTAAATAGTTAGAGAAACAGAAGAGCAGCCTGACCTTTAGTTGAATAGGAAACAGTCCTTCAGGTCCTGAGAGGGGTTGCACCACTCTACAGCCAGGAGGCTATACAATGTAATCACAAGTGTAATTACAGACAAGATTACTGCGGCTTTAAATTGACATGGCAAAACTTCTGGCACTGGCAACTAAGAATTGGATAGGGTTACTGTGGAAAGGAAGGGAAGAGAAGAGAAGAAGAGAAGAGAAGAAATCTGTAGTCCTGCATAGTGCATAGAGAGGTAAAGTCCCGCTGCGTGCCGCAGAAGCCCCTCTGTTCCAAACACCTTTTAATTAGGTTCGCAGCAGGGTTATCTCCTCCACACACATGCCTCTGTTTCTTTCCCTCATTTTCGTCATCTCTTTCACTTTCTCTAACAGTTTATTAACTATTTACAGTATCCATTGAATTACTGTATATGCAGGTAACAAGGTACTGTAGGGTTAAACCTTAACCTTAAGAAATGACTCAGAAGTCAGTTTCTGGTCTGGTCCAATGAATAGTGAACATGGTACCGGCTACAAACATGTCACAGTTTCATCTCAATACATAAAATTTATATTAAAAAAGACTCTAGAGAAACTTTCAGAATTGCTATGAACTGGGACGAATTAAACACGAGATCTGGCAAAAGCACTTTGTTATAAGGTTATCTGTCAGTTTGATTTTAACGGGGCTCCTAAGCTAGAACAAGCTGCTGGCCATCTGCCCACTCCCTAGCGCACTGACATTTGGCAGGAGACCTTTAACCCTGCAGGAAAATGTCATGCTATAGGACTTCTGCCCAGGACTAAACCTCTGAACTCCACACAATTAAGATCTGACAAGCGGATCCACTTGCAAATGAGCATGATTCATTTTTGAGGGGTTATAATAAGAGATTTCCCAAATGGTAAAGTTTCCTTCTGAAACTGACGCTATGTAAACTGAAGACATTACTGTAAGTCCCAACTTATCTGGGACCCTATCATAAGCTTTACTGCTTCATTGCCAACTCACCAAACAGTTTCTGAAACTTCAGAACCAACTTTTATCTCACTCTTAGTAGAGCGTGTCACATATCTTGAATCAGTCCCAACGGACTCTAGGCAGACCCTTATAAGAGCACACAGATGCAAACTCACCATGAAGCAGCTCCAGCCTTTATTGCGGTTATCAATCAGCAGCATACAAAGTGAGGCGACAGCAAGTAGGCCAATTTCCACACACCGATCCCACTCATTACGAGGCAGTTGAAAGGTGTCGGCTAAATGAATCACCATGCTGAGATTTAGAGAGCTGGGAAGCAATAGCACAAGCTGGGATGTGTTTAAACATTTCAGACACAAAAAAGCTAATGTCATTTTAGTTGAACAATATTATTCGACACAGTATATACAATTTAAAATTGATCATAACACATCTCTCAGCTCAGGATGTGTACCAGCTGTTTTTAAGCATGCCACTGTGCAACCGCTTTTAAAAAAGAAAAATTTTGATTCCTCAATTTTGTCTAATTTTAGACCTTTATCTAAACTCCCCTTTTTATCGAAAATTTTGGAGAGAGTTGTTTTTAATCAACTTTTTAAGTATTTTTGAAGTATTTCAGTCCAGTTTTAAGCCTCGACATAAGCTCTTCTAAGAGTCACTAATGATCTTCTTTTAGCTGTTGACTCTGGTAATTCTGCTGTTTTGGTCCTTTTGGATTTGACTGCGGCCTTTGATACGGTCGGCCACTCAATTCTTGATTAACACTTGAACAGTGTGTAGGCGGCGCAGTGTGTGTATGTGTGTGTGCGCCCTGCGATGGATTGGCCTGTCCATGGTGTACCCCGCCTAGTGCGCCTAAGCGGTATAGAAAATGAATGAATGAATGAATGAATGAACAGTGTGTTGGTATTAAGGGCATAGCCCTTAAATGGTTTCAGTCATATTTAACAGGCAGAAGTTTTTCTGTTCATTTACATGAATTCTATTCATCTTCTGCCCCTCTTTCTTGTGGTGTTCCCCAAGGGTCCATTTTGGACTCTATGTTGTTTTCTTTGTATATGCTTTGTATATGAATATTTTTAAAAAGCACAACATCTCCTTTCATTTTTATGCGGACGATGTACAAATTTATTTGCCTGTCAAAACAAATGACAAAGCTTCGTTTTTGTTACTACATAATTGCCTGAGAGATTAAAAATATGGTGGGATCAGAACTTTCTTTGTCTTAACGAAAATAAGACTGAGATTGTTATGTTTGGTCATCCTGGTGATCTGGGTGCTTGTGTAGATGCACTTGATGATTTTAGAACGTATATTCGTCCATTTACCAGGAATCTCAGTGGGGATGGTGCTTAAAAATTTGATAAACAGATTAGTTCTGTTATAAAAAGCCATTTTTTTTCAACTGAGACTGTTGGCGAAAGTCAAGGCCTACCTTCCATGTAAGGAGTTTGAAAGTGTAATTCATGCTTTTATAACGTCAAGACTGGACTATTTTAACTTTTTATATGTTGGATTGGATCAGTCATCTCTCCAGCGTTTGCAGTTGGCTCAGAATGCAGCAGCTCGGCTCTTAACTGGGACTAGAAAGCGTGAGCACATTACCCCGGTCTTAGATTCACTACACTGGCTTCCTGTCCATTTCAGGATTGAGTTTAAGATTTTATTGTTTGTTTTTAAGATTTTAAATGGGTTGGTGCCTGTATATTTATCAGAGCTTTTACAGTACATATCTGCACTCTCATAGAGAACTGAGGTCGTCTAATCAGTTGCTTCTGGATGTTTCAAGAGCCAGATTGAAATACATATAAAGGTGAGCGAGATCCAACCGAAGTTGCTTACATAACGTCTGCTCAGAGTGTTGAAATTTTTAAGTAATTAATTAAGACACACTTATATTCTTTGGTTTTTATTTATTGAGTTGAGTTTTTGAGACATTTTGAGAACTTTTAATGTATTGATTGATTGTGTGTGATCATCTTTTTAGGCATTGTGAAACACTTTGGTTTTTAAATGTGCTATATAAATAAACTAAACTAAACTAAACTAAACTAAACATTAGTAACACTTAAGTAGGTATATTGAAATAACTATGTCAATCAATGTGAAGAACCAAAAAGCGTCATTCAGTAGGAAGTGTAAATAGCCATGAGACATGCTGTGTGATATTTGCGCATATATGTACAGTATACTGTATATACTCTACAACATAGTGGTGCCAAGGGTCATTTTACTTTGACTTTCCCATTCTAAAAACCAGGAGTGTGCTAGAAAAAAAACATTGGAATTCAGAGGTTCATATGTTTAACAGTTATATTTGCACTTCGAAAATTATATACTTTTGCAAATACAAAACAACCTCTATTGATTTGTTACCTGGATACAGCAGGTAAGTATATTATTTTACATTGTAATGAAAAAATGACTGGACTGACTAAATTGCAAACATTATTATTATTTTTTTTTTTGTCAAAAATGATTATGGTTACTAAGAGCACATTTCTCAGACTAGTCATGAGCTATTTGCTTTACTTTCCAAGTAATTAACACAAAATGAGAACAGTCTCACAATTAATTTTATTGTTTATCTGAAGGGCGGTAACATTGGGCATGCAGAATGTAATCAATGCATAAACATTTTAACCAGTACTCAATGTATTACGAATGCTTATGTCAAAATCCTTGGGATGACAGTTTCCATAAAAGTCATTGCAAGAGTGAGAGAGAAAGAAAGAGAGAAGAAAGCTCAGTTACTGTTATGGATTGACTGTGATTTTGGTCTTATTTCCGAGGTCCCTTTTTTACTTCATATAGAAGCATTGGATTGAGTACTGATGACCTACCTGCATTCGAAAATACATTCCATTAGAACTGTTCTAATTTATGTATTGTGTATTATAAGATTATATACATTATAATGTAAATTAGCACAATTAGTCAGTCCATGAGTTTTTTAATGTGAATATAATGCAAAGTTTATTATATTTTAAATATTCGTACATATGGCTGATAACAAAAGTCCTCCATTTTGCTTCTTATAAATCTGCTTCATTTTATGAAGTAAAATTAACAGAAAGATACTGTAGTGTGAAAACACTCTTTGTCACAAGATCTGGACACTGAATGACATATGTTGAAGGAAAGTAGGAATGTGTACAGTATGTGAACTCTATCACACACACACCCACTTACAGCCAAAATAGCTTAAAGGAACATTCACTACCATATTCATGCTGTGTAGTATACTGTATCTGTTTGTTCCTACTATTTGTTACCAAGCTTGCTACTCCGTGTGTGGTTAATACTGTTACCTAATTGCCTGACCCACTTCTGTGCAATTTAGATTTTTGATTCCCATGTTCCGTCTGACTCCAATTGCTCTCTCCGATTGGCTCTGTACAATGTCATCATGTGTTTAAATGACTTTTTTTTTTTTTTTACATTTTGAAACATTGACTGTTTGTAACATGACTTATTAACTTTTAACTGCATTAAAAAACCTTTGGCCAGTACAGAGTCATGGGAGGCCTGGAGCCTACTGCAGGCCCACCCTGGACTCTGGACTCTGGACCCTGGACCCTGGGTTCCAGTCCATCACATGGCATAAGCAGACACATGGCCACACATACAGTACATGTGCTACAGGCAATTTCAAAACACTTATCATAGTCTTTATAGGGTTGGAGGAAACAGAGGTCTACATACTTCTTTAACAGTTAAAAACCCCAAGAATATTATTTTTGGCTCTTCAGGGTCTCTGGGGGTGTGCTGTGATGTCTCTCACCAGGACATTGGCCGCAGATCCACTGGGTGCACTGGGTTGCAGGTCAGGGATGTGTTTGTGTGGCACATCCCATGGGACCTGGGGAGTCAGGTCAGCAGCCTTGGGCTCTTTGCCCGCTGGTCCCTGTGCACAGTGGGTTATGGTGCACTGGATGTCTGCTGCCTTTCTATTCTGGCCAGCAGTGATGTTTTGGTGATTTTGTGCTCCATTGGCTTTTTTGTGGGTGAACCAGAAAAGCCAATCTTTGCAACCAATGAGCATGGGTGAGGCTTTGGTACCCATGGTTCTGTCACCAGTTTGCTGGTGTATAGCTGGTGATCATTGATGTTCACTCTTTAGGCAGAGGTGTTAATGATTTGGCTGATCTGTGTGCTCTGTTCAGTGCTGGTACTGTATGCTCAGAGACTGGTCTTTCTTTCTTCTAACACAAACGCGCATAAATAAACTTCATAATGGTTCCACAGGTGGAAAGCATAACATGTTTCCTTTTGGCTTCATCTGACGCTTGATCTCTCGGCCACTACCACCAATGATGATATACACTAGATAAATGAAAGAGTAACTATAACCAGGAAAAAAAAAAAATGAACATGTGTTGGGATTAACTGCAAAACAAGATAAATCCATTCTTGCAGTTTTAAGAAAAAATTGTTTTGGCAATTATGCACAAACAAATATTTTGTGAAATATATTTCTCTATATGTCACAAAAGGTGTTTAAGTCATTAATGTTAAAATATTATAACATACTTTAGTTTTTTCCTGCTCTACCAGACCTACTTCAATTAAGAAAATGCGACTAATTTGTTGATTAACTAAATCAAGTGTGCCTCAGGACTAGGGTCGAGAAGCACTGGTTTAAAGGAGATGCTGAGAGCAAAAATACAGTGGTCATGCCACAAGATTCAAAGCATTCATCAGCAGTAGGATTTAGAAGACCAGACTGGAATTGGCAAGGACATGTACTGTATAGATGAGCCACAGAAGTTTAGGAACCAAGATTAACTTCTGCTAGAGTGATGGAAAAATTTGGAAACAGAAACGATTTGCTGATGTTGCAAAACATAAGTCATCGGTCAAGCATAGTGGAAATAGCGTCAAGGCGTGACACTCAAGCGGCCTCATTAATCATTATTCATAATAGAACTAATTTATGAATAATAAATTAGTTCATTTACAGAAAATGCATCCAGTATAATTGGGAGGCTCTTCATCATACAGCGAGACAATGAACCAAAACATACTCCTAACACAACATAATGATGAGAAAAAATTAAGGGTTTCTGACTGACCATGTCAATCACCAGACCTTAACCAAACTGAGCATTCGTTTCATCTCCTGAAGAGGGGACTAAAGGGAGAAAAATAAAACAAATACAACTGAAGGAGTTTAAGTCTGGTCTACAGGAAATGTGTGCCGATCTAGTGAGTAACTAACAATCCTAGCAAGCTATTATTACATAATTTAGTTAGCTAGATACTTTTCTTTATATACTGCTAATTTTCATTCCATTATAGTACACTTTGTTATTTTTTATTAGAAAAAAAAAATTCTCAGGTAGGCATTTTTGTATTAGTTAGTTCATTTGGAGATGTGTAATAAAATGTCATTTGTGAAGATAATATGCAAGTAGTTTTAAAAAATTTGTTTTAGACTTTATTTACTGTACAGTAAGCTTACTTAAGTAATTTTCCTAATGACTACTTGTACTTCTAATCAAGTAAATTATTACCACAACAATTTTACTCAAATCAGTATGGCTTGTACTTGTAAAGTAAGTGGGGAGCAGGGTGGATGCTGTAACATTGAAATTGGATTAATTTCTATATATCGTTTTTTTATCATGAGATGTACTGTAATGTGATGTAGTGATAAGATATAGTGTTGTTAAAAAACGCTAATCAGTAAAAGCATGAAATAATGACATATTGTCTTGTGTTTTGTCATAATTTGTTGTTTTGCAGCTTCTTAGTTTTGGCAGAATGTTAAGCAAACAAGTTTTCTGTGATGCCCCTCATGGAAATGACCAGTGACAAATATGATGGTGAGAATGCTGGTCAGTAAGAGCAGCTGCTGGGGCTAATGGGGTATTGAGTAGTGGACAGTGCTGGGGTCAGGGCCTGATCCCACTGCACCCGGGGCCAAAATACAGCTGGGCCAGCATGGGCCATAGACCTGCTCCAGCCACCCTCAAAACCTCCCTCCACCCACACTATCCAGACTGACCAGCTCATCACTCGTATATATTGCTCACATGGCACATCAATCTGTGTCACAGTGCTTAATTCACTCTCACCACACTCCAGTGAAGCCTTATTAAGAAGCCTTCGTTCACTCCCACATTCACCTCAACAACAATATTATTTTGAACATTGATGGAGCATCATCACAACTAAGGCAATTATTTTATTAATATTATTTTCAGACAGGAAAAAAACTTTTTTTTTCTATTACATTTTTTTAAATAAAGTATAAACAATAAAATCTTTATTTAATTCACTTAGAAAAAGCTAATTAGGAAATTGTGATTAATATTAACATTTCAATAGATGGATTTGATTAGTTCTTACCCAAAAAAAGGCAACTATGCTATATAGTTAGTTCTTATGTACTAAGATATATTACAGAATATATAAGATATACTGTAGTACAGCATATATAAAATATAGTACAGCATATATAAGATATAGTACAGCATATAGTTGGTATGACAAAAAAAGAGAAATGTTTCTTATTTTTCTTATTTCCTAAACTTGCCAATTGACACCAAGATGCTGTTCTGTAATTTTAAGCATTTCCTTTGTTCCCCTTGATGCTCTCATTTACATCTGGGGGTCTAGCCTGAGGTTATTTTCAGATCTTGAACTATGTCAATTAGGTTCATCAAAAGACATTTCATTATAATGTAAATTAGCACAATTAGTCAGTCCATGAGTTTTTTAATGTGAATATAATGCAAAGTTTATTATATTTTAAATATTCGTACATATGGCTGATAACAAAAGTCCTCCATTTGCCATCTTTATGAAGTAAAATTAATAGAAAGATACTGTAGTGTGAAAACACTCTTTGTCACAAAATCTGGGCACTGAATGGCATATGTTGAAGGCATAAAAAAAAAGAAATTAGGAATGTGTATGTGAACTCTATCACACACACACCCACTTACAGCCAAAATAGCTTAAAGGAACATTCACTACCATATTCATGCTGTGAAGTATACTGTATCTGTTTGTTCCTACTATTTGTTACCAAGCTTGCTACTCCGTGTGTGGTTAATACTGTTACCTAATTGCCTGACCCACTTCTGTGCAATTTAGATTTTTGATTCCCATGTTCCGTCTGACTCCAATTGCTCTCTCCGATTGGCTCTGTACAATGTCATCATGTGTTTAAATGACTTTTTTTTTTTTACATTTTGAAACATTGACTGTTTGTAACATGACTTATTAACTTTTAACTGCATTAAAAAGCCTTTGGCCAGTACAGGGTCATGGGAGGTCTGGAGCCTACTGCAGGCCCACCCTGGACGGGGTTCCAGTCCATCACATGGCATAAGCAGACACGTGGCCACACATACATGTGCTACAGGCAATTTCAAAACACTTATTAGTCTAATATGCATGTCTTTATAGTGTTGGAGGAAACAGAGGTGGAAGTCAAACCCTCAACCATGGACGCCACAGAACTAACTATATATACAATGCTAAAGCTACAGAAATTGTAATTTCTTTACTATGTAGACAGGAGAATACGTTTTCTACACAAGATTTTAACCATTAAAATAGCATTACACAGTACACTCTGTCCCGATACCAACACAAAGAGAGTGCTGGAGCCTTGAACTTGGATTCCCTCACTGCCTGTTCCCATGTGACCTTCCTTTATAGCCACAGAGGCATGACATGGCTTTGGCCCTGACCCTGTTACCTATACGCTCTCAGAGATTAGATGCGTTCCTTCATTACAGCCCTTCTCATTAACTATATCCGTGTCCACATCGCCCTAATGATAGCGGACTCTAATGTAAATGTGCTGCAGCCTACTGATGAGGGGACGCGTGTGGTTCAGAAGCCTTGGATGAATTAACCTGACGTCTGATGGAGGAGAGACACCTGGTCCTCACCGCTGGAGGGGTGAAGCACAGGCGGGGAGCTCCTTGGAGACCAGGTCTCAGCTGTGAAAGGCGTGAAGGTAAATCCACATTGGGACGGTGGGTGGCTGTGATGGGCTTTTTCTTTTGTGCTTTGATGAAGAAGAGTGGCTATTGTTTGAAAACATGCGGGAGAATCCAGTAGGACAGGACAGCAGTTAATGAGATAAAGGACGCAGCCCGTACGAATTCGTCTGGCGTGTAGTGCCATTTTAATTTGTCCACAGAGATTCTTATTTGGCGCTTCCATGCAACAAATATTGTGCCAGGTAATATGATGAATATTAGGTAACTATTTTCACTCATGCATGGGTTTTATTTCAGGTATTTTTTTTTAAAAAATTTAGGTCAAAAAATAAAATATAGTCAGCAAATGAAATAAAATAAAAAATATAGTAATATAATATTATATTATTAATTTTTATAATAATAAAAAAATTATATTGGTATTACTTGTTAAAATGCTATTTCCTGTCCTCCATATATTTAACATATACTTTATATTCAGAACTGATAAGTATAGCAAAATGAAAATGATGCCACAATACATCTTTTTTGTCTTTTCCTCTAAGATGTTCCTCTTAGAAATCTAGAACCAAGCATGTGTAGAGAACAATCCATATACTTTACATTAGGTGACCCATCAACACACATCAAATCATGTATTAAGTCTCATTTGAGTTATCCATGTTTTCAGAATTCTACTTCAATGAGCTCTATATTTTAACCAAGTTTATTATTGTTTCATCAGTATCCAGTTGCAGACATGTGGCAAGTGCAATTCTGTTTAGGAGGAGGGCCTTAGAAAAATCAGTCAAAACATTGTTTTAAAAATACATTCAATACAGATTGCATGACATGATAAGAAAGGCAGAACCATTAGACTCATTTGACGCCAGGAGTTTTCTGCTACCCCTAAAAACAACTTCTCCTGCAGCACAGTTTTATAGCGAAAAAAAGCTTGTTTTTTATCACAACTGGATAATGTTCATTAAAATGCTTTAAAACAATGTTAAGGATTAAATATCTCAATTCTGTTGAAAGATCTTTATCATCGGATATTTAACACATTTCATGTTTTGCACACTATTGGACAGAGCACAAAACTAACCTGTGCAACTTAATACCGGACTTGTCTCATCTCTTAAAAATCTATATTTTTAACTTAATTTATCTACCTAAATTCCTTATACAGTATATGATCATTAAACTCTAATTAAAACAAACTTATTTAAATCAATTACAAATTTAGGATTTAATCATAAGATTATCCATCATAAAACTGAATGAAGTGCTAAAGAATTGAATGAGAGCCTGCAACTGCTGCAATCAGCCATGCTACTGAATGAATTACCTTGGTGTAATTAGAATCTGATCTACAATCAGCCATGACGATAAGTGGGTATAATGATGATGATTCATGGTGCTAAGATAATGATCTGATCTGGAGCCAGTTTAGGCCACTGAGATAAAACTGAATTTGAAGGCAGGTGTAAAAAAAGCCCTGGACAATGATAACTCATTTAAAACCATCAAAGCTCATTGGCACTGAGAAAAAGCACAGCTCATTTTACTCCTTTACATCTCTGTCACATTTCTGCGAACCTTTCACACATGTATCAGACATATTGAATACATAATTTTACAGCATTCCTTACCTGTGAAAAGGGATTAGAGTGATTTTTGTAATTTGAAAGGCACAAACACATCTGTGACCTCATGGGACACTGGACACTTCAAAACATGTTATCGCCAAAATAGGGAGAAAGTTGGGTTTTCACGCCCAACAGCACATGAATACTATACAATTTGACTCGAATAATTATGATAGCCATTACTTAAAGCATGTTATGGACCAATTAACTTAAATAGCTTAAAACAAGTTCTATAAAAGATTAATTGAAACAAGTCCATTTTATCGTCCTGGAAATATTTCAGAACATTATATTTTCTCCTTACACTATCATGTTAAAAAGAATTACGTTAAGCAGATTGCTCTAAGCGTAAAGGTAGTGGCATGGTTTCATCATGAGAGGAATTGTCTGATCTTTGCAATCTATGTGACCAGACTAAGAATAACAGCAGTTAAATAGCAGTGAAAAAGACAGAGAGAGGTGCTTCAGGAATGGGTCAGATCATGCTGCCTCAGTCTTGAGCATGAGCAAGCATCAAGCTCATCTCATTAATGTGCAAGTGTGGCTGTGCATATCTCAGAGGTATAATATGCACATGATAAGTGATTCACATTGCCAATTTGCATTCACAAATATTACACTCAGTGCTGTATTGAAGAGATTTTGCTAGATTTATGTTATTGTGATTCTTTCTGGAAGAGCATTTGAATGGAATTGAGCATCTTGCTCAAATGTTATATAGTACTGCATGTGTAGAACACTATTGATGGATTTTAATCCCTTGTTTACCTTTTCATACACATGAAATGCTATTTATTGCTGTATTTGTCCACGTTGCATGTAATAGCTTTAATAGTTTTTCATGCAAATTGATTATCAGCATCTGCAAGACCTTTAAGAACTATTATTCTCATCACAGCTGCCTGCCAAAGAAAGATCTTTAGTGTATAAAGGTTACAATGTCTCCTGATTCCTCAGATCTAACCTTTAGGAGACATAAACCACATGGAGGTTGTCAAAAAACACATATACTCTCAAATACACACACACACACACACACACACACACACACGGAGAGAGAGACAGACGCACACAGACACACACACACACACACAGGATAACTCCATCCTATTCAGACCGGGCTCACCCTCTGACCTCTTATGAGGTAACTGCTCTGTGGTGGACAGCTGGCGAGGCTGCTACTGAATTGAGCTGTAGTCCCTATAGGATGACAAATGACAGCTCTTCACAACAAAAAATGAACTCAAAAGCATCACTTCACTCCATAGTGGCCACTTAAGGAAAATGCATTCATGAACCGATCACTACAACACATCAATCAGTTGTAAAATCTAATAATTTGCCTTGAACAAAAAACTGTGCTTATAGAAGCAAATCAATCAAAACAAATATTGAAGGAAAATTATTTTTGATTATTATTTATTTGAAATAAGAATACTATCATTACTCTTCAGATACCTTGGTAAGTGACTATGCAGCAGGAACCTGTGCTTTGTATGGCATTGTCATATACTGTAGTAGTAATTAGGTTGTGATGTCATCCACCTAAAACACAACATAAGAACAATGAATATAATATAATCATATAATAATGTGTATATAATAAACGGATGTAAGGGTAACAGCAAAACTTGTGCTAATAGCAAGAGTCTACTGTACCTGTGCTAGAGTCAAATAAGAAATATTGATATTGTGGTGAAACAAAATTTTCTCAATTGCTTTGGCTCTTTTATAACAGCAGGCTTGCACATCTCACAACTTACTGTAGTTTGTAATTATCAGTATGTTACCTATGCTACAGCAAAACATTTAGCCTTTCCTGCAAATGTTTCCTATTATTATTTTTTTGTCATCCTGTTAGTCAAAGGCACCAAAATGAGTCATGGTGTACTCCAATTTAACATTTGCAGTCAAAATTAAATTTAAAAAGTTGCACACATTATCTCTCAGTAAATTTTGATTTTTTTTTTTTTCAAACTGAAAAGTCTGTAAGTACCAACTTGTAAAATGTATAAGAATTTAAAAAAAATTATATTGAGTTTGCTGCAAAAAGTAACTTTTGATAGAAGAGTAACTCAACTTTTATATACTGTAATAAGAAAAAGTACTATATTTCTCCCCTACCTGATTTTTATTTGCTTATTTGTCTGACTTAATAATTAATATCCTCAAAAGAGGAAAAAGCTGTCCAAACCTCCCTGGCCCTGTGTGAAAATTTATTTGCCTCCTATACCTAATAACTTGTGTTATCCTTGGCAGGAAAAACTGCAATCAAGCTTTTGCTATAA
Source organism: Channallabes apus (assembly GCA_030522415.1). Classification (NCBI taxonomy): domain Eukaryota; kingdom Metazoa; phylum Chordata; class Actinopteri; order Siluriformes; family Clariidae; genus Channallabes; species Channallabes apus. The sequence goes on from CM060120.1 coordinate 19,578,782, forward strand.
CTGGCAATGAGTCTTTTACACCACTGGAGAAATTTCAGTCCACTCTTCTTTGCAGAATTATTTTATTTCAGCCACATTGGAGGGATTTCAAGATCATCTGTTTAAGATCATCATTAAATTAAGACTTTGAATAGTCCACTCCAAAACCTTTTTTTTTTTTTTTTAAACATACAGTACAGAGGCAGAGGTGGAAAGAGTAATAAAATTTTGTACTCAAGTACAAGTACTGTTACTTCAGTGAAATTTTACTTAAGTACAAGTAAAGTTACCATTATAAAAATCTACTCAAGTAAAAGTAAAAAGTAGCTAATTAAAAAATTTACTCAGAGTAAAAGTTACCGAGTTACTTTTTTATTTTTATTTTTTTTACAGCGGGGGTGGGGTGAGGCATTCTAGCGTAGTTCAAAAAAGATGAGCAGATATAAATCTCAAACTAGTTGTTTTTAACTGAAGGAACACCTTTACATAATAAAGCTGTTGTCTTTCTTGTGCTTGAAAATCAAAGTGGTCACTTAAATATGGTGTTACGTCCCAGTCTAGGGCCATACAGCAAAAGAATGGTTCAGGGTTCTATTTTAAACTGTATGGAAATGGTGGTATATAGCAGAAAGAACTAGATCCAATCATTAACTGATGAAATAATGAGGTTTGTATACACACACACACACACACACACACCAGGAGGAGGAGGAGGATCAGATTCAGGATGGACCCAGGCCAAAATAATAAACAAAATGGTATTTATATTTAGTAGCTAGATTACCTGCAAAAAAAACACAAACAAAAATACAGGTACCTTCCCGGACTCTCTAAACCAGGGGTGTCAAACATACGGCCCGCGGGCCGAATACGGCCCACTAAGGTGTCCAGTACGGCCCGCGGGATGATTTGAACAATAATATTAAATATCAAATATTTTTTATTATCATTATAAGTAGTAGTAGTAGTATTAAATAAAGTCTATGTCCGGGTATTCGCTGCAATATTGTGTTTGGGTTTATTCATTTTTTTATTTTATCATTGATCATTTAACTGCTCTTCTCTTGCGCTTCTGCCGAAACCTCTAACACGCATGCGCATTCTAAATTGGCGCCTAAATCTAATTTCTTCGGCTATTTGAAGATGTGTGGCAAGCACTCGCGATTTAAAAAAAATGTCCAAAAAAAGATAAATTGATCTGGAAGGGCGGATGTTTCAGGAGAAATGGAAAGAGAAGTATTTCTTCTGTGAGGTCAACGGCAAGCCGGTAAGTTTAATCCGCTCACAAGCCGTGGCTGTGCAAAAAGAATACAACATTAAACGGCACTATGACATACACGCAGAGAAATATGATAAATACACTGGACAGTTCCAAATGGAAAAAGTTAATGCTTTAGCATCCGCTTTAAAAAAAAATTTTTATTTGTTAAAGGAAAGTTCTCATTTGAAGTGTAGAGTTAATGTTCATATCCAAAGTGAATGATATATTTTTTTCATTTGCATTAACCATAAAGAATTTATTTTTGTATATGATTCTTTCTAAACTATTGAGTTGTTAAAGGCAGTTTTTTTTAATTATGAAGTGTTTTTCTAGTTTGTAAATTATATTGTAGCCTATAGTTTCATATTTAATGTAACTGTCTGTACACAGAGTCTGCAGCATTTTTTATTTCTTATCTGACAAGTAATATTCATGTTCAAAGGAAAGGATTTTGCTTGCCATTACTTGGCATTGTTTTTCCCCCAAAAAGGAATAAGAGTGTTAATGAACAGTTTCTGAGGACTTGTTACATGCAGTTTTACAGAATATAGTGTATTTGTTGTAATTTGATGGACTATGATTAAAAAAACAAATTCGGCCCGCACATGGTCACATTTCTTCTCATCCGGCCCTCACCCTAAAATGAGTTTGACACCCCTGCTCTAAACCAAAAACAGTGAAATTATCTACAAATATACTGTATACATCTTTCCCGCGCCTCTCTCCGGTTTATATATTGTCGCGCTAGTCGATGACGTCACTCAGGGCGGAAGCAACCGTGTGGAAGGTCAGGAAGATGCCGATGTCAGAAAACCTGGAGTGGAGTCTGGACCGGCGCGCGACCAGGACATGATACACACACGCGGCGCAACGGAGCATTTATACAATGCATAATATTTTTATTATTTTATCATTTTCATTCATTTATTTTTTACTCAGTAGCGAACATGATTTTAAATGTAGCGAATTACAATACTTCAAACAAAACGTACTTAAGTAAAAGTAAAATTACAGATTTTTAAAACTACTTAAAAAAGTAGAAATACACAAAAAAGCTACTCAATTACAGTAACGCGAGTAAATGTAATTCGTTACTTTCCACCTCCGTACAGAGGTGGACCTCCTGGTGTTTTTTATTTTTTATTTTATCATTGTCCTGCTGCATAATCCAAGATTACTTTCTCACATAGGACCAGGTAGGTTTGGACAGCTTTACAGCTTTTTTCTCTTAATATATAATAATTCTGAAACTGTGTTCTGTATTTACTCGGGTTATATTTGCGAAATATCATTTAAATCTGGCAAAAAAAATCAGGGAATTCTATTTATTTAACATTTGAAACAACAAATAGTGGAACAAAAAAAGAACTATAATATACTTTAACATTTTTACAAGGGTTCAACTCACAGCCTTACACTTTATATGTGACCCTGTGAACACCCAGCTAAAATCATTTTTAAAGTCAATTCTACTTTGACTTGTATATAAAACATTGTTTTATATATAAAACAGTCAATACTGCAAAAAAAAATAATAATAATTTCACAGGTATTTTACAGACAGTGTCACATATTTTCATAGTTTTGAGGACGTTTGCCTCTAATTATATGTAAAACATAAATTCACTTACAGCAGCATTTCAGCACAGAATTGTAACTGCAACACACGATAAAAAAAAAAAATCACAATAGTGTATATCTACATAATTTTTGCACAAGAGTGATCCACTCCACATTTCACAGTGAGACCATGATTTCCATTATGGCATCTTCCACAATCATGGGTGATATTTTGTCAGGGACACATCTCTGAGATGACATACTGTACTGAATCTGCTTTCTCTTTCACTGCTAAGCAGTTGTACAACATTTGCATTTTTATAAGCATTAGCAGGTCCCTCCATATTTACCAAAATAATTACTACATTCAGCTGACAAATGCACAGAATAAGCTGTACTTGTGATTTACTGTACAGTTTTATAATGTATAATGAAAAATAATTTGTTGCTCAAATAATTGGATAATTATGTATTTTACACTTATTTGGAAATCTCTTCATTTTTAATCAAAGCAACATATGCAAAATAATTTTGCTAAACAACCAGAACTCCTGATTTTGGTGCTAGTTCAGTGATTAAACAATTCAATCATTGTAATGGTGTCTGATTGCATTTATGTTTGTGAAAAAAGGGTGGGAATTAACACTCTGTTGTGTGTGTGTAGTACATTGCTCATACTGTAGTATATAAATGAATGTGTGAGTGTCCCTCTATACAATATAACAAAATGTGTTTGATAGATTTTTCAGTGATGCTAAAGCCAAGAAATAGGACATTTATAGTCTGCTACTTCCATAGCAGTTTCTCCGCAAGGCATGGACTTGGTCTTAAACTGCTACTGTAGAATGAAGTAGAGGAGGATGCTGATAATGTGTTGGAAAGTGAACTTTTTGAACTGTTTTCAGTGTTAGTCATTTAACAATCTATTGTTAAAAAAGGCTTGATTGCACAAAAACCCAGAGCAGTTTTTCCCAAATTGGTGGAACAAATTAAATCACTGCAAAAACAATATTTTTTTAGTATAAAAAAAAGTTGCAAGAGCTTTTATTAGAATACAAACTTGCCTATTTACAGTACATTGACCAAACACTTTTGTAAAAAACAGAAAAAAAACACACTGACATGACCAAAAAATTTTTTTTTAATTTAACATATTCTCTGTTTGAAATACCTTTTTACAAAACTACCAAAAGAGATACTGTACATATAAAGCCACATCATATCAAGCCTATCATGAGTAAGAGTGAGTAAAAAGAACTTGCTCAGATGGACCATCCTCAAATCCACATGACTCTTTAACCCCATACAACCACTCACCATCCTGTAATTTATAACTCGATTCCTTTTATTAGGAATGTGCCACGTCCCAGAGCTGAAATGACTGGAACTGGGTTAAAAACTGTAAAGCATTATTAAAAACCTAGAGTAATAGTGGTGAACCATCAACTTTATTGAAGAAATCTTGTCAGAAAAAATCATGAGTGGAGATCACATCACTTTATCAAGTTGTATCATAAGAAAACAACTTAAAGGAAAAATTACAGCTGTGCTTAATAGTAAGTGTTGACAGAATATGAATACAGTAGAGTGTTCACCCATCAATGCAAGATTTCAGGCAAAATGTAAAGCAAATCTGGATGGAAATAAATATGACATTGCATGAGGTTGTTGACGAATCAATGAATTAATGAAATATTGGAGTGTGCAACTTGTTTTGGACAGTATTGGCAGCATGGCTCTGAAGTTAGCACTGTTGGCTCACACTTCAGGCTCTTTTCTGCGGCTGACCAATATACCTCTGCCATGGATGAGCTGTGTCATTTCAGTCTTATTACATATGTTATGCAGATCCGTCAGATTTTCTTGCCTCCACGGTAAATAAGCCAAAGACTTTTTTTTTCTTTAGTGATTACAAAGTTTCAAAAATATAAATTTATCACAGATGAAGCAGAAAGGAACCATCAGACCATTGTTATCACACTATCAGTGTGCAGTGCACCTTATTTCTAATAGTAGACTATTCACATTTCTCAGTCTGTGATTGAAAAATACTTAAGGAAGAAAATTTCACAACATGATTTAGTGTTTGTAATCGTGTGCTGCACATACAGTACTGTCTGTGTGTGTGTACAGTGCTGGTTATTACTTTCAAAACAGGTAATCGAATGCTGAACCCAATTACTTTAAAGAGGTCTTATGCACATTCAAGGGAACAATAAAGCTGCAACATTATAAAGGAACTTGCATACTGGTTACTACAACAGATGAATGCTTCCTGTAGAGACACATATGAGCTTCCTACTGGAACATGCTGATGAAACTAAACATGCAAATCTGCGCATAAAAACCTCTCGACATACAGGTACATAAGGAATTAATACATTACACCTCCTGTCAAATATACCCACCTTGCAGGATCCCTCGTCTGCCATTTCCAGAGTATACAATCTTGTTTTTTTTAATGACTTAAGCCATTCATTTAAGAATTCATTCAGTCACACAGTTTGCTTAAATGTGCAGTCTGATGATGCAGCCCGATTTAACTTTTGCATTCACTGAAGCGCTTGAAATCTCTAGTGCTGCCCCAGTAAGCCTGAATGAGCCTCATTGATCTTGACCAAAACAGATGTGTGCACCTAAGTTACTCGATCAAGTGATCAAAAAGAATGTTTTTTTTTTAGCACTGGATAGATGGTTTATGCAGGATACAGTGTGTGAATACTAACAAGGTTGTGAGCATTCTTCTGTTCACAGGGTTATTTTATCAATAGTGCTCAAGCGTTCCAGAATTATGTTTTTCAGTGGAATTATATCAAATATATTCCACTGAAAATATTGTCACTCACAGTTTCATTTCCAGCTAAATGTTTACCCACTGTCATGCATAACACATGGAGTAGCTTCATGGAATGTGGCATTTCTCCCCCCCAAAAAACAGGATGGGTGCTGCTAGAGGTTCTAGCACCTAAAAGTCTTCTATGCATGACCCCCAACCAAGACAAAGCTACATAATTAAATTATTAACTTTAAACAACTATTTTGTAGCCTAGTGGCTGTGGTAAAAAACAGTGAGAACAGATTTAGATATGCAGCATGCATTACAGTATGTTGGCTTTCTTGAAGTTCCAGGTAAATTTTTAAAAAATCAACAAATTCTTAACTCCTTTTATGAGAGAATAATGATGTGTTTACAGCCATATCTATATAAATAAAAGAAAGGTTTTATCAGAACTCGCTCTTTAGGTTGTATACATTAAAGGACCCTCAGAAAAATGTGTCTGATCTGTTAAGTATACCTTACTATGTCTGTATGTATTCATATCTGTCCAGCCGATTTTGTCACAGCATTACGGAAAACTGCCTAAACAGAATTTGGTATTTGCCTGAAGTTAAACCTGCAGCATAAATAAAAGCAAAATGAAAGAGATATCACAGCATCTAGCGGGTTTATTTTACTCATTCAGTGTTTTCCCCCTCGAGGTGGCTGTGGTTGTATGGTGTAATACAAGAAGACACAGAAACCACTAGAGATGTTCCGATACCATTTTTCCCCTCCCGATACCGATTCCGATACTTGGGCTCAGGGTATCGGCCGATACCGAGTACTTATCCGATACCTGGGTGTGTGTCTGTATATATATATATATATATATATATATATATAATCATTTCTTTTTTTAAGTAAAATACTACTAGCCCTGTGTAACGGGTTCGACCCTAAGTGCACGGGCGACACCATGAAACCATGAAATCACATCGTCCCGCTCTTGTGCCACCGTCTCTCATAAAATTCACCACGTCGCAAAGTCCAGCTTCCCAACAGTCAGACCCCGAGCTCCACTCCCCGTTGTGTTTTATAGCGTCGGGATCATTAGTGGCGATAGCTCATGGGCCGTTGCCTGATTCTGTGGCCCTTCTCCTTCACATACCTTAAGGGGGGGGAGGCCGCCTAACTAGTGAGCGAGGAGCGATATCAATTTGGGCGCACGCCCATCACAGGAGCATGCCGTGACACTCTGTAAGTAAGCTAAGCTAGCAACTAGCGGGCATAAATAGGTTATGTTTAGGAAAATGGTCTCGGATCGGTACGTGGACTCAAATGCTTGCCGATTCCGATGCCAGATTTTTTTGTGGTATCGGCAGCATTTCCGATACCAGTATCGGAATCGGAACAACCCTAGAAACCACCATAATGTACAAATTTGGCTCCACAACAGCATCACTTACTCCAAAGCATACAGTATGTGAAAATGGTGTGCATACTATGAAAACGGTGCGCATACTATGAAAACTAAACCTTGAGCCATAAATTCAATCAAAATGTTGAGTGGAAAGGATGTTATAATCAAGAATGTGCCACATTAGGTCACAGCATCTAGCAGGTTAAGTTTTTTTCATACATTGGAGGACCCAAAACCAGTCTCAGACAGACAATTCTCTGTCTATATGTCTCTATTTCTGTCGGAATGTCTGTTTGTCTGTATGTCTATATGTCTTTTCAGCCATTTTGTTCACACCATCATAAATAAGTTATGCAGAGAGTTCTGCCATACAGAAGAACATGCAGAAATGTATGAAGCTTCATACTTCAGCTTCAGCTTGAAATAATAATATCTCATTGATTGATTACATTGACGCTGATCAAATTGAACCTTTTAATTATTTCTAATGTGATCGAGTCAATGATGGGTACTAACTCTAGTTTATTATTTAAACTATTTGCTGGATTATCAAATTTTATCTACTTTTATTTTTATTTTTATTTAATTTATCAATATTTCCTACCCCAGAGACCAGCTACAAGTGTGCTTCGGGGAGAAGTATAAACCATTACAGCAAAAAAGAATAAATAAAGTGATCACACAGGCATACTCAAAAGCAGGTTAAGATGCCTGCAAACATGAGAGGGGTCCTCGCCTCACGTTCGCTAGAAGTTACAGATTAAATCTCACAACATGTGCTGGTTGGTGAGCTTTACTGATTCTCATCAATAAGATCTTTCAATAAAGAGCACCATTGGAGTTTAAGTGCTTTAGGTTGCTGGGGCATGACCAAGAAATGAGTGTAATGTTGTAATGTTTAATGGCCACCTTAAATAAGCAACCCACGTGGCAAAAACAGGCTTAAAATAAACAGAAATGTTAATAATAATAATAATAATAATAATAATAATAATAATATTTGAGTGACAGGTTTCCTATCACTCATTTACATATTTAATTTTTCATGTCACCGTGTGGGTTAATTAATTTTGTTATTGCCCCTGATTCTGGTTTGTGAACGAGGCAGGGTCTCTTACTCAGAAGTATAAGATGGGGAAGGGGGGGGGGGGGGTGGCTAAGAAACTTACTACTACAAAGTGCTAACAAATAAACCACAGTTCATTCATAATATTGTGAATATATGCACTGTACAGTTTCACAGGCATATTGTATTCCTATGATGTGTGTTAAGAATAATGATTTTACACCCCCCGAGGTGAACTGGTTTAGACTCTTAATTGGGGTGTTTAATGACCTGATGCTCGTCGAATAAAAATAAATATATAAATAAGAAAAGGTCAAAGCCATTAGGTGGCTAAGGGAGGGAAAAAAAGGAGAAATTATAAAAAGATATGCAGCTGTTATCTCTCTATGAGTATAATATGTATGTAGTAATTAGGCAGGTAACATTTATTTGTTTGTTAACGTACCTTGCTTTGTTGCTAGCTTACGTACATAAATGTTGTAGTGTACATACTTTTATTTGTGATAAGGTTGGCAAACTTAAGGCGATTTTTTTCTGGGGTTCTGAAGAGGAGTTCTCCATACACATTACAGACACTATCCGAGGGAAAAATTAGTCTGCAATTATTTTACTACAAAACTTTAGGTAATTCAAATGTAGCAAATAATATTCATTACATGCAAACAGCTTATATACGATAAAATGAGAAAGTAATATACAAGAGGCATTCAAGTCAAACTAGCTGAAGACCAGATTGTACTAATTGTATCCCCCCACCAACCCCAAAAGGTACCCCAGCACATCTACCCTCTGTTCACCGCCCCTTATTTCCATTTCAGGGAGATGGCAAACCTAGCAGAAGACAACACAGTGGGGTCATCTGCTTTTGTAAAGTGTACAGCAAGCATACATTTTACAGTGCTGTAAAGTTTAATATTTTTTAACCACTCACACCCACTGCTACCAGTGTGCCGCTAGTAGTAGGCTACACAGGGAGCAGGGATACGGGTGGCACACTTTAAACTACACTGTGGAACAGACCACAGCAATCTATTGCTCTTCCTGGGATTGTAAAGACCTGAAAGATGTTGAAAGACATATCCCATGGTTGTCCTTGATGTAAAGACCTGAATTTCTCCTACCCTAATTTTGGCTGACTGAATTTGTGAGGCTGAAAAATTAAGAAAATGGTATTTTAAACAATAAAATATATTTTTGATCAGCTATTTAGTAAGGTTAGTAACTTTGCATTGAGTTTTAAATGCTTAAATTACATTTCATTAGAAATATACAATAAAACAGTGCTAACAATCATTTCTGAAATCAAACGTTTTATTGCGATAGGTTTTATTCAATTCATGCAATTCAGCATCCTATTTTGCTTTAAAGAATTTTGGCACTGTTACCCTAACAGACACTCCAAAAAACTTGCTCTATGGATTTACGATAAATTAAGTAATTGGATAATTACTGCATTGATAAAATAGGTTCAGCTGGAAACAACTTATTATAACTGATGCAATGAGTAGCTTCTGATTTCTTTAACAACAAAGTTGGAAGATGTATCATATGGTTGTGGAAAAGATGTTACTGTATACAGTGCCATAAAAAAAAGTATTTCCCTTTTGCAGATTTTATTTTATGCATATTTGTCACACTTAAATGATTCAGGGTAATAGGGAAGTACAGTACTGTACACAATGTACAAGCTTCTGGGGGCAAAGTTATAATCTGGAGCTGCTTCAGTTGGTTAGTTCTAGACTCAGGTTGTGTGGCAATAAAATGATGTCCGATGACTATATGAATGTATTAAATGACCAGGTTATCCCATTAATAGATTTTCTGTCCTGATGGCATATTACTGGAAGACAATGCAAAGATTATTTGGCTTGAGGAATCATTTTCAACCATGTACTGGACACCACAAAAAGTCTGATATGTGCTACAGTAAATAATAAAAATTAGTTTCTTTGGAGAGGCAAAAAAATGGTAAAACAAGCATATAAAGTTTTGCAAAATAGATTTATTTCTCCACTTTATGTAAATTAAAACATTTTAAACAGAACATAAGTGTATATTTAGCCTTTTATGATCAAAAGCATTAAGGATGACAAACAACTGAACACAGTTATAGTGCATATTTAAACTGAAAGGCAATTTAATTCAATTAGAATGTTAAATTATTCACTCTTGAGTTGACTCTCTTTTTGAATTAAATTGTGAAAAAAAAGAGCATGACCATGATATACATTTTTCATATGGACTGTTTATATACCGAGCTGACAAAGTTTTCAAAACCTTTACAGTTTTCCAAATTTTATGTTTCAAAATCTTGCCTTAAAATAGATTCAAATTCCTGTGAATGATGCAACAAGCTTGACACACCATTCTTTTGGATGTTTCTTCCTGGCAGAATTGTTCAAGTTCGACCAGGTTGGATTGGCGACATCAGTGCACAGCCATTTTTAGGTCTCTCCAGAAATGCTTTATTGGGTTTAGGTCCAGAAACTGGTTGAGCCACTCCAGGACTTTTACAGAGTTGTAGAGATCATAGCAACTGTTCATTACTCCAAATCTCTTCCATTTGAGAAAGATGGAAATTACCATGCTCTCACACACTTTTGATGCTACACAAAGTTTCTTCTATCCTTCCACAGATCTGTTTCTTGGCACAATCCTGTCTTGCAGGTCTACAGACAATTCTGACATACACTCCCATGAGACTTTATATAGCAAGGTGTGAGCCTTTCCTAATTATGTCCAATAAATACAATTATACACAGGTGGACTGCAACCAAGTTGTAGAAGCATCTCAGGGAACAATGATAAGATTAGGATGCGCAGCGCTCAACTGCAAGTGTCGTAATTAAAAGTCTGAATACTTACAGTATGTAAATTAGATTTTCCAGTCTTTATTTTTTAATAAATTAGCAAAACACTCCAAACTTCAAGTTCAGCTGGAATAGCTCTTTTGAGAACAGTTTTTGTCATTTGCAAAGCTTATCAAGAACCATGATGAAACTGGATCTCGTCCAGTTTTATATATATATATATATATATATATAAGCCTTCTGGTGTGTAACAAATATAGGAATATATGCATATTCCTTTCTAATCTGCCGCCTCACCTGCTTCTTTCAAGGAAGAATGACATCACCGTCTAGTGGACAAAATGTGAATTGGCCATCATGTTAGTCCCATTTATCAGAATTATCTGCTCTCTCACTATTTAAATAAATCTCTAAAAGTCTGCCTGATTAAACCAGCTGTTTGACCCAGGATCTTTAAATGACATCATATTATATCATATGTGTACTACATGTAGAAAATGCCTTACTTAGATTTGTACTTGGCAATAGGGTTATAATCTACAAGCATGACACTGATTTGATTACTGTCTGTTTTGGAACTTTGCATATTCTTCCTGTTATAGAGTAGTTTTCTTCAGGTTTTCTGGTTTCCTTTCACTGTACAAATCATGCATGTGATGAATGTATGGATGCGTGTATGGATGGTGCCATGCAATGAACTGGCAAGCCTACCTGGGTAAAGTCTCTCACCTTATGCCTGATGTTACTGAAATAGGCAATGAATCTAACCAGGATAAAGCAGCGACATACATATATGATCATAATTAGCACTGTTAACGTAAGAAACAGTATGAATGAAGGAGTGTGTGTATGTGTGTGTAATGTTTTCAAAATTAATTTCCACTAGTAATACTGTTATATTACCAAACACCATATAGTTTTCAGTTTCACACTAAAAGTGAATTTCACTCATGTACTGTTTGTGTTGATGTTTCATTGATATGAAGAATAAATATGTTTGATGAAGATGCTTTCTTTAAATAAATAAAAATAATAATTAATATTAGTAAAAAAAAAACGTGTTTATACAATGTTAATAGAATCATATTTTTATCCAACAGATTGTATCCTTTTACCATCATCCTCTGCTCTGCTCACCCTCTTCCTGTGTGTGTATGTGTGTTTGTCAAAGCAGGCACGCAGAACTTCCTGGGGGAACCGCAGCTGACCACAGTTTGCTATTTATTAGCCTACATTTTCTGTTGATTTCCAAAATGTTTTGCTAAACGAATATTTTTCTACCTAATGTTTCTACTGTATCTATTTATCTATTGTTTGCTTGTATTAAGTTAATAGGATTCTTTCTGGATTTTTTATCTAATTAACCATGGATGGATGGATGGATGGGTGGATGGATTCTTTCTGGAATTTTTCTCTAATTAACCAACCCCCAAAATAACTTTGATTATTTATTCCATATACAAGTCCTGGTGTCCTAATAAGACTTTTGAAAGTATCGGTACCGCGATATCAGTTGGAATTGGATATGAACAGAAAGTCAGTAGTATCGTCTTATTCGTTGCGCATGAGCATTGTTCACTCTTCCCACTACCCCTCCTCTTAGCAACAGAGCAGCAGCAAAGATGGCTGCCTCCAGTAACGCCGAGCGCTCTCCTGAGAGGTCGGCGCCGCTGAAGACGCCGAAAACCGAGCTCCCATCTCCTGAATCGGACGAGCTGAGCGATGGCAACCCGTACTATTCTGACCCATCCGCCCCCAGCAGAGTGTCCTCACTGAATGTGTCCATATCAACGCTGGGGGCTGGAGGCGGCCCGGCCTCTGCCTCTAACAACAACAGCGGCAGCGTCGCTGGCGGCGGCTTCACCGTGTGTCGCGGCATGTCATGGACTCCCTCCGAAACCAACGCGCTCATCGCCGTGTGGGGTAACGAGCGACTCGCCGAGGCCCGCATGCAGCAGCTGGAAGTTGCAGGGACGGTGTTTTCCGGCAAGGCGCCCGGACCGGCCATGTATGAGCGTGTTTCCAGAGCGTTGTCAGAGCTCGGGTATGACAGGACTCCGTCTCAGTGCAGGGAGAGGATGAAGGTAATGTCAACCAGTGGAAAAGCAAAATACAGTCTTAACATGACTGGAGTTCCTGACAGATCGTCGTTGCTGACTTTCATTTATTATTGAACCACTGATAAACCCTGGAATATACAAATACACCTGTGCTATCATAAATACAAAACAATCTCTCAGTTGAATGCAAATACCCGATAACCTGCTGCAGTGAGCATTATGATGTGTAAGTTACCTGGTGTTGTTTATCCAGACTAGCACTTTAGAGTAGCATGTGTCCTCTTGATTGTGGTCTGTGTCATCTAAGTTTGATGCTTCGTTTTCAGTAAGCTCGGAAAGTCAAAACACAAAGGCAGTGCTGTATCACAGTCTTCTTTCCTTCGGGATCAATGTCTATCTATCTATCTATCCACCCATCCATCCTTTCACAACGAGACAAGTTTCTGTATGCAGGTGCTTTCATCTAATGCAATAATTCCAGTTCATCTGTTTTAGTTTACTGAAATAAAAACACAACATGTCAGCCTATACTCAACAAGTTATGCACTGGTTTCAGACTTACAAAGTAAATAATTTCTTTAACGTCTTGTAGAGAAATTAACAACACTGAGTCTCTTCCCGTAATATCTGACAAGCTTAGAGATACTTGTGAAGTGAACTTGGTACACAACTCCATACAGAACATTTTAGTCTACTTCATATTCTTAGGTGAGATTTCCACCTTAAATTCAGACTTATAATAGGGTTTAGTTCTATAAACTGAGATGATCGTAGAATCCATTTTTTTTATACATTGGTTTGAATTTGGTATGTTTGGCATATTATCTTGCAAAAAACGCCATTATGGTCAATTATTGATTTCTGAAATGAAGCAACCAGCTTTTGGTATAAATCGTAAAAGAACCTTCTAAGCACCTCTAAAGGTGTTTACATCAGGTTTCAGGTGTTTCTGCGTATATGCAGTTCCCTTTTTGTTGCCACACATGCTGATGGTGTGCATAACTAAAATGGCTGTGGTTTCAGTTTTTGGTTACAGCTGACCACAACATGGTGTTAATTCTAATGATGCTTTGTGAAGTTTGTGTTGTCAGGAAGGGCTTCCTACTTGCAGTGTTACCACAGCATGTTGTTTGAAAAGTAGCATTTAGCATTGTGACATCCACAATAAGTAGTTTAAGCATGCAATTTGCACTTTTGGGTTTATTCGTTAATTAATTTTCATTCCGGTAATCCTATGTATGGTTCCTGTTTCAGGGAGCTCAGGGTAAGGACAAGACAGAGGACACACTGGATTGGGTGTCAGTGCCAGTTTTATGAGTACAACTGTGCTGTACAATAGTTTACCCACTTGTGTACCTTTTGCCTGATCAACAACCTGTCTGTTTTGCATTGAGACACAGGGATTAAACACTTGTGCTCATATTTTTACTTCAGGGAAACCTGATGGAATTAATAGTATTTCTTAGTTTATAAGAAAAAAATTGCTATTGTGATCTTTTAATAGGGAATGTTGTCTTGGTTGCTCACAGACTCTACGGCGATGCTACAGCCGCGTAAAAGAGCATGGCATTGGGAAGAGGAAGAGCAGTTACTCCATCGAGCAGCTGGAGAAGGTGTTTGGACAGGGCGGCTGGGACTCTCAGAGCTGCCAGCCCGTGCTGATTAACAGCAGCGGACTCTATCAGGAGATGGAGTCGGACGGCAGTATGATGGAGGACTACCCTCAAGAGGACTGGTGCAGCCAGGATCTTTCTGCTGCTTTCCAGGAGGGAGAGATTGAAGCTGGTAAGTAAACTGTAATCTGTACACTTTGCAAAACAAGCTGAACTGCCACAGTGCAGGAGTGTGTTTTGAAGTATGGAAGCGAAGTACCTTCACTTCAAATACATGTAGAATAACTCAAATCATGCAGCAGGGATGACTGATTAAATACTGGCAAAAATAACAGTTTGGGATTTTCACTTTCATATTTTCAAAATTCAAAGCTCTCACTGTCCACTTTGACCGAAGTCCATAAAATCCTACAGACACAGCTCAAGAGCTTCATTTAATCTTCACGTCGACAACAAAATGCATAAAAACAATTTTGATCTCTGTGACTTTAGTTGTGGTATGGTTATTGGTAATGTATGATCCGGGAATTTTGCACACGGTAGTCTCTTGTCTTTAGTCTCTTAAAAAGAAAGGCATGGAAAGGAAAAACATCCAGTGAGCAGAAGTTGCAGGCCAAGAATGAGAACAATGGCTGGACTAGTTTGATTTGATAGACAACGTAATTAACAGCTCTTTACACGTGTGCTAAGCAGAACAGCCTCTCAGAACAGGCTTCGCCTTGAGCTGCATTCATTTTGCATACCACTTATCTACTGTCAAGGGACATGGGGGGGGGGGGGACTGCTGTGTAAAGTCGTCTCAAGCACATCATGAAGATTCTCAAATGGGGTTAAGGTCTGGACTCTGTGTTGGCCATAAATGAAAATTATGTTTCCTGCTCCGTGAATCACTTTTTCCCATTTTGACCCTGATGACCCCAGCATTGTCATCTTTGTATACGTCTCTGCCACAAGGGATGGGAAAAAAAATCCATTGATGTTAAGACCTGGTTATTTATTATATCCAGGTCTTCAGCTGACCTGATTTTTTGGGCCCCATAATTTTGTTGAACCTTGACATGACCAAAAAAAGCAATTCAAGAAGATACAAGAACCACAAGCTTGTATGGTTGGCAGTAACCATCATGGGTATCTGTCTGCATCTCTTCTTACCCTGATGCATCAATCTCTCTGAAACAGGCTACATCTGGATTCATCAGTTATGGACCACATGACTGTCCCCCCCCCCCCTTGATGCAGGACAATAATTTGACTCTTCTGAAACAGAGTAACATCTTTGCCATGAGCACAGAATGTGTCTTCTGAGTAGCTTCTCACCTCTTAAACATTCTTCATTCAGGGTTAAATAACTTGTTGCCAACTAAACCATATTAATCACTGCAGTTATTATCCAGTGGAAGGCTCTTAACTATTTGCATAGTTAAATCCAGATGGTGTGATTTTTGTAAGTGAACCTTATTTTTTGTAATTTAATACTAAAGTGTTACTGGATAATTGTACACAAATCTCTGTATTATAATATGCACTGTATTATAGAATTGTCTTCAAGAATTATGTTATGATATTTTTATCATATACATAACTGCTATTGTCATCTATGAAAATCCACATTGGTGAAATCATAAAATCAGCCTAGTCAATATAAATAGAAATGCTTTTTCATAGACATCGACTGATGACTGTATGTAACCACTTTTATTTAAAATGCTATATTCTTATTTAGTTTACAAGGAGTGTAATTTCATTACAACATGCTACATGTATGTATATGTTAATTATACAGGTGTAATTTTTCTATATCTTTTGTGTGTTTCACAGAGGAAATCCAACTTCCAAAAAGCAGAGTTGTACAGATAAAACCCGAGGCTTCTGAGCATGCCCAGTAAGTAGTACTAACTGTAAGTCACTTCAGAAGATATTCCTCCAGCCCTATGATTTGTAATCACAACAGTAAAATCAAATTTTTTTAAATTTATATTTTATACAAGATTATTATAGGATTTCAGGAAGAAATCTGTGCATATAGAAAATGAGTTTGTGTAATTTCATAAAATGTGTTTGAGCGGATGAGACCATCACATTCTGATACTGTATACAGATACAAATTACAACATGACATGAAGTCAGAAGAATAGGCGGACAATGTAGTATTTCTTCTTGCCATGCCAGTGAGACCTCCACCATGACTCTACAACAGGCCTGTTTTTAGTTTTTTTTTTTTTTTTTTTTTTTTACTTAATACCATCCAATACAGTGGAGATCAAAATTAGAGAACAGCCTACTGTACAATTTCCTAAATATCATGGTCACTGCTTAATCCTATTTTAAATTATCTAAACAGGTGTAAAAGAGCAGTCATTTTAAGCATATTTTATAAGTTACATATATATTGCAGCACAGAAGAAAAAAAAAAAACCTCAATGAGATTTGAAAAAGAACACTGCTGATCATAATGACGGACCACTTTCAGATACCTCCCAGTTATTGGTGTTAATCTGGCACCTAGTGCTAATTTATTTAATTATCTGACAAACCCTATTTAACTTGTAGCCTTATTTTCCAGTTTTCGCTGATTTTGCAAGATTGTGAGATGTTCTAATGTTACTGAAACTCTCAGGCATCAAGTTGTCCAGATGAAGTTAAAAGAGATGACCCTTTCTGCCACAGCCAGAGAAGTTGGTCATTCCAAATCAGTGATTTTTAGAATATTGGCAACATGACCAACTCATTCAGGTCCTCAAAAAGTTGGTCTTCCACGAAAGACAAATGCAGAAAGGACAAGATGTAGAGAATGGGCAAACAGTTCAACCCTACAGCTGTCCAGCGTTAAACAGAGTAAGGATCTGTCTTGTCAGTTTAATAGAATTTGGACTGAAAACCCACTCTGCATTGACCGGCTAGACAAACTTTTTGCCAAGGAGCGTGTTGTGTGGACAGAGGAGAACTGTTCAGTTCCTTATTGGAATAATGAAATGGCCAGACCAGAGTCCTGATCTAAACTCAATAGAAAACCTCTGGAAAATCCTTGGCAACAAAATTATGGCCAAGAAACCCACTACAGTCACAGAACTGTAGAAGACACTGGATGTGGATTGGACCAAAAACACACCAGAGTCACTAGCAGTGTGAGAGACTAGTGATCTCCTGTGGCTTACAGATGTGCTGAAGTCATTCAAAGCAAGGGCCTGTACACTTCATACTAATTGTTGACTGTTGTAACCTTTAGAAATTTCAGTTGTAATATTTCTCCGTGCTACAGTCATTACTGTTCTCTAATTTTGATCATTGTATTTTTTACAAACTAAATTTTTTTTTTATTTAAGTTCCTTGGTTTTTTTGTAAAACACTGTTCTATTAGCATGATATAGCCACAAACATTTCTACAAATGTTGAGCAATGAAGTTTACATTATTTCTGACAAAATTAAATGTTCATTAATTATTCATTATTTTGAGCTCCACTGTAGTGTAACAGTTAGGAGTTTAGTAAAGTGGCTCCACTGTAATTATAAATACCGCCACAGGGTGGAACTTTCTTTTCGTTCTGGTACACTAGACCCGAATGTGTGTAACTGCAGAAGGTTTACTGCTATGCTGTTCAGATTAGCAACCACACTGAACTTTTTCCTCCTGATTAACAGTTGTAGTGTATAGTCTGTTTAACCCTGTTATAATAAACCATTAGAGTGGAATTCCCCCTTCAGGCATCACTCTCTAAGCTAGTGATATTTTGCAGCTAATGCTAACTACAGGCTTTGATTAATTTGCTCTATATTTTCTGGACATTCACAGTTTTTTTTTTTTTTTTTTTTTTTTTTAATATATATATATATATATATATATATATATATATATATACACACACACACACATTTTTTACCTTGGTATGAATTAGTTGAACAGCAAAATGACCTGACAATCCTCATTCACATTTTATATATGTAATGTGAAAATGTAATATCATCCGGTGTTTAGAAATTCGACAGAGAAAAGTATTTTTTTTTTTTAAGTATAGAAATCTTTGTTTTATTAGAGTACATGCAGCCTTGCATGACAAAAGTGATGTGTAGCCCATTGCATGTGAAAATAAAAGCCAGTCAGGTCTTAAAAATAAATCGCCTATATTAATTATAAGTAGCAAACACATTTTGTTCTATGTAACTTCGCATGGTTTGTATTATACATAAAACTCTTGTTTTATTTGTGTAAGTTACCAGAACCAAATGTCTACTCTCAGAAATAAAGAACAAAACAATTTAGCATGTGCCTGCAAAACCTCCAACAGTTTCCTAAGGTATAAAAATATTCAAACATCACCTTTAGATTTTGGTATTAAACGAAAAATTATTTTTAAAAAATATATATGTTTAAAAAGGCGGCACGGTGGTGTAGTGGTTAGCACTGTCGCCTTGCACCGCCAGGGTCTGGGTTCGATTCCCCGGCCAGGCTCGATTCCGGTCTCTGTGTGCATGGAGTTTGCATGTTCTCCCCGTGCTTGGTGGGTTTCCTCCGGGTACTCCGGTTTCCTCCCACAGTCCAAAGACATGTAGGTTAGGTTAATTGACATTCCAAATTGCCCGTAGTGTGTGAATGAGTGTGTGTATGTGAGTATGTGTGTGTGCCCTGCGATGGATTGGCACCCTGTCCAGGGTGTACCCCGCCTTGTGCCCTAAGTTTCCTGGGATAGGCTCCAGGCCCCCGCGACCCTGTATATAAGGATAAAGCGGTACAGAAAATGAATGAAAGGATGAATGAATATGTTTAAAAAAAAAAAAAAAAAAAAAGAAAGCCTTTCGTGAGTATATCTTTCTTTTATTTGCAATATGGCTGGAAGATGTTTTTTTTTTAAGATGTGATTTTTGCTTAGTTTTTTAAATCCCATATCATACTGTGATTTCCTGCAGGCGTCAGGAAGTGATACAGAACGTGATACGCATACTGGAATCGGTGGACGTCAAATGGGAGCACTTCCAGACATGGACAGACTTCTCACGCTTGCACCTCTCCAACAAGCTGGCCATTTTCGGTGTGGGCTACAACACACGGTGGCGAGAAGAAATCCGCTACCACTACGCAGAGATCAGCTCCCAGGTGCCGCTCGGAAAGCGTCTGCGGGAATACTTCAACCCTGAGAAGACCGAGGGCAGGGAGATCATGACCAAGGTGCAGAAGATGAACTGGAAAAATGTGTACTATAAATTTCTAGACATAACGATCAGTGAAGCGCGATGCTTGGAGCTCCACATGGAGGTGGACTGGATTTCTATTGCACAAACAAGCTCTTCAGGTTACAGCAATGGATCGCAGTACTTGCTTCCGGGTGGCATCCCGAAAACCTACGGCCTCTACGCTATTGGGTACGAGGAGGCTGGAGAGACTAATATTTTCTGCTTAGAAAACAGTGGTTCTTTAGCCTGTGAACCAAAACAAGAACTGGGTGAGAGTGAGAATAAGCGAAAAAGGACTTCATCCAAAGTAACATACTGCTACCTCGGCATAGCAGAAGATCGCACTCTTCAGCAATGCCTCTCCCAGCACTTTCAGAGTTCAGGCAAGTGTTGTAGTCGTCCTGAGCCTGCCATCACCAGGTTTCTGCAGGAAAACTGTTCCAAGGATGCAGGTTCTTGCTCCGTGTACATTAAATTTATTGAAGTAGAGCTGGACTTTCTCTCAGCTGGATCCCTGGTGGAATGTTTAGAAACAGCAATTGGATACGCCTTGAAGTTCAACAAAAAAGACACCTTGTGACAAAAAACAAACAAACATAATAATTAAATTGTTAATTTGCACAACTGCATTGAAGAGATCTCGACACAGCTCGGCTTTCAGTCTAGTTATTTCAACCAGCAAAGAATAATTCTAGAGCCAAAACTGAACAGCATCTTGATTTTTTTCAGTGTAGTTGTATCAGCAGTTGAACATGTTCAGGAAGGGTTAATGTTCCTCCCTTGCAGTACTGTTAATCATGGAGCTGAGGATTTGTTTAAGGTAAAATTGCGGACCCAATGGCATCTAGACGATGCCACATCTATTTTAAAACTGCCTTTATTTTTTATCATCCTATTAGTGCTTCAAATGATTCAAGTGTATGTGGAGACATGGCACTTTTTGAATTTCCGCTCAGAGAAACGAGAGGAAAATGAAAGTTTATTGCTGTAGAGTTCTATATAATATATATTTATGAATATTGATGTTAAGCATTCCAGCATTTTCAGGAAATTGCATTCAGATGTTTTCAGTATATCAGTATTTGTTTTATTTGTATATTTTTTTTATCCTGTGAACTCACGCAGTGTCTTTATGTGTAACAGTTTTCAGATCACAGTATTGTTTACATGAATGGAAGAAAAAAATAAATTAATAAATTGAACGCAATTTATGCTTCTTTATCATTTCCTGTTCATGTCAAATGAAAATGTTTTACAAGATTTTTTATTTTATAAATTTTTGATCTGCGTGTTTAATTTACATATTTAAATATAGATTTGTATTTAAATCTATATTTATTTAAATTGGCAATCCTGTCAGAAAAAAAAATCACTGAGTTACCAATAAATAAATAGGAACAAAGAAAGTAATCTTACACTAATCGTCATACGATACGCTATATGGCCAGAACTTTTGTGAACACCTCACCATTTGAACATTTGAAGTGTTGTAAATAAGAAACCTGTTCTTAATCTGTCTTGCCTGGTTAAATAAAGGTAAATAAAATAAATTAAATGTAGCCCCTGTTTGCCCTTATAATAGTTTCTCCTCTTCTGGGAAGCCTTTCAA
This sequence comes from Channallabes apus, assembly GCA_030522415.1. NCBI lineage: Eukaryota > Metazoa > Chordata > Actinopteri > Siluriformes > Clariidae > Channallabes > Channallabes apus. The sequence goes on from CM060120.1 coordinate 19,600,088, forward strand.
CTAGATTATGGAGTGTGTGGATTTGTGCTCATCCAGCCACTGAAGCATTAATGAAGTCGGGCACTGACTTAAAATTAGGTTAAAGAGGCCTGGCGTCCGGCAGCGTTCTGTGGCAACGATGTTGGTGTTGAGGCGAGTGATCTGTAGAGGACATTTTAGTTCTTCCATTCCATTCTTATGCTTTAAGTTCCTCTTAGTGCCTCTTAGTGCCAATGAAGAGAAATCCTAATTTTAAGGATGTGCTTCCATCTTCATGGAAACGAAGAGATGGAGATGGAGAAACGTTTGGAGATGATTCACATAGAGGTGTGAAGCTCAGATGTCTGCATTCTTTTGGCTGTGTAGTGTAAGTTAACACATTTTTGAATGGTTAATTGCATTTCTTCTAATGTTACAAGAATGAAATGCTACCTTAGTTGTTAAATCACTCAGCTAAACATGACGCTCAAGAAACCGATGCTTCCTATTAATACATTTCTTGAGTAAACAGAGTCCCCCGAATCAGCTATAATGTTGTTAAATAATAAGTAATAGTTAAATGAATAGCATTATTCAGTATTATCCATCTTGCATCATAAACTGTAATAGTTAAGAAACATTATTCCTAAACACCTTCGTTTCCCTGGTTTGTATTTTTTATATATGCTATGAATATTATTCCTGACCATAAGATGGCAGTAGAAACCCAAGAAGCCAGATAAGGTGTTTCATTTCCTGTTAGCAAATGGTAGGGTTACATGCTGGAGTCCTGAATGAAACCCTCATGTATGATTTGCCATTCTGATTAAAATGCACAATGACCTGTCTCAGTTACAGATGGTATACACCAGAAATAAAGTTGTAATATGTCTTGACCCCAAACATCAATGTGATTAAAGAGACTATAGAGGAAATGGAGAAATTAGATTAAGTTCAAGAGGTATGTGTTTTCTGCATTTGTGAAACCTGTCAAGCGCCATGATGAAAATGTCTCTCATGAAGACCATACCAGGAAAGCAAAACCAAAATTCACCAATTAACAGCACCTTAGATTAGAGCTGCTCTGAAGGCTTTACAGACCATAAGAAGAAGACATATCTTAATATCAACTGTTCAAAGGAGATTATTGCATATTTTGGATGTCTTCAGCATGGGTGTGTGTGTGTGTGTGTGTGTGTGTGTGTTGCTTTAAACAAACACCATGAGAATTAATTATTCAAACCTAGATTCTGCTTCCTTGTTTCCCCTATTTATGTGAGGGTAGTGAGGCAAGTTACTCTGAGAGAAGTTTAATTGCTTTGCAAAGGCTTATATTGTGTAATCATTTTACATTATGTTAATTTTTATACCCTTAACACTAGTTTGTGGCTCTCCTATATTAATGTTGAAGAATTAAGTCATGTGGTAGTGACTAATAGATGAGCCTTAGTATAATTGGTTTTAACTGTAACTTCCCATATTTCCATACCAATATCCTCTGGACAGACAAGACAAAAAGATGTTTGCTGGAAAACAAATGCAGCATATTAACACATCTTAAGGCATCAGAGAGGAAATATTTCTAGCCACATGACTGGGAATGCTGGTACCTGCCAGTAAATAACTTAATAAAAAAAAAATCTGTAATTCTGAACCAATGCTTACTAAAGCATTGATACACATTTAGTAATGTTATCTCTAACATTTACAAGTTTGGCTGAAATTGAGTCATACAGCAAGAGGGTGATAAGTGCACCAGCAGACCTTTTTTTTTTTTTTTTTAATTTCTCCTCCTGTGGCTTAATGTGTTTGTTAAATACTACTATACAGTATATCAAATAAGGGTGTGCTTTCTTTTTCACATAATCATCCAGCTGTTTTTTTCTGTTCATCTCCCTGGTGGAATCAGGTTTTATATATATATATATATATATATATATATATATATATATATATATATATATATATATATATATATATAAAGGTTGATCCATTTGACTATTCTGGAATAGTGGAAGATCCCTTTTTATTCACTATCCTTTGGAGCCTAACTGTTACTAGATTACTAGAGATCTTTAAAGTAATTTTGTTTTAAGTAATTTTTGCGATTCCCCGGCCAGGCTCGATTCCTGTCTCTGTGTGCATGGAGTTTGCATGTTCTCCCCGTGCTTGGTGGGTTTCCTCCGGGTACCCCGGTTTCCTCCCACAGTCCAAAGATACTGTATGCAGGTTAGGCTAATTGGCGTTTCCAAATTGCCCGTAGTGTGTGATTGGGTGTGTGAGTGTGTGTATGTGTGTGTGCCCTGCGATGGATTGGCACCCTGTCCAGGGTGTACCCCGCCTAATGCCCGAAGTCTCCTGGGATAGGCTCCAGGTCCCCCGCGACCCTGAACACAGGATTAAGCGGTATAGAAAATGAATGAAAATGAATGAATTTTTTGGGGTAATTTTGGCATTGAGTAAAGAAAGTACATCTACAGGCAATTTACCCATAGTGATTGTTACCCTTTTACCCTAGCTCCACTCTGTCTTTGCTTGAAGTATTACAGGTGGTGAGTAGCCTCCTTTCTTACCTGAGTAGTGAAGCAACAGTATTTATCTCTTTATAACAGCAAACCGGTAGACATCCCTCACTAATAAACGAGCAGCACACTGCATCAGCCTAAACCCTGTTTCTATGGCAACTAGCCAGCCTGGTGTGAAAGGAGTGAAAGCAGTTCACCTAAAGCCAGGTCTGCATGCTCCTCTTTAGTTCATCAATACAACTGTCTGCTTCATGGCTCTAGAAGAGGACAAGTAAATCAGGAGGTTGGTAGAGTTTTGATAGCAGTGTCAGGAGTGAAAATAGCAGAAGTGCTATAATAATACTTACATTTACTACTCACATAAAGTTACATTTTTGGTTAATTACAGTGATTCACATCTTCTTAAATGCATTTGATTATTTGTTGTAAATTTTAAACGGCATACTCTTATCTTTTTTTCTTTTTCTTGTCATAACGACATTATTTCATTATGTTTACATCATTTGACAAGATGCATCACATCATGTCACAGCGGATTGACATAATAGCTGACATAATAGCCATATAATAATGTCTTAGAATGTGAGCGAGCCTAAACATTAACAGTTCTATTTGTTAGGGTTGTTAGGGGTGAGGCCGCTGCTTTTTTATTTTTATTTTATTACTGCGCCATATGAACATATGAACCCTAATTCATATGAATTTCAAAGAAAAGCAATAGATACAGTACTAAGCACTTTAACGGACTAAATGAGAAACACTAGTATGTTTATGAGACATTAGTATGAGGGATAACTTAATTAATAAAACAAACCAATTAATTAAATAAAACATTTAAAATTAAGATAAATACTGCCATGATTATGCATAGTATTGCCAATGTATTATAGAAAAAGACATTTGGGAGTGTGTTATATAAAATTCTCAAAAATATTTTTGAACAATTTAAATATTTGTTGTTTTCTAGAACTTCGTCTCCTTTCTTGTGCATAAAAATACAAACGCGTTTGTACGTATTATTATTATTAGTAGTAGTAGTAGTAGTAGTAAAGTAGTAGCAGTAGTTGTAGTAGTAGTACGCGGCGTTACCTGTTGGAGAGGCGGTGCTAGTGACGTCACGGTGTGGAGGCGTAGTTTCAACGCGCAGGTGCAGGATTTCTCTGGTCCGCTCAGGGAAAGTAACATTCACTCACACCAAACGGCTCTTATCAGCTCCGCTAAAGCGTCACGCGAGGGTTTCGAGGTCGAAGTGCAAGGTAAAAAAAAATAATAATAAATAAACAAAGAAATAAACTAGAGCAATAGAAACCAACACACAGCCTGTTTGTTACCGAGAGCGTGGATGAACACTGTTCGAGTCGTCGACTTTTTCCACTGAGGAGGCAAATATATACAGTATATATATATATATATATATATATATATATATATATATATATATATATATATTATTTCTGCTCGCTCACTCCACACAGAGGACCTGACCTGCTCAGCAGCGGAGACCCGGGAACAAACTTACAAAAAGAGCTCGTTTGTAAACACCGGGGTTTATTTCGGAGAAACGAGGACATTGAACAGAAGGAGAAGAAGGACAGGCGGACTTGTAGTGCTGAGACATGGAGAGCCGAACTTGGGAGAAACTTGCCTTTTTGCTGGCTTTGCTGAAACTGCTGTGCTTCTGTCCAGGTAGGTGTTAACCTGTACTTCTTTAAAATAATAATTATAAATAAATGAAATCCATAAATGTCAGACTTGTTTTTGAATACAGGCTGAATACACTACTCAGCCAAGTGAATAAGTAAAAAAAGTAACATTCTCTAATTAAATTAATGACCATTTTGTGTTAGTGCACAAAGGTGGTTTATTAGTCCATAATGTGATTCAGCCACTTTGTAATTCCTCATTTCCATCCTGTACACTCTCATTACCCACCCTCTCATATAGCCCTTTTAGTATGTAACCTTTATCCAGAAAAGTGCATATAGTGTACTCTACCTTTAAACCTTCAGGGTATTTAGGTTTCATTTATGTACCTGAAATCTTTTAAAAGGTAAACTATATGCACATTTCCCAGTAAAACATACATATCAGGTCCATTATTCTATAGCGGATGCACAAGGAAAAATCTGTGGCTTGGATGTGAAAAGAAAGAACGGAGTTTAGTTAATAGTTTTATTATATTTTTATACTAATAAATTATTTATGCATTACTTACACTGGTTAGCCATAACATCAAAACCATGAACATTATAACCACCTTGTTTTTGTTTTTTTAAATGTTCACCTTGTGTGTGGGACGTGGCTCCAAAGGGCCTCTGGGTGTGTACCGTAGTATGGGATCGGACTGGGCAGGCTACTTTTTAGTCCCCTGGGGATGGGTGAGCCTTGAGTGGCCATGGTCCTGTCAACAGTTTGCCAGTATATGATTTATACTCAATGTTATTCAATTTACCTTTGGTGGTGGAGTTAATGTTATGGCTGATTATCACAATATAAAAGTGTTGTAGTGTAGGCTTTGCTTTGTGCAAGCCTTGTTTAAGCTCTGTTGTTTTTATCTGTATTAAGTACAAGGTTTAAAAACATGTTATGATATATTATTTTTCTACACGCAGTACTACAAAGTGGTATTGTGGCATATTTATTATTAAAGACACATAAGATAATGGTAGCACACTGGCAACAAGTAAAAGTACTCTATTTTGGTATCTTATTCTGAGAGTAGGAGTATGGGCTAGATTTTGTCTTTATATTTGATAATTTGTTCAGTTATTAGTACCCACCTTCAAACATATATTTTTGTCATGCTTGAGAAAATCTTTCCTGATGGTAGTGTGCACACCATCATGAAACTAGGTTATCAAAACACAATTGTGTACACATAAACGTATCACTCAGGTTACATGACAGCGGTGAGAAAGAATAACTCAAGGGCTCATCTCCACCTCCAAACACTAATAAAAACTCAACTGGTTTAAACAAGCTATTTGTTATTACATGCTATTTTTATTATCTACTTTTCTAAAAACATTTTCTTTTTTTTATTTCAAGTAAATGTCATGTGCACCCGACATCTGACCTTGGCTGCACATATTGCTTCTGTTACAGCACATAAATGCACAAACAATAACTTAGTAGCTCGCAGGTGTGTCCTCCCTTACACTGTTCTGTTTTTTGGAGCGGAAACTGGGATAATAGAGAGGAAGGAAGAACAGCGTCACCATGATGACTGCTGGAATGCAGGAAATCTGAGGAATAATGGTCTGCTATTTTAGACTGAAATGTGAAGTAACGGTTTCTCGTAACGGCTCTAGCAAGCCAAAGTTGGAAAAGTTTGTTTAATTTTGCTTTCCGTCTTAGAATTTGCCCTACAATTTACTTTTAATATCTGAGGTGGGAGAAATTAACTATGTGGTTAATGGAATGTTGCAAGAACCTGAGAATGATGTCACATTGTGTGTTTTATATTGATGGAAGGAACATATTAGGTGTGGTCATGTAGAAGTGCGGCCGTTCGATAAGCAAGGTGTTTATGGTGTGCGTACACCTGATAAGGTGCTATCTGGTGTTCAGTTCACTAGCAGCGTCTGGTGACCAGGGATTTTGGTCACCAGACTTTGGCTAACAGTAACAACCACACAGCCTCAGACAAACTTAAATCAACCAGTGATAACACATAGGCATCCGACATCCAGTCCAGTAACTCTAGGAAATTTGTAATAGTCCTTTTTTTTTATTTTTTTTATTAAAAATACACAAACCTTAGAGGTCTGCAAAATGTGTCTGGTAATGCTCCAAGTAAAAATAATCAATCAGATCATGCATTCAGGCAATCTGACACACAATCACACTCAATCACAATTCAGGCAATCACACACACACACACACACACCCCTTAGCGGAAGTGCTAACAGGAAATGGGAAATAGGTGGGGACCAGAATACCCCTGCTTTTTTTTTTTTTTTTTTTTCCAAACCACCCATGTTTCAGGCAGTTCCAACACATTTTCATGCATGTATCTTTGTCACTAAACAGGTTAATATTGAGGATGTCATCACAAATTAACATTTGTACATCCATATGCAGTTGATCTGTTACTCTGCAATACTGTTTGCTCAATTCTGCCTCAATTCCCAAAGAAGGGGATTTGATATGATGTGGCCATATTGCTGTCCATAGTCTCCAAACTAAAAATAACACTCAGTCAGAGCTGGACATCACTAAGCAAAAAGCTGTGCAGAGGGTAAATAGACATTTCTTTCTAAAAAAAATTCTTTATGATGTTTTTTGTTCATCAATATTTAAAAATGAATAAAAAGTGATTTCTTTACATAATAGGTCCCCTATTGGCAGTTTCAGACCTAGCTTCTACTGTATGTGAGGCAATCTAATTAACCAGAAATGTCAGGTTGACTCAACAACTACATCTAAGAAAAAAATTGTTCACTTCATTAACCACATCCCTTTCCCTCTTGATTTTTTTACAACATGCAGTATGTTACAAAGGATTGTTCAGAATAACAGAAGACAGTGGAAGAGAAAAAAACCCTTCATTTTGCTATATACTGTATTGTATTCCCCTGCTACAGTAACACACTTATCCCAGCGTTACACTAGTGCACTAGTGCCATCAATGTACAAAGGTTTCCCAGTATGTTGGAGCCATGATCATAATGCCTGCTTTAAGCTTGGAACACTGGCCTCCTAGGAACTCCTTTAATGTGGTGTCATTTTTAAAAAAATATATATTTTTTTAGAGTAGTTTGCTGAGCAACATAGTGAGTCTGTTTGCTTCCACTGTTTTGATGCAAGTTTTATTTGGGTGTTAAATGATGCATTTTTCCATAGTTGACAATGACAATTCTGGTTTTCAGTGTCAAAATGTTTCTTTAACTGCAGATTAGCAATCTTTTATGCCAGTCAAGGTCAGAGCGCTCTCTCGATACTCTGACGGATTCTTACGCGATGCCCCATGAAGGACAACAAGTCCTGTGTTGACATGAATGCTCCTTGTACAATAGAAATGGTTTTGTTTATCGTAGTCATAAGATAAAAATTCACAGTGTCAGCACTTTGATGTTTTGTGAAAATGTATTACATTTAGTTAATGTAAATGCTTTTCCTTTTTTACCAATGTTGGAGAGACTTCCTGTTCTTGCAGTCACACTGTGATTCTTCTTTACTTGTTGATGACCTTCATGATGTTCTGTTGTGTAGCTGATATTTTGGAATCTCTTTGCAAATTTTCATTATTTATATATACTTTTTTTTAACTGCTATATCACATTTTCTTTCTCTTTTAAGTTGTCAGTTTCCCTTACACGTCTTTTCAGAATGTTAATGTCAGAACCTCTGCTCAGACTGCAGCCCATGAACTGTATTTGGTTTATGGAATGTTTAAGTGGCTTATTATTTCGTTGTCAATCACATATCTCCAGAAATACCAAAATGCTTGCTCAGGAAGTGCCTAGACTGTACATCCATGTACCAGCTTCTGCTTATCTATAATTACTTTCTTAACATATTATGTACTGGCTCCTGCCCAGGCCTCTTTTGCCATGCCATGAGTGAAGACAGCTGCTCCCAGGACCTATGCAGTTTCCCCAAATATAGAATCCATTAATACTGCTCCTGTAGAATATCAGAAAAAGTGTTGTTCTGGTGAGCAAAGGTGGCTTGAGTATTTTTACATCTATATCAGAAAACATGTCACTAGTTGTTGTAATCCTTCTCCATGGTGTTTACATGGCACAAAACAATCAAAGGCCTGCACTTGTGGGGGGGGGTTCTTTAGGGAGTTTGTTATAAATATTGCTTTAAATCGAGAAAATATCAGTAAAATCTAACATTTGCTTTGAGTCACAATTGTCACACTTCTCAAAGCATTCTGCATTCTAATCTAGGGAGTCCAGCGACAGGAAGTTCCATGTACGGACTTGTATGAGAAGTTTCTCTCTTCCTCTGCCTCTGTGCTCTCTGTCTCTAGAGGAACATGCTCAGTACAGGACAGGGGTCATGAGAAAAGCAGTGGGCTACTTTCCCAAAATTCTTCCTGGTCTTGCCACACACACACATTGGGTTATAACATTTATCTTCTTCCATTTGGAAGCAGTAATTATACTGTGCTGATCAGTGCATGTTTATGGTGATTATGAGCAGGATGTTATAATGGGACTTTCCATTCCATTCTCACTATTGCTTTGGACAGATTCATCATCAGAACTGAAGCTGATGTGCAGTTGTTTATCATAGACAACATGAGACACTGCACCTTCTAGCTGGAGCAATACACAAATGTCAAAGACATGAGAGCTATTCAAAACATTTAGAGACCTTTGTTATAATAATTGGTGAGGGAGGGCTTTGTTTCAACTGAACAGAGTTCAGTTCAATTCATCAGAGGGACACAAATGGTTGCATTAAAAAGAAAATGGGTTTATGTTTGTTGTTGCATGAAACTAGGGATTCACCTAATAATTTTATCAGTACATGACATTTATATAGAGGCTTAGACACAAATTCGAGGCATTTATGTCATGAACTCTGGAATGTTGATGCAATTTTGGTGAAACGTAAAGCTTATATTGCTATGGCATGTATTCTGTGCATAAAAAAAAAAAAAAAAGTGTGCTTCTCATCTAGCACACTTAGAAATATCATAGAATTAACACATAGTTTATCTTTAAATTTAAATATACAAACTGAAAACCTCTCAGTAGAAATTATATGAGTAATATGGGGAAATTGCACTGCGCATGTGTGTTGCTCATAAGTATAATTTCCAATGAATGACACTATTTTTAATGCGCTATATTATGGCACTATTATTAATGATCCCTCTTGTGGTTATGCGTGGGGGGTTTTAACAGGCAGTCATGTGGAAAAAAGACATTTTGTCACTCAGATGGAAGCCCGCAGTACCACTCACGGCAATGTTCACTAGTGTCAACATTCCACTTTTTCACTTATCATGAAGCACACTGGGTAAAGTGGCCAGCCCACAGGCTCACTCTGTACTAGTTTAATAGAGAGGGATTCAGTTCACCTGTGTGTGTTAAAGCAAAGTGGACTACACAGTTACAGCTACTAAGCTGGCTTCATGCATAATTATACATGCACATTGGGTCAGTGTTCTGGTCCCTATAACTGTCATTTCAGTCCCATTTTCATTATACAGTGCGTTATAATTACTGGATCTCAGTTACAACAGTCCTATATTACACCCCAGTGTTTATGAGACCTGTGCCTCAATTACAAAAGGGTTGAGGAGGGTTCAGTGCTCCGCAGAATGCCATTATTTCTCTTGAGGAGTGCAAATGGATGATGTCACACATGCATGGGGCAGATTCACTCTCCCAGGTGGAATACATGACAGTCGATAGCATCACTGCAATGTTGTAATATTGTCTTGACCCCCTGATGAGTTTTAAATAATCGCTGATGATTTCTACATGACTTGGTGGGGTAAGAGCTCAGGATAATTTAATCAGAAGACTTGGGAGGTCAAATTGTTCCCTAAAAACAGACAGGTTTGTTTATTGGACAACTGATTTCTACAGCTGCTGCCAAAACACACACAATCCATTCTGTCAGTGTCTAAGTGGACAATGTCCTATAAGAGAAATATGGTGCTAAAAAGCATTGATGTTTAAAGCCTGCCTCTGGCACTCAGCTGTGCTTTTACACCCTTCTCCGTTTAATGGAAATGGCTAAATACTTCAAACAGAACTATGTTTAAACCCAACTGATTTAATCTTCTTAAAATAATGTTTATTGTACATTTTGGCTTGTCTATTTGTTAAACATGGGCCGAGTATATATGTTAGGCTTTTCTTTATTAGGGCATTGGTGGTTCAGTGGTTGGTTTCTCGCCTACCATGTGGAAGGCTCAGGTTCGATTCCCAGCCAATGCCCAAACCCAACCCACTGGATGCAGTGCTGGTCCCAAGCCTGGATTTAATGGGAGGGTTGTGTCAGAAAGGGTGTCCGGCGTAAAAAGTTGTTGTGTGGAACAGTTGGGTCCGCTGTGGCAACCCCTAAATGGGAGCAGCCAAAAGAAGCACAACAACAGACTTTTCTTTATTAGGACATAGACTGCGAAATTGCCCCTAGAACCATTAATCTATACCAATATAGTATTATTATATTTTCTAACAGTTCTCCTGCATGATTTTGTTATGATAAGCCCCTCAAAAATTTAAACGACACATTATACTGCTGTACATCTCATTTTTGTACATAGTGATACATTATTTTACATCACTGCTGTAGTCCCTCTGCATCAAGGTTTGTTGTATTGAGAATTGCATGATGCATTTTTTTTGAGCACCACAGTTGTAAAGACTGGCATTATTATTTGCATTACAGTAGCCTTCATACACTAGTTTTGGCATTCTCCTCTGACCCCTCTCATGGGCAAGGCATGTGTGCACGCAGATCTACCATGTGTTGACCGTTGTATGCTTTTTTTCACACCATTTTGTATGAAATCTACAGACTGTTACTGTATGTGTAAAAATCTAAAGAGATCAGCTGAAACACACAAACAAGGCCACCTGGCACCTACAACTACGCCATGAAGTGGCATTTTAATTTTAATGTTTGAACATGAACTGTGAAGTGTTGAACTTGTTTCTGTCTGATTAGATAAATGAATGAATGAGTAGGTGTTCCTAATAAAGTTAAAGTAAATGCATTGCAGTGATGCTACAGTATGTATAGGTCAATGTGATGCATTTTTAAGAGCATTAGTGACCACACAATGTCCTCAAGTGTCAAGGAAAAGTAAGAATCCACAAAGCAGGATCTGTGTGGATTATATCTGGATTTAAAGCAGTCGTGTTAAATGGTCTTTCTTAACATGAGCATTCTGTTGTTCTGCAACATTAGAGACTCATTCTGATGTATATTATATGTAGCTTGTGGCAGGATAATGTTTTTTCCACCTAGTAATTGACACTAAATAACTTATTGGTCCTCTTCCTCTAAATCTCATTGACATTTTGAATGCATGCCTCTTAGTTCATTAGTGACTGATCATTACGGTTATTGATTTTCTCACTTTTGCCCTCCAGCTCTTGAGGCAATGTCTGTTCCTCATCCGACATGGGCTTTTTATTTCTAGCTTTATTATTTAGATTCTGCATCCGTTCTTGGTTGTTTATGGAAAACTTTGTTCATCATATTTTTATTCTGGTGTTTTGTCTATAAACTGTGTATAATCTTATAGCTTCTACACTCCTCAAGGTCTGGGTCAGGTAAATGCACTCCCTATAGCCACTGTTGCTGTATTTGTATTTATGAAGTCTAGTCATTCTAGTCACTTATTACATACATAGTGAATATTATCTGGAAAGGGTCAGCTACGGTATGAGCAACTTTGTACGAGTTGATTTTGTGTGACACAGGATGCTGGTTTTGTCCCTAAAGCAGGTCCTTGCACTTCTAACTTAGTATTTTTTCCCCAGTGGTTTTGCAAGAGCACATCCTTCACAAAGCACACCACTGCGCTTCCACTCATTTGGGAGCTATTGCTGGGACCACACAGCAATTTCAGATTGAATTCTCTTTCTATCACACATATTTCTCACTTTAATGGAGGCTTTGATTCCATTTGTCATTTCCTCATCTTTCCCCCCCACTGTGCATGCTCTTCGGTGTCATTTTCCATCTCTGTATGTGTCTTCCCAACATTTCATCATTATGGGAATACCAATAAGTGTCTCCCCCCCACTGTGCCACTCCATCCTTTTTTTTTTTTTGCACTTGCAGTGACATTGATAAAAACAATAATCCTCCAGTCTGCAGATGTTGGACTTTCATACCGACCTGCATTAAAGCTGTAAGATCAGTGAGTATTCCCTCGCTGTCACTACCTGTCACTGGCTGTTCATTTCCGCACTGTGATCTGGAATAATCTGCAGGAAACGGCAGCAGGGTGCTCATTTTCTCCTTTCTCATTTAAAAATAGCCCGGCTGTCAGGATCAGACCACTCTTCCTCTCTCCTGACACTATCGATAATTCAGGCCTTAATTACTGTGTTATACATAATTGAGCACTTGATGAAAAATCTGTGAAATGGTTGCTTGAACAGTTTCACCCATAACCTGCTGTAGCTTAGAAATCTGTCAGCAAAGGTGAGGGGTGGCATATTAATGAGACTGAGAGTCTCTGCAAATCGTCTTTGCAGCTGAAATTACTCCCAGTGGAATGTCAGTAGGTCTAATCCTGTGTTGGTTTGAAGCGCAATTTTGTCATTTTAAATTTGTATTTGATATTTATATATAGACTCGCCATGCACAGGATCGCCTACACTTGCTCATTTCTGCTCAACAGTTCAATCTTCTGGCAGCAGCACAGTGTAGAAAAATTATCTACTGTAGATATAGGTCCATAGCTTCAGTTCAGCAATGTTCACATCAAACATCGAAATGGGTGAACAATGTGATCTCAATGATGGTGGCATTACCAGACAAACAGTTTGAATATTGGTCTTCTGGGATTTTTAGGCAAAAACACCTCAGATGAGAATGGCCAGTCTTTTGAGCTGAGAGTAAGATAATTCAAATAATCACAGCAGGAGACCACATTGGTTTGCTTTCCTGACAGGAATGCCTCACCGAAACTAGGCAGATGAATGTTGGAAAATATCAGGAAATTATTATTATTATTTTTTTCAATCCCCAGTTTTGCTATTTCCTCTAATGTGACTCTGCTCTTGGTATTTGGGGAGGAGAACAACAAATGTTTACTCAGTGCACTGTCAATTATTTATAAAGTAAATTTAAAGATACTGTTCATGCTATTTGTTATAGTAGTCAATGCATTCCATGGGTACGAACATTCTATTACCGTGCACACTTTTGGTTTATGTTGTTGGGCATTGGGGCTCTGTTCTGGGCTTCTCATTTGCAATGCGAAAGGCTAAGGATCACGTCTCACTGCCACTGTCTCACCCCCGCCACTTGCAGGTAGGGTAAGAAATTTTATGCTTAAAATTGAACAATATATTAAAAGTTTAAAGTGTATATGAATATATAAGCTTCATATGTTAGCAATTCTTTTGCAGAAATTTCACCATATTTGCCTTTTCTGGCAAAATACGACACCTTTCCTGACTTATTGCCCTGCACAGGACATGCATAGCCTACTTTGCAATGGTAAATGGGGTCACTGTTGTAATAATACTAATACGGGCTGGAAAGCCATAATTATAAACAGAATCCATGTTACATTAGTATTTTACAAATCGTTTGACCATTTGTTAGCATGAATGCAAGATTTGCATTTTGCTATTAACATTACATTAGACTACTACTAACCTGCGGAAAGTCTGCTGTCGTCATCATAATTGGTGACTCCTTTTTGCTACGGTTTGTATGACTGTTGCCGTCTACACTGATAGTGCCAGCTTTTGTCCGCAAACTGTCAAACACGGTGCAGCCCTCTGCTTTTAAGTTTATTCCGTGTGCCCTCGAATGTTTCATTAGATTTGACGTGCTTCCTCCTTTACACGCAACTGCTGTAAAACATTCGCTGCACGTCGCGGTGCCGGAATCCTTTCTTGTGAAATATATAGCCACACTTTCGACCGTTTAGTTTTAGGCATTTTAACGAAAGTTGATTAATTTAGCAAGCTAAGATAGCGGTAGACCACCTGCTGACGTCAGAGCGAGTGTAACGTTAGTTGCTGCATTCACGCGCATATCGGATGGACTCTCATTTTCTGATGATTTGTGCTTTTAATTTTTGTATTTAATCTAATAAACAATTAATATACAAAAATATATGAATCTAGAGAACAAATATTTCAATCGACAGTTCAGGCATTTAAGTGGCACCGAGGCACCGAAATTCGCGTTCTGTTTCGGTCCGGTACATACCAGTTATATAGGTACCGGTGCCGTATTAGCACCGGTTTTCGGTACCCAACCCTACTTGCAGGGCAAGGCTGAATGGTTACGCCAAGAAGGGTGTCCTGTGCCAAAAGTCAAAGTAATGTCCTGGCAAAGTAACAACAACTTGTGTAGTAGTGAGTTTATTTTTTTTTTTGCAGATTGCAGATTGGTCCATAGGATGGTCTTTGAACAATTAAACAACTTAACAGTTTTTGTTTCTGTATCCCACCACAATAAAGGTGAAGTGGGGCAATCAAGATGTGAGTGTAGACTTTCAGCTGTAGTTAAAGGGTCAACAATAATATTGCATAATATTGCAATATTTTTTTAGTTTTCCCAAGACATATCTGAGTAACTAATTCATTCAAGTAACAGTTCATTTTGCAGTCAAAGATTGCCTGAAGTTGGGTAACCATAGACGTCACCAAATGCTGAGTTTGCTCCCTTGTGATTCTGTCGCTACCTCTATCTTCAGTTGCGGCTTGATAGTGGGTTATTCTGCTTTCAATTTTGTCTTCGGGAAGAAAAAAGCATTTTCATTTGGGTTCAGGCCATTTAAGACCACTCAGTTTCATTTGTATTGACAACCTCTTTGATATGATTTTTAGTCATCCTCTTACTACTATCAGTAGTTCCATTATCAGTAAAAATCAGTGACTCATTTCCATTGACGGGCATATATGCCCATCACCATGTCGACAGATTGATACTGTAATGTATGCTTTGGAAGCTTTTTTTAGTTTTTCATTAAAATTGGTTTCATACGTCAAGAGTCTTCCCTTGACTTCACTTTCAAATCTACGGTGTTGCTGCACAGAGAGAAAATTATATAAATTGTGACAAATGGACTTGACTATTGAAACTGTAAAACACTTTTTAAAACATTAAATCTGTGCGCTATGAATCACATGTACTTTCTTTCTTACTTTCTGCTGAGCTTCAGATTTGTCTACTTAATCATGCTGGTGAGGATTACTTCATGGATTATGAAGGCATGGCAAAGTATCAGTAAATTAGCTTCTGGCTTTAATCTAAGGAGGACAAAGAAGCATGTTTCAAGAGGCGTTCCATTATGAAGAGTGTATTTTTCAATGTGCGTCACTGTGTGTCTCCATGGTCTGCTTGGTTTGGTGGATATACAGACTTGCCCTCCCTTCCCCCTGCTTTTCCTATATTCTTTAGTCATTGGAGTGTTTTGGGAAAGGGGGTTTTAATCTCAGCTCTTTACATTCATGTCAGATTTATTGGCGCACAGAATGTGCTTTGGTGCACAGAGCTGCTGTAGTAGCTTGATATAATGGTAGCTTGCAGTCCCATTATTAAGCTTGCATAAGCTATATGCAATACCTGTCTTACTGTATCTTTAGATATTATGGAAAACAATGGAAAATTATGGAAAATGTAATGAATTTTGACATTTCAGAGAAAAAAACAAATTCAGCACATCATCCAAGTTGGTTTTGAAAGCTGCTTTTTCCAATCTCTGTGATCTGAGAAATTAACAAATAAATTGCTAGAATTGGAGACAAGTCAAGTTGTAATGATCCTTCACCTTTAGATGATAGAGCTATCTCTTTCCTCTGGACAGCAGGGCTGCAGCTTTTGTTTTAGATACTGCACACTCTGGATTTTTTTTTTCCTGCCCTTTCCTTTTGTCACAGACAAGGCTATTTGACTATGTTTTGCAAAGAAATTAAACTTAGGAAATGTTTCATTTTACATTAAGTAGTTTCTTTATGCACAATACAAATAGAAAACTGCAAATTGGCAAACGAAGCACCTTTTACTTAATGATATAATGGTTTATTTTCTATTGTTTTGCAGGAAATGTAAAAAAAAATTTTGTTTGAAAACGATTGAAATATTCCAGCATCAACTAATGCATGACTACATTTTGCCACCAACCTTAAGCAGATTGTGTGTGCGTGTGCGTGTGCGTGTGCGTGTGCGTGTGTGTGTGTGTGTCCTTTTGTCAAAGGAATGCTGCATGTTTGTGAGAAGTGGAGATAAAGGATGGAGTTACTTAAAGACTCCTCTCATCCACAGACAAACACACCCTATCACTTCCATAATTACCCTCACTGATCAAAGGCTTAATCTGTGTGGCGACAGTGTTTATTATGTGGATTACGTGCAAGACAAACAGTAGCACTGCAGGCGTCAGTCTTCAGACATTAGTCTGAGAGAATCATCAAATGAGCGAGCAGTGATTCGTTTGCAGTGGTGTCAAAAGTATTCACATTTATTACTTGAGTAGAAGTATGGATACTAGGGTTTAAAAAGACTTCTTTAGAAGTTGAAGTATCAACTCAAGCTATTTACTCAAGTAAAAGTGTAAAAGTATTGGTTTCAAAACTACTTAAAGTATAAAAGTAAAAGTAACGTGAGGGGGGAAAAAAGCATTAAGGATAAAAGCTTAGGCTGTGCCACGGGCCTATATACTGCACTAACACCTCATTAAAAAAAAAGAAAAGAAAAATGTGTTGTTTTTTTGTTGTATTTTTTAACGGCCATAGTGATTTGGGATACTGTATATGGCAATTGAAAAAGAATACATTTTAGTACAATTCAAATACATTAAAGAACCATATATGTGTACTATTGAGCATTAACATGTTTTATGGAGAAGAAGATATGATAACTAGTTGCCTATAAGTATTTTAATGGTCAAACGTCAGAGGCATGTCATCAGTAACCTTTATTGGAATGTAAATGTACTGTACATCCAAGCTTAGCTGCAGGAATCTGTGAGGGCAACATACAAGAAAATTAGTGCACCCAGGGCAGGCTTAGTAACAATTACCCTTGTATGGCTGTCTACAATAAACATTAGTGCTGTCAGAATAAAGGATTAATCCAAGTGATTATTATATATATATATATATATATATATATATATATATATATATATATATATATATATATATATATATATATATATATATATATAAAATGTGTATGTGTATACCGTATACATCATTCCTGTTACCTTCCTAGTGCTGTTACCTTCCTCGCTGGTGCTTGGTTGTGACATTTCGCTCGAATCTTGAGTCTCTATCACAGACAGCTTCGTCTACTTATCACAACCTTATCAAACGAAAATGCTAATTTATTCAAACGTCCTTGCTGGAGTGTGTGACGTGACGTCATGTGCAGGTGCGATGGATCACGTACCAACCAACAGGGTGTCAGAATGGTGTGTTTATAGAAGAATAAAGAAGAAATAGAAATAGGTATAGAAGAAAATAAAGATCACATAGACGAACAGAGTTGTTAGCGAATGTGCCGTTTACTTTTTTTGTTCTCTCATGCGCATGCCCAGTGACCGATTACACACGCTTAGTTACCTGGTCCCGCTCAACGTGCTTACGTCAGAGTCAGGATGCTGAGCAGAAAACTTGGAACAGAACTACATGCAAACATTACATCATCCAACCACAATCAAATTCGCTCCATCCGGATGGCGCGATTTATCAAGCTGAAAATAAAATAGGAGTAACGAGGCTATTTTTAAAATGTAAGGAGTAGAAAGTACAGATAATTGCGTGAAAATGTAAGGAGTAGAAGTAAAAAGTCGGCTGAAAAAGAATTACTCCAGTAAAGTATAGATACCCAAAATTTCTACTTAAGTAAGGTAACGAAGTATTTGTACTTCGTTACTTGGCACCTCTGTTCGTTTGTCATCTTAATAAAAATGAATTGTTTTGTTATATGTTAACAGTATGATGTTGACTAGTTTTTACATTTGCTGTCAGTTCATCTAATCAATCCTGATGCTGTAAGAACTGTTGTTAATTATTTATATAAGCAGAACGTTATTGAATCAGTCCTGGTAACAGATAATGAAAATACAACACCGTAGCGAATCTGAATCAGGGCTGTGTCGGAGTCTTTCGGGATTGTGGTTTGTGAAATTAACGAATGGTAAATGATAGATTCGCTGCTTCTGCTCCATGATTATCCTGTAATCTCTTTTTTCATACGCCATAAATAAGCCCTAGAGATACAGATGTGCCTTTTAATTAGACAACCCACACTTAAGTCTTAGTTTACAATACTACATTACATTACTAATTGAAAGCAAGTCATTATCTTGCTGTCAATTTTATTTATTAGATTTTGTTCCCTGACTTCCAATCCAACATTTACACAGTGTACTGGAGGAAATATCAATAAATCCATTTAAACTTAAATCAATATACTTCTGTTGTGGCAGGATGTACAAGAAAGTTTGAATGTTTTTGTTCCTTAACCTTCCTTACAGCTTGTAACTGTCCTGTTTTTTCATAAGCTGCGTATTGTGTAACTTTATCTTATGTCACCTGATCTTTCTGTCTGTGTGGTTACGAGTCACCTACACTGTGGTTTTTTGTGTCACACTCTCCCATAACTCTGCATGAAAACCCAGGAGATGGGTACTGTAGATTTATACAAGCAAAGGTATATTATTTTTATTTGCATGGGTATACACTAGTAAGGATGGCAAGATTACCTCATTAGACATCATTATACAGTACAATTGTAAACCGTCACTGCCAGTGCTGTATAAAAGGGATCATTTTTGGTCCATTGCATTAACATTAAACATTTCAGGAAGATTATTGTACATTATCATTCAGTACACATTTTACGTTCTGGCATAAAAATATTTTTGTGCATTCCGGCAAATCAGTTTGACGCCTTTTTCAGGACAAGTACGCCTTTTGCAAATGACATTTGTAAAGTATTAGTAATCATTACAATTGTATTCAAATATGGGAAGTTCAATTAACTAATTACACAATTCAGCCATAACATTGTGACCACTGACAGATGAACAATATTCATCAACTATACACCAGAAAAACTGGTGACAGGATCATGGCCACCCAAGGCTAACCCATGCTCGCGGGGTCCTAAGTCCAGCCTGTCTGGTTCAATCACATAGAAAAGCCAATGCACAGCAAAATTGCTTAAAACGGTAGTTTTGGCCACAATAGTCACCAGAACACCCAGTTCACCAGAGCACGTCATGCATGGGGCCCAGCAGGCAAAGAGCTCTCCAGATCCCAATCTGATTGAGAACCCATGGGATGTGCCAGACAAACAAGTTTAATCCATGGAGGCCCCACCCCGCAACCCACATTACCCAAATGATCTGCTGCCAGCACCCTAGTTCCCGACACCGCAGCACATCCCCAGAGGCCCTGCGGAGCCAAGCCCAAGGGACCAGAGCCACCCAAGTGGCACAAACAGAACCTAACACCTACTGTGGTTATAATGTTAAGGCTAATGTTATGGTGGTTTGCTATAAATCTCTGTTGTATTTTGTTATATTGGTTCTTTAGTTTTGTGCCTGGAGATTTTTGTTATGAACACGCCCCTGTTATATGTAATCTTCTTTGTCTTTCGGCTGTTCCCTTTCAGGGGTCGCCACAGCGAATCATCTGCCTCCATCTAACCCTATCCTCTGCATCCTCTTCTCTCACACCAACTAACTTCATGTCCTCTCTCACTGCATCCATAAATCTCCTCTTTGGTCTTCCTCTAGACCTCCTGCCTGGCAGTTCCAACCTCAGCATCCTTCTACCGATATATTCACAATCTCTCCTCTGAACATGTCCAAACCACCTCAATCTGGCCTCTCTGACTTTATCTCCAAAACATCTAACATAACTCATTCTTGATCCTATCCATCCTTGTCGCTCTGCTACCTCTAGCTCTGCTCATCTTAAATATTCTGTGTTCCTTTTTGAGGTAGAACTAGGAAGAGGACTATGTAAGGAATCAAGGAGTCACTAGGTGAAGATGAAATTAATCAATGAAATGGGCAAAGGAATAATAGTACCTGCTGATAGGGCACGCAAAGGGCCCGTTTTCTGTCTTTATGCACTAAGGTACATCAGTTTAGCAGCAGTTTTGTGTATTTTCTTTTGAATTTCAAGTGGAGAAAACAAGAGGAAGCAACTGTTTAAAGGCTGCAGAAAATCTCTGGAGTTGTGTATCTCCAGGAAATGTGTTCCTTTGTGCCTTTCCTCTCCTTTCCTCTTTACTTCCTCTCCCAGAAACCTGCCCCTCCCTGATAAGCTCCAGCCGTCATGCGCCCAGCAATTCCATTGCTCCCAGATCACCTCGATAATGCCACAAAATAAATAAAAACATTTTAGCTTGTCTTTCCAGGATCACTGGTAATTTATCTGGAGCGAGAGAATATACACTAGCAAAGCACTGAGATAGGGGAAATGTCCAAACTTTGATGGATTGGGTTTTGAAATTATCTGGGGAGAGAGGGGTTGTGCTGAATGCCTATAGGAGAAGAACACTAGACTGGAAGTCTACACAATTTATCAGTCCTAGTTTAGCCTATGATCAATATCTATGATATAGTCTAAAATGAATGAAATCACTTTTTACATTTCTTTTTACATTTAGTTTTGACTCTAACAGTTACAGTATGTGCAATAACTAGCATAATACTTCTGTATCCCCAAGAAAAATGAGCATCATCCTTTTTAATAGCCAGATGAGTTTATCTCCACATTATAGAGGGGAAACGTGACTCTCTGAGCCTGGCCTCCACCCATCTTTCCTGTTATTGGATCCTGGGTAGACAGACCGGGAAAAAGGCGCTTTTGTATGGTCCGGCAGACCTGGAATATTGTCTGTTGTCTCAAGGGACTCAGGGTTATACTGAAAAGCCATTCTAGTTTTTTTGTTAGTGACATTTTAAACTATGCAGCAGAACAAACAGTAAAATTAATGTGTAACCAAAGTCGGTTATGATTTTAAACTGTATACCTCTTCTATTATACAATATCTTCACTATGATTAACAAATGTAAACATTTTTATATCAATTTATTTGTCATGTGGTCTGCAGCATTAATGAGAAAACATAAACTGAAACTTTCATTGTAAAAGGAGCTTGAGCATATGACAATGTATTTCTCAAATCTTGACTCAGTTGCTTGCTTTGGCACTTCCTTTGACTCATTTGATAGAGAAGGATGAGAATCCTGTCCAACACTGTGGTTCGAGGTTATAGATAAGGCAGACAGTCAGATGAGTGTAGATCCTGGGGTCAGTGACCGCTCCATAGCCTCATGCATACTGTATTACCATGAGCAGGGGTTTAAACACATGCTCAGATGACCGAGAAACTAAGAATATTTTAAAGGCATATATGGTATATATATAAAACTCTTAGAATGCAATATGGAAATTGATTAATATGCTTATTACATTGAGCATTTAAAGGTGCCTCAGTTATCATTGTTAAGGAAATTTGCTGGCAGGTAAACCCTATAAAGCTTTAAAAGTTCTATGGAGCCTCAAGGTTCGTTTTTCTCTTTTTTTTCTTTTCTTTTTCTTTTCTTTTTTTTTTAGAAATCTTAAAATGTGCTTTACTACTCCATAACATGAACATGGTCCAAAACATAATAATATTTTTTACCTAACAAGCATTCTTTATGAGAATAAACTCAAAACAGTAAACTCAATGAAAAATTGAGACTGTCAAGGTTTATAAAATATCCTCTTGAGACGCCTATGTCATATGACCATTTTCCCCAAACTACACTGTCTTTATATTCTTGTCTGATCCTCATATGAGGACCATAAGGTATATATCTATATAAACTTTTTCCTGTTTGAAGAGAGACCGGGTCGCAGAAGAGGCGAGATTACATTACAGCATTCGGCAGATGCACTTATGCAGAGCGACTTACATTTCTATGTCATTATATAATACATATGAGCAGTTGAGGGTTAAGGGCCTTGCTCAAAGGCCCAACAATGACTTAGACTTTTTATTGTCATTGTACAGTTGCCTGAACAATGAAATTATCCAGCCAGGCCACGAAGGTGCAAGAGAAAGTGACAAGTGACAGTACAAGAAATAGAAACAGTATTAGAAACATTATATGCATGTGGGGGAGGGGGATGTATACAAGGGCCTTAAAATGGCAGCTTGTGGTGGTTTGGTTTAAACCTGGACCTTTCGATCAGTAGGCCAATGCCTTAACCGCTGAGCTGCCTATGAATAAAGACTAAACAATAGTACAGTAACTATCAAGATAGGAATTAAAGCACATCACAATAAAGAAAAAGGGGTGTGTTTAAGCAAAATTAAATCTAAAGCAATTTTTATAAATCAGGACTTTCGATTGTGCAGAATAACAGAGCACTGTTAAGAGTAAACACTACTTTGGAGCTACATGGCTAATGTGGCAATAACTACCAGCTGAGTTGGTGGTGTTCGTGAATGATTGTGTGTACAGTTCCCACAGACAGATTCATCTCTTCCAAGTTGGCATCAAGTTATCTGATTTTCAAGCATTCACGAGAACAACTGTAGTAAGCTCTGAGCCACCTAGGCTGAGGTCATTCACGGACAAGCGTCTTTCTACAAGATGTTTTGAATTAAAATGTTTTAAAGCGGCTAAACGGTTTTATACCTTCAGTCACAAGAAATTTCATCCCAAGTCTTGGTTTCAACTGAACACCTTCCGTAAAATGTATCACCTCATATAATGTATACTATTATAGCATCAAAAAAGTAGCACCTACAGTAAAAAGACAATTTAAGAAAAAATATACTGTATACCAATACAGAAAAATGAGGGTTATAAAAGTAGTAAATTCACATTTTATCTGGAAACTATTTACTATGATTAATGAGCAGTATTAAGAGAATGTTTTATATACCTCTATTTCTTGCACTCATCAGTCATCTATTTCTTGAACTCTGTGTGTACCGGTCAATTCAATTTTATTTATATAGCGCTTTTAACAATGGTCATTGTCTCAAAGCAGCTTCACAAAAAAATAAAGATTTTGTTAGAAAAGAAAATATTTGGAAGTGTGTATGTGTGAGAAAAATGTGTATAGGTAATAATGAGATGAATGAATGATGAATGAAATGTCTCTGATGAGCAAGCCAAGGGTGACAGCGACGGTGGCAAGGAAAAACTCCCTGAGATGGCATTAGGAAGAAACCTTGAGAGGAACCAGACTCAACAGGGAACCCATCCTCATTTGGGTGATAACAGATAGAAATGATAACATCATGTGTGTTGTGCAGGTGAAAGTGCAATATGACAGAAACTCATTTAAATTAACATGAAGACCCGTTCAGCATAGAGATGAGCCAGATGGACAGATGAGGTGCAGAGGGCAGATTAGGTCTGGATCACTGGAAGCACAGGAGCAGCATGTGTAGCTCCAACCATCATGAAGCTGAAGCTGGTCCTCAGGAACCTCGCAGGGTTGGCCTTTGTCTACTGAAGCTGGCACAATCTCCCGATGCCTCGGCATGGGTAGAAGGATACAGAACAGATGGGGAGAATTAGCGTAGTTGCCATTCAGTATACGTGTACTAGAGTATGAGGTTATGGGATGAGTTACGTGTATGCCAGATTAAAAAGATGTGTCTTGAGTCTACTTTTGAACTGGGAAACCGTGTCTGCTCCCCGAACACTGTCTGGAAGGCTATTCCAAAGCTTTGGAGCTAAATATGAAAACGCCCTACCCCCATTTGTAGATTTTGAAATTCTGGGAACTACCAGAAGTCCGCCGTTTTGTGATCTTAAAGCACGTGGTGGATTGTAGCATATCAGAAGACTGGTTAGGTATGTGGGAGCTAAACCATTTAAGGCTTTGTATGTAAGTACTGTAACACTATTTTGTAATTTATTCTAGACTGAACAGGTAGCCAGTGCAGGGGTTATGTGATCATATTTTCTGGATCTAGTAAGAACCCTGGCGGCTGCATTTTGGACTAACTGAAGCTTGTTTATTGAGGATGCAGGACAACCACCTAGTAATGCTTTGCAATAGTCCAGTCTGGAGGTCATGAATGCATGAACTAGCTTTTCTGCATCAGATACAGATAAGATGCTCCTTTTTTGAAAAATGTGATTTTCAAAGGACAAGTTACTGTCTAATATTGCACCCAGGTTTTTCACTGTCGAGCTGGTAGTAACAGTACATCCTTCTAACCGAAGGCTGAATTGTGAGAGGTGTTGTGTGCTGGTTTTTGGGCGGATAAGTAATATCTCCGTCTTATCTGAATTTAGTAAAAGAACGTTATTGGTCATCCAATCTTTTATGTCCTGGACACACTCAGTTAATCCAGACAACTTAGATATTTCGTCTGGTTTGGTTGAGATATATAATTGGGTATCATCAGCATAACAAAGAAAACTAATCCCATGTCTTCTAATGATGTTACCCAAGGGAAGCATGTATATTGAGAACAGCAGAGGTCCTAAAACTAACCCTTGTGGGACCCCATATTTCACTGGCATTACACCAGATGGTTCTCCATTCAGATTTACAAAATGGTATCGATCAGACAGGTATGATCTAAACCATTTTAATGCCTGTCCCTGAATACCTATGTGATTTTGTAAGCGATCTATGAGAATATCATGATCTACAGTGTCGAATGCAGCACTAAGATCAAGTAAGACTAGTATTGAAATGCAGCCTTGGGCTGAAGCTAAAAACAAGTCGTTTGCAATCTTAACTAGTGCAGTTTCTGTACTATGATGGGGCCTGAAACCTGACTGAAATTCTTCAAGGATGTTGTTTTCCTGCAAGAATGTGCATATTTGAGCGGATACTACTTTTTCTAATATTTTTGATATGAATGGAAGGTTTGAAATCGGTCTGAGTCATTCACACCTCACTTCTATTTCTTGCACTCATTAGTTATGAGTAATCGTTTATATTAAACATGCTCTGTTTATGTCACTTCTTCAATTTGTTGTGCAGGCGCCTTTTATTGTAGCGAGCGGATCAAGGCCTCTTGAACAGATGCCTTCTGGGTATGTGGTACCTTACACTTGACCACAATTATAGGCCAATATAATTTTTCCACAAGAGATGAGTTTGTTTGTTTGTTTGTTTGTTTGTAAGAAATGTGTATAAGAAGAACTCCAGCTACTGTATGTCATTATAGGATAGATGGGATTGGAGCTGTAGACTTTTAAATGAGGGGTTGTGGCATAGTCTGGCATTGGTGACCCAGTGAGTAAGTCTGACATCAGTAACTCGTAAGCAACTAATCCTTGGTTAGGCATGGACAAATATATACACTCCGTCTTTCACACACACAAATCTGGCATTATCAATTTTGTAAGAAGAAGGCCATACCCAAAAGACACCATCACCTTTAAAAAAGAAATTTCACCAGATGTGCTACTGATTGAGCCAAAAGCAACCACTTAAGTGAAATATACATTACGTGCGTGTCAGAGACAATGTGTTTTGCACAGACACACTAATTGTTAGTGAGTCCTACTGTATGTTTATGCTAGTGTTATCTGCCTGTAGTGTCAGCATAACATATTTGACCCCTGGTCAGGTATGTGGGTGTGTTATACCCTTCTTGTATTCATTCATTGGCATGTAGTATGTTTGTTTTTCTCACATGCTTCTTGATTTGTGACCTTGCTTTGAGTTTTTCCATGTTGCTCTCGATTATAGTTTATGCTGAACGTAGGACTGTCATGATCATACATGCTTATATCAATAGTAATGATACAGTACAGAATACAGAATTTAATGATGTTTTTCAAGACAAAAATTTATATATTACTAAAAAGTAATCAGGCCTCAAAAAGTCCAAATCAGGTAAAATTATTGTGAATAGGCAGCTGAGATACTTTTCACAAGTAAAAAGTGAAGAACACAAAAGAAAGGCACTTTAAAGAAAGGTTTTATCCCACATGCATTTGGTCCTCGCTCCTCATGTTGTGTGTACACACAGTTGATCATAACGAAATCTGATAAGACCTGTGTGTGTGTGTGTCCTTTTGTTTACGTGAGGTAAGTTACTTGCATAGTTTCGCTGAATATCATTACCACACTATGCTGACTTGCACAGGAAATAGACAAATGTTTCAGCAAATTATTTGCACTTATCAGAGGGGGGAAAAAAGCGCTCAGTCTTAGCCTTTGTCCTCCCCCTCAGTCTCATTATTTTTATTTTTTTTTACTTGTCTTACAGGTATGTCTGCTTCTGTGTTACAAATCTTGAGGTATAACATGAATTAAATGAACAGTTGTAGGCAGCGTCAAGAGAAAAAAAAATACCTGTTGTTTATTTAGAATTTTGTGCCAACACATGTGATCTGTTTCAGCTGATGGGGACAACGTCCATTAACCTTTTGATCTTACTTCCATATCCTGTTAGCAAGAGCCCGTTTTTGTTAAGCATTAGTGATATTATAATGGATTATTTCATATCCATTTCTAATGGTTACCTCTTTGTAATGCTCATTTTCAAGTCTCATAAACAGTACACCGTGGGCATCTGGCAGCATGAGTTTTGATTTGAAGGCTGAAATGTGCATAAACGTGTGTGCGGCTCGATGCATACAGTACGCTATGTGGAAGACCTGGCTGGGGCAAACTGTTACACTTTTATATTATACAGGTGTGTTGACGTAGGCTGATAATCCTTGGATATACTTTATAAAATAAGTGCTAAATATCTCGGTTTGCGTTTAACACAGAACGCCCTTTAAATGTAATAAAGCGGATACTGCATATACTGTACTGAATGTGTTCATGCAGGTGTGTCGTTGTTGCTGCACTAGAAATGTGCTGACCCACACATTAATGGGAAACCCTAAAGTTCTCCACCCCCTCCTTAAAAAGTCAAGCACCCCATGGCATCAGGAAAACTGAGGCCCCAGCACATTTATGCCTGATGCACCCACACACGCATTTCTCTGTGTTTAGCAGGGAATTGACACACACACCACAGTGTGTTTCTTTCAAGTAAGGGAAATGTATATTTATACTCTCCAGGTGTGAGTTTCAGTGTTTCCTCTGGGCAGATTTACTTCTGTTTAAGGTCAGATGGGTATTATGTATACGGGACTTTTTGAGGGAAATTCACCTAAGGAGATCTGGCTTCAAAACACACAGAGATAAAAGCAGTATGAAACCTATTTCTTATTTTCTAACATTTTATCAAAGGTCGCATGCTGTTATTAAAAAAAATTGTAATGAGGGCTGCAATGAATGATATTGAATATTAATAATTTATTCTGTAATAAGAGGAATAAAAATCTTTCAGAATTTGATTTTGGGCAGCATCACAGTCCTCGGAGCACTCAAGATTTTATATATAGTGTAGTGTACACCGCCAACAGAAAACATAAGAACTCAAGATGGTCGTCAAAGCAGAGTGAGAACAGAAACAAAGTTGGGGAAATAGCAACATTCAGTGTAGTATATACAAACATGGCTTAGCCTGGCACAACAATACCAACTTCCATGGATGAGCACGTTGTAAGACAGGCTTGACTTATGAATGGAGCCGTTAATAAAATAATGTTTAAACATAATCTTTAAATGTTCAAATATGACTACAGCAGCTCCCATACATTAAAACTGTGTAAAACAGTGTAAAAAAAGTTGTTTGTTAAGTTGATGATAGAAATTAATGCAGTACTTGCAGTATGTACAGTAATACAGTACAGTACTTTCCTTTATCTGTTTGCATTTATCTTATTGTGAAGAGTTTTGAGCACGGTTGAACACTTATTTTTTGGGGTTATGATGTTTTGTCTTTTGGAGCCACAGTGTGCCAGTGATGCAGAATGATTTTGATCACTAGTTGTGTTTTCATTAATATTCCATTATAATCAAAATAATAGCCCAGTCAGAATAAAAATGCATCACGTAAACACCTCAATTGGAGCAAGTTTCCTGGAGGAATAGTGTTCTTGAAGAACTGTTGAGGCCCTTTTTAAAAAATAAATAAATGCAGGAGCAGTGTCTGGTGTCATCTTCTATTGAGATAAAAAGAATTTCCCATTTGGGTTGCCAGATGACATGGACAAAATCCCATTTAGGCCGTGCTGAAAACATTTAGCTTTGACCAAAAGCAATACAACTGTAACTTAACTTACTTTTGAATACAATTATTATTTATCTTGGGCTGGATAAATATAAGCATTGATGACTGATTATTGTCCTAATTTGGCAGCAAATCTGCCAACATGGTTCTCAAAAACTATATTATATTTCTATCAGATTAAACACCTTTTATCTGTCAGACTCAGTTTGCATATGTCAGATATGTCAGTTATATTCTAATTTAGTGCCTTGTGCATGTACTGTAATGAACATCTAATCAGATTAGCATCCATGTAAACAGTTTAGATAGAATCTTATGGAATGAAGAAGTATTGGGCATGTAAATGCAGCTTGAGATGGACATTCTGATATAGAAATAGATAGTTCTCCAGAAGTACTATGTACAAGTGGAAATAAAATGGATAGAAATAATCACGGCAATAGTAGCTTTATTCAGTTATGTAAACAAGAACTGTATTATTTGTGTCTAAATAGATCTTACCATCCATGTACATCATAGGCATATTTCTCTACTTGTGCAAAATCTAGATTGTTTTATTATGCCAGGACTTATAAGGTGCTAATGCCTTATTTGATGTCATTTGGGTTGAGTCAATTATGACTGGCATTTTAGGAATGCAGCCATGGTCAGTGACATTCAACAAATTAGTATTTTTCCATAAATAGTATTTTATCACCATGTGCTTTTTACCAGAACAAAATAAGATGAATTTAGAATACTTAGTCGACTTAGTTTAACTTAACTAAAAATAGAAAACTGTACCGTAAATTGAAAGTAATATAGAAAATATTTGTTTAATTCATGTTCAGTTCATGTATTTACTTATTAACTTTCGCACAGTATCGCAATGTGCTATTCTAGTCAGCGGAAAAGCTGCTTGAAATTTTCCACAAACTTAAATCAGTGTATTTATCACACGTTCTTCGATGGTTAACATTATTACACAAGAATACACGATTATGCAAAGAATTCCTCGGATACGTACAGTACAACCGACTGATGGCACCAAACAAAAGCATGGCAGAACAGTACTAATACTCTATATGGCTGCTTCTAAACTGTACGTTCATTCAGTATATACTGTAAAATGCTTTAGAATTATAGACGTAATATAGTCAGTCCTCTGAGTGTGTTGCTTAGGGTGTACTACAGTATCTACATCCTTTTGTCATTGTTGGTTCTGTTGACCTTTGAGCTAATCACAGGTCACAGATTATGCAGCTTCAAACACAACAAGCTCTGATTATTTCAAGCCAAACACAATACCCCTCAGTTCCTGTCACCATTCAACCTCTTAAAGTTTTCTTTCCTTCCTTTCACCTTTTCCTCTCTCTAGGAGAGTACTGTGAACTGTTTTTGGCTTGTTATTAGTTAATTTATCATCTGTTTGTTCAGTTGCTTGTGTGAAACAGACTTCACAGAGGAATTACACTGACTAGGAAGGGATGGATGTTTTACACAAAAAAGCGTCCCTAAATCGAGTTGACAGCATGTGGGAAACGCGCTGTGAAATTATAAGTAGAAATATAATCCATCTTCATCATGCCAGGCCTTTGCTTTGGCTTTGCTATTTTTATAATGCATTTCAATGATTTTGTCATAGTTTTATCAGCCGTCTGAAAATATAGTCAAAATTGTATGTCTGTGTGTGTCAGAGATGATCACATTTTGTTGTTCCGTGTAATACATGCTGTAATCCAGGCAAAACTCATCATCTTAATCCGGGGTGTCCTGAGTGGATTGCATCATCTGGCGTTCTTCAGTGTTGTACAAATTGAACACAAAGCTGTCAATTCTGGACAGAATTGCATACAGGTATGCAAGTGTCTCAGAGCGTACCAGTCGAACTCAGGAATAAAACACAATGTGCTTGACCACTTCACAATAAATTAATGAATGCAGCAGGTTAAAGCCATCAGTAAAGCTATTACATAATTAGAAGTAGTTTGACCTATTGCAGCAAATTAGAAATTCAACTTGGTTTAACAGTAAACAAATGGTGTTAACAGTATATGGAGATACTAAGAAATTAAATTCTGACCGTGAAGTAGACGGTATTTCACATTAAAACAGCTAGCAACCACCACGCAACTATGCAGTAACTCTGTGAGAAACTTCTGGATGTGAAGGAAATCACTGCTGTAACAGGAATTGTTTCTATAGTCGTACTGAATCCCAGACTAAAAGGAGTTAAGGTCGTGGAGCACCTCCAGGGCATCAGCAAAGTGCAAACATGCTCAGGCACTATTTTAAGCCATGTACATGATCTGTCCAGATCAGTCATGTCCAGATTATCTGTGGATCATCAATAAGGATCAATTTGTTTAGTAATCTGTGTTATTAGTATTTAGATAACTTGAACATTTTATAATGGGTAATCACTGTAGTGCACACCTTCTCATGGATTATTACTTTTAGAATAAGTTTTTATGTCTTAAATATTAAGCCACAACAGTTCTTATTTATTATAGAAGGACATGGCAGTTTTTTATAACCATTTAAAGGTATTTTACTAGTTAAGTAGGAACATACTGTATCTGAAACAAGCTAGTTGGGCTAGTCCTAGTGTTGTCTGTTATATGATAAGGATTTGGGTCCACATGGGTGTGTTCATGGTTGTATGTATACGTGTTTGTGTGCTGCTGGCTATTTTGGAGCCTATATTCCAGGAAATGTTATTAATAGGAAGAGGCAGGGATAAAGGCATTTACAGACGAATACAGACATTGTTGCTGCTCCTCCGCCTGTATCAAACCTGTAGACCCCAGGTGTATTCTAGGGTCAGTGGGATCGATGAACCAGTATGTCTGAAGTTCTAAATCCTATGTGTTTAAACTGAGGATTTCTACTGTACACATAAGTAAAGCAGCAAGGCCCAGAGAAAGCAACTCCCTACATTAATTACTGTAGTGTTTTTTCCTTAGATTTTATGATTTTCAAGGTCAAGTATTTACTTGACATCATCTTTGCATTTAGTCCAGTGTTAGTTACTGTATATCCAAATCTCTCTGTATTAACATAGAGCCAAATATGGTTTCATGTTAGTGTGGCATGCAGGACTGGTGTAATGCAAAATCAGATTTTACTGCACACTAATTACTGCTTCAATTAATATCTGACTGCTCAACTATTCTATATCAGACACATATCAGCTTTCTGAAATGACAAATCAATCCTTCTCAGTCTCAAACTAAGCTGTCTTGCATCTCTCTCTCTCTCTCTCCCCCTCCCTCCCGCACACACTCACTTCCTTCTCAAGAGTTGCACCCTGCAATTAAACTAAATCCTCATAAATATATCTCAGAAGTGTCCCACTATGATATCTGTAATTAGTGTGTGTGTGTGTGTGTGTGTGTGTGTGTGTGTGTGTGTGTGTGTGTGTGTGTGTGTGTGTGTGGCTTATGTGTGATAATAAGCTTCCTTGCTTTTTCATTCTTCTAAGGGATTTGAAGGTGAACATATCATGGCTGAACTTGTCTCCTCAATTTTTTAATCCTCTTTAAGTTAATAGAAAATATAAGGAAACTAATATATAGTATAGTACAGTACACTATAGTATAGTATAGCATGTATGCACAAAAATGGGTAATGAAACATATTTGTAACATAAATCTTTTGTAAAAAAATGTTTATTAAATTAAATGCTAAATTAAGTGTCTGGACCCCTGGGTTATAAAAGCTGTTGTATCATGACGCCATTTTCTGGTTCTAGCATTCTCGGTGGGCCCGGCTCCTATTTTTTGTCACAAGAAATAATGAAAAAAATTATAATTTTGTATGCACACACAAGTGGCACAGTGGCCTTGCACCTCTGGGGTTGAGGGTTTGATTCCCACATAAAGTGTGTGTGTGTATATATCGAAAAAATATCGTTATCGCGATAATGGCATGCCGCAATGATATAATAACCGTATCGCAAGTACTACCTTACTATGTTTATACTCGCTTATATCTTTTTATATATATGTATCTGTATACTTAATTCTGTCGAGAACTAACCCGGGATGATCAGAAGACTTGGCGATTAGCCGTTAGCCCTTTGTAGCGTGGACGGTAAACCCAAACGTGGAAGCAAGCGAGTCGGCAGGATAACCACGCAAATTAGTCTAAGGACTCTCACAGAAGGGGAGCAAGGGAAAAACACACATTTAACCCGCGTCCTATAAACACACACTCGAATCAGAAAGTAACCAATCTGAACCGACATGTGGTGGTTTGTTTACTCCTCTAATACTTCCTGGTTCGCGCGTGTGTGTGACAAATAGTATTTTTTTATTAAATTTTTGTTTAATAATATTTTTTTTATTTAAAAAAAAAAAAAAAAAAACAGGCAAGCCAAAGAGAATATTTAGTTTAAAAGATGCTCTTGTTTTAAGACACTATTGATGAGTGTATGGTTACATGTAAATAAAAAGTAATGTTTGAAAGTAATTCATATTGTGTTGGCAGGTTTATAGTAACAGCAAACCAGAAGTCAGAATATCTGCTGAGGGTTTTAAGTCATTCATAGTGTTTTGAAGTCACAATATTTGCAACTTCCTTGACATATAGTTTCTTTTTAGCCTGAATTAGATTTAATTACATCAGACGAATATCTATTACCTGTTTATTTTAGTATGATCATTACATATAAATAAATAATAAAAAATATATATTAATAATAAAAAAATGCATTTCTCTAGGGAAATGTTATATCGCAAGAAATATCGTTATCCCAATATTCAACAACAATATCGCATATTTTCCTAATATCGTGCGGCCCTAGTGTGTGCGTGCGTGCGTGCGTGCGTGCGTTCTACCTGGGCTTGGTGGGTTTTCTCCCACAGTCCATAGACATGCAGCTTAGGCTAATCGAGGTTTCCAACTTGCCTGTAGTGTGTGAGTGAGTGATCCTGCGATGGATTGGCACAATGTCCAGGGTGTACCCAGCCTAGTGCCCTGAGCTCTCTGGGACAGACTCTAGGGCTCCTGCAACCCTGTACAAGATAACTGAAAGAGAGTGACATGCACAGACCCTACAAATAGGGAGTTCCAGAACTGAAACATATTATTGCATTTCCTGATCTTTCTACTGCATCACATATTGAGTGTGAAATATATTTTAAAGGATTGACCTTTTCATGCTGAACTGAAATGTTTTGAGAAGGAGATGACGACATTTTGATTAATTGACTTTATTTTGTGGTTTGGATTAAGGTCAAGAAAGTTATGTTAGCCTCCACATGTATAATATGGGGTGGCCATTAAAGCACTCCTCATGCACAATTCCTGTTAGTGATCTTTAATCTGTACTGCTGCTACAGTCATCACTCACGTACATATGTGCACAGTATTGTCCATAGTATACAATGTCATTATTGTATCTGTGATTCTCATTTATCACAATATTTTCTCCTGGACCACATACTGTATAAACTATAATACATAAAAACCCACATGAAGTGTAAGGTGTTGTATGGTACCAGAAGAGCTTCAATGCATC
This sequence comes from Channallabes apus, assembly GCA_030522415.1. Lineage (NCBI taxonomy): Eukaryota > Metazoa > Chordata > Actinopteri > Siluriformes > Clariidae > Channallabes > Channallabes apus. The sequence goes on from CM060120.1 coordinate 19,633,823, forward strand.
TTCTACAAGTCTATGGAATTGTGCTGGCGAAGTCAAGGTTAAAGTTGATTGTGACAAAGTTCATAGCATACTGTTTACATAATTTCACGCTGCTCAATTTGTTCAGCGAGTCATCAACTAAGAGACCACTCTCTTCAGAATACAAATGCATGATGTCTTGTATGATGTGATATGATTTAATATGAATCAGAATAATTTCCCCACAGCCATATATGACCCTTTGGTGCCCAAGAACCTGTCACCAGATTTATAACTGATAAGCAGTGTTAATGTTATGGCTGATTGGTGTGTCCTGCATGTTCTACAGTTCATTTCAGTCAGGTTTCAGGCCCCATCATAGCACAGAAACTGCACTAGTTAAGATTACAAATGACTTGTTTTTAGCTTCAGACCAAGGCTGCATCTCATTGCTAGTCCTGCTCGATCTTAGTGCTGCATTCGACACTATAGATCATAATATTCTCATAGATCGCTTACAAAATTATATAGGCATTCAGGGACAGGCACTAAAATGGTTTAGATCTTACCTGTCTGATCGCTACCATTTTGTAGATCTAAATGGAGAACCGTCTGGTATAATGCCAGTGAAATATGGGGTCCCACAAGGGTCAGTTTTAGGACCTCTGTTGTTCTCAATATACATGCTTCCCTTGGGTAACATCATTAGAAGACATGGGATTAGTTTCCATTGTTATGCTGATGATACCCAATTATATATCTCAACTAAACCAGACGAAATACCTAAGTTGTCTAGATTAACTGAGTGTGTCCAGGACATAAAAGATTGGATGACCAATAACTTTCTTTTACTAAATTCAGATAAGACAGAGATATTACTTATTGGCCCAAAAACCAGCACACAACAGCTTTCACAATTCAGCTTGCGCTTAGAAGGATGTACTGTTATTACCAGCTCAGCAGTAAAAGATCTGGGAGTAATATTAGACAGTAACTTGTCTTTTGAAAATCACATTTCAAATATCACAAAAACAGCCTTTTTCCATCTTCGAAATATTGCTAAACTTAGGAACATCTTATCCGTATCTGATGCAGAAAAACTAGTTCATGCATTCATGACCTCCAGACTGGACTATTGTAATGCATTACTAGGTGGTTGTCCTGCATCCTCAATAAACAAGCTTCAGTTAATCCAAAATGCAGCTGCCAGGGTTCTCACTAGATCCAGAAAATATGATCATATAACCCCAATATTATCATCCCTGCACTGGCTACCTGTTCAGTTTAGAATAAATTACAAAATAGTATTACTTACATACAAGGCTTTAAATGGTTTAGCTCCCACATACCTAACCAGTCTTCTGATACGCTACAATCCACCACGCGCCTTAAGATCACAAAACTCCGGACTTCTGGTAGTTCCCAGAATTTCAAAATCTACAAAAGGGGGTAGGGCTTTTTCATATTTAGCTCCAAAGCTTTGGAATAGCCTTCCAGACAGTGTTCGGGGAGCAGACACGGTTTCTCAGTTCAAAAGTAGACTCAAGACGCATCTTTTTAATCTGGCATACACATAACTCATCCCAGTACTCATACTCCAGTACACCTATACCGAATGGCAACTACGCTAATTCTCCCCATCTGTTCTGTATTTCTCTACCCATCCCGAGGCATCGGGAGATTTTGCCAGCTTCAGTAGACAAAGGCCGACCCTGCGAGGTTCCTGAGGCATCCAGAGAAGGACCAGCTCCAACTGGATTCAGCTTTATGATGGTTGGAGCTACACATGCTGCTCCTGTGCTTCCAGTGATCCAGACCTCATCTGCCCTCTGCACCTACTGACTCGTCCCTATGCTGAACTGGTCTTCATGACAATTTAAATAATTTCTGTCATATTGAATTTTCACCTGCACAACACACAAGATGTTATATCATTTCTATCTGTTATCGCCCAAATGAGGATGGGTTCCCTGTTGAGTCTGGTTCCTCTCAAGGTTTCTTCCTAATGCCATCTCAGGGAGTTTTTCCTTGCCACCGTCGCCGTCACCCTTGGCTTGCTCATCAGAGACATTTCATTCATTCATCTCATTATTATCTGCACATTTCTCTCACACATCCACACTTCCAATTATTTTCTTTTCTATAATTATTATTATTATTTGTTTTTATTTATTTATTTTCTATTATAATTTTATTTATTTATTTATTACTTTATATATAATTATTCTATATATATATATATAATATATAAAAGGTTTTTTTTTTTTTTTTTTTTTTTTGTGTGTTAAATTTCTAAAATTTTTGTGAAGCTGCTTTGAGACAATGACCATTGTTAAAAGCGCTATATAAATAAAATTGAATTGAAAAAAAAAATTGAATTGAATTGCATGTTTGTTGGAGCTGTAGAATTCAGATCATATTTTCAGTATGGTTTCATTGCAGAGATTGATGTTGTCTTTCCATGACAAGGGTCATTATCTATTTGGAAGATTAGTTCTTAACCTCATGGTAGAGGCGTCCACATTTTAACCTACAACATGCCTGGGTATATTGCCTCAAGATAGAACCAAAAGATTAATGATGGACCTGTACATCTTTCACTGTAACAGCATATCAAGTGTTTTTGTTTTGCATATAGCAGTTTCCCTTATGGTGTATATGGTCAAATAAATTAATCATTCCTTTTCTCATTTTCATGGAGATGACTGTGAACTGTCTATGCTGTATGTATATGATTTAAACATGTATAATCCCACAGTGGGTACCCTTTGAGAGGTCCGGAATTAATTGCAGGTCAATACTTTGGTTTTTCTTTTTGTCAGAGAGTCTGTGGATCAATATTATGCTGTATCTTTACATGACTTAAACAGACATAAAGTCATTACCTTTGTGTTGCCTCTATATTTAGCTGTGAATCTAAACTGATCCCCTAGGATCTTTTAAGGGGATCCTAAAGTAGGACTTCTAAAAGTGTTTGTAGTCAGCAAAGCTTTTGTCAGTGAAATTTATTTTCCCCCTTACAGAATTATTGCACAGTTTCCCAAAGTTTGACAGTCAGTATGTCATTTCTTTCACATTCGCTTGTCTGAAAAAATAAACGCAGCATGTTTACCTTTCACTCCAAAAACTAATTTGTACATGTCATCACAGTAAATCAGATTTGATCCACCTCCTGCTGTGAGTCGACTAACCACCACACATCAAAAGGTGTGAATAGGAAGATAGCAGTCTCTCTCTCTCTCTCTCTCTCTCTCTCTCTCTCTATCCATATCTCTCTTTCATTTCCTTCTCTCATGGCAGTCTTATTTCAAATTCCTTATCTCCTCAACATCTTGCCGTGTAGCGTAGCTAAGGGAGAGTCCTCCATCGTACAAGAGGTTACCACAAATGTCCTTCATTCCACAATAATTACCAGACTCACGTATCACTCTTTATGTCATACTAACCACTAAATAACCTCATTCTTCATTTTCATCTTTCCCTAGCAGCGTTTTTTTTTTATTTTATTTTTTATACTTTTCTCTATAGTCTGTATTTCTGTTTATATCATACTGTATGTAATACTAAATCTACATTATCACATACATTTTTCCATCACATTTAAGCATGCTTGGAATAGACATTCATTTTATTAGTTTAAATTACTGAAATTGACTTATGCAGGTGAAATATATAGGCATTTGTAATACGTTTTGAAATAGAAAGTTTTTAAAACAACTGTTGTTTTTAGTTTAGACCTCAAGGCAGCATTGAATCATTAGCTATGATAACTCAGTGTGAAAGGCATTAACTGTGTACTGAGATTCTTGTAACAGATGGATGTTATATGCATTATGTACGTTAGGCAAAACAATCATTATTATGAGCCAGAATGAAAGCGGAATGCTAAAAAGTCATTTTGCGGGTCATTAGATAAGCTAATGTGATAGACTGGAGTAAATTAGATTAGCACTCAGACTGATGTGACATATCATTAGAGAGCTGTGATAATGGGTGATCATTAGTAGCTTTAGGACTAGCTGGATGTCTTGCACTTGACTTTTGCAATGTCCAATCAATGTTACTCCTGGTACGCCCTTCATATAGAGGTTTTTCTCCTGCTTTGACACTACGCTTATTTACAAATTGGCAGGATCATGGCTCAGGACTCAGGTCTGAGGCAGGTGACACATCTACCTCTGAGCCAGCAGTGTGAGTCACCGTCTCTGTATCATACAGTACAAAACTTAAAAGTGCATAAATGAGCACTTTTCTAAAGCAAAAACATTATAACCTTTTCTACATGAAAACATTTATTTTAAAAGTGTCACAGTGTGATTACAGTTACTTTGACTGTGGCATGGATGATGGTTGTCTGAGTATTTTAGATACTGTTAATCTCAGATTTTTATAGACACAACAGTCTGTAGGGTAAGAAAGACCGTCTTAATAAAGCCGATAGGAAGTCTGCAGTAAATGAAAAAGACCTTTTGCAACTGTTACTATAACAGAACCTGGTTTATGTGAGTCAGTCGTGTCAACTTAGCCTCACAAAGTGATGGATCAGAATGTCAATGAAATCTGTCATGAAGCATTAGTATAATGTCAATGAATCTTTGCATCAGGATTAATGTAGTGGAGAAAAAAAATATGAGACTTGATTTGTTCAACTTTTCACGTTACACTTATTCAGAACACTCGCATTCAGAATCTCTACAAACCAAAAAGATATCTGGAATTGTTCTTGTCCCTGGACTGAAGGTTCTCTTGAATGCAGTAGCAATACAGTCACAGAAAAGCGTTGTGATCTTACGATGGCAAGAAAGCTGAGATAAGTTGCAGATTTGCTGCCCTCATGAGGTGATCTATGTGCAATACAGTACCTTTTTTTTTTATGCATATTATGGAAGATATATTACGGATATACGAATATATAATGAATAATGGATAACATAAATTGACCATCTAATCTAAGAGCTAATTAGAGATATAGTGTATAATAATATACTATTTGCAAAATCAAAATGCTGCTTTTGCAGACCATGAATGTAATACTGCAAATGTTGAATGTGTAGGTAAGTATGGGTACATTTACGTTTGCAAAAATGCTTGCAAAATTTGAGCGTATTTTGGATTTTACAGTGCTTAATATTTAATTTATTTTCAGGACTATTTTTTTAATATTGTAATAATTTTTCAGGTGTGTAATAATTGCTTAGGTCATTTAAAAGCTACAAATCTCGTTTCAACATTCCAATGTAATTCATCACATCTATATGTAACATTCCTAACTACTGCTATTACACTTACAGTGCATGTTGTTTTCAGTATTATACATTATGCTGCAGCCCAGTTTCTGTAAGAATATTCTGTAAACTCACATTCTTTTTCTCTCTTCCATATATCATTGTTTGTCTGTCTTTATTTAGGATTTCTGGCTCAGCTTCAGTTGCCTCAGACGAATGTGGTTTCGATTCAGGGGCAGAATGTAGTCCTCCAGGCCATATACGAAGGAAATGCCCTCACCTCAGGCACCATTGTCTGGAACTACTTGGCTACTTCACCTGATAGTGTGGGTAACATGAGATCTTTTAGAAGATTATCTAAAAAGTGTCATGTCATCATAAACATAAGTAAATAGAGTTGGACATTAAAACTAGAGCAAAAAGGAAGTAAATAAAGTATGCAGGGAAATGTGTTTTTAAATTTTCTAAACTTTAATTAATTTAATACATGTAAAATTTATTTTGAACATTGTAGGTATAGTTCATACCCATCAACATTCATTTTGACACTAGTGAATCACCAGTCTTCAGATCATGACATTGGGTGTACCTTGGATTAATAGTAAACAAGAGAATTTTATGAAGTCTGTAAATTTTCACTTTTCCTCCCCTCTCTCTCTCTCTCTCTCTCTCTCTCTCTCTCTCTCTCTCTCTCTCTCTCTCTTTAGATTACTTACATTATAACTGTCACCATTCCTCATGCACCCGTCATCAACCCTAAGTATGAAGGCAGAGTGGGCTTTGTCGATACAAAGCCCAATAAAAACCTGTCGATTTACCTTAATAACGTGGTTGAATCTGATTCCGGACGATACGTGTGCCAGGTGGTACTGCCCGATGCTACTGTACCTCCAAAGGAGCTGACACTTGATGTGACAGGTGAGTACAAATTACATTTGTCATCCAACCACCTCAGACAGATCTTTAGAGCATGTCTGAAAGTATCTTGGATTAGGAGTCTCCAGTCATCTCCAGTCCAGAGTCAGAGGCCATCAATTTGAGCCTTTGTTGTAATTTATATTTTAACTTATTTTTGTACTGATATGAATTCAGATTTTTGGGCCACTCTTTGCTGATTACTGTAACTCTGTGGATATCAACCAAGGGAAATAAACAAATGTATGATTATCTTCTGAAATCATTCGCCAATGTTTTGGATACAAGATGTGTTATTTCACCACACGAATCACATAAAAGATATGATATGAATCTGACTAACCTCTTTATTTTTGTTGTTTACTAGCACTGGAGTTATATGACATAGTATTGCACTTTATTTTGCTTGGTTTAATGTGTGTTTCCACTTACCCGCATGATCCTGATTAGGAAAAGATGCTGATTAATATGCCAGTTTCCCTATTCTTGTGGCTCTACTGACCCGTATACTATCAGGATACCTAGGTTGTATTATCGTAATATTGCAGTTCACGATTTAATAAATATTCTGATTTGATCTTAGATTTTGTTACAATTTTAAGACCAAAAAAAAAATGAAGCATTTAAGCAATACAAACTACAGTAAATTAAAATACGAGAAAAATTTTAACATTTAACTTAATGTTAATTAAATAAAAAGCAGAATTTTTACTGAGCAGCACAAATCTGTCATTTACCATAATTCTTATTTCAGAACATTCAGAATCGCAAGTTTCAAGATTAATTATCGTTTTAATTAGCGTACAAGTGTGTGCATTTAGAGGGTTTGGAGACAAAGGCTGATTGGATGCTTTTTAACACACTCTACTTTTGATGATGTAACACAATAGAAAAATGCTCAGATACTCAGATGCTTGAAAATAATACAAAATATAAAGTAAAAATAAAACAAATTAACCTGAACTTTACCTTTCAAAAAAGTAAAAAAAAATTATCCAGACAGATAGATGTTTCCGTTTGTGCGTGCAGGCGCTGTGTGTGTGAGGCTAGAATAAGTGGAGACTCTTGCTTTCAGCCCCTCCTGTCTGCCCCTTCTCATCTTACAGTACACAATAAAACTTTCTCCTTTCGTCTGAATTAAACACACACATTAACGGAAAGACTGTTGTTCTCTTTGAAATTATTAAAGCTTCTCCGCTTTATTTTAATGTTGCTCGCGACAGCGTGACAGCCCATTAATTCATGCTCGTGTAATGATGAGATGGACAAACTGGTCAATGCCCGTTCTTTTATTTGCTGCATTGTCAGGTTATAGTACAAACTTTCGGGTGGATCCTGCACTTAAATCCAACTGAAAAAACTACTGAACAACAAAATTCATGCTCTATATCCTAGTTTACATCTCTCCTTCGCGTTCACACACACCGGACAGCATTACCCACAATGCATCTCCCGCACTGGACTACACTTCCGTAAACAGCAGTCATAAATCAACGTCTCTCTCCCGCTATACTGTTTTATCTGAAAATTGGCAATAACATCGCTAATGACACTTGTGTGAGCGCAGACTAACAGAATCACTGCTGTAAAGTAAAACAAACAAACAAATGAACCCGCACCTTACCTCTGAGCTGAGTTTCTTCGGAGAGCAGTGTGTGTGTGTCTCTCGCGTACGTGCATGCGTGTTTGTTTCCGAGGGGGGATTCATACACACAGCCGGCACAGTGTCAAATTACATTAACGCACAGACACACACACCCCTATGAGCTGAGGAAGAAAATGGATTTTTAACCTCCTGTATTGAGAATTTCTTTTGCTTTAATCGCACGCACACACGTGTGTTATAAGAAACAGTACACATGCTGTACACACGTGCTTCTGAACACATAATAAAATATGTTTTACACACACACGGGTCACAGTGTTGTAGTACAAGCGTGTACGGATGTTGAGTATACCAGTAAGAGACGAGCATTAAGACCCAGCAGGGGAGACGATTACCCACAATTCTGCAGTGCAAGAGAGAGAAAAACCGTTGGCTCAGTTGTGATGACGTGACGCTCTGCGTCAAAATAAGAAGCGCATGCATGATACGTGATCGGTGCTCGTAAACCAAGACAATGCTTGTTTTTCAAGTCAACATTTATTAAAAATCTTTGCTCGTCTTGCGGAACACTCATAAACCACGTTACTCATAATCCGAGATTCCACTGTATTCTAAAGATAATTCAGTGCCCAAATCCTATTTTTATTTCACTGTTATTGTCTTCCTGCATTTCGCAGTTCCTCCTTCCATGCCTGTTTGCGAGCTTCAAGGAACGCCAGAAGTCAAATCCAATGTCACACTCACTTGCAAGAGCTCTGGCAAACCTGCACCGAAGTACAAGTGGTCCAGAACCAGCCCCACCTCTGAGATTTTCTTCTCCCCTGCGCTCAGTAAGTTCACAGATCAAGTGATCACTATTACACATTAATTTGCCGAAGTGTAGCACACTTGGATTACACAGCAATTACAAGATGAAAAGGTCACCCAGAAATTGTGAGAATGTGTGATTCATTTCAGATGAGGTTACAGGCACCCTGAAGCTGAATAACCTGAGTACCAACATGTCTGGGAAGTACGAGTGTACAGCCTCCAACTCTGCAGGAGTTGCGAAGTGTTACATCAACCTGGAAGTCATCACTTGTAAGTCTGTTTGCATATTGGTTTTTAAGTTCTCTTGTACATTTTACAGTCTCATCAACCCGGACATTAGTGGGAGATACTCACTTACATGGTTAAATACAAGGAGCCTATGCTCCTTTTATTAGAAAACATTCAGATACAGAATATGTCTTTTTCTTGTCAACTAGCATCTAAGGCTGGGGTGATAGCTGGTGCCACAATAGGTGTTTTGTTGGGTCTCATCCTCATCATCCTTGCCATCATTTTCTTCTGGGGACGGAGAAAGAAGGAAGCAGAGGAGGATTTGGCCAACGATATCAAGTAAGAGTCACTGCTACTTTATATGCCACTTTATATAATGATATTAATTACTTGGTGCTATGCTTAAATGCAGATTGATTTATTTTCCTTACACTGTAAAACAATGCTGGGGGCATCCAAAATATGCAATAATCTCATTTGAACAGTTAGTATTGATTAACTACCTAATTCTATCTGTGTTATTCCATAATTTTTAAATATCCAATATTTTTCTATAATGTAGAAGAAAAAAAAACTTGTGTCCAAACTTTTGCCTGGTACTGTATATGATTTGGTATCAAAAGGGAATATTTGAAATATATAAATATCATTCTGTCTGTGTGGTTCCAAGTAAACTGAAACACATCTTTAATTTGTCTTTAACAGGGAGGACGCTCAGGCTCCTAAACGCGTCTCATGGGCTAGGAGTGGCACAGGCTCTGAAATCATCTCTAAAAATGGCACACTGTCATCTGTCCGCTCCAGCCCTCTTCCTCTAGACACACACGATAACCATCACCATCAATACCCTATCACATATCCCACTTCTGATACCGCCTCCATCATCACAGGCAGCACAAGCTACCGGCCCCAACCCGCAGGCATCACCAGCACCCCAGAACACGCTCTGCCTGGCTACAACAACAATGTCTTGGTACCAAGCAATACCCCTGCACCCATCAGCTCCAATGGTGGCTCCCTACCCAGGACTGGAGCCCTCCAGCCCCCGCCCTCACGCCATGTTCCTCCCCCAAGCGGAGTGAGCGCCGCCAACCTCTCCCGCATGGGAGGCGTGCCCATTATGGTTCCTGCGCAGAACCAAGCTGGTTCTCTTGTCTAAGGCTGAGGTTTATTAGCTATGTAGAGTGCCCCCTGCTGGAACTTACACTGGAAATGACTGAATGTGGAGGTGAATTTATTAAACCGAAGAGCTTTAGAGTTTTTTCACTGACTGTCCTGAAAATGTGCAGCATGTAATGTTATCTTATTTACATAATTGACTTTTTTTTAATGTTTATATATATATATACATGTTCTATTTAACACATTCATTATCTTTTTTTGTACAATGTTTTTCAGGAAATTTACAGGTAGTCTGACACACTTTACTCTGCACTGTTAGCTAGAGTGACTTTTTCCATTTTTTTGTTTAATATGATTAAACGTCTTGATAGAATTGTAGGTCCTAGTGTACATTATTTACATTTTTATGTTTCTTTTTTCCTATCACAAACTTGTACATAACCATCAGCAAAACCAGAGAAATAAAAGAACTTAAATGCCTGTTTTTGTATTAAGTTCAGAGAACTATGTCTACTGTGTCTAAGTGTACTATGGAAAAACACATGTTTTTTTTTATGTAGCTGTCAGTCTTTTTCAGTACAGACTATTAAATTTTGTATAAACAAGTATTAATGTAATTAGTTTGCCCGTTATTTTCATGCTGTGAAGCAGATATAGTAGTGATGTATAATATTCAGGTGATGGAGTTAAAACTCTATTCTAACTGAAATTAAGATTTATTTAAAGCATTGGACTTTATATTAAAAGTAATTATAACTGTATATTATAGTAATTCATTTGGGGAATAAGTATATCTGAGACATGCATGTTGAGATAAATCTATTGTGAAAGTGAAACTATTTTTTACTCAAAGTATGTCAATAAACATAGTTTTTGACACAGGTTTTGCATTGATATGCCACAACACTGGGCAGCTGAAGACTGGAAAAAGAGCCAACCCCATATTTCTTGGCTGAAAGAATATTTTTCTACTGTTATTACCCATAAGCTTGAAGGTTGGATGTTTTGATGGTTGTGAAATACTTTTCTGCTTGAAAAAGTGGTTATTATAGCTATCATAGTCTTCCCTTCTCCATTTCCTTCCTGATTCAGTCACATTTTAATCCAGGGCTCCCTTTTGTACAACAACAACCAGAGAGCTAGAATGAAGTTCTACAAGTACAGCCATCCACATCTTTTTAAATGCCTGCTTATGCTATGTCACAGTGTAGCAAAACACCCTCAACATAGATGAGATCACAGATGCCCACAATTAGATGATGTTACTGTGAGGAAAAGGAAGAGTTATTCCACCCCTCCCATCCAGAGAGCACAGCCAATTTAGCTTCCTTTGCTCTCAGACAACTGTGACAACAACATTCAAACTTGGCATAGTGAACACTTATCTGTTGCACCACTTGGTGGCGCTATCTGCATTATATGCATTTCCCTGCTGCTGCATGGTTGGCTGTTTGAATAATTGCAAGAATGAGCAGGTGAACTGATGCTATAGCTTATAAACTGTATTCCAGTTATAGGGAGTATGTACTGTAGCAGGCATTATATTCCTTTTTCATTCATGGCTTAGCACACATCTTTTTTTTATTATGCTGTTTTTGACCCCTCATAATTATGCAATATAGAAAGTGTTCAGAGTATAAATAGAAACCACACGGATAGACACGAGTACATTGTGTGTTTTGTTATGTAAAATCAAGATGGCTACAATGCAAGTAATATCTCTATTTAACATCATCATCCATAGGATGCAATGTATTTATTTTTTTTTATATTCCAGTGCTGATAAACTGAAACAGCAAACTTCACTAAAAACTAAACTCTGTCAAGGAATCCAACTTCTGTATTAAAATAGTCTAACTTCTACAATATTACACAGCGAGGCAGGTTCTTATAGCCATATAAAGTACAATCCAAAATAATTGGGTCCTTTTACCGTGTTCCATTGTCATAATATAACTATCACAATATTTTAAATTACATATACATATTACATTTTACTATATTATATTATTGCTTGTAGAATTTTTTTTTTGTAAATTGTGATCTAAGAAGTACTTGTGCTAGTATTGTTTAGTTGTTTAGTATTACATGTATGAGAGGAGCTCAAGTCAAACTGCGACTTTTGAACACTGTTATTTATGATAGCAAAAACTACCTTTATTTCTCTATATAATCCCCTGCTACACTAATGAACTTATCCCAGTGTTTCACTAGTGCTTGGATACCATAAAGTTATAAAGTTTTTTCCAGTATGCCAGTGCTATGATCGGACATGCCTGCCTCATCTCCGAAATGCTGGCCTCCCAGGAACTCCTTTAATAGCCCAAACATGTGGAAATGGTTCAGAGCTAGGTCAAGACTGTACTGGGAATGTGACAATAACTCCCAGCTAAGTTCCTGTAATGTGCAAGTGGTGTTCATGAATGATTGTGTGTCTCTACCGCTGGATGGCAACAAGTTATCTTTGTGTTCAAGGAGCAGACATTGCACTCAATGAAAGTTCAGGGGAACAACTGCAATGTGCTCCGAGCCAACTCAGCCGGGATTGTCATTCATGCAGGTATAGCCTTCTTTAAAACGTTTGCACCAAATAAATATTTTACTGCACTAAGAGTCTTACTGCTTCCGGCTTTGCTACCGTTCAGATGGTCCTGCTTACTGCTCTTCGCTTTGCTCTCTATATCTGTACTTTTCTCAGATTTCTCTAAGATTTTTCTTCAGCAGATCAGCACAGTGCTCAAACAAAACATTTTTGGCACAAACATTCAATTAAAAACTTTTTAGGATTGGATGAAAAGGGGACTTTTTTCTCCTGTTGCCAGCAGCTTACGTTCCAGAGACGGGAAAACACAGCTCCCTACATTCAAACAGAAAGAGAAAATGCCTTTTGTGGAAACTACTTGATGCATGACCTGCCACACACTTCTACAAAGGATTGCGGTTCTTGAAACAAAGTTACTTGCTAGACTTCCAAAACAGGCAGAACACCCAGCAGATCGTCAGCATGGACCCCCTCAGCATACAGCCAGTGGGTCTCGTGAATCTAGCAAATCTCAACAGTTTATGCCAAGTGTAGAGGAACATGGCAAAAATGATTGACAGATTAATCAATGGTACAAACAGGGAGCGAGACCCAAAGGCACTTGATGCATCAGATTCTCACAAGTACAGTATCTCATATTGCTGCAATACCATCCTCTTCCCCAGATATGGCTGTGACAAGACTTGCAAACACTGGTATTTTGCCACCCCGAATTAATCTTGAGAACAGATTTAAGGCACTAATGAATGTGGGGGGCTCAAAGTCGAGCAGAAAGTGACATTCAGCTCAGAGCGAAACTGAGGTCTGGACTCTCTCAAGTTGATAATCGGGGACACTATCAGAAACATCAGTAGCAGGACAGCAACTTCTATGTATGAAATGTGCTACAAATAAACTTGCCTTGCCTTGACTACTATCATTGTACTGTGCTTAAAGACTTGTGTAAATGTCAACCAGTTTTTACCTTCATTTCATCCCAAGTCTCAGTTTGACTTGGATGCCCTTTATTTTTGTACTAACGTTTTTTGTTATTAAAAACACAGACTACACTTAATTTTTAGATCACATACAGTAGTGTAGGAAATGCTAAATAGTTTGTTTGCAGTAACAAGAACAGGCATTTAGTTAAAGTGGCAAAAAGAAAGAATGAAAAATGAAAGGAAAAAACATAAATTAGTTTTCACAGGGTTTAACATTTATTTGGACTTTGAGTCAGCCATACTTTACTTTCCTCCATGCCCCGTAATCAACAAGAAATATATACATTAAAGATATGCTAATAATATCATGGCATAGATATCACTAAATTACACTAACTCAGGGTGGTAACTCTACTCTCTGGTGATAATGAGTGACATGATTAGTGATTAAAAAACAAACAAACATGATATTCCTAAACAAATTCTGCATTGTCAAAAAATAAATAAAAATAAACTAAGTGGCCTCTGTTTATCAGTGGGTGTTTTTCTATAAATTAGCATTAATACGAACATTAAAACATGCTGTCTACTAAGATGAAGCCACGTTACGGAAACAGCAAAAAGCAGAAAGTGTTAGATGGACAGACTAGTCAATTACGTATGTGGTCAAACGTCCCTCAATGCACCTTCCAACTTCTTCTGAACAGACAAGAAGTAACATAGCGCCCTCGTCCAGGTTTAAAAAAAGAGAGAGGAATAGAGAATACCTGATCAGTGATGGAAACGGATTTTTATTTGTCTGTTTCCTCCTAACATGCTCCATATGGCTTTTAGCCCATTGTAAAATATACAGAAAAAAATAGGAAAGCACCAGGCTTTGCTTGTACTGGCCTTGTGGATATGTGCACACGCAGGAAGGACAGCGTGATGAGCTGGATTAAGCTAAGCGAAAGAGAGGATGGTTAGATTTTAAGGGTCCCTTGTTGATGAAAGGGTGAAGGAGCTCATGCAGCTGGAATAGAAGTACAGAGAGAGAGGAGGGAGACAGTGCGAGGCAGACCCAAGTCTTCCTCACAACCCCGAAGACAGGACAGCACACACAGCTGCTTACGTGGGACACAGAACTGAGGGGGGGGAAATAGAAATCTGTTATAATAAGGTACAGCCATAATAATAATAATGATAGGTTTGAAGATTCTTTCATTTCTACAGAGGTGAGATAATGTATATATTCAATTCAATTCAATTTTATTTGTATAGCGATTTTAACAATTGATATCTGATGTTCACCTTTGAGTATGTAGTCAGTTAGGAGGGTGGGGACTTTCTCACTGTCCTCCTTCATGGCGAAAAGGACTGATGGAGAGGAAGGAGAAAAGCACAACATTGTCAGTGGTTATATACATACATGACCAATATACTGCATATTCGCTACCTTGTATTATTTTTCTACATTGTATTGTGTACAGTATATTTGTTTCGACTTCAAATGATACTAAATGAAAAATTCACCCTGAACTACGTATTTGCATATTAATCTTTATAATTTGTAATTAAATTCTTTTGTGTATGGAACGATATCGCGGACAATATTCAAATCCAATTGCAAATAGCATTTGCAATTGCGTTTCCCATATGTAGACGCACAAAGTGTGCCATAATTCAAATGCAATTGCAAACTTTGCATTACCGTTTGCTGATTCGCCTTTGCGAGCGCACACTGACTGCCAAATTTCAAATGAAAAAACAAAGTCCATTTGCATTTGTATTTCCCAGGTCTTACACGTCATGAACCTGTCATATTTAAATAGCAAAATCAATCACCACGTTTGCTTTTTCACTTTCTCTGCGCCGCGCGTCAAGCCGGCCAAAATTCAAACGCAATCGCTAATCCATTTGCAATTGCATTTCCAACACGTTACACAGAAACCTGTCAATCAGCGTCAGGGGCGGGTCTATACTGTGGGGCGGGATTGTATGGGGAGTGACGTCACTCGCACTCGCCGACCAAGAGGGGGATATTTGAGCACTGGAGGTGAACCGAGATTATCTCATTTGTTTATCAAGAAATAAACACACAAAAATGACAAATCGCATATTTTCTTGCTCCGGAGTGGACAGAGAAGTTTTTACAAATAAAAATATTTTTAGATCTTCTCCTGTTACAGCCTGCTGGAGCTAAATCTTTCAGAAACGCTGCGTACCGGTGTTATGCGCTAAAATGCCTCCCTGCCACTGATTGCACCCCCACAAAATCTCTGTCAAATATATGAGGACATCACAATCAAATATTCATATTATTATTATCAAATATAATATATGAGTATTATCACGAAGCGATTTTTATTATAAATAAGAAATATAAAAATATACATGTACAACCCCTGGCAAAAATTCTGGAATCACCCCTCTCAGAAGATGCTCATTCAAATGTTTAATTGTGTAGAAAAAAAACAAGCACATACATGCCACAAAACTATTTTCACTCAACAATCCAAACTTCTGGCTGTATAAAACACTTAAAAAAAAACAAAGAAAGATAACTATAGTCAACGACAACTGTTTTAACAACTCAAACAGAGGAAAAAAAATATGGAATCACCATGCACTTTGCATTTCTACAACTGCTAATTAGTCTACAGTTAAAAAAGAGTGCTTGCACACATTAGGGATGTGTTGAACCAAGATGATTGACATAACTCATAGCTCCAACACGAGAGATGTCAGTTGAAACAAAGGAGAGAATTATCAAACTTCTTGGTTGTTCCCAGTCAGCTGTGTCTAAAATCTGGGCCAAGTACAAATCAAATGGAAAGGTTGTAAAAGGGAAGCGTACTGGTAGACCAAGAAAGACATCAAAGCGCCAAGACAGAAAACTTAAAGCAATATGACTTGAAAACAGAAAATGCACAACAAAACAAATGAGGAACAAATGGGCAGAAAGTGGAGTCAATGTCTGTGACCGGACAGTAAGAAATCGCCTAAAAGAAATGGGATTTACATACAGAAAAGCCAAAAGAAAACCATCATTAACATCTAAACAGAAAAACACAAGGGTTCAGTGGGCTAAAGAAAGACAATCTTGGACTGCGGATGACTGGATGAGAGTTATATTCAGTGATGAATCACGAATCTGCATTGCGCAGGGTGATGATGCTGGAACTTTTGTTTGGTGCCGTTCCAATGAAATTAATAAAGACAACTGCCTGAAGAAAACATGCAAATTTCCACAATCATTATTGATATGGGGTTGTATGTCAGGTAAAGGTATGGGAGACATGACAGTCATTACATCTTCTATAAATGCACAAGTTTATGTTGAGATTTTGGACACTTTTCTTATTCCATCAATTGAAAGGATGTTTGGTGATGGTAGCATCATTTTTCAGGATGATAATGCATCGTGCCATAGGGCAAAATCTGTGAAAACATTCCTACAGGAAATACATATAATGTCAATGGCATGGCCTGCAAATAGTCCGGACCTTAATCCAATTGAAAATCTGTGGTGGAAATGAAAGAAAATGGTCCAGGACAAGGCTCCAACCTGCAAAGCTGATCTGGCAACTGCAATAAGACAAAGCTGGAGACAGACTGATGAAGTATACTGTTGGACATTAGTTAAATCCAGGCCTCAGAGAATTCAAGCTGTTATAAAAGCCAGAGGTGCTGCAACAAAGTACAAGTAGTGTTTTTATTTGGTGATTCCATATTTTTTTCCTCTGTTTGAGTTGTTAAAACAGTTGTCGTTGACTATAGTTATCTTTCTTTGTTTTTTTTTAAGTGTTTTATACAGCCAGAAGTTTGGATTGTTGAGTGAAAATAGTTTTGTGGCATGTATGTGCTTGTTTTTTTTTCTACACAATTAAACATTTGAATGAACATCTTCTGAGAGGGGTGATTCCAGAATTTTTGCCAGGGGTTGTACGTGTATATTTTTATATTTCTTATTTATAATAAAAATCGCTTCGTGATAATACTCATATATTATATTTGATAATAATAATATGAATATTTGATTGTGATGTCCTCATATATTTGACAGAGATTTTGTGGGGGTGCAATCAGTGGCAGGGAGGCATTTTAGCGCATAACACCGGTACGCAGCGTTTCTGAAAGATTTAGCTCCAGCAGGCTGTAACAGGAGAAGATCTAAAAATATTTTTATTTGTAAAAACTTCTCTGTCCACTCCGGAGCAAGAAAATATGCGATTTGTCATTTTTGTGTGTTTATTTCTTGATAAACAAATGAGATAATCTCGGTTCACCTCCAGTGCTCAAATATCCCCCTCTTGGTCGGCGAGTGCGAGTGACGTCACTCCCCATACAATCCCGCCCCACAGTATAGACCCGCCCCTGACGCTGATTGACAGGTTTCTGTGTAACGTGTTGGAAATGCAATTGCAAATGGATTAGCGATTGCGTTTGAATTTTGGCCGGCTTGACGCGCGGCGCAGAGAAAGTGAAAAAGCAAACGTGGTGATTGATTTTGCTATTTAAATATGACAGGTTCATGACGTGTAAGACCTGGGAAATACAAATGCAAATGGACTTTGTTTTTTCATTTGAAATTTGGCAGTCAGTGTGCGCTCGCGAAGGCGAATCAGCAAACGGTAATGCAAAGTTTGCAATTGCATTTGAATTATGGCACACTTTGTGCGTCCACATATGGGAAACGCTGAATATTGTCCGCGATATCGTTCCATACTTTTGATTGGCTGGTTGTTGGCAAACAAACAAATTTCTTTTCCTACTCACAATGCATTAACTATTGTAGTGCCAGAAACCTTTTTAGTGTTTAAACAGTTCAATTTATAAAGCATCAACTTTAACGTTAATATCACCATCAACTTCTACTGTACACTGGCTCTACGCTGGATTTCTAATTAATTCAATTAAATTTTATTTCTATAGTGCTTTTAACATTTGTCATTGTCACAAAGCAGCTTTACACAATCAAAATAATTAATTGGAATGTGAATGTGTATGAATCAAAATGGTCAGATAGTCCCTGGTGAGCAAACCGAGGGCGACAGTGGCGAGGAAAAACTCCCTGAGATGGTAATAGGAAGAAACCTTGAGAGGAACCAGACTCAACAGGGAACCCATCCTCATCTGGGTGAAACAGATAGCAGGAATACAGGTAGTTATTGGAGGCTCAATTAACTAAAGGAAAATTAACTAAAGTAATTAACATACTGTACGTTATGTGGTGCGGTATGGAGACCACGAGATGTTACAATGTTTTTAAGAGCCGTAACGCTGGGCTTCTGATGGGGTCAACGAAACAGGATGTAATTATTAATAAGAAACTTAAAAGGAAATAAAAGCAAACTAAAAACACAAAATAAACAGAGCTCCGACTTCTGCGCGATACCGGACGGGGCTCTGGAAACTAAAAATTAAACCTATATCCTCTCGGGGCCTATTATAGCCTTACTGTGGATTTATCAGAGAGGTTGTGTTTTTTTGTGTACACTTTAAACTATGAGGCGCCGTATAGGGCTTACATCAAACTTCACTCATGCACACACATATGAAACACTCACACATACATATATACTACTAACTGCTCACACAACTACATATGAAATGCGCACTCACACACACATACATACTCTCCGCGCACGCACATACAGTACATACATACTTTGCGCACTCACACACATACATACTCTCCGCGCACGCACATACAGTACATACTTTCCGCGCAGATACATACATATCCCCCCATCCCCCCAGCATTTTAATTTAATTAAGAAACACTTAGTATTATATAGGCTAGTAATCTGTAAAAAGAAATACATAAATAATACGTTATATATATTTTTTAATGGTATCAGTTTTTGTTTCAATAAATATTCTAAATATTTCAATAAATATTCTATATTTAATGTACGTAGCGTCAAATGTCCACAGCAGCATCCGAGGTGCTTGTGTTACCATGGTAACGCTAGGAGGAAGTGACGTTGCATGATGTTCTGAATGGTGGCATTTTGTAGAGGGAAGTTCCAGTATCAGACATTTCCTGCACAGGGAGTAGGGTGTAGGGAGTATTAATTTCAATGTATATGAACTTCATTCTCCCTGATTAGTAGTAGCGTTTCTTAAATAAACCATTAATGGACAGTTTAGAAGACAACGAGTGATTTATTTATCACCACAAATGTGGGTGATATGGAGGGTCGGAACAATGTTTGAATTTCCGATTCAGAGTCTCGTGGGATTCCGATGAGTTCGTTATTGTTCATATTAGCGAAGGCGAGGAAACACATTTCACAAAACAGTAATTTTCATATTAGCCACAGATTCCGTGCTTCAATTTTCTTTTTGCAAATCATCACCTGCGTTTTCTGCCGCTGCAATATTGAGTCATTATGTGGACAGTTCTAAATACGCCTTGTGATTGAGCAATGATCATTATACTGTCCTACTCCGTCTTCTAAACTGTCCAACAGCAGGCTGTTTACAAACCAGTACTACCATTCAGGGAGAATGAAGCGAAAAGTCCGTCTACACTGAAATGACTTCAGGTTCCACTGAGAATCTCATAGGTGTACAGTATGTGCGCGCGCGGAGAGTATATGTGTGTGTGTGTGTGTGTGTGAGGTGCGCATTTCATATGTAGTTGTGTGAGCAGTTAGTAGTGTGCATGAGTGAAGTTTGATTTAAGCCCTATACGGCGCCTCATATTAAACCCTTGCCTGAGCACGCACGCTTAAAGAGTAGCGTGCCGCTCGCGCGCTCTCTCTCGTGCGCCGGCGTCATAGGGAGACAGAGGCTGGGTGTTTGCTTATGTCTCTGGACTTTCTGCACGCTTTGTCTTCTCGCTTTGGCCCTGATACCTTACCGGTGCTACCTAAATGATCACACGAAGTGCGGCGGTATCAGGACACTTAAATAAACACGCCTCGAGGTGCGGCGTATCCGGGCTGATTGACTCACGGGGCGTTGCCTGGCAACCGCATGTATGTGGTTTCATACATGAACCTCCGCCTGTTCAGAACTCTGTTCAGGATCTGCCCGG
Organism: Channallabes apus; assembly: GCA_030522415.1. Taxonomy (NCBI): domain Eukaryota; kingdom Metazoa; phylum Chordata; class Actinopteri; order Siluriformes; family Clariidae; genus Channallabes; species Channallabes apus. The sequence goes on from CM060120.1 coordinate 19,654,179, forward strand.
CGCAAAGTATTTTTGCGCAGCTCCGCCCCTCGTGAGTCCCGCGTCGTTACAACATGACAGTAAAAAAATGCAAAGCTGTTGCTCTTTATTTTATACGTGGTAACACTAATTTACTTACTTAATCCTGTATACAGTCTATCCCAGGAGGCTAGTGGCACAAGGCAGTGTGGCCAATCCATTACAGGGCACACATATACAGTTCTTTCTAAAAAAAAATTTGCATTATGTGATGAAGTTCATTATTTTCTTTAATGTACTGATAAACATTAGACTTTCATATATTTTAGATTCATTACACACAAACTGAAGTAGTTCAAGCCTTTTATTGTTTTATATTGATGATTGTGGCATACAGCTCATGAAAACCCAAAATCCCTATCTAAAAAAATTAGCATATCATGAAAAGGTTCTCTAAACGAGCTATTAACCTAATCATCTGAATCAACTAATTAACTCTAAACACCTGCAAAAGATTCCTGAGGCTTTTAAAAACTCCCAGCCTGGTTCATTACTCAAAACCGCAATCATGGGTAAGACTGCCGACCTGACTGCTGTCCAGAAGGCCATCATTGACACCCTCAAGCAAGAGGGTAAGACACAAAGAAATTTCTGAATGAATAGGCTGTTCCCAGAGTGCTGTATCAAGGCACCTCAGTGGGAAGTCTGTGGGAAGGAAAAAGTGTGGCAGAAAACGCTGCACAACGAGAAGAGGTGACCGGGCCCTGCGGAAGATTGTGGAGAAGGACCGATTCCAGATCTTGGGGGACCTACTGAAGCAGTGGACTGAGTCTGGAGTAGAAACATCCAGAGCCACCGTGTACAGGCGTGTGCAGGAAATGGGCTACAGGTTGCAAGTTTTGCACGTCATTCGGAAATCAAGGTGCCAGAGTCTGGAGGAAGACTGGGGAGAGGGAAATGCCAAAATGCCTGAAGTCCAGTGTCAAGTACCCACAGTCAGTGATGGTCTGGGGTGCCATGTCAGCTGCTGGTGTTGGTCCACTGTGTTTTATCAAGGGCATTGTCAATGCAGCTAGCTATCAGGAGATTTTGGAGCACTTCATGCTTCCATCTGCTGAAAAGCTTTATGGAGATGAAGATTTCATTTTTCAGCACGACCTGGCACCTGCTCACAGTGCCAAAACCACTGGTAAATGGTTTACTGACCATGGTATTACTGTGCTCAATTGGCCTGCCAACTCTCCTGACCTGAACCCCATAGAGAATCTGTGGGATATTGTGAAGAGAAAGTTGATAGACACAAGACACAAGAATCTGCAAAAGGATTCCCGACCAAGTATTGAGTGCATAACTGAACATAATTATTTGAAGGTTTACTTTTTTTTTGTATTAAAAACACTTTTCTTTTATTGGTCGGATGAAATACAGTATGCTAGTTTTTTGAGATAGGGATTTTGGGTTTTCATGAGCTGTATGCCACAATCATCAATATTAAAACAATAAAAGGCTTGAACTACTTCAGTTTGTGTGTAATGAATCTAAAATATATGAAAGTCTAATGTTTATCAGTACATTACAGAAAATAATGAACTTTATCACAATATGCTAATTTTTTGAGAAGGACCTGTACAGTAGACACATTCACTCACACACTATGAGATTTTGGGAAAAAACAATTACCCTAATCGACATGTCTTTGGACTGTTGGAGGAAACCCACCAAGCACAAGGAGAACATACAAACATGCACACAGACCTGAGATGGGAATCAAACCCACAGTGTGCCACCCTTACTGTAGGTGGTAACAACACAACCAAAATGGCACTCCTTAACATTACTGTAATGCCACGGAAAGAACTACAATACATCCCAAAACCATGGGATAAAATGTTTCAGGACAGAGCTTTTCCTTAAAAGCATAGTTTTATTAAAACTGTGCTATGAAACCACACACTCATCAAGACCAAGTATATCACCTTTACACATACTTTTTGTCAGCATTTGAAGTTCCTCAACAGTTGGAGCGGCTCCTTTCTTCTCATACGGGATCACCGTGTTTAAATACTGCATAAATACAAATGAATACAAAGACTTGTAGAAACAATGCTAATGCTCTCATATCCATAAAAGAAAATTGATCATGTTTGCAATGCATACACAATTGCACATTACACTGTAATGCTTTCTCACCTGTCTGTCCATCCCTGAGTTTCCAAATGTCTGTCTGATTCCTGTCTGCAGGATGTTAGATAGGCCCTCCATACTGAATCGCTGCAAATAGTCAGACAAGAAACATGTCAGTCATCTATAAATAATGTATACATAATTTTAGTGGTAATGCATATAATTTGCCTTTAGTAGCACATCCGACTTTGCGAGACTTTAGTCATTAAGTCATACTATAGCATTAGTCATCCAAAAGTCGGGAAGCCCTGCTTTAGATTACAACCAGACTGTGAAAAAATCTCATGCAACATTCATAAATATTTAAACAATCTAAAGTAAGTTTATTGGATTTCATACTATAACTAAGAAGTTATGAAAGAAAAGACCAAAACAAAACTGATAGCAATGTGAATTCTATGAGGAAAGTATGAGCTGTCTTTGAAGTGTAATACACAACCATACCTATACCATGTTAGAAATTAGTTTATAGTAACAGCGCAGACCGTGTGAGCTGAACCTACTGTACTGAAACATCTGTGTAAGCTCTCTCTGCTCTTCCTGTAAGTGCTAAGTGCAGTTCAAGTTAATGGATGAAAGATCCATTACCCAGAGACATACAGACATTGCACTCTGACTTCAGAAAGCACCTCAACTCATTTACTTTCACTCACACATACAAACAGTACAATCAGTGTAGCAGTATGTGCATCATTCACATACTGTGTGGCAGACATGCTCAGGCTTATTGTATTTTAGTAATCTTATTTAATACTAGGCCTATATTTGAACTAACTTTTTCCTTCATCTCATCGTCTCTTAAAGACACACACCTTTACTGGCATGCTGCCAGTCTTCTCAGAGCGGGCTGGTCCGTGCAGGCTCATTGCCTTGTCCCTGCGGCGGCGTTTGCTGAGCTCCCGCTGCTCCTTCTGTCGGTTCTGTACCTCCATGAGGGCTGTGATGAAAGTATTCTTCACCTCTTTCTCAAACTCAAGCTCGTCTCTCCGTGCCAACTGAGCCACCAGTTCCTCTGAGAACTCCCTCACTGCGATCTCCACACGGCCCAGCAGCTCCTGAAGGTCTGAGCTCGGCATCAGCCTCAATCCTAAGAACAAAAAGTTGGAGATTAGATTTAGGTTAGGCATTAATACATGTTAATGCAGGATTTTGGATAATGGTTCTTTTGTGGTTCTTCACATTACCACAAGAGGACAGCATTTCTTATGTCATGCAAACAAAGCGGATGCTGATGTCTGCTTTTAGTCATCAAGATCTGTTAGAGTGATTGAATTACTCTAGGTTTACAAAAAGCCCAGATAAAAAAATTTTTCAACTAATGGAGTACACTGTATGTATGCGACTGATGTTGTGTTACACACAGAAAGACATGGATACTGTACTGTGCTCTTATTGTTTTTTAGATTTGAATTTTATTTACTTTTCTTGAATATTACATTTTGTCAAATGTTAACATCAGTAATTTTAGTCTCTAACTACAGTGAAAATAGCTTAAATGAGTTAAACACTCAATATAAATGAAAGATAATAAAATGTTGTGATCATGCACAGCTCTAATATCAGAGATTTTGAGAAAAGGTTGACCTTCATAGGAGCAGTTGTTGTTGTTGGTAGCCTGAGACAGCATGCGGATCTCCTCCAGGAGAGAGGGGTTAGCCTTAGGGGAGGAGATTCCGCTTTCCTCCTCCTCCTCTTCCTCCGTCTCACCTGGGTCAGGAGAGTTCTCCATCATCTCAACAATCTCCTCTATCACCTAGAATAAGTGTTCAGAGCCAACAACAACAACAAAACACTATTATGCTGACCCATGCAAACATTGAATGCAAGTCATTAAGTACTGAATAAAACACAGGGAGGTGTTCTGGAATCAGCAAATGTTTAACAAAGGGGTGGTGTGATATGACCAGACACAAATCACTGAGCAATCTGGAGTTATCATTTCCCTATGAAAACTCTTATTCCTTTAATACCACTGCAATTTTCCAATAATTTATGAAGCAATAACATTTACCCATTTATAGTTACATTTAATTTTATAGAACATCAATGAGAAATGTTAGGTCCTGATATTGCTGATATTATAACAGCTAGAAACAGGACCTCTCACATATCCTTACATATTAAATACACATTTCCATGCAGAAAGTTTCACCAGCTAAACAAATGTGTAAATTGTTAGACAGGTTAAATGTATTTATTTATTTATTCAGGAGTCTTATATTATGTAGCTCATACAAGTCCTTGTTTTATTACACTGTAAATGCTTATTATAAGAACACTAATGTATTAGAATGAATGTATTCATATTAAACCGATATTTTAACTTATCATTAAAGCGAATGAGTCGATACCTTCAGACTAATCAGATTTGAGAATTAAAATAGCACTTAGAGTATAGGTATAGGTATAGCACTTAGGTATAAAAACAATTGTACATATTCCAAAGTGTTCATTAGGATGCATGTAAGACTAGTTAGCTTAACAAAAAACAAAGACTAAATAAATTACATAAAGGTATGATGAGTAACTCCTTTACTTATACTTACTGTATAATTTTCTATTCATTGCTGTTTTCTTGCTAATTCCTTCTCAATTTCCAAAACATAGCGCACTATATACAGAATAAAGCACACTATTAAGCTTAAGGTGCTGCTGTTAATCTTAATCATCTCCATTGGTGAGACCATTCTGAAATAAAGTTATGACGTATACTGATGAGTGACATCATCAACTGGAAATGCACTGCGCGTACGTAAATCAAGCCGGTGGCTTTCCATCGTGAACACATCACAATGTTTAGCGGCTGGTTGAGGAATCGAGAGGGTCTCACCTGGTCAGCTGTGATGAGAGGTTCTTCACTCAGACAGTTTCCATTTTCATTCTTCTCATTCATCTCCTCCTCCTCTTTTTCGTGTATCTATAAAAAGTAGGTTAGGAACACGGTTGTTATGACAACGCTCAGCTCAAGTCTGCTACTATTAACGTCATCCTGACACAAGACAAATGGCAGAGTAGAAGGCCGAATGACTCCACATTATTCCCCTATTATGTTATCTAATCTGTTGAGTGCCGCTGAATATTTTCGCCAAAGCGTAGCTGTACGTTTGATGAATGGTGTCTAATGGAAGGTCTTTTTGAAATCTGCTGAACTGTTACAGTATAAACGTACAGCTTTTTAAGTGCTTAATGTCTGACAGATAAAGTCTAAATAACCACTCATCTACACCTTTTCCAGGCTTTTCATGATTTGATATTGTCTGGCCATTGTCAAGAATTAAACAACAATTTGTTGGAAAAAACAGAAGCCAGACCTAAAAAGAAAAAACACTATCAAGCTGTCATTCTTCTATAAATCACGTGTCTGGGCTGATGCAAGGCTCCAAGCACTTAAAGTGATTTCGCTGCGTGTTATTATCTGTCTGAACAGTATGAGTCTGGTGTGGAGGAAAGGAACGAGGCTTTGTTTCAAAGGAAAGATAGAAGGAGACAGAAGAAACAGTCTTTCCTTAGGGACATCTTTTGAATACAAATAAGGGCTAATAATCTCAGGAATAGTATTTCAGTATAGAGAAATATTTGAAGATTTTTAAGTAAGACAATTATATGACATTACTGGACTTAAGATGTTTGTCCATTTACGGTTAATCAAATACTTTGTTCAAAGAAATGACCAAAGCTTGCTTGCTTACTTCATCATCTGAAAGGTTGCCATTCAGTGTCTCTGAATTCGGGCCATCCCAGCTGGACACAGAGGACGGCAGATAGTTATCAGTCAGAGCGTCCCATACACTACAAACACAAACAGTCACAATGATATACACAACCTTTACACACACACACACACACACACACACACACACACACACACACACACACACAAAGAACAGAGACCACATATGCAATATTAGACCTAATAAAAAAGATATATGGCGAGTCGTCGCCGGTTGTTATGTTATTAATGTGTTTTGTGGCCTTATTTCAGTGACTACTTTTTTTTGATAACAATGCATAACTATAATTTTCTCCAAAATACAAACTTGCTCATACTTACTGTTCATATTCTATTGTAGCCCAGATTGTGCTAAATGTGTAGTTAGTAATTAGATCATTTACAGGACATGTTTATATATAAATGAAAAATAGTCCTTTTTTAGGCTCCCCAAAACCCCCACAGAACCCTGAGGATTAACGTTGCTTTTTTCTCTCTCAGTCAAATAGACTATATGAGAAATGTTTCTATAAGCATCCGTAATTTATCAATACTGAAGACGAATTAATCTAAGAACAAGCCCTCATTCACAATCACATCAGCAGAAAACCCCTTACAAAGGCCACTGGGACACAACAGGGACAAACTGGTACTGATGCTCATCTACTGTCTGCCCACAGCATCTGAAAGCAGCTGACCAAAGAAAATCTTCACTTTCTACACAACACTGTGTGTTGATGAGTCAAAAAAAAAAAATTCTGAATACTAGTTGCAGAGCATTATTTTATACATTTAACACATGCCATAGCCATATGTGTTTGAAATCATAATGTAGAATATATTCATGCCAGAAATCTTTCTAGCCTCATGGCTATTTGAAATATTCATATTTCATCTCAAGGTGACATTGTTCAATTACAAAAATCAGCAACATTTTACAGAAGTATCCATTTATATTAATCGAGATTAACTTTCCAATTATCCACAAATGCATAATTACCAGTCTATACGCAAGCACCTTATCTTCAGCTTTATGATTATTATGAAGATTAAGCTGGTTAATGTCACTTCCTTTGATGTTAGCACTAGATTGTTTAGTTGGCTCTTTATTAGATAATGTTCCTCCCATTGTCACAGTGGTCATTTTCCTTTTTCCTACGGCTGAGCATGCAATGCTAAAATGCTCTGGGAAATAAGAAGCAAATAAGACCATTATAATACACCGTGTCTTTTACTGACAGTGAACAACATTGAGGAGAAAAAAGTAGCAAATGTGTTTTTCAGTGATGTGCATAGATGTAACTAATACAATAAAAGACAAAGAGAGAAAGACAGTGTGTGTGTGTGTGTGTGTATGTGTGTGTGTGTGTGTGTGTGTGTGTGGTAATGGCCCACTCTGCTGCACTGAGTACTGGCTGACCAGATACGCCCATAGATGTACATTAGTGAGCTTGTTCGTCCTGACATAAATCAACCCATTAAAAATGCTGTTGCTGGACTGTTTTAGGTCAGTTATCAGAATAGATTTGTCCGTTCAAATTTACGTCCTTATTTGATGTATATTAAATGTGCAGATTTGGTGCATATTAAATGTGCAGAACATCACAACTTTGTACAGTATATATAATGTCTTCTTATGGTTGAACTAAAAACTTAAATTAAACAGATTAAATCTTATATTTTTGTATATATATATATAATTTATTCATTCATTCATTCATTCATCTTCTGTACCGCTTTATCCTCTATTCAGGGTCGCGGGGGACCTGGAGCCTACCCCAGGAGACTTCGGGCACAAGGCGGGGTACACCCTGGACAGGGTGCCAATCCATCGCAGGGCACACACTCATACGCACATTCACACACTCATTCACACACTACGGGCAATTTGGGAACGCCAGTTAGCCTAATCTGCATATCTTTGGACTGTGGGAGGAAACCGGAGTACCCGGAGGAAACCCACCAAGCACGGGGAGAACATGCAAACTCCATGCACACAGAGACGGGAATCGAGCCTGGCCGGGGAATCGAACCCAGACCCTGGAGGTGCAAGGCGACAGTGCTAACCACTACACCACCGCGCCGCCATATATAATTTAGATATATAATATATATAGTATAATTAAAACTACAATTTAGGGGGATTATAGTATATATAAAAGAGTATGAATAAGGATTGCTAATCAAGGATCTAAAAGAAGTATAACGATCCTTGATCTTTGTTCTTGATCTTTGAGCTTTGGCTCTCTGCAGCTCCTCCAGAGTTTCTCCTCCTCTTGGCTGCTTTTCTGATTAATGCTCCCCTTATTATAGAAACACTAATGTATAAGAATGACCATATTAATACTAAACTGTGATTTAAATTCTAATTATAGTTAACGCAAACAGGTCAACATCTTCAGACTAATCAGATTTGAGATTTTGACAGTGCTATTGATATAAAAACAACTGTACATATGATGATAAATTAAATAAGGGTATGATGGGTTAACTCTTTAATTTAATTCCTTTGCTGTTTAGAAGGTTTAGGTGGGCAGCCAACTCTTGGTAGCTTTGCAGTTACTCTTTTTCATACGCTTTCCATTTCTGGATAATGTATTGAACAGTGTTCCATTGAGATGTTTAAAGCTTAAAGCTTGGCTATTTTTACAGTATATTGTATATACAGTACAGTGTGTATACAAACACATGCACACATACAGTATACGTGTGTGTGTATCACAATAAAATACATTTACATTTGCCGCTGCAACAAGACAAAATGTGAAAAAGTTCATGTGAAAAATACTCTATACTGTTCAAAAGTTTTAGATCACTTTCTAACTCCATGATCGTTCCTGATTTTAATTTCTTTCTACATTGTAAAGGAATGCTGAAGGTGCAATGCAATCTCCTTTGAACAGTTGATATTGAGATGTGTCTGCTACAGGTTCAGTAAAGACTTCATAACGCCTCTAATCTGAGGTGCTGTTAATTGGTCATTTTTCAGGCTGATAACTCTAAATGAACTTCTCGTCTGCAGCAGAGGTAGGTTTTGGTCTCGTCCTCCTGGGACGGCCTTCATGAGAGCCAGTTTCATTATGGTGCTTGACGGATGTTGCAAATGCACTTGACAATACTGTTCTTGCAAGAACTATTACAGAAAGGCCGACCTCTGTGTCTTAAAATAACTGTTGTTTTTGTTGTTGTTACATAATTAACTAATTCCATATGTGTTATTTTATAGTTTTGAATTCCCCAGAATTGTTGTAAAATGTAGAAAATAAATACACTTGGTCTGATTCTCCAGTTTAGTGGATCGCAAGCACTGTGTTGTTTTAAAGACAGCTCTATTCTAGATGGAGGGCATGTTTGTGCTGAATTCTGTAAACAGGCACAGATTTGCCTGTGACTGATTCAGGCCAAAAACAAGAACCACAGGGAAGAACGTCACAGCAGGAGCATCTGAGTAAAACTGCTACATGCAGGCCAAAAACTGACTCAGAACTCTATAAGCCTTCAAACAAGCCTTCTGTGCTTAACAACTGCATTTCCCAGTGACACGAGCATATGGTCGAAGCTCTGAGAAGTCTGTGAACTAGGAGGATGTGATTACTGAGAGGTAACACTACTAACTATCAATCTATCAATCCTTCGGCTAAATGGAGAAACAAAATGCTGTACAGTAAGCATCTTTGTTAATACAGTACCTGGTAAGAATGCTGTACTATGAAAAAATAAGAGGCGATTTATCATTTCATAGACTTTTCTTTATCTGCTGACAAAGTGTAATTCAGAAAACAGCCAACGTCTCAGTTCTCATTGCATTGACATATATTTAAACTTTGCCTCTGTGCGTTTGGATCAAATAACACACCCAAAAGCACATCTATACCGTAGTGCTATATTTAGTGTTTTATATTCGAAACACTGAGCCCTTGTAAAATAAAGAGCAGCATGATAACAACCAGGTGATAGAAACCGGCCTGGACAAATAACCTCGGATGTGTACAAAAAAAAAAATATTCAATTAAATTTCAGGACTGTAGACACATAAAAATATACACACAGGTGATGGATTGCATCTTGTTTAACAGAGACATGGACATTACACATGAGCTCATACTCACTACTGTAGTTGCTGAAACTGACTAATACAAATGTAATATTTACTACAAATTATTACATACAGTTTATTAGGATGAACACTTACTCTTCGTCCTGCAGTCGCTCCTCATCCTCCTCAGCATGTGACTGGTCACGTACCGGAGCCAGACCTTCTGTCTTGGTGTTGTAGTTGTGGAAGCACACGTTCAGCTTCTCGTCAAACTCGTTCACCAGGTCCTCCATGGACTTAAAACTCATCATCTCTGAGAAGTTCTCCAGCTCAGAGAAGTCCTCCCGGCACAACGGCGCAAGAGGAATGGTCCCGTAAGCTCGGTGCGGTGCCAGCTCCGGTTCCAGTTCCTCTTGCATCTTGCATGGCCGAAGATCCTCGAACTCCTCATCGAGACAGACAAGTGGAGCCTCCATACTTCTGCCCACACTCACGCGGCCACTTAAAGACAGTAGACAGGCCTGGCCAGGCAAAACACAGAGCTTATAATTTTTTTCTACCACAAAAAAAAAAGGTTCTACATTTCCATTAAGGTTTCAGTTAGGAAGCACTTAAAGATGTGGGACAAATTTAGTGCTCGAAGGCAAGTGCAAATGTACAATAACACATTATTAATGCATCCATTCTAATTGCTTCTATTATCTATAGATCATAAGAATAAGTTTTCAGCATCAATTTTATGTTTGCTATCCTAGGACTAGGCTTAGGCTGTGTCTTGAAATATGGCCCTCTACGTTACAGGAACGCCTTATCAGCATCTCACATACAACTAACAATGCTAAAGAGATAACATCACAAAGAGATTCACATCCTGTAACTCAACACAGGTCATGGAATATTTGCAGTTATTGTCAGTGTGTCAGTCAAAGCACTTTTTTTTTATGTCTATTCAACAATAATGTTGTTTTGTAAATGTGTGAACATGTGGAAAGGTGCATTTCACCCTGTTAGCACCTGAAATTATGAACAATATAAGACCATGTGTGGGAGAAGAACCACTTATGGAAATGAGAAATTTTACATGCGAGAATAAAACTATTTGTGTAAAAAAATGTGTGGAAGAAAAAAATTACAGTTGCAGATATAGTTTTTACATACAAGTTATACAGGATGAGCCCGCACTCAATAATGGTGTATTAGAGGTGGCCCTGTGGTGTACTTTTCTGTGGCCCACCCTATAACCTGTATGTAAAAACTACATCTGTGACTTTGTAATTTCATTTGTGATGCTAATAACTTGCAAGATTCCACAGATCAGATTTTATTCCAAATGAAAAATTTAATTCGTACCTTGGTTAGTTTATCTGAACTACAGTGGAAACTCTGTGATGAACTCTGGGACTCAGGGACACACACCATTAGAAAGTAATTATGCAGAATGAAAGTGATGTTCTTTAAACAAAAGAAGAATCCTCAGTCTTACATACTGCATGCCCAATTTTATTTGGCTTTGATGAGGATTCTCTAAGAATGTTTGTAACACCAGGCAACATGATAAATCATAAATATGGGCAAAAATACTGTACATTTGCATCTCTTAATATAATATTCCCACTAATATAATAAATAGGATTTGTAATATAACATAATAGAAATTTCCATGTTACATTTGTGGAAATAATTTTTTTTTTAAATAATTTCCCTCAAATATTAATTTCTATGGGATTTTTACATTAAAAGCTACAGATTTGTATTATTTTTGTGAGCTGTTATTAAATTGGTGGGTGTTACACAATGTTCTTCCAAAAAGTTGCACCTCTTTGCACAATGAACATTTTAAAATTATGCATTACCCATATTAGATGCAGCACTATACTTTGCCAGATAAACCCTATAAAGACTTCCCAGAACAACTATTGATGTGGTCTGCAATACGTCACTTAGGTTAATTACTAATTGTTAAGGAAATAGTAGGTACATTCCCAGATAACAGCTTTTTATATATCTAAAATAGATATATAGTCAAGAACACCCTCAATGGAGACAAATACAAAATACAATTATATTTCTTTACAGAATATTTTAGATAAACATATTATGAAGCATGTCTCTTTTTATTTTAACTAATTTCTAGTTGCACATCTTAGAAACATTTGCTTATTTAAAAATATATATTTGGAAAGAAATATCTGCCAATAGAATAAAACAATTTTAAACAGAAAATATGACAGATTTTACAAAACATGTACAAGAAAAAGATGTTTCCAAATGCGAAGATATTTTTTCCCCAATGAATCATCTCTTTTACTCTAATTCATAACCACAGTATCTTTTGTTTATGAATATCACATCAGTATACATGTACAGCCAAAGAAACGAAAATAGGTTTGAATATATTGTGCCTATGCATTTTCTTTTTTAAGAATTACTCAGAAGGTTCTGACCTTCATATCTACTCAAGTGTACACTCCTCTGGGATATTTCTCTCTCCATTTCCATGCCTAAAGCCATAACACAACAATGTCACTTTAAAATGAAAGTCATTGATTAGAAGTAGAGGTTGCGGTGACGGAGTGACGAGCAGCTGACCCTGATTCACTCGGCCAGAGAGAGGCAATTGTGTAATAGTAAATACAATGTTAAAAACCAAGAGCTAATGTAATGAATTGGGGGGGCGAATCTACTTAACACATTTGTCTCTGATTAAAAAAAAAAACATGATCTATTTTATTTAATGACCTATTCATTTTATTACACATGCTTGTAATTCTTGCTAATAAATATATTATTACTATGTTATAACAAATATTAATTTATAAATACAAAGTGTTCAAATTCTTGATTCTTTCATACACCTGCCCTGTACAGGAAGAACATAATAGGCCACGAGACTCAAGCAGAGAAAAAATATGGCGGCACGAGACGACTAAAAAAATGACTAAAACCAACCCACCAAATCAATCAACACACAATGTTTAAAATAATGAACAAAATTACAACATGCCATAAATCCTAGCCAAGACATTGTAAATACATATACCCTATGCTGTAGACTGAATGCTGTCGAAGAAAATATGTGCATTATTATAAAAGTATATTTTTAGTGTCACTCTAAACATGACACTAAAAGGAAGCTGGTTAAAAGGAGGAAGGATACAAACAGACAGTGATGAAAGGATGGATGAAGATCAATGCTACATGCTCCCTAGAGAGGGAGATGGTGAGAAAACAAAAGGGACGAGAGAGTATTTACCTGCAGTCGAATCCTAGTTGTTGTGTAGCGGGCTGGAGACTGGTGAAAGCCCCTCCTAGTCCGAGCTGGTCAGAACCACACTAGCGTCAGCAAATCCCCTGCATGATGAGCAATGGTGGACACTTTCATTTCTGTCTCTCAGACCAAGAGAAAGCAACTCTCACAATGGCTGTGCTGTCTCTCTCTCTCTCTCTCTCTCACTCCACTGTTTTGTTCAGTGTAAGCTAGCAGCAGCCCAGGCTCTCGTCTCCTGATCAGTAAGCAGCAGTAAGCCTTATTCTCCTCACCGAGCCTGCGCATTGCCACGGCAACCGACATCCCATCATTTCCCCTCCTTCACCCCTCCTCAATCTGCTGCTCTCCTCATCCACCTCATTCGCTTACTCTGTCCACGCCTCCACCCTTCCTCCCCCTTTCCGCCTTATCTCTTTTTATCCCAGGCAGAAAGGCCTCTATATTCATGAAAGAGGAATGAGGGAGAGGAGGGAGGGATGCTGCAGGGCTTCATTCACACCTTCCTCTCTTTTGTCACCTGCCATGTGGCAGGGTGATGACAGAAGCCTTCTTTTTTTCTGCCTCTTTACTATTCTCAGCATCACTTACAGGCTCAGATTTACAATCCTGGAATGTAACACTTGTACACAACGGCCATACAAGCGGACATTTTTGACTTAACTCTAACAACAGATATACTATAAGAGGATAAACAAACATACTGTACATTAACATGTTTTTAAAAAATGCATTTTAAATTTTAACAGACAAAAAAATATACAATCTGTACAATTTATTATAGAGCCGAATTAATCTCATTACAAAACAGTCACATTTATCTTGGATCAAAAACAATGAGAATAATGCTTCTGATGTAAATCTAACTGTTGTAAAGACATCTGTTGTGTAATGAGGTCAAAACATGTTCATGTTAACCTAAAAGCAAACTATAAATAGAGTCATAAACCTCCATGTGTATAGCTGATCTCATGTGCTAATATAAAGCGATGGTCTATAATGAGTCCTCGTACATTCAGACACATCTAAACTCCTCCTCTTTTCTTCCAAAATTCATTTACGCTCACAGAGTGCACGCATGTATGATGCTTTGCTCTGATAGTAAAATCTTAGATCACACCTTAACTTTAGATGGCCTTTCTGTTCCATCAAGTGCAACAGTAAAAGACCTCGGCGTGATTATAGATTCCAGCCTTTCATTTGAAGCTCATGTAGATAATATCACCAGGATAGCATTCTTTCACCTCAGAAATATTGCCAAGATAAGAAATATATTGTCGCTAAATGATGCAGAAAAACTAGTTCATGCTTTTGTCACTTCTAGGTTGGACTATTGTAATGCCTTATTGTCTGGTTGTTCAGCTAGGTGCATAAACAAGCTTCAGCTAGTCCAGAATGCAGCAGCGAGAGTCCTCACTAGAACCAGAAGATATGAGCACATCACCCCTATCCTATCTTCACTACATTGGCTCCCTGTGAAATTTCGCATTGATTTTAAAATACTACTCTTGACATATAAAGCATTAAATGGACTCGTGCCGCAGTATCTGAGCGAACTGCTAGTGTCTTACGATCCGCCTACTTCGATCAAAGGATGCAGGCTGCTTGTCATTACCGCGTATTATGAAAACTACAGCTGGGGGCAGAGCTTTTTCTTACAAAGCCCCAAAATTATGGAATAGTCTTCCAAATAGTGCTTGGGACTCAGACACAGTCTCAGTGTTTAAGTCTAGGCTAAAAACCTATTTATTTAGCCAAGCATTTTTATAAATAGATTTGCCATAAGGTAAAGGAGCAGATCTGGGGGACTCATGGACGTAGAGTATTATGGTGAACTGGTATGTTTAGATGCTGTCTTCCTCACTCTCATTTGATCACTCAGGTTTGTTGACGGTGAGGTGATTGTTTGCTTTACATCTCAGGGAGCCCTCATGTTTGTGTTTCCTTCTGGCTCTCCCTTTTAGTTATGCTGTCATAGTTAGTCCTGCCGGAGTCCCTGCTTGCACTCTACAGTAAATATACATTCACATTATACATTATGTGACTGTGACCATACCTAACTGCCATCTCTCCTCTTCTTCTCTTTCTCCCCCTCTTTCTCTTTCCTCTCTCCCCCTGTCTCCCCCTTTCACTCATTCTCTCTCTCTCTCTCTGTCGAGCTACACATGTCATTCCTGAGCGGCCAGTGATCCAGACTCCCTCTGCCCTCCGGACCTGTCTGATCCATCCTGGTGCCCGGTTTCTGGTTGGAGGTCTCATCGCATGGATGCCCCGTGTGTCTCTTTGGGATGCGTCTGGTGTCTGGGGATGATTCTCTCTACTTAGAAGATGGTTCTGGCCTCGACTGGTGTTGTCAGCTGTTTCTCTGAGGACTTGACAATTCGATAGTTCAGGACTGGAACTTTCTACAAGCTTACCTGAGTCTCCAATAACTACTGGACTCCATTTTAACATCAATTAACATCAACTATTATAGCTGAACTGCCTGCCACCTAACACACTGTATAAATGCAGATCATTTCCTGCTATCTGTTTCACCCAGATGAGGATGGGTTCCCTGTTGAGTCTGGTTCCTCTCAAGGTTTCTTACTATTACCATCTCAGGGAGTTTTTCCTTGCCACTGTCGCCCGCGGCTTGCTCACCAGGGACTATCTGAACATTTTGATTCATACACATTCACATTCCATACAAACTTAAATAATTCTTTTGATTGTGTAAAGCTGTTTTGAGACAATGTCAATTGTTAAAAGCGCTATACAAATAAAATTGAATTGAATTGATATTCATTGGTTTTAACCCTAGACTTGTGTTATTCTGTTCTGGCATGGAAAAATGCATACAAGTTTAATGTTAAAGAAATACAACAAAATGAAAAGCTTGTTTAAGTAAACTAGCAGAGCTAATTCCCTTGTCCTTTAAATATATCTATCAATATAAGATTCAATTTTTTAACATCAGTATACTTAGATTAGGCATAATGTAAAAAGAAAACTGGTACTGGTTAATTAAATAACATTAGGTATCCCATTACAACATATCCATGAAAAGGTGGTATACACAATGCTGCAAGTGAACTGTTGAGGTTTAGGTGTTGGGTGCAGAATAAATGGGCAAGTGTGAGAATTTAATCTACTTTAACAAAAGCCAAATGGTCATGGCTAGATGATTGGGTCAAAAGGTCTCCAAAACAGTTGGTCAAGCATGCAGTGGATAATACCTACCGAAATTGGTCTAAGGAAAGACAACCAGTGGACTGGGAAATGGGTTATGGATTCCAAAAGCTCACAGATGGGCATATGACGTGATGACTAGCCAATAAACAGGAGCTACTTTAGCACAGTTATTTTTAAAGATTTTTAAAAACCAACACCAACCTGTATGGAACAAAAATAACTTGTTTCAAGCACTGCATAATCAACTGACCTACTGATTTGTTCTGTATTATATAAATATTTTGCATCATGTGAGGTTAAATGCACACTTAAATTTTTAAATCTATCAAACCAGAAAGAGTAATACTGCTGATAAATTATGTCAAAATGCTAAATAGATAAATAGCATGAAGCCAAAATGCATAAAGGATTTTTTTTCTGCCATATAGTCGATTAAATTTTCCACCTTCATTTTTATATGGAAAAGAGTGAGAGAAATCATCAAGCCTCCTGAGGGACAAACTGTGATGACCTGATTTTTCCTGAAGAGGCACTGGCCCCCCACCACTCGACAGAGACGTGCATACACCCTCTACAACAGTCAGAAGAGAGTCTAAATGACGGAGAGGCCACTGTTGCTATAACAACCGGTCAGCTATGCTGAGGACTGCACTTGAAGTGATTTCTTTGGTTTGAGTTAAATAGCAGCTTTGCATAAAGCGTTAGTGCCAACATCTTCATAAAATTTGTAGCCCACATGTGCTTTTATTATAAGAGATACATACTACGCTTACAAAAATTCTTCATTGGTCTTTTCTCACCCCAAACATATGAACTGGGGCTTGCTGTGCAATTGACTCTTTTAACTGTGGTCTTAATAAGCATTAGCTTGTGCATTGTTAATTCTTATACACTTATATTTTTTATTATGTCTATTTAGCAGAACTTAATTTAGCTCAAAATTAAAATTTAACACAATTCTTCAGATTTTTTTTTTTCTTGAAGGCTGCTTTGTCTTTTAAGCTCCAGATAAACTAGTCCAACTGAACAGATTGGACTGTAACACCTACTATATTATGACTTTTACACTTCTGAAGAAGTTTCAGAGACAAGTCAAACTAAACTGTTCCACGGTGAATAGCACACCAGTCAAGTCGATGCTTTCATGCAGCATTACTGCAGGTTTAGGTCAGTCTTCCATTGAGCATTCTGCAACATCCAGCTCTCTCCTGGCTGCGATCAATAACAAGAGCTGCTGCTCTTCTTGCTATTTCAGCCTTCAGTCTGAAAAACAGAGCTGTCAGCAGCACTTATGTTCTGATCAATATTGCTCTCCCACTGCTTAAAGGAAGACATCATATAGCTACATATCTTTCAAAACATACTTTTCTAACCATCCAGCCTGAGGAGGATTGAACAGACAGACAGTAATTCACACAATACATTTACTCTGTTCATACTATTGGTAACAACAACAACAACGACAATAATAATAATAATAATAATAATAATAATAATAATAATAATAATAATAATTTAAAAAATAATAATAATAATAGTTTAATGAACTAATTATCTTCAGTGACTGCTTGATCCTGGTGACAAGTTGCAGTGGATAACAGAGCCTAAAAGAGTCTCCGAGCCTAACACTGGGCATGAAGCAGCAATACAACCTAGAGAGGATACCAGTCTGTTAAAGGGCACCATGCACAAATAATCACAGACTTATCCAATTTACAGCTAGGGCAATTTGGTGTTAACAGCTCACCTACTTGAATGTGGTTAAATGAAACCTAGATAAAACTCACATGCAGGATCGCTGCATCAACACCACCACTACAAAATAAATAAATAAATACTACTACTACTAATCATAATCATCACAACAAATATACTAGAGCATGATGCTGTAATGGAATCACTGCAGAGTAGAACACAGTAAATTCTTAAAAACACAGAAGTCACCAACACCTTGTTCCACACAGGATCGTGATTCTGCCCTCTAGTGATTACCATGACTAACTGCAGTATAGAGATAAGTACTCTATCCCTACTTCTGAAATGTCACTTTTCCACAGCATAGTACGGCACGACACGGTTCAGTTCAGCTCACTTTTGGGGTGTTTTCCGCTGGGAACAGTACCTGGTACCTGGTCCTTTTTTTAGTACCACCTCAGCCGAGGTTCCAAGCGCGCCGAACCGTTACCAAAACGTGACGTGTAAACTCCGCTGGTCACTGATTGGCCGGAGAAAATCGTCATTACTGCGTCACCGAACTTGCGACACGAGACACAACAGAACCGCTATATTTAGAACAACCAGAGAAGGATCGGACGCACCTTTTTGTATTAACCAAAAATTTTCTTTGGCTGCCATCAGCCTCTTTTGAAACAAACTCCTTCGTCTCGCTGTTAAAAACATCCACATGGTGATAATGAAGAACACCATGCCGTCGATATGCTCCATTGTTGTGTGTTTGTTTGTGGCGCGTTTACGATGATGTCACGGCAGTAGCGGCGCCGCAACTATAACGACACGTGAATAATCCCGCCCAATCTAAAGCGTTACTAAACTGCAGTGGAAGCGCAAACCGAGCCAAACTGCGCCGAACCAAAGTGAGCTGTACTGAACCGTGCTGTGCTGTGCCGTACGATGCAGTGGAAAAGAGGCAAAAGACTTCCAAAATTCTGAAAATGTGAAATTAAATTGCATAATTTTTCGTTATACTAGTTTTATTTAAAAAGTTGTACACATTAATATTTCCTTGGACTCCTTTAGCTTTGACTATGGAATGCATTTGATGTTGCATTTTGACAACCTAATTCATTCAGTCACTCATCTTCTATATCGCTTTATCCTGTATTCAGGGTTGTGGGGACCTGGAGTCTATCCCAGGAGGCTTAGGGCACGAGGCAGGGTACGTGTTTTCAATTTCAATATTAAAAACGGCTATAATTTCTACAGTAGATTTGCTTATGATGCAATTTCACCAAGAGATCGCTGATCACAGTTATTCCCGATTTCTTTCATAAAGGGACCAGTTCATCACTGTCTTTCCGGTTCTTAATAATGCATTGCACAGTTCTTAGCTCAGTTCCAGTAGTTTCAGCAATCTCATTAATTGTTTTCTTTGCTTCTAAAATCAATTTGTTACATTCTTATATGCTAAAAATAACACGTCATAAGACAATATATTTTCATTTCAGCAGAAATAAACATTGCTGGTGGTTTCTTTCTGCAACTTATTATATTAATAACCATTTAAAGTAGATATTAAATTTAAATGTAATTATAAGTTAAGTACAGCCTTTATTCATCACACATACATTACTGCACAGTGAAATTCTTTATTCTTTTCACATCCCAGCTTCATGTTAGTAGGCTATGGGTCAGAGCGCAGGGTCAGATTGTCTGGAGCAGATAGGGTTAAGGGACTTGCTTAAGGGCCCAACAGCGGCAACCTGGCGGAGCCTTAACACACTGAGCCACCACTGCCTCCCATGACAGGTTTTTTCATAATCCATGAATATTTTAGCACCATATTGTGAAACATCCAATTAAACATCAGGGTCAGCAAAATTTCCTCAGCTACATACTTTAACAAAAAGACCTGACACTAGTCCAACCAAACATGAGAGATATGCAATAGTATTTGCACTGGTGTTCCCTAATGCTAGTACACCAATGTACAGTGTCTTGCAAATGCATTCATATCCCTTGAACTTTTTCACATTTTGTCACGTTACAACTACAGTACAAATGCAAACATATTCTATTGGGATTTAATGTGATAGACCAACACAAACTGGCACATAATTGTTAAGTGAAAGGAAAATTCCCTAACAGTGTTTGACTGATAGTACAGTACTTAAGTTAGTAACCTATTAACCCAATGTAAGGATCTATCCAATGATGGAAACTACAAAGCACTTCTGTGGATAAGAGCGTCTGCCAACCGCCTAAATGTAAATGTGCCACTTCGCTAACATCCCAGTAAAATTCATTTACGTTTGTAGTTGTAACATGACAAAATGTGGAAAAGTTCAAGGGGTGTAATTACTTTAGGTAGGTAGCTGGGAGTATAGTGGAAGCAGTGCACTTAGGAGAAGTTTTTTATTTTTTTTTTAAATCCCTCGCATCTTGTCTGGTTAGAGATAAAAAGGAAGATACTTTTCCAGAAAAGGAAGTGTAGGCTGTCAATCTGTATTATACCTCACTTAATTCAAGAGGAGTCTTATTACAGTATGATGACTTGCCTACAGTACTTTACAACACAGTCTGTGGATATAAAGAGACACATCGAGTTAACATGCCAACTAATCCAATATGATGAAATAGTGACACCGTGTCTGCGTCCGCATCGTCTCTGGTTCTTCAAGTGTCCAGGATTAGAGCTGAGAAGGTGGAGAAAAAAACATTTCACAAAAGAAAGCAATGAAAACTTCAGAGGGCTCTTTTAATCAGGGAAATCTGAGTAAAAACACATTTTTCATTTACAGAACACGAAATACTAGCAGTGACAGCAGTTTGTGTACTGCATAGTATAAGATCTTTAAAATTCCCTTTCGCTAATCCTGCGAGTACCTTAAAAGCTTTTCGTAGGTGATTTCTAAAGACGTCATTTCCAAAACATATATATACTTTCATATCTGTAAATAAATTTTGTACATACATAATTTTCATATATAACTGTGAAATGCTGTTTAATGCACTTTTTTTTCTCTCATAATGGTAAATGATTAGGAAGTTAGAACTGCAAGCAAATCAAAAGAGGTTTTTTCCCCCCATTTCATTCTCTGGAAATAAGAATAATCATTCGAAACTGGTAGGTGGCTGGCATACTAAAAACAACAATTCTACACAACCTTAAGTAAGCACTTCCTTCTATGGCATTTAAGAACTTCTATTGAAACCATTTTTGGGAAAACCTCTCTGGAACTTTTTAGCAATGACTCACACACCAGTGTCACTTCCTTTAAGGCAACAGCACTCAAAACTTCCTATTTTAACACACACACACACACACACACACACACACACACACACACACACACAGCCAATTAATCTTGTAAATTAATACTGACGAAGATCCCTTTTTCTGGGAAAACAGGAAATACTGGACCAAAAGACTGTCCTGACGATTAAACCTGGGACATAAAAACGATCCCTGCTGTTTCTAAATGCTCGCAATGTGTCACATTAAGGAATGATTATAAAGGATGAAAATTTTAACAGTTACAGTACTACGCTGGAAATAAGTAAGAACTATTTTGTAACTCTTCAAAAAACAAACAAAAAAAAGCTAGTCTATTGTACACACTTTTTTTTTAACAGCGCATTAAGTTATACTTGTTATAGTCAAATATTTCTGTAAGAGTTAGTCAACAGTTACCAGTTTGTTAAGCAAAGATATCTTATTTCCAGGACTGCAGATAATGAAATTCAGTCTAATCAAAAATTAGGCACAAAACTCAAGACATGACTCCATTAAAGCTTCACAAATTCTGGCATTAAATTTACAGCACGATATGGAACACTGAATGACGACGAGGAGGGTCTACAAAACTCTAAGAATGGCGTCTAATAAGATGATGCTCAGTACATCATGAGCGTCTCGGGTGAATTTTAACCAGGGACTTCGCCTCGATGGGTCAGCATTCACATTATAAATGTATACAAGTCCTTATCAACTTAGGTTTGGTCCTGCTCATGGCTACATTACCCCTTATGTGCGCACACAGGACATGTATCGAATATTTTCTGTAAAATTCAACTCCAAACTGAAAGGACTTTAAATATTATAACAAACAAGTAAGAATTTAAATTAGCGACATTATAAAACCTAACTGCATGAAAATGTTATACAAATTAAATGGTAAGAGATATTTATCTGAAACAGTTGCTAAATAGTATGTATCCTGACATGTAAAAAAAATTTATTAGGAAAGCGACAGGAATGTGGGATCAAATAAAGTGAAATTGAAAAAATGGTGAATTGATAATAGGAGTGTTTAAGTCAAACCAGGACTCGTGATGAAATTTCATGTGAATAAAGGCAGAAAGGTTCAGGACGAGTGCAAATGCTTTAAGGAAGGCCATACTTCCTTGAATTGACGATCCCTACTGAAGCGGCTGTTGAGCCCGCTGAAGTTGTTCCCGTGAACATTTGGAGACTAGGGGGGAAGAAATGGCCTGATTTGATCACCAAAAGTGTTCTGATTTTGCAGGACCTCATACTGCCCACCACACATCTTGGACATCTCAGAAAACAGCCCGGGAGTTATTGCCACATCCCACATCTTGACCTCTCTCTAAGTGATCAAGTGTTTGGCCATTAAAGGAGTCCCTGGAGTATAAAGCAGGTGCCAGGTATAAAGCAGGCAGTCAGATCATGGCTCCGGAAACTGAGAAATCTTTCTAACTTGATGGTATTCAAGCACTAGTGAAACACTGGGATAAGTGCATTAGTGTAGCAGGAGATTATACATACAAGTAAAGGTAGTTTTTACTCTCAGAAATGTGTTCTGTTACTCTGCACAATGAAAAGTCCTGGTTAGACTTGAATGCACCATGTATACTGTATTGGCAAACAAGACTTTGAAAAAACATTTATCTTCCTCATTTACACGGATTCTTAAAATGCTATTTTCAAGTTTCTTTTTTTTTTCCAATCATATAATATAATGGTTAGGAATGGAAAAGACCATCATGCCATAGCTGCACCCCCTTTGTATACATTCAAAACAGGTGTGTTGGAAAATACACACACAGACACACACATACACACAGACACGCACAATATTACACTCAGAGACTCCTTTTGCAGGTTATTAATCGTCTTCCTCCTTGGCCTGGGCGATGGCCTTCTCTGCACTAGCAGAGCCCTCGAAGCGCTGTGAAGCGATGGCAGCTTGATGGGACATGCTCTTCCTTACAATGTCCCCCTTCCGCCATAATGTGATCTCCTGCACAACCAAACCAGAAGACAAAAACTTTAAATTGAAAGTTTTTCCTTCATTCATATACTCACCGTTCACTTTATTATTAGAAACAGCTATAGACCAGCGTTATCATTTAGTTAGGTAATTAGCCAATTGTGTCGCGGCAACACAACGCATAACATCATGCAGATGGAAATCAATAACTTCAGTCAAACACAGAATAAAGAAAGTTTGGATGTTGGAAATTGAAATCATTTGCTTTTCAAACAACACAGCTTCAAAAAATTATACAGAACAGTGAAAGAAAAAAACTGAATGTGAGCCTGATTATTAGGAGAAGTCAGAGGAAAATGGTCAAACTGGTTTGAGATGGGTTTAGTAAGTCAGATAATCACTATTTACTGTGATGAGCAGAAAAGCATCTCCACATGCACAACAAATCACACCTTGAAGTGAATGGGCTACAACAGCAGGAAACAACAGGAATCTGAGGCTGAGACTCATCAATACAGAACAGCTGAAGATCAAGGGGTCTTCTAGTCTTTAACTGTCTAGTGACCCTGTGTCTGTGACAGACTAGGTTTCTTGCTGACATATAAAAAAAACTTAGAACTTTGGTCTACTGCTGATGAAGTCCATCCACCTCAATGTTTTATGTGTTGTGCGGCTTCACCTTTGGCCTCAGGTCATTCTTCCCTGAACTTTCTACTCGTCAATTTATCTCAGCTTGCACATCCACAATACTGTATAACATCTAGAGACAGTTGTGTGTGTGTGAAAATCTCAGATCACCAATTTCTGAAATACCTAAACTAGACAATTTAGCACCAATAATCTTTTTTTTTTGTTTTTTCCATTTACCTATGTGAACATTAACTCAAGCTCTTGACCTGCATGAATTTTGCATTAGGCTGCCACCACATGTTTGGCTGAACATGCAGATGTATAGTGAGTGAACATAATGAATTACATAAACAAAATGATAAATTGTTTTCTCACGTGTTTCTAAATACCGATATATTTTATATAGGACGAGGAAGATCACAAGATGGCCATTGTATGAGTTAGTGGCACTCGTATAAATTTAAAATAGCTCTACTGCATCTCAAATTGTTGGTTATGTAAGTAATAAAAAAAAATGATGGTGAGTGCTGTTATAAGAGAATAATTAACAGGGCATTGTGATATGGCCTGACATGACCTAAAGTTTATTATTTTACAATAAGAACACAAACCCAAGTGTTTTACCCTCGATAACTTCGCAAATGGACTTTTTCTTTTATAATTTAAACTTTACAGATATACTTACTTTTAGAACATTTAGGAAGTAAAGTAATAACCTCAACAGCATTCAATATTGATAAAATAACTACAACAAAAATGCAGCTAGTAATTCTAACAATAAATTACAAACGGCAATGTCTTCCCATCCTTTAAAGTTTCTGTGATAAACTTAAACCAGCACGGGAAACTCTTTTGTAAAGACATGTTAAATGCCTCTTTACAATCAATCCATCACAATCTATCAATAAATCAACCAATCAATTGAATTAACAAACTTTATCAGGTCAACAAGTATTCATTTTGTTCTATTAAAAAAATTTTTTTTTTTAAAGTTTACTCTTAAAATTTATACCAAACAGAAATGATATTTAGCATCACCATAGTAATAAATACATAATATATGATGAGTGTTCTGAAAATAAAGCAAATATGGGCATAACTTTTTTTTTTTTTATTCACTGGCACAGGTCATTCAAATTGCACATATTGGTAACTTCTCCTCTCTTTACAAAAGGTACTAATCAACATAGTTATTGTACCAACATGTGCAATGCGAATGACCTGTCGGGTAATAAAAATGCTAAACCTACTTCTGTAAAACTTAAGTTACAGCCCTCATAATAATATACACCTTGAACTTGAGTATGCATTAGACAATTATTAAAATAATGTCATATTTTGCACCAAATAGTCATTATATAAAAAAATACCACATAGCATCATTTGT
Organism: Channallabes apus; assembly: GCA_030522415.1. Taxonomy (NCBI): domain Eukaryota; kingdom Metazoa; phylum Chordata; class Actinopteri; order Siluriformes; family Clariidae; genus Channallabes; species Channallabes apus. Next base: position 19,679,436 of record CM060120.1, read on the forward strand.
GTGTGTGTGTGTGTGTGTGTGTGTGTGTGTGTGTGTGTGTGTGTGTGTGTGTGTGTGTGTGTGTGTGGTCCTTCGACCACATAAATGACCTTGTCTACATTTAGCGAAAACTGTCCAAGATAACATATTAAATTTTTAGAGGATTAGTCTATAAGTGTCGAATTTGATATTGATAATTAGTTTTCATTAATAAAGCCCAAGCACCTCTTGACTTGTAAAACAACTGTACTATGAAGAAACATTTACTGTAGCCAGGTATCAAGTTGTCATTCAATTTGGTTAGAACACCATGATAATCCGGCATTGAGCTTTAAACACAAACTTTGATGACACAAACCTGTTGTTTGAAGTAACGTCTCTCCTCTTCATCGATGAGCACCAGATTGAGGTAATACCGAACAGAGAACTTTTTGTTGATGTCTCTCATTGTGGGAGTCATTTCGTAGCCAGCCAAGAAGAGTCGAATTGGGATTGATTCGCCTGAACATAGAAAGATACGAGGGTGAGAAAGAGAGACGCTCAGATACTTTTACAGTGTAAAGTGTACTGTAGTATCATACATCGTAGCCCATCGTTTTGTTTTTTTGTTTCACAATTAAATATAATACATCACTCTGAGATTAAATGCAAGTGCAACTGTGGCAAGAGTAATATTTCCAAAATCTGAGAAGGATGCAGCTGTGTCCACCGACTGGCGTACCTCTGACTGGTGCTCCATCCATGATTTCATACTTGGCGATGGTGTCGTTTTCATGGTAGACATTGGGTCCAGTTCCTGTCGTCTCCCTCTTAATTATGTCTATCTCCATGTGCTTGATTTTAATCCGCACCAAAAGGAAATAAATCTTTCCAACTATCACATCCTTCAGATGGTACCTAGAAAAGCGAGCGGGTCAAATATTTAAAATTGTTCACAATATACTGTTTATATTTTCATATAAAAAATAAGCAACAGCAAACGTTATATGAAACCTACTGTAGGTTTGTGTCAATAATCAGGAAGTGGATAATACAGAAGAACTGCCTACACTGCGAACCATCCAACTAGGAACCTCTGTAGTCCAACTAGGGAACGTGGAGGCCAATGGTGATTACCATTGTATTTATTACAACCGGTAGAACCTCCGGTCAACAATAACACATTATGGGCATTTTGGAAATGCCAATTAGCCTATGCTGCATGTCTTTGGACTGTGGGAGGAAACTGGAGTACGCGGAGACCCTCCAAGCACAGGGAGAACATGCAAACCCGGATCCTGGAGGTGCAAGGGGACAATGCTAACCATTATGCCATCATGCCGGCAACACTGTGAAACATGGATGCTGAATCATGCTGATATTGATATGTAACTGTAATCTGCAGATTTTTGTTTTTCACATTTGTAAGCAAACATCCGAGTGTATAAGCTTACATAACAGGAATGTTAAACATACAGCCATAATTAAACCATTAAACATAATAGCTCTAATCTGACCCACCATCAAATGAGTCAGGAATCAGTGATCTAAAATAAAATTGTCTTGTGGACTGTTACTGAGTTTAAAGATTCCTAGTCTCTCTTATTCCACAAGGGGGCAAAGTAGAGCAATAAACTTAGTGTAATCATGCCTCCTTCCTTGCAATGCTTATGTAACACCTACAGTATGTGAATACTTAACTATGTAATGTATATTTATAAATATTTTGCTAACTGTATTAATTCACTTTACATAAGATTTGACTAATAGTAATATTATTGGCAATTTTAGAGATTACATTACTGTAAAATGTGTGTTTTTAACACTGGTGTATTTTACACATACTGTACTTGGTGAGTCCTGCAAAATGTAATGTTTTAGATCTACAAGACTTACTGTTGCAAAAATTAAACTAATGGAAGTTGCTGGTGCAAAGGAGATCAGACGATACCTAATGCGAGACCAAGCTCTACATATCGTGACAATTTTGTATCATGATATTTCGGATTGTGATATTTTTTTCCCATCCTTAGTAATTTCAAGAACAGGCAATTGGTATACTAGCAATCAGATCATGGGTGCCCAAGGCCCAGTGATGCTTAGCCTGTGTGTTCCGATCCCATAAAAGGGATACTGTAGCACAAACTGCTGAAAAAGTTAATAATGGGTTTACGAGAAAGGTGTCAAAACGGAGAGTGCATCACAGCTTGACAACTAGACATAATTGCCCATCCCAACCTACAGTATGTCCACAGTTAATAACCACAATGGGCATGTGAGCAGCAGAACTGGGACATGGAACCATGAATGTAAGGAACCATGAATGAATAAATAAAGGTAGCCTAATTTGATAAACCATGTTTTCTTTTACATCGTGTGGACGACCTCGCACGACCTTCATGTGCATAACTTACTGTACCTGGTTGAAGAATGACACCACCATCAACTATGGGAAGAAGGCAAGCCAATGTAATGCAATGTTCTGTCTGAAATTTTTGGGTCCTGGCATTCAAGCGGATGGTAAAACATGTACCTCCAACCTAACAGCGTTTCAGACCAAGTACAGCTGTACATGGCAACAGCTGTTTCCAACAGAAGTAGCGCCTCTGAGTTGAGTAATGCCCCCTGACACACAGAAGAAAAGTTCAGAAATGGTCATTATTTCCCAGATCCTTATTCATGACAAGCAAGTTTGATCCATGTCATGGCTGATCAGTATATGCTCAGTATATGCTCAGATGAGCATTTAGATGGTACTATTTTCAGAGGGCAAATAAGGAACATATTTACGTAAGAGGTGTGGGTGATGATGTGTTGTCTGGCTCACCTGACATTCGACTGAGTGGCCTTAAAATGAGTTTGACAACCTTACAATTAGGGATGAACCAATCAATGGCCTGCTTGATCGGCCATGACCGGCAAATCACTAATCAGATTCAGTGACCATCGCGCAACAGAAACACATTTGCTCGGTCATCTGGAGATCGCAAGTTTAAATCTCATTAGAGACATGTGTAGCCAGGAGCTCTCAGGGAGGAGCAGTGCATTATTACATCAAATGTATCTTGGAAGAAGAATATGATTTTCCCTGTTGGATTTTTACTTTCAGTTTGATTTTATTTGAACAACGAAGCTCTGAGCAGTAACGTGGAAAATCCTGTAACGTTGTGCAGTTATGTGGAAAATGTAAAAGTTATTTACTAACACGGTGGCGATTGGTTAGCACTGTCACCTTGGACCTCCAGCGGTGGAGTTCAATTCCTGCCTAAGGTATGTGTGTATGTTCTCGCTGTGCTAGGTGTATTTCCTCCAAGTACTCCGGTTTCTTCCCAAAGACATGCAGATTAGGGCAACTGGTGTTACCAAATTGCCCATAGTGTATGAATAATCAGGTGTCGAGTTGGCAACCTGACCCCTTAAGTAATTGCCACAGTAACACTAAATATATCTCCAGGGAGGGGAGTACTAGTCGCTCGATGAAGATGGACCAAAACACTAAATAATTTTTTTTTATATTTAGCAGAGGATCATGAAAGAGATCACAGAGCTTACTGAGACTTTATGTCCCCATTTAGTATACACCCAAACTTTTTTTTCCCTCTTAACCCAGTTGTAGAAACTTACTTGGATTTGTTGTACTCAAACTCAATGTGTAGGCAGTCCTCAATCCCCACTTCCATCTTAATGGAGGAGTTCAACTCTGGATATGTGCTGAGAGTGTGCACAACGATGTCCATCTCTTTGCTAATGTCATTTAGCCTTCTGCTGACTGTTGCTCGTAGAAAATAGCTTTAAAATGACAAAAAGAAGTTAGCAGAAGTATAATATGACAAAAGTGGAAGATAAAAACTATTATTCTACTATTAAATAATTACTTAAACTCTATGCAAATAAAACACTTGAATAATTTATAACTACCAGATATAACACACTTTGCTAATTCTTTTTCAGATGCATACCGGAGTTTGACGTTCTGGCCCGTGTAAGACTCGTATGGTTTCTCCACATGCGTGAACTCAAAGTCAAATGTCTGAGACTGGCTCATTTCTCCTGGCCGAGCCAGATCCTTTACCAGAGATACAAACTCGTGATGGTTCCCTCTGTCATAGTACAACTCTGAAAACACAAAGTAGAGGAAAAAGGGGTGGGAAATGTCATTATGCATGGGTAGTCTTTTTAAAGCTCATCCCAAGTGAATACTGATTACCGCATATCCTCCTTATTTATTTATTCATTTAAATATAATTATTGCTGGAAGGAGCCTGGAAGCCTTTGAAAGCTTAGAAGCACTCCAGAAGCCTCAAAAATCACAAACAACTAAATTAATAGCATACGTGTTTTTAATTTTTCATGTCAAAAAGCTCTAAAATGAAATGTGTCAATTGTAGGAATATGGCAGTGGAATCATAAGGACTGCCATCTTTATAAAGTAGTGCAGAAATGCCAAAAACCAAATTTCATTTTTATGGCATTTGGCAGATTCCCTTTTTCAGAGCGACTTACATTTTTGTCAATTCTGAGCATTTGCGGGTTAAGGGCCTTACTCAGGGGCCTAAAAGGGGCAACATGGTGGTGCTGAGGTTTGAACCTATGACCTTCTGATCATCTGGTCCAACACTTTAACCACTGAGCTAACCCTGACACCTACACACAACTCTCCAGAACATGAAATTAATGCTATATGGAATTTGTACAATTGTATTATTTATAATTATTTATGTATATATATATATATATTTTATTTATGAATACCACACATACTCTTATTGCATCAATAAATATTCACACTATTGTCTGTAGCAATGGGGTTGACCTCGCCCTTACTCTTACTTGAGGAATTTCACAGAAAACTTCCTCTTTTTAAATATGCTGCCACTTTTGTGCCTCGTAGTACTAAGTTAAGACTCAAGTATAACTTTCCAAACACTGGCCATTTTTTTAAAACTATACTCAACTCACACTTTGTAGGTATACAATTACTAACTGCATTTGATATGATGCCCATAAATTGGTCAACCTTATTGTACGAATTGTACCAAACACAAGTAGAAACAATCATCATAAGACCACAGGATTCCATAGATTACTTGGGTAAAGTGTATTTGATTTAGATCAGTTGCTCTTAACCCTGGTCATGGTGGTGAACCTGAGAACACATTAAAACGTACAGAGCCACTTTCTTCATCATATCTATCTGATGGATGTACAGCTGAAGACTGAACTCATCTTTCTCCATATGTCAATTTCTGATTGGAGGAGGTTGTTGGCTGGAAATGTAGAGCTAATTTATTATTCTCAACTCAAGCAGTCATACTTGGGTGTTTAAAACCCTGAGAAACACTGCTGTGTCTGAAACACTCACACCAGCACTGTCACTGCTCAGCAGAGAAATGTACATCAGCATGTTATTACCTAGACTGAGGTGGTTCTATGGTGGTCCTTTGAACTAAATGGTTAAAGATGGTTATGATTTACCTAATAAAAAAAAATCTGCAGTTAGTGTAGGTACCACTGGGTTCACCTCAATGAAACATGATTGGTTAAGATGCTAATACAAGTCTCTCCAACAGTAAGCTGTATATAAAATATATTATATAAAACCCCCATGTGCATCAGTGAACCTGTTGCCAGTACACCATTGTAACGGGATATTGAGATGGGCCAAATTGTGATGACTATACAACTGGTCAGAGCAAGTCCAAAACTGCGGCTCTTGTGGGAAAGCGTTCAAAAGTAAACCGTTTTCGGTCTGCAGTGGTCAGGACATACCAAAGGTGATCCAAAGAAGTAAAGCCGGTGAACTGGCGACAGGGTCACGGGTGGTCAAGGCACACTGATGCACATGGGGAACGAAGGCTGGCCCGTGTAGTCCGATCCAATAGGAGCGCTAGTGTAGATCAAATTGATGTAAAGGTTAATGCTGATTGTGGCTGAAAGGTGTCAGGACACAGTGCATTACTGTTTTGGGATCTACTCAATATCAGGTGGGTGGTCATAATCTTATGGCTGATCACATGGTATCTCAAACGGTCAAGTATTAAAAGAGCATTTACTAAGAAATGTGCAACACTTTAAGTAGTATACACTGTGACTAGAACTTAACCGAATTAACGGAATCCTGAGGAAGAAGCCTGGCTGGCGTCACGTGATCCAGGCCAAAGGCCGAGTAATCATAGCGCGCTCTCTTTCTTTTCCCCGGATGTCACATGTCACGAGACAGCAGCAGGCATGAACAACATCTAAATAAATTCCAGCTCTAATCCCACTGCAAACACAACACACCCGGTCTAACTTTACTACTTAGTGACTGATTACTGCCTGCGCCACCGTCTATCCACATTTCCCCTGCACTTCCTCTGCTTCGTGTAAAGCCTGGACTGCTGGTAGATTACAGCAGGACTGCTGAAGGAGACATGTGATGAAATGTCGCTCACCGATCTGCCCGATAAACTCGATCTTAATGCCCTGGTGCTCCAGTCTTTTCCCCGGGTTTTTAAGCGTGATGTTGACTTTGCCAGAAACCGTCTCGCCGTCGTAGAATAAGAAGTACTTGTCCTTTTTCCCATCTTCTGTCTTGTGTTCCACCTTTTTCCGCGTCTCGGCATCATTCAAAACTATGTCGATTTCAGCGCTCTGTCCAAAACCGAAGAAGCTCATTCCTGCACCGTGTAGAGGGAACACTGTTTATACTCTAACACCTGATCCAACTCAGCATCTACACAGCGCGTCCCAATGATCCACCGAACGCTAGTCTAGTTCAGAACATGGAGATTTCTTAATCAGTTGTTTATTTAAAAGGAAAAAAAAGATAAAATTCGCGCAGTTATATTATTACACGAGCAGCTCTATTAACAACACAGCGCCAGATTGCTCTGCTACAAACACGGCGAAAAGAGGAACGCTAGGACAGCGACAGTAACCTTCACCGGAAGTGATTGTTTTCGTAATAAAAGTCTTTAATGTTTCAGTCTGTCAGGGGATATTAATCTATAGAAAATAAACTACACACAGGTTTACACAAATCTTAGAGATTATGTGAACAATATATTGTCATAACATATAAAATATAATGTCATAGCTATTCCAATGTTTAGATCAATATGTCAACAATAAATATAAATAATCTCAATGTGATGTAATGACAGTTGTTGTTGTTATTATTATTATTGTTGTATAATACATATTATTATATTATAAATAATATTATAAGGAATATTATTTATAAAAGTATTTTTTATATTATAAATAATACAGTTGAGATTCTTCTTCTTCTTATTATTATTATTATATAATTATTCTTTATAATAATAATAATAATACATAAAAACTGTCATTACATCCCAGTTAAGATTATTTATTGTCATATTATAGATAGAACACTGGAACTGACATGACATTATATGTTATATATGTTACGACATTAGATTATTCTTATACAGTAAATCATTCTCTAAAACGCATTAAACAATTATTAAAGGTGTATAGCAACAAATAAATACATCTAAAGGCCACATTATGATCATATTGTAGCGATTTTCGACGCTAGCAGGGATCTTGGAGGACGAGTGAGCTTACTTGCTCCCCAATGCAACTGGCTAGGGAGTAGTTTATTTAACTCAGCACAAACACACACATACAGATCACGCACACCCTACACACACAAACCTGGTCAAAGCATTTAAACTAAACACCCTTCTCTACCATGGTGGACACATAATAGAGAATCCCCGCAAGGCATGATGGTAGCCACAATATAATTGCTTTATGAAAATGATTATTCTTCTGAATGCTTTTTCTTTATTAAAACATTTTACTACATTAAATATACATTGGGTCACAATCTTTTCTTAAAATAAAAATTTCAACATTCTTCTTCTTCTTACTATTATTCAAGCATTCACAAAAAATGACACATTTAGCAGTTGTGTGATATTTTTAGTAATAATTCTTTACAGTTTCTTTATTTCTATAATACTTATAATCTAAATTCCAGATGAAGTATGTTCTGAGACTGCTTCTGATGTGGCACAGTGATGTAGCGGTGTAGTGGTTCAAACTGTGGCCTTGCACCTTGAAGGTTCAATTCCTGCCCGGTGTCTGTCTGCATAGAGTTTGTATATTCTTCCCATGGTCTCAGACAGCCTTCATTTCACATTCAGTATTACTGCATTTATGGAATGATTCTTATTATTCTTATTATTAGATAAGTGTCTAATTATCTCAGTGTTCACCTAAATGACCAGACTCACAGAATAGACTCAGTAAACGACACATCACTACAGCCTGCAGGGTAATGTATGAGTTCTACTATGCGCTACATAATGTCAGGACAGAGATCACCCTTTCCTACAATATACTGTACACCTATATAATCTATTTAGGCGAATTATAAACTACACCTGTCTTCTTCGGATTATTAGAGCCAGTAAACCTGATTATTGGGCTTCTTTTCCACCACACGTCGCCCCCTGTAGACCGGCATGGGGAATGATTTACTGTGGTTTCCATGGTAACAGCATAAGCAAAGCTCCTCCGGACAACGCCTTAACATCAGTGTGTTAGTGAGCAAAATCGCACGTAAACATAGTTGACGTGTAATCCGACGTCAATATGTATACATAAATAAAATAATTATAAAGTTCAGGATGGGAAAGAAGAGTAGAGAAAATAAAGCCACAGTGGCAGAGTCTCTCATCCAGTTCCAGTAAGTAAACTAATGCAGTAAGAAACAAGATTTATATCTATTTCTTTTAACATTTCAAATGTTCATAACTATTAACCTGAGCTTGTGCATCTCATCATTTAGAATCGATGTTAAAAGTAAAGAGATTGAAGACTTTAACAAAGAAATAAGGGAACTGGAAGCCAAGAATGATCAGCTGGTTGAATTGGTAAGACTTTAAAATATATTTTTTTGTTTAGTCTACCTGGATTAAACCCATTCCATTTACATAGGCTCATTAAATGTCAGGGTGTTTAATGTCACCTTGCACCTCCAGGATCCAGGTTCAATACCCGCCTCTGTTCAATGTGCATTGAGTTTGCATGTTCTCCCCATGCTTGGTGGGTTCCCTGCTGGTGCTCTGGGTTTACCCACAATCCAGAGACATGCAGATGTGGCTAACTGCCATTCTCCAGATTTCCTGTAGTGCAAGTCTGTATGTTTTTGTGCCCTAAGTCTTCTGGGATAGGTTCCATGCCCCCATATACTGTAAATAGAACAAAGCAGTATAGATGATGATGATGATGATAATGATGAAATGTTGGTTATGGTTTGTCTTAGCGAGAGCAGCTGCTCGAGGAGCAACAGGAAAACCTTAGTGCCCTGCACAGTCAAACGAAAGAGCAGGAGAAAAAGCTCAAGGAAAAAGAAGTGACCTATAAAGAAGAAGTAAAGCAGGCTGTTCAACACAATCTGGAGCTCACACATGTTCAGGAGGAAGAGCTGGCAGGTACTCACTGGTCCTGTTATGTAGCTGAATATGAATACATTTACACAAGACATTTGGTATTCATGAAAATTCATTATAATGTAATTAAAAATAGGTTATTAGATACATTTTTGCATAACACTAAATTCTTATGTACTCACTGTTATATTCACAGATTATACTGTGAAACGTTTAAAGAGCTTAGGTTTAGTCATGAACATCTAATCATGTGCTTTTTCTTCTTCTTCTTCTTCTTCTTCTTCTTTTTTTTTAAGAGCATCTTATTCAGATTTTGTGTATATGAATATGTGTATGTAAGAGTTGCAGAGGCATCTGGAAAGAATACAGGCCCAGGTTGTGGAGCTGAAGGGGCAGTGGCAAGCTTGGCACCTGAATAAGAATGTGGGGAGTGTTCAGTATCAAGAGCAGATCCAAAAACTCCAGTCAGAACTCGACTCCATGCACAAGCACTTTCAAATAATGTCAGGTGAACACTATGTATTTGTAGTTTTTTTTCTCTTTCTCATAGGATTATAAAATCCTGCACAATGACTACAGCAAAATTATGTGCAGTATATATTTGATCTTTTTTTGTTGTTACGATAACTTAATGGTGATGTGGACCGAAGTCTGTTTAACTGAAGTCTGTTCATCACAGAAAATGTTGAGAGCTCTCTTCAAGCAACCGTTTGTAATATTGAAAAGCAGATCTTACAGCTGATTGAAGAAGAGAAGCAGGCCGCACAAGAGGTATACACCATAGCTTCCTGTATATTAAATTAGATGGCATATTGACACATCTCACAAGATCTGTACTATTTCAGAGGTCAATCAAAAAGCTGGACAAGCCCAAGCTTCTGGAGCTGAAAAAGAATGAATGGTTTAAACAAGAGGTAAAACATTTATACAATTATTTTCAAATTGTGGAAACTTCAAACTAAGTCTAAATTGCTATGTGTGCATTTATGTCCCATTCCAGCTTGCTATCTATCATGAGGAAGTCTCAGTACTGAATGCAGCTGTCAAAGACTTGGAGGAGGAGAACTTGGAGCACATGAAGCAACTGTTTGAGCATCGCTTCAATGATCTACAAATTTCTAGGTGGACTGTAATCATAGTTTTTTAAACCCTCTAACTATTTTCTAGCTTTTTTTTAAAACCCTCTAACTATGTTTTTCTGGAAAAAAAAAACAATAGTATTTCATCTGACTATCATTTGCTTTGATTACGGTAATAATGAAAAGCTCATGCAATGCCACAACATTTACTTCCATCTAGAGGTGAATTAATTTCTGGACTGAATTAAGATCTTGTATTGATGATGTGAGAGTCTGACCACTGTGTAAAGTCTTCTGCAGCACATCCCAAAGATTCCCAATGGGGTTAAGGTCTAGACTCAAAATGGTCTAGACTCATGTGAGAAAATGTTGCATGCTCTTTACTCTTTAACGTTTTGAGCATGATGAATCCATATTGGAATATGCCTGTGCCATCAGGGACATAGAAAAATCTACTGATGGAAAAATCTGGTCATTCAGTATATTCAGGTCCACTAACCTAATTCTTTGGCTACATATGGCTGCTGAACCTAGCTCTTCTTTCCCCTGATGCAGAACAATAATTTGACCCTTCTGAATCAGAGTAACATCTTTACCTTGAACACAGGATGTCTTCTGACATGGTTGTTTAAGAAATGAGAAGCTACTTATAATTTCTTAATTTAACCAGTTAAATATCTTGTTGCCAGCTGAATGATACTAATCACTACAGTAATTATGCAATGGAAGGCTCTTACCTATTGGCATAGTTAAATCCAGGTGTTCCTTCTTTTTGGGCAGGCAGAGTACATTTTAACTCACCTTCTCAGTACAGAAATATTTAAAACAACCAGCTTTAAATTATTCAGGTTTGGATTAAACCCATTTAATTTAAGTGACCAATCAAACAGGGTTATAACTATAAGAATGATTCAAGTTAATCACGCTTCAAGTTTGGGGTCACTTTCTAACTCCATGATGGTTCCTGATTTTTATTTCTTTCTACATTGTAAAGGAATGCTGAAGGCTTCCAAAAAATCTCCTTTGAACAGTTGATATTGAGATGTTTCTGCTACTTCTGCTCTGTGAAGACTTCATAATGCCTCTAATCTGAGGTGCTGTTAATTGGTCATTTTTCAGGCTGATAACTCTAAATGAACTTCTCGTCTGCAGCAGAGGTACGTTTTGTTCTCGCCCTCCTGGGACGGCCTTCATGAGAGCCAGTTTCATTATGGTGCTTGACGGATTTTGCAAATGCACTTGACAATACTGTTCTTGCAAGAACTATTACAGAAAGGCTGACCTCTGTGTCTTAAAATAACAACTAACTGTTGTTTTTGTTGTTGTTATGTAATTACCTAATTCCATGTGTGTTATTTTATAGTTTTGAAATCCCCAGTATTGTTGTAGAATTTAGAAAATAAATCACTAAACAAAAACAAAGAAATTTGCAAGTGACCCCAAACTTTTGAACGCTAGTGTACACATTACATGCACCTTAGGGTACCTGGTCCCTGCTTTGGGAACTGCTGATATTCCTTATTGTGCCTGTTGTGCATGGATAATTAAAATCAGGTGTATTAAAGAGAATAAACTTGTGTATACCATCAAGTTAGAGTGATTGTGATTAAAACTGACAAAAAAAAAAATCTAATCCATTCTAATTGTGTTGCAGCAACTTGGTCCTGACACGCGGTGAAGAGTTGAAGCAGAAACTCAGCATTTCTGGAAAAGGAGGTGATCTTTCTATATCCAGTACTGTAAACTCACAAACATTTTCATAGTGTAACACTTTATAGACCACAAGAGGGCGCAAAGAGTACAGTAACTGAACAAGGCTCAACACTTCATAGTAAGTCTTTTTTGACAAATCCATGTCAGATAGTAGGGGGAAAAAACGTTGTCTTGTTAACTGTCATTACTCTCATTTAAAAGAAATATGGCTTAATTAAACTAAAAGTCTGTTCAATGTGCAGCAGCCTGGAAAACCCCATTCACATGATTCAATTATGTATCTGGAAACTACAAGCTTCCTTGAGCTGAAATCTGTCTTATCTGCATCTCAATCTCAATAACAGCTTAATAAAAGTTACAGCACTATAAAATCTATTCACTACCGAAAGTGATATCCAGTTTAGTGATCCAGTTTAGTTATGCATTTCAACCATTTTAAACTTTGTCTTGTGACATATGTACAAAACCGTCCTTAATTGTGGTGATCAGCAATGTAAGGAAAATAAAAGAAAGAAATATAATTAAAGAATCAATCTCACTTTAAAAAAAAATTATTTTGTGTCTTTAAGCAAAATTGAAGCGGGGTGGGACGATGGCTTAGTGGTTAGCACTGTCGTCTTGTCTGTGTGCATGGAGTTTGCATGTTCTCCACATGCTTGGTGGGTTTCCTCTGGGTACTCCGGTTTCCTCCCACCGTCCAAAGACATGCAGATTAGGCTAATTAGCATTTCCATTGCCCATAGTGTGTGTGTGTGTGCCCTTCGATGGATTGGCATCGGTATAGACTGTGAAGCAGTTGAGGATTAAACAGTAGCTATATATTCAGTAGTTTTCAACAGAATGAAAACTACTGGGAATGGGTCCATCTTGCTTGCGCATTAGGGGCAAAATAAGTAAAACTAGAAATGCATACAATTTTTAAATGTATATCCAGAATTGTATTAATGTAAAGCTGCTTTGCAACAATGTATTGCTAAAAGCACTGAATGAAAATAAAATGAAATTGAATTGCATATACTGTAGGAATAGCCTATAAGACACTTGCACCAGATGAAATTGTATTCGGTCCAGTTCTTTTGATAAGGTTCAAGTGACATCCTATAACATCCTTCACAAGTGAACCAGAGTCAGTAAATGCAAAATATAACACATCAGGCATGTTGTAACTGGACACTTCCTAATGTGGACAGCAGGATCATCTAGCAACACCTCTCCTCTTTCAGTGTGTGTTAATGACCCCCCCCCCCCATCCTCTTTGTCTCAACAAGCAGCGGAAATTGGGAGAAAACAGCACCAGCAGTCTGGGGAGTTGGAGGAAGATGAAACGAATCACAGCTGCAAGCCTTCCTCCTCTACTCGCCATCATAGTGCACTGCTGTATGGCTGCCAGAGCGACCCAAGGGTGAGTTCTTTGTCATTAGAATTATGATGTGAAAGACGAAATTTTTACTTTTGAAAACATGCTTTCTTACCTTAAACCTTTTTAAAAAAAAATATTCTACAATTACATACAAAGAGCAGTTACTTTTAGGAAATCTTTAAGGCACGGATGATCTAAAAATATTTTCTTTGCCAAGATTTACCGTTTATCCATAGGATCGGGTTTACAGATCTCTTAAGAACTACTGTCGACCTAATCTCAGCAGCCTCATAATTAATAAGAACACTGTACGTATCCAAATTAGTTTCCTTTTAGCATGCGCTGGCAAATAACATGAATTTCTGTCCCAATGTCAGAATACATTTCATATCTTGATTGTGACCCGTGTGTTGTGTAGCTGAAGTGTGGAGACCCTGGATTTTCCCCATTACCTTGCAGGAATATAGATGGGACTGGCATTACATAGACACACTGACCCTCCTTGTTCTGTGAGCAGAAAATGAGCGCTTGTGTGTATGTGTGTAGGAACCACTGCACCTGGGCCCTTTGGAACAGAATCTGCTGAGTGTGGTTGGCCAAGCCATGCCCCTTCATCCATTGCCATCCGACCCTGAGGATTCGGACACGTTAACACACCAAGCCCGGTTCCAGACACAAGATGGCACTCTCACAACGAATATCCTTCGCAAAAAGTTCCAGTAAACAAACAAAAGACTGAAACCCCTTTCATTTCTGTGACTATGATGTTCAGAAGTTAAAAACGGTTTTACTCTATGGGGATAAAAAAAAATAAAAAAATCTGCAGGGGTGGAAAAATCAAAAAGCAGTTTTAAGCTATTACTTTTAAGGCCTGGCTGACAAATAAGCTGAAAGAAATAGTGATCACCAGAACCACCATCTTTTTTGTTGTTGTTGTGCTATGTACATTTAAACCCAACTGCTGTCACTTCAGCACTTCAAACCTGTTCTGAACCCCAGTTTTTCCACAGATCGAAAACATGGACACGTGCGGTGGCATCATGGCCATCAGGGCAGAGCCAAGGTAATTCAACAGTAATTCAACAGTTTAAATGCAAAGCGCCTACAGGTTTAAAGGTTGAGGGTTATGACTCAATGGTTATGGTTCAATGTTTTAAAATTGTAAAAGAATAAAAAAAAAAAATACTGTTTATCTATATTGAATCTGGACGTTCATAAGATTGAGATTCTTTTAATACATTTCGAATCGGCACCTAGGTATCGTATCAGCTAGTCCCTGGTTATTTCCTTCACTTCAAACAAGCCAATGTAAATATTTAAGAGACAATAATTTATATATTCATGTACAAGATATTGAACAACAATTGTTGACTTTGTTGTTGACTACATTAAAAACTTAATGGCATGATCAAATTCTCCCTCACCAAGGAACATCTCGCTTTATACCTTATCGCACACAATCACTTGGGTATCCAGCAAACCAAATTCTAACCCTAGAGAGCACTGTAGAGCTCATACTGTACTTGACTGGTCATCTAGCTGATAGGTTAACGATATAGGCTGTGCATTCCTGATCTCAGACATACAATTCTAACGATATGAGTCGCAAATGAAAAACATCCATATTCCAATTTAAGACTGGTGTAAATAAAACTCATGACTCTTGTGGAAGCTGCTCATTTATTTGAAAAATCAACCAAGTTCTGCTCACATACATTTTATATAGTTATAAACAAAAATAGAATCTGCAGGGACAATGCAGCAAGTATGCTAAACCAATGGAGAGAATCACTTCATATTGGGACCATCTTTCACACGCTCCTCTTTTGGACAGGGTCTGGGTTTATTTACACAAAGCACCGATCAACAGTGCTTCACTTTCCCATGATCTACTACGCCTACTGCTAATTTACAGACACTAAACACCACCACCCTGATGATGGTGACTTGTGACATTTACACCCATTTCCCTGTGCTCCTAGTTCAGTGAAGGCCACCCCCTAGTGCTGGTGGAAGAAAGATGGCCCAAGCATGAAGGCTAGTTTGCACATTCAAGTTGGAAAGGCAGCTGTAAGAGTGTCAATGTAAAATAATGACATGCCAAGCATAAAGCAAAACAGCTCCTCCCCTACACAATCCTGCAGAGTCACAAATGTAGTGATACCAGTCAGATAAATGTTCCCTTGGAGAAGGAAAAACAAACAAACAAAAAAAACATTAGGCACAGAATTAACCATGTGACTTAATAAATTGTGTACTCTCTTCCCACTTCCCTTAAAATGCAGGGGAGAGTTTGTGTACTACAAATAATTGCACTGGAGAAGGGATGGGGTTCAAAGAATACTTAGTGCTCGGTGATTCAGTTTACAGATCATGATTCCCCCCCTCCCCCATTTTCTTTCACACACACTCTCACGCTCTCAAACTCTAATTCTGCAATCACACACATGAAAGCATATTCATTCCTACACACCTTCCATTAAGGAAGAGACTGATAAGGTCATATTTTTCCGTCATGTCTTCAGTGGGTAAATCATAAATAAATACAAATAATGCACAAGGAATGTGTACTGCAAACGTAATAACATGAAAAAAAAATCATAATAGAATCTAAAGTCATGATTTCTAATGATGGTTAAATTAAGGAAATCACAATGGTGATCAGAAAAAAAAAAGAAAAGAAAAAACATGAAATACCATCAGCCCCATCCTGGTCTTTTACTCATGTTAGAAATGTGTAATGATCCCACTGTCTTTACATTCCCCTCTTCCCTACCCTGAAATTACCCGTGTGGTTTTACAGATGCTAATCAGTCAGGAACAGTCTGGTCCATGAGAAAACACCTGCAGCTGTGTTACTGTTACACAAATTACAAAAGACTTGCTAGACTGTGTAATGTCTTATCATACACCACTCATTTATCCACCACCCCCCTCAAAAAAAAAAAAAAAAAAAAAAAATAATCACCCCCCCACCCACCCTCCTTTCTGTCCAGGTCAGTACTGGGGTCACGCTCTTAGCGTAGAGTCAAACAGTGAACTGGGAACAGATTAAAGGTTTGAGATCGGAGACTGCATGATTCATCCTCAGGGAGCAAACACTCACTGCACCTTCACATGAACTGCATCTAGGAAAAGACAGAACTGCATTAGTTTCAGCTCAAAACAGCATCACAGGTGCAAACCTTCTCCCAAACAACCAAAAAAAGCTTAGTTCCAGTCTCTTGCTCAAGTTTTCACCCCCTTGAACTTTCATATTTTTGTAATGTTGCATTCTTGGAAATGAAATGGACTTGACTCAATAGTAACTCTCACAGACCTGTAAAGATCCATATTTCAAATCAAAGAAGCTGATTAGATGGTCAGATGAGCCTATGGGTGAGAAAAAAAAAATACTATAAAATATGGAGCTTGACAAAACAAACAAGAGTATTTTGGCCTTGGCCCACACCTGGGCAGAAAGCTGAATTCATTACCCTGAGAATGCCATCCCCACAATGAAGCATGTCCATGGTAGTATCATGTTTCAGAGATCCTGCTTTTCATCAGTGGGGACTGAGAAGATTTTCAGATTTTAAGGCAAATTAATGGAACCAAATACAGTGAAAGCTCGTATTGCGAGTAACCTGGTTTGGCAGTGTTCCACAAGCCAAGAAAAAATTTTAAGTCTTGGTTACGAGTATCATGTAGCACGCTTCTTGTTTTTATGCAGAGCGTCACATGATCACAACTGAGCCAATGGTTTTTAATAATTTGACTTTCCATTATTTCTTATGGGGAAATTCGCTATCTATGATTTACGAGTGTTTTGATATATTGCTTCCAGAATTAATTATGCTCGCAATCCAAGGTTCCACTGTAAGTAAGAAATCATGTTTTATAGGAAAAATATTTTCTAGTCCACACCACAACCAGGACTAGTGCAGATTACCACAATATATACAACATTAAAACCTCCTGCCTACTATTGTTTAGGTTTTCCCTTGTGCCACCACAACAGCTCTGACTACATAAAACATTTGAAGGTGCGCTATGGTAATGGGCAGGAAGCAGGTACTTTGAGTTCTGAAAGTTCTGTTGGCCAGGGGTAGCTCAGTGGTTAAGGCATTGGACTACGGTTCGGAAGATCCCAGGTTCAAATCCCACAACCACCAAGTTGCCACTTTTGGGCCCTTGAACAAGGCCCTTAACCCTCAATTGCTCAGATGTGTAATGAGATAAGAATGTAAGTCGCTCTGGATAAGAGCGTCTGCCAAATGCCTAAATGTAAATGAAAGGAACAAGGTTGGCTCGGATTGGGCCAAGTTTCTCCAGCACATCCAATAGATGCTCGATCAGATTGAGATTTGGGGAATCTCTTTGACATGTTCCACCATTGCTGAACTACTTGTTGCCATGAGTCCAGGCAGAATATACTGCTGAAAGAACTGATGGCCATTAGGAAAAGCTGTTGCCATGAAGGGGTATATACGTGGTCTGCAACAATGTGTAAGTGGGTGATATGGATTATGTAACATCAACATAAATGCCAGAACCCAATGCTTCCCAGCAAAACATTGTCTCGATTCTTCCCATACTGTCCTGCTGCCATCTCTTTCCCAAATAAGTGAAGCATGCACACTTGATTGATCAGTCCAGACCATCCTTTTCCCATTACTCCAGGGTCCAGTTTGCTTGCTCGCTTGTCCATTGTAGGCACTTTTATCAGTGGGCAGGGGTCATCATGGGCACCCTGACAGCTATGCAGCCTCATATACAGCAAGCTGTGATTGTGCGTCTGACACCTTTTCTATTATAGCTCAATTTGTTGTGCAGTTTGCACCAGATTAGCCCTTCTGTGGGATCAGACCAGACAGGCTAGCCTTCACTCCCCGAACTCATGACCCTATTGCTGGTTTACAGGGTGTTATTCTGCCTAGGAGGTAGTAATCACTGCATGCCAGGAATACCCAACAAGACCTGCTATTTTGGAGATGCTCTAGCTATAACAATTTGGCCAACTCACTTACTGTAGATACTTACACTCACATATTTGTTCTTATTTTTAACACATCACCTTTTGAGAACTGACTGTTTACTTGTTGCTGTGTATATCCCTGCACTCAACAGGTCCCAGCATGACAAAATTACTGAGATTGGTATTTATATTATGACTGATCAGTGTGCACTAGCAAAGCTATACTAGAGTGGTAAAAAAAAAAATATATACAGAAAATGTCCAAATGAGGCAGTCAAACTCCAGACATCAGTCATGTGGCATAAAATGAAAATTGCTGTTAAACAATGGTCTCCATTCTTTCTGATGGAGCAGTTTTGTTAGGAGTGGACAAATATACCAGATGTGCAAAGCTGATGGAGACGAATGACAGACTTTATGATCCCAGGTTTAATCCTAGGCTATGGGCAGCTGTATGTGATATTTGGTCCCCCCACCTACCAAAACCATGGCAATAGGTGGACTGGCTAAAATAAAGTGTGTGTGTGTGTGTGTGTGTGTGTGTGTGTGTGTGTGTGAGTGTGAGTGAGAGAGAGAGAGAGAGAGGGGGGGGGGAATAAAAAAAATGCACTAGCATCCCATGACCTGGACAATGTGGTTTCTATAAGGATGAGAGTGTACAAGTCACAATACTAAATAAGCACATACATAAACCAAGTTCATTTCCATTCCAGCTTATAACACAAAATGTGGAAAAGTTCACTGGGGTGAATAACTGGGTAAACTGTGTATATATACACTAGTATATATAAAAATAGGTCAGATTTTTTATAGTCACAATAATTGAGTAAATTTGCGGTAATAATATTAAAATAATGAATAGTAATAAAACATTGAGCATTTCATTTTATTGACCACCAAACACCACAGTAATGAGGTGAACTGAAAACAAGCACCTGCATCCAGGTAGGCAATGGCTAGTGCAATGAATCACATCAGAAGCAACATAAGAGATATTCAGAAATTATACTATATTTAAACAAATGTCAAAGCTTATTATATTTCTATTGTAACTGAATTCTAAAGCAACAGTAAACAGGGTATAAACAATAAAGCAGCTGTTAATAGAAGCAGACCCAGCACTATTAACATGCAGAATATACACACATATGGCCCAGGCATGCTGTACCTAAGTGTCTCTAAAGGAATTCCTTTAGGGAAAGCTGTGCAAAGGGGTCCTGTCCTGGAGGCCTGAGAGGACTCTGACTGGAGGGACTAGAGGCAGTCGAGGGCTAGTTCAAAGAGAATGAGAAACTGTGAAGGAAGACACATACGTACGCCACAAACGCACATAGAAAAAAAAAAAAAAAAAAAAGAGGCTGGAAGAGTGAAGCTGTTTTGAGATAAGAGAAAAAGGTCTGCTTCTTTAAGGTTGCACAAAAGCATACCACAGAGACGAGAAGGTGGTGTGATAGAAGCAGGATAAGCATTGTTTTGTTCGGTACAGATTGAAATGGAATGCAAATCTGTAGTCATATCTCAATGCATCCATGCTAGCCTTGTTCAGAAGAGTCCTGTAATGGAACATGGAGATGTGAGATCCATTCAAGTGCTTTCTGAACAGAGCTTCAAATGTTCCAGAGCTGCTTTTGCTCAAGGAAAAGAATTCCGTTAATCAGACAGCAGCAGCTCTTCAGGGAGCTCCAGGAGAAGCTTAGTTTTCTCCAGAGCAGACTGAAGAAATAAAATAGGAAAAACTGGATTTCTACGGTTTACTCTGGGAAACCATATCAGGATTGTACAATAACATTTGTGGCATGGTGCAGTAGTTAAACCCTTGGAAGCCATAGTCCTACCTGTGCTCCAAAAGGGTTAGCTGGCCTCATCACAGGCTGTGTGTACATCATGGTAGGTTGCGTCATCATGGTCACTGGTGCCATCTGTGCTGGCTAGATTGACAAACGAGAAAATGAATACATCTATAAAAAAGGTTTTGCCTGTACATTCACAGAACTGAAACTTTTGCAGTACCTAGACATTTACCTGAAGTTATACCTGCGCGATGAAAGAAATTTAAATGTTGCGAAAAAGTGAAGTTATGATTGGTTATCTGTCAGGATTAAACATAAAAATGTATTTCAGATGGCCTGGTCTGGTCTAGAGCGAGGATACACTTTAAGTCTTTAAAAATAAAATAAAAGTTTTGTCTATACATTGGTCAGAACTTGCTCTTTCAATTATACCATTACGTTACATACACTGGAGAACCTCAGTCTCAGGAAATTTTTCTTTATGTCTGTGCAGCCAAATTATGTCACAGTATCACACAAAACTGGCTGGTCAGATTTTAATAATTTTAATAAACATAACACAGTACAGATATCTGCCTGAAGTTCAACCTGCACCATAAGTGAAATCAAAAATGTTGAGTAAAAGCAATGTTAACAGTTATGTGATAGATTTAATAATCTACTTAACTAATGCACTACTTGCTTAATGTAAACAAACACCTGAACCAATACATATGAATTAAAAAAAAAATATATATTTTTTTTTTACCGGGAATAGTTAATATTTTCACTGCTAAAATAACATCACTGAAGTGGTACAAGTGGATTTTAACACGCTGGAGTAATTAAAAAAAAAAAGAAAAAAAAGAAGTACAACTTGGCGTAAATAAACCTTTCTATATCTTTTCTTTCCCAATGATTGTAATTAGATGAAATGACAGTAGATTCAAAACCGTGTTGTAAAATAGGCACATTTAAAATTTAATAATGTAAAATTATTAAACATTTAGCCACCAATCCATTGAAAACCAATACCATATAATGTCACACTAAAAAAAAAACCTTATTGAAGAAATTACAGTTGGGGGCGGGGGTGGGGGGGGGAGGTTCATCTTTGTTACCTGCAAGAAATGTATGTGGGCTCCAACCATCTGGGACCCCTGATTAAAAGTTGATAAGGTTATTTTTACCTTCAATCTTAACTATTTCTACAAATTCTTCTTCCATCAATGACTGTACTTCAGCTAGTTTGATATATTTCTAACACTGTTTAAACCAAGGTTCTACTACCTGCTCCTAAAAAGTTTGCTAGATGGTTACTAGTTATTGGAATGCAGCAAGCAAAGAAAATTTAGGAGATTGCTGAATTTAGTGACATGAGGTTAAGAATTGCCCAACCCATTACTAAAACTCAGAAGAAAAAGACTGAACCGTCAACTTTGCCGAAGAAATGTGTTTCAAATAAGTAATCCGAGATCACTTAAAACACTAACGTTGCATTGCAAAGAAGACATTAATCGCAAAGTCACAGCAATGTTTAATAATAAATTTAAGAGCATTTCCACATGCATAATACAAAAAGAATTCACATTACTGGGGCTAAACAGCTGTGTTTCCTTAGAAAAACCACTTGTTAGTGAAACTAATCAAAAAAGGCTCCAGTTTGCTAGGTACAGTAGCGTAAATATTGGATTTTGAAACAATAAATGAAGGTCGTGGTCTGATGAGTCTAGAATAATCTTATTGGAAAGTAACGGGGACATCAGGATACGTAGAGAAGTGCATGAAACAATGTACCCATTATATTTAGAGCCCACTAAACAAACCTCTGGAGGCAATGTTATGATCTGGGGTTGCTTCAGTCGGACAGATCTAGACTCAAACGTTATATGGCAATAAAATGAATTTCTTGAAGAATTTCAGTCAGGTTTCAGGCCCCAACATAGCCCAGAAACTGCACTAGTTAAGATTACAAACGACTTGTTTTTAGCTTCAGACCAAGGCTGCATCTCATTGCTAGTCCTGCTCGATCTTAGTGCTGCATTCGACTCTGTAGATCATAATATTCTCATAGATCGCTTACAAAATCACATAGGTATTCAAGGACAGGCATTAAAATCGTTTAGATCACACCTGTCTGATCGATACCATTTTGTAGATCTGAATGGAGAACCGTCTGGTGTAATGCCAGTGAAATATGGGGTCCCACAAGGGTCAGTTTTAGGACCTCTGCTGTTCTCAATATACATGCTTTCCTTGGGTAACATCATTAGAAGACTTGGGATTAGTTTCCATTGTTATGTTGATGATACCCAATTATATATCTCAACAAAACCAGACGAAATATCTAAGTTGTCTACATTAACTGAGTGTGTCCAGGACAAAGTATTGGATGACCAATAACTTTCTTTTATTAAATTCAGATAAGACAGATATTACTCATCGGCCCAAAAACCATCACACAACAGCTTTCACAATTCAGCCTGCGTTTAGAAGGATGTACTGTTACTACCAGCTCAGCAGTAAAAGACCTGGGGCGTAATATTAGACAGTAACTTGTCTTTTGAAAATCACATTTCAAATATCACAAAAACAGCCTTTTTCCATCTTAGAAATATTGCCAAACTTAGGAGCATCTTATCCGTATCTGATGCAGAAAAGCTAGTTCATGCATTCATGACCTCCAGACTGGACTATTGTAATGCATTACTAGGTGCTTGTCCTGCATACTCAATAAACAAGCTTCAGTTAGTCCAAAATGCAGCCGCCAGGGTTCTCACTAGATCCAGAAAATATGATCATATAACCCCAATATTATCATTCCTGCACTGGCTACCTGTTCAGTTTAGAATAAATTACAAAATAGTATTACTTACATACAAGGCCTTAAATGGTTTGGCTCCCACATACCTAACCAGTCTTCTGATGCGCTACAATCCACCACGCACCTTAAGATCACAAAACTCCGGACTTCTGGTAGTTCCCAGAATTTCAAAATCTACAAAAGGGGGTAGGGCATTTTCATATTTAGCTCCAAAGGTTTGGAATAGCCTTCCAGACAGTGTTCGGGGAGCAGAGGGAGGAGAACTGTTTCCCAGTTCAAAAGTAGACTCAAGACGAATCTTTTTAATCTGGCATACACGTAACTCATCCCATAACCTCATAATCTGGCATACACATAACTCATCCCATAACCTCATACTCTAGTACACCTATCCCGGATGGCAACTACGCTAATTCTCCCCATCTGTTCTGGATTTTTTCCTACCCATCCCGAGGCATCGGGAGATTGTGCCAGCTTCAGTAGACAAAGGCCGACCCTGCGAGGTTCCTGAGGCATCCAAAGAAGGACCAGCTCCAGCTGGATTCAGCTTTATGATGGTAGGAGCTACACATGCTGCTCCTGTGCTTCCAGTGATCCAGACTCCATCTGACCTCTGCACCTACTGACTCGTCCCTATGCTGAACTGGTCATGTCAATTTAAATAATTTCTGTCATTGAACTTTCACCTGCACAACACGTTATATCATTTCTATCTGTTATCATCCAGATGAGGATGGGTTCCCTGTTGAGTCTGGTTCCTCTCAAGATTTCTTCCTAATGCCATCTCAGGGAGTTTTTCCTTGCCACCGTCGCCGTCACCCTTGGCTTGCTCATCAGAGACATTTCATTCATTCATCTCATTATTATCTAGACACATTTTTATCACACATATACACTTCCAATTATTTTCTTTTCTAAAATTTTTAAAAGCGTTATATAAATAAAATTGAATTGATTTGAATTCAGCAGATGACCTACATATTACTGAATGGCCACATTTCACATCAATACTTATTTTTCCTGATGGCAGCATTGTCATCCTGGAATATGCCTGTGCCAAGTTGCATTAGGCTTAAACTTTGAAATTTCCCAGTGGTTCTGGGTGCATGAGGAATAATTTTCTTACACAAATTGGCCTGACTTTAACTCCATTGAAAGTCTTTGGGATGTGCTGGAGAAAACTTTAGTGTGGTTTACCTCTTCCATCATTAATACAAGATTTTGGCCAAAAATGAATGTGACTCTGTATGTATTAAAAACCCCAGATGTTTCTTGGAGTTGAATGTTCTGTTATGTATTCATCTCCCTTCGGGTACTAATTGAGTTCCACTCAAAACAGCTTACACAGCTAGAGGAAGTAAAAGAACATCACATAACTCTCCAATTAAACGCTCCATTACGTCAACAAGTCTTATGAGCAGTTTGAACAGACCATCTACTCGATTAAATGGATGAAAAATGACATTTTCGGCATTTAGGTCAATCAATAGTTAATTCTTACCAGAATTATGTGAAGGGATTACTCAATACAGAATACTCTAGTGTACCAGGTCTTCTCTTGTGGACATGCGTCATTAGTTTAACTCTCGTGTTGGGATCACCAGGATGACCATGTCAAAAGCTTGTCTCTGTGGCTATTCAATGATATTTGCGTGTGACTAGGCAGTCTTGGTCCACTGCCCTGCTGGAAGAACCAACCATGACCCAGCTGCAGCTTTTTGGAAGAGGAAGTCAGTCATTCATTTAAAACCTATTGGCACTTCAGGATTCTCCACCAAACAGTACTTCACGGTCAGAATTGGTTTCTTTTCTGTGCAACCATTCTTATTTTGGAATACATCTCTAAATTCTGATGCAGGTGCGGCTTTTATAGGTTATATGTAGCAGTGTTAAACGGAGGGTTTTCCTTTTGGAAAGGATTATTAGAAAGTAGAACTATTTACAAAAATTAAGACCCCTACCCATCCAAAGAGAAAACCTGCTAAATAACATGCATTAGGAACAGAAACCCTGAATCGTCCTGACACTTGAAATAAAATTGACCCTTAGACAGTTATTTTGCATTTGTGCAATTGTGTATAAATGGAGAAATGAATCACAGAGCTGAGAGCCACACACCAGCATGTTGCCAACACTACTCTCTCTGTTAAACATTAGCTTTAACATGTGGCCCATGGTGGAAAACTCAGAACTTTAATCTTTTCAATCTTTAATCTTTACTGAGAAACACTGTACAGTTACACGAGAATGAGAAAAATGCACCAAGTCGGCCTTAGATTCAAATTGGACTCCCACAAACGCCCACACACTCGTATTCAATTCATTTGAAAAAAACTTGCAAACAAGCGAGTTATAATAAGTGTGAACATTTTAATTTGTAATGAATTTAAGAACAAAAGCTAAAATGTATTAGCAGTGTCTGTGTCAGTACTCTGAGAATTTTCTGCACCCTTCATGCCTCCGCACTGTCACAGCTGTGACTGAGGGTAGAACAGCAGCTAATCAATATGCAGGCAGAAGAGCTATGCAATTACCAGGCAATGCTTTTAATTAATTAACCATTTGTGTTTGGCTACTTATTTCTCATTCAATACCAGCAGCCATTAAAGGAGAATGAGAACAGGGTTATTTACAGTCTCTAGCACATGTTATTTGCATAAATTGTCATTCATAAGAGGAGATCCTTTTGCCAAAACAATCCTTACATTAAACACCAGCATGGCCCTCAAGGTTAAACAACATTCTTAAAGAACATAATGGCACTTTCAAAACTTTATTATTAGTAACCAATAAACCATCCTATGTAGTCACTATATATAAACAAGAATAAAATAAGCATAAAATAGTACTACAAAGTCATATATACATCTGTTTACATAGAACTACTCACCATTACATATCCCATCATGCCCGTGGGTGTTGTGGCAGGGAAAGCCATGACGGACGGTGCCTGGGACAAACAAGGGTCCAGAGTTAGAAACACTGGCAGTGCAGAATGAACTACTCAGAAAGCTGACAAAGTGCCATTCAGCTCAACACCTCCAGCATCAGAAATTCCACTCAAAGGAGCATGCCAAGACCACAACAAGTCTTTCAGCTCCCACCTTTATACACTTGTGCAGGAGAACACAGACGTACCCTTCAGTTCATATTAATCACTTTGTGCACATAGACAGATTGTAGGAAGTATTTTTTTTTTCTCTCTTAAATCTCTGGTGGACATTTAACAGCTCTTATCCTAAAGTCATTGCAAATGTTGTCCGGTATGTCTGAATGGCAGTATAACCAGACAGAGAGAGAAAGAGAGGGGCAAATAATATAAAAGAGTGTGAGACAGCCTGTGTGTGTGTGCACGTGCGCGCTTAAGTAAATGAGTTTTCAGTGGTAGTGTCGCCAGTAGCAGGTGCAGATCTTGATTCAAAGAGGAGTTCTTTGTAAAAGAGCCGTGAGATTCTCAAAGAGCCTGAGCTCATGACAGAAACACATTTGTCTTTACTTACAGACTGCTCAAATGTGTGAAAGGGCCTTCTCAGCTAATTGCCATCAAGCTATTTATTTTAATGAGAGAATGGGGCTCAAAATATAAATATATATTAGAGAAAAAAAAAAAAAGAATACATCATAAACGGCTGTACATTTAGGACTGAATATTTAAAAACACTTATATACATGAAATGAACTAAAACAATAATTAATTGCAGAGCGCTGTAAATCACAATATTTTGTTCCGGTGAGGATCCACAGAACAGACTTATGGACTTCGCTAATGTTTAATCTTAAGTCTAAGGCAAATGTATGTATTTGTATCTATTCTTCAACACCACCATTATACACTCGCCAAATATTTGTAATGGAATCGCACCACACTCGGATAAACCGAGTCTTATGATGCAGCAAGCTGAAAAAGGGAAATGAAAGAAGATACTACAGGTGACAGTCATGCTGTGGAAGCTCTTGGTTAGTTCAGCTGGTCACAATGAGTACAGAGGCTTCAGTGTGACTCTGGTCACTGGTGTGTGCATTGGTATGCAAACAGTCACTCTTATGAAGTACAATCAAGACACGCACGCACACACTCATCAACATGGTACCGAGACCAGAGTAAGAAGCTGTGAGGTTAATAATTCACACTCATGCGTCTCAAAACAATTCAATCATTGGACTTACGTATTGTGGGAAATGCATGCCATTCTGTTTATTCCCCCAGACGGAAATTTCACAACGCAACAGACAGTTAGAGGACACAAAGATACAAATGACACTGTAGCTCAAACATTTTTAAACGTGTACCAACAGGAGTGTTTACTGAGGGTATCTTTTCTTTTACTCAGAGACAGGCCTTATTTTGTCTTACTGTGTTAACAAACGGTAAAACATCTCTCCTTACCATACTGGCAGGGTTCCATGTTGTGGTTGGAGCTGTCTTTGGTTGCCAGTTGGTTCCACCGGTTAATTTCCTCTCACCAGGTTGACTCCAGTGAATGTCACTTAGGTTAGAGAGAGAGAGAGAGAGAGAGAGAGAGAGAGAGAGAGAGAGAGAGAGAGAGAGAGAAAAAAGACATCAGTACAGGATTTATGTTAAAGTTCAAAGCTGCTTTGAGTATGAACATGTACATGTGTACCTACTTTTTTGTTGTGCCATTTCCTATATCCAGATCTGAAAAAAAAAATGCTTATTTAATTAAATTTTTAAAAAGATATAAAAATGATACAAATATCAAATGCAGTTTTAATTGCATGGTCAAAAGTATATTGACATCAGACCTTTACATCCAGATGTGCCATTCTGAAACTATGGATATTAATACAGAGTTGGTCTCCCATGTGCTGTTATAATAATCTTACAAACTACATTTTGAAACTTGGCCACGGACATTGTGCTCATTTAGCCATGAGGTCATTAGCAAGGTTAGACTGTGACTTCAAATGAGAGTGTCAGCATTCCCGTTCATCCCAAAGGTATTTAATGGGGTTGAGGTTAGGGCCCGATACAGGCCTTCAGTCTTTACTTCAAAGCCTTTGATTTGTGCACAGGGGTATTGCCTTGGTGCAACTGGTTTGGACGCATTAGTTCCAGTGAACTGAAATCATAATGCTACAAACATACAGAGACATCTTATACAACTGTCTCTTCAACTCTGTGGCAAATGTTTAAGGAAAGCCAACATATGGGTGTGATGGCCAGGAGTCTATATACTTTACTGGCTGTAAAATGTACCATGCTATACATGTAAATTTTTTATTTTTTTTCAGATATACACAAATGTCAGACACATACTGCCCACAAGGTTGGCCAGAGAGGATTCAAGGTCATCAGACACAAGTCTGCCAGACAGTTCGGCAATGGGTGGCATGCTCTGGCTCGGAGAAGTTACTGTAGGTTTCAGGACACCACCTAAAACATCATCTTTGCGATAATGCAATATAAAGGAAGAGAGAAGAATGAGAGCAAAAGAGGAGACAGTAAAGAACAGAAGACAAGACAAGCAGTAGTTATTGTAGATGGAGTGAAACCTTATTAAAAATGTAAATATACTGAAAAGTGCAATTTCTCCCTCCTTAAACGCTCAGCATCAACTCACCCAAGTCATGCATGCCATGCAAAGCCAAGGCCCAGATTTATCCATACAGCACAGGAAGAGAGAAAAATGAGATAATAATCAATATAATATCTCAACAAACTGGACAGTTGGTTAAATTAGATTGGATAGAGAATATGCCACAAATGACTAAAATAAAATAACTCTTCAAACAAACTAAGAGTGGAGAAGGTCAAGTGCCTAGAAATCTAGTGCCGTGTCTCTGTATGTTCTGCATGCAAAACTGTACTTCAATTGGCATACTGATAGGATGCAGAAAAGTGCATACAATGCCTCACTTATCTCATGCTTTATTTAGAGAGGCAAATCAAATGCAAAAATAAAAATTAATACAACCATTCATGCTGAATATCTCAATTTCACACTTATTCAGAGATGTACTGTATATGGGACATCAGGTAGAGCACTGCAACTCCCTGCCCTCATATTTCAGCTGTGAGTGAGAAAGCAAGAGAGGGTCGCCCTCCTAGCAACCATCACAATAGTAATGATGGAGGAGAAAGACATTCTTACCAGCAGTGTCTGTGCTGTTAACAGTGGATTTATTGCCGAACACAGAGTCAAAGTCAACGCTAAGGCCAGAAGAGCTGGCTGGTTGAGGGATGGGAGATGCTGAAAACCCTGTAAAGTACAAACGACAAGGTGAGCTGGTTAGACGTTCGAGCCAGAGGGCAAATCTGTCATGAAATCATGATCCACTATTGTTGTCTTAACATAAATGGATCAGTTCACTTCTATTCCACTCAGTTCCTGAGAAGCACAGGTGTTAATACTACTGGGACCGGGGGCTTTAGACATCACTTAATTCTAGGAACTCTTGGGAGTTCGGCCACACCCTTACACTACTCAGTAACACATGAATCATCGTTTCATTGTAATCCAAGAGAACTCACTTTGCCCCGGAAATTACAGGATGCACCTAGACCTATGGCCAATAGACCAATTTCATTTCTAACTGCTGTTTAAAGGACGGATGGTTAAAAGAAGCCCAGATCTGAAAGCTGAAAAATTTTAATCCAAAGGAAAACAAAGAACAGGAGTTAACACAATAGGTTTGGGGAACTGGGAGGCAGGATTAATTACCTACCTCCAAATAGTCCAGCTACGGAGGAAGGCTCGGAGTGGAACAGTGAGGTCTTAGAGTAGGGGGCTGGAGAGCAGAACGAGTCTGCCACAGCAAGAAGAGTGCAGAGAAGGAAAGCCAGAGGTGGGATATTAGTAAAGTAACAGATAGGAAGCGAAAAAGACCTGGCTTTCTGAGACACAGACGCTCTGATTCAGTATCTGCATTTAGAAAACCAACTTAAACCCAAAAGGGATCGAAAGGAGTCTCAGTTACCATTTTAAGCAACAAAAACAGACTTAAAAGTAGGGCTGCACGATATATCGAAAAAATATCGTTATCGCGATAATGGCATGCGCGATAACCATATCGCAAAGAGTTGTGATAAATACTTTATTTGCCAAGCATTTGTGTGTCCAAATTTGACCAATCAGATGGGCCGTTACTATGTTTAAACCCGCTTATATCTTTTTTATATACATTATAAAATTATATATATAATTTATATCTTTATACTTCATTCTGTCGTGAACTAAGCCCGGATGATCAGAAGACTTAGCGATTAGCCGTTAGCCTTTTGTAGCGTGGACGGTAACCCAAACGCGGAAGCAAGCGAGTAGGCAGGATAACCACGCAAATTAGTCACAGGACTCTCACAGTAGGGGAGCAAGGGAAAAACACACATTTAACCCGCGTCCTATAAACACACACTCGAATCAGAAAGTAAACAATCTGAACCGACATGGCGAACTCAGTGACTAAGCTGTATGCGATGGTTTGTTTACTCCTCTTATACTTCCGGGTTCGCGCCCGCATTACTTCCGGGTCCTAGTGCCGGTCGCGGAGCGAGTGTGTATGTGTGTGCGTGCGTGTATGTGTGTGCGTGCGCGGCATAGTATTTTTTTATTTAATTTTTGTTTAATAATATTTATTTTTATTAAAAAAAAAATTATAATAATAAAATAAAAAAAAACAGGCAAGCCAAAGAGAATATTTTGTTTAAAAGATGCTCTTGTTTTAAGACACTATTGATGAGTGTATGGTTACATGTAAATATAAAGTAATGTTTGAAAGTAATTCATATTGTGTTGGCAGGTCTATAGTAACAGCAAACCAGAAATCAGAATATCTGCTGAGGGTTTTAAGTCATTCATAGTGTTTTGAAGTCTAAATATTTGCAACTTCCTTGACGTATAGTTTCTTTTTTAGCCTGAATTAGATTTAATTACATCAGACGAATATTTATTACCTGTTTATTTTAGAATGATCATTACATATAAATAAATAAAAAAATAGGCAATAATAATAATAATAATAAAATGCATTTCTCTAGGGAAATGTTATATCGCAAGAAATATCGTTATTGCAGTATTCAACAATATCGCATATTTTCCTAATATCGTGCAGCCCTACTTAAAAGCTCTTTTACATAAAGCAAGAAACAAATTATTTGAAGAGGAAGGGTTGCTACAGGATGCTCAAAGCCTATGAGGGGAATAAAATAAAATAAATTACAACAATAAAAATAGAAAAAGCACACAAGAGTGCAGGCAATGGAAGAGCTTGAATCAAGAAAAGGATTGTAATAATCTGGAGAACCAAAACATACAGACTAACATTCTGTAAAATTTAAGACTTTGAATAAGTGGTATGGACACTAAGCAAAATGGGAGCAGATGACCTTAGCATAAAATATTATCATAGCTTTGGCTGTCATATACAGTAGGAATCGCCTAAAACCCTTAAGGAGATACATCAATTCTTTTAGCATTATTTTGACAAAAACCAATTATCAAATATTAAAGGCAAACTGTACCCGGTATGGAGAATACATGTCTAAAATCATGAGCTTAAAATAAATTAAATAAAACATAGCCAAGCCAACCACACCCTCCAACTTACTACCACTGTATTGTTGTAGATATCAAATGTATCTTTAGACGTGTTAATATGATGAGCATTGTTGAAAAGGATCTTGCTCTTGTTTTCAATTAAATATGAGCTTCATCATGTCTAATTCCATGTCTGAGAGTGTGCAAAGCTTTCTGATATTAAACGCCACTTAAAATTAGGACCAGAATCTCTAAGAGTGCCATACTGTCCATCCTATATTCATGGTAATATATTAATTGTAATATATAATTATATTTATTTTTTCTCCTTGTGCATCTTTCCCTTAATGATAGATCTGGGATGCATATTTAAGTGGAAAACTCCAATATTACAACTAATTAAAATTAAATTAAATCGGAGTAATGGGTGATCAGGAAGTCAGCAACAGCAGCTTAAGCCTCAGTTAGATGCAAATAGGTCAGAGTGGAAACTGAGTACCAGGATAATAAGCAAACATAGCACATTGTTCGGCTGCAAAAGTGCACAAACTTTGGCACACAACGCATCTGTCCATTACTGTTCAGCACACAATTATACATCATCAGCTGCCGTTGCTCTATCAGATGAGATGCTCTTGCTTGTCCGCTCCCACAGCCCCTTCATCTATCTATTTTGGTCTAGACAGTGAATGTGTGAGAATGAATTGTAAAATGTGTAATGGAACATGCATTAAGTAAACAATGCAAACAAAATCTCAAAAGCACAGCAGGCAAAATGCAAACAAATCATGATGCTAAAAAGGGCAAAAGAAAATCTGTTTACCACTAAACATTTCATGACTCGGAGTCCTAGAAGGAAAACTAACAGCATCTGAAGACAGAGGAGGTGGAGGAACAGCATCGACAGGTTTGGAAAGGAAAGGATTAAAGTTTGGAATGGAGTCATCGACACTCTCTGAAGAAGTGAAAGGATCTACACAGCCGTCAGAAACAGAAAACGAGACATCAACAAGAAGTGTTAGAGGAACCATGAAATCCGGCATGCAGATTCAGGTGAAGAAAGATGAAGAAACCATGAAAGCCACATGTACAGTATAATCAATAATGTGATTCTCATTTTAAAATCACATTCATATAGAGCAAGACTGTTATTTAGTGGTGGGTTACAATGAGCATGAACCGCTGCAGGTACTTCGTTTATAATGTTCCTTAAACCTTTGAAGCAAAGGATTACTGGTTGAACCAGTATTTAATTTTGATAACACTTAGTTGATCAGCCATTAAATAAATAAATGGTAAATACAAACATACTGTAGTATCAAGTTCAAGATTCATCTGTTAGCCATTCTTAAATAAAATCTACATTCCTCAGTGAGGCAGAAGGTAAGACAAGGCCGGCAAATAGTAAAAGGAAGGCACGTAAACATTTTAGACTAAATTAATAAAATTTTACTGAAGGAATTCCTATTGTACTGTAGCTTTTAAATTTAATCCTAGTTTAAAAATATATATACATTTTGTACTGTGGCACATTGACCAGAGCTTTGTGAAAGAACTTTTGGTGGTATAGGTTGCGCATCACTATACTGTACAATCCCACTTAGCTACCCGTTTCAAATGCCGAGTCAGGAGCTGCACAAGGCAGAAAAACAAAAAAAACAATGCAGACACTACTTTGGACATCACATCCTCCACTTATTCATCCATCCATTAACAGAGGTGGAAAGTAACGAATTACATTTACTCGCATTACTGTAATTGAGTAGCTTTTTTTTGTGTATTTCTACTTTTTAAAGTAGTTTTAAAAATCTGTAATTTTACTTTTACTTAAGTACGTTTTGTTTTGTACGTTTAATTCGCTACATTTTAAATCATATTCGCTACTGAGTAAAAAATAAATGAATGAAAATGCTAAAATAATGAAAATATTATGCTTTTGCGCTCGCGTGTGTGCATCATGGCCTGGTTGCGCCGCTCCAGACTCCACTCCAGGTTTTCTGACATCGGTATCTACCTGACCTTCCGCTCTGAGAGTGACGTCATCGACTAGTGCGACCATATATAAACCGGAGAGAGACGCGGGAAAGAGGAAAGAGGTTGTGGTTTTGGCGTTTGATATTTGGTTGTATATTCCGGTTTTGACTTTTTGCCTCCCATTGACTTTGATTATTGCTTTGTCCCTTTGGTTTGGTTGGTCTTTGTATATATTTGTAGATAATTTCACTGTTTTTGGTTTAGGGAGTCCGGGAAGGTACCTGTATTTTTGTTTGTGTGTTTTGTTTTGCAGGTAATCTAGCTACTAAATATAAATGCCATTTTGTTTATTATTTTGGCCTGGGTCCATCCTGAATCTGATCCTCCTCCTCCTGTGTGTGTGTGTGTGTATGTATATACAAACCATTATTTCATCAGTTAATGATTGGATCTAGTTCTTTCTGCCATATGCCACCATTTCCATACAGTTTAAAATAGAACCCTGAACCATTCTTTTGCTGTTTGGCCCTAGATTGGGACGTAACATCATATTTAAGTGACGACTTTTATTTTCAAGAGCAAGAAAGACAACAGCTTTATTATGTAAAGGTGTTCCTTCAGTTAAAAACAACTAGTTTGAGATTTATATCTGCTCATCTTTTTTGAACTACGCTAGAATGCCTCATCCCACCCCCGCTGTTAAAAAAATAAAAAAGTAACTCGGTAAATTTTTTAATGAGCTACTTTTTACTTTTACTTGAGTAGATTTTTATAATGGTAACTTTACTTGTACTTAAGTAAAATTTCACTGAAGTAACAGTACTTGTACTTGAGTACAAATTTTTATTACTCTTTCCACCTCTGTCCATTAATCATTCTTAAGACCAATGAGTTCACGTTAACTGCCAGTTGTCCATGAATGGACTTTATGACTGCGTATTGTAATGGTGTGTAACCAGTAAATTAATGAACATGCAACCCCTAATTGATGACTGGGAAGTCAGTAGAACTGCAACTGCACAAGATGAATTAATCATGATCTGCTGCATGCAAGCTTTTCCATATGTTTGCAGTGTATCAAGGAATTTGCTCGAAATTGGAACTGTAATTTACTCTGGTATATTACTTTTGTGTACTTGTTTGAGTAAAAAACTTCACAAGTGAAGATGCATAACTGCTCCATCAAAATTAGCCTTGGTCTGCAGTTTGGATTATCTAATAATAATCAGAATATTTAATGTTCACTATTACAAGGCTGATGGCCAGTGAACCACCTCTTGCTTGTCAAATATGAAATAACATCCTAAATATTTCATACATGTTTACTACTGAGAGACATTGGCTCTCTTTCTTGTATAGCTCTTCTTTTTAAAACAGTTTTTGAAAAGAAAGCTGTTTTTCCTGCTGCTAAGAGTTTGTGGTAATCATTGACGTATTTTTCGTTTAATGATGCGCCGAATGTTCTCTATAGGTAAATGATCTGCACTGCACACAGGTCAATTCAGCAAGGCCTTCCCTGAAATATACATTGTCAATCTTTTATAGTGTATACTCTTCAGTATTCATAGTGCCTTCCAAAACATGCAAGCTGTACTGTATGCACTCGACCGTGCCCATCCCTCCTCTTCAGCCCAGAGGACATGGCGTCCGTGATTTCCAACAAGAATGTCAAATTTGGATTTGAATGACCATAGAACACTTTGAAACCGTCCATTTTAAATGCCTTGGCCCACAGGACACGACGGCGCTTCTGGAACATGTTCACATATGGTTTTCTTTTGGCATGATAGAGCTTTAGTGGGCATCTGCAGATGGCACGGCAGATTGTATTTACCGACAGTGGTTTCTGGATGTATTCCTGGGCCCAATTAGTAATGTCAACGACACAATCATGCCGATGAGTGAGTGATGCAGTGTCGTCTGAGAGCCCGAAGACCACAGGCATCCTAATAAGGTCTTCGGCCTTGTTCATTACGCACAGTTGGAGTTTTCTCCAGTTTCTCTGAATCTTTTGATGATGTTCTGCACTGTGGATGATGATATTTGCAAATACTTTGCAATTTG
Source organism: Channallabes apus (assembly GCA_030522415.1). Lineage (NCBI taxonomy): Eukaryota > Metazoa > Chordata > Actinopteri > Siluriformes > Clariidae > Channallabes > Channallabes apus. Next base: position 19,715,039 of record CM060120.1, read on the forward strand.
ATGTTGAGGAACGTTGTTTTTCAAGTATCCACAATCTTTTTACGCACTCCTTCACAGATGGGAGAGGTTCTGCCCACGTTTACTTCTGAAAGACACTGCCTCTCTCCCTTGTATAGCCAAGCGTGTTACAGACCAGATGCTAGATGGTCTCCCAGCTGAATCTTTTTAAAATTGCTTGTTTTTCAGCCCTTTGTTGCCCCTGTCCCAACTTTTTTGAGACCTGTAGCGGTCAACAAACTTGAAATTAGCTCATTTAGTGGATAAGTGTATCTCAATTTAAACATCTGTTATGTTCTCTGTTCTATTGTGAATAAAATACATGCTCATGTGATTTGAAAGTCTTTTAAGCTTACATTTTACTCAAATTTAAAAAACATCCCAACTTTTCTGGTATTCGGGTTGTATGTGACTATAGGATGTTCATACATGAAGCTGTTATTATGAACCATAATAATCTTTTTGTATGCAACAACCTTTGTATGTAACAGTTTATGTTTGCTTACATGTGACTAATCCATGCACAGGTGATAATGAAATCTATTCGGTGAGAGGGATGCTCAGTATGTCCAGCACTCACCTCCCCATGAGTTAGCTACAGGCAGAGCAGTTGGTAGAGACAGAGACGGCTGGAATGCTGGCTGCAGATCCAGCAGATCATTTGGCATCTTTGTAGCACTAGAGAAAAGAATAAAAACAAACAAAATTTACAACTGGGAAGGTCAAGGATCTCACACAGACATCAATCTACTGTAAACATTGAAGGCTGATTCAAAATGCTTGGCGTTTTAGAGCAAAGAATACAAGACAAGAGTTATATCATCATCATCATCATCATCATCACCACCACCACCACCACCACCACATTGCTGAGAGAATGCAAGGAAAGAGTTGTTTCTGAAGGAAGTCACAATGCAACAATACCTTTTAAAAGCTAAGAGTGCAAGTTAGACGTTCCTGTGCTCTAGAGTTTTATTTAGCCTTTCAACACGACCATCTTAATGGTATAATTACTGCCCAAATGCTTTCATTAACATGCACAGGGAATGTTGCTCAACTGGAAGAAATAAGTGGAAATGAAGACATGGAGGAATATCAGATGACAGGAAGCTACTGTACATACTGTACAGCTCAGACCAATGTTCATTTCATGAGCATACTGTTCTATACAAAACCACCATCCCACAGTTAAACCAAGATAGAGGATAGACATTATTTGTGCACCCTCAGAGCTGAAAATAAGGCCATGTCCCAAATTAATTTGTATTTTCAAATTGAATAGCTTACCACAGTCTTGCTGGTTAAAACCTTCAATGCATCTCTCATTATCCTTGCTCTAGCATTCTACTCATTTTATACTTTCAATCTATCTAAAGGTGCTAATAAGCTAGAATCATCCGCAGAGGAAAGAAGTCTTGTATATGCAGGTATTTATAAAAAAAAAAAAAAAAAAAAAAGAGCTGTGGAGCAATGGGACACTATACTCACCTGTTGGTGGAGCTGGGTGTAGAGAACAGGTCAATTGCTGGAGCAGTGATGATGCTGCCAGAGGCTGTAGATACAGGAGAGGCAGCTGTGGTCGAGGATGTGGAAGGCTTTTTGGAGAGTTCTTTCAGGCGCTGCTCCTGCAGGGAGAACGTTTTAGTAACAGCCAAAAAAAAAAAAAAAAAAAAACACAACCATAACAAATTAAAGACAAATATGTGTTTCCTTATAATACCAAAACTTCCTAAGACAAAGTTCCTCTCTAGGCATGCACAACTAGTTTGGGACCTAAACAAACAAGGTGATAAATTCCAAAATTTCAGCACTAAATGTACGAGTATACTTGTATTATTTCTTTGTGAGTATAACATGGTCGCTGTTTGCTCTAATGAACAGGTACAGTATTAGAAGCACCTTAAGCGTTCTTAAGCGAACTTGTTCCTCCTCTAGGGCTACTTGCTTTTCCCTCTCATCCACTTTGGTGAAAGATATGCCCGTGTTTGCCAGAGAGGACACAGCGTTGGACAGCGTGCTGGCCCTGAACAAAAAACAAAAAAAAAAAGGAAAGTAAGAATGGTAGCGTGACAAAACATCCTAGCAAACCTCAGTATCAGGTGATGTGCTAAAAGAAATGGTCTTCCTTGGCTCATGGCACATAGGCAGATAAGGTTTTTATGGGTTCCTCTCACAGCAGTGAACTTTGACCAAAGATTCCCACCAACGTGTCAGAACTAGCAAAGCTAGACACTTTTCTCGCTTTTTTTTATTTGCTGCACAAAATGCAACTCATCAGATTCCACTTTTGAGGATGTCATTTGCAGAGAAAAAGGTCAGAAATCTATATATATATATTTTTTTCAGTGACCTAGTTCAGTAAAGAACAATCTGCTCTGTGTGAGCATGCAACAGCACTGAGGGCTATCAGTTGCCCCAAAACACACTGGGGACATCTGCTTTCTATATTTGAACCCATTCAACAGTTCAATAAAAGTTGGCCCTGAGCCTGACTCTAAGCTCTCCTAGCAGGCCTTACATCACTCACTCACACTCACACACACACAGAAAATCTCACATACATGCTAAATTTGGTACCTGGGCACAACAGCTTGGCAGGGAACTGAAAAGCAAAGTTACTTATGTAGGTCACTGTACCTGCTGGCTGCCGTCGAGTCCTTCACCTTTTTTCCCTCTAGTGATGCCAAGTGCTGCTCCAGTGCATCCAGGAGACTACTGGGGGCCTGGAAATGGAAAGAATTATTATTTTTGTGATATCCTCTCTCAACAACTTGCACACACTTTCACTCGCTGTCTCACATACACAACCATGGTGAGCATGCGAAACACTGAAGTACCAGACAGGGAACAAGATTGCATCTATGACTGGAGAAAAATAGGGGTAGATGCAGATACTTACACAGACTGTAAACTGAAACCGGAAAGATAAGGAAAGATACAGAATATAAAGGTGGTAGTTTGACAGTATTTAAAGACATTTAAAACAAAAGAGATTAGATTGAGGATGCAGACACTGAATTTATTTTCAACCAACCATTAAACTTAATTTGAAGTGTACAAGCTTGTAACACTCAGATCTTATATTAGAGCTAATTTCACTATTACAGGGTCTAGAATCTAAATACGGGCTAATAATACTTACTTCCGATGTTGCGCAATCTTCGCGGCGCAAGGAAAGACACGCAACAATTTCCAAACCAAACCAAAGTGTATGTGAAAAAGGCAAACAAACAAAGTGCACCAACAAAACAATATATACAAAATATATACAACTATAAACAATGTCAGTAGTGTATGCGCGTGTGTGTGTATGCATGTATGAATGTCCAAGTCCGTGTAATTGTGAGTATGAAATGGTGAACGGGAGAGATGGCTCGGACTCACCGGTTTAAAATGGTAAATCCGGGAGCACGAGAAACGGAATGAGATGGGTATCGTTGTGAGTCCAAGGTTCGCGTAATCCAAGGTCCAAGTAATCCACAGCAAATCCACACAATCGCTCTGTCTCTATTCCAAAAACCAGAGCACTTCATCTCTCCACCTCGAGTCCTTTGCCGGTTCCAGCTTTATCCCGGGGCACGTGACCCGATTGGTCATCAGGGCTCCCCCGCGGCACAACTGTGCGCAAGAGCTTAACCCCGGAACCAATACACAGTCCTTTGGGAAACAAAATAAACCGTATAGGGGTCGATAATAAGGCCTGGTGGTTTAATTTGGCCTAGAAAAACAACCCCCTGATGTGGCTGCGCTACATAGAACCCCCCGCACTGATAAAGGACCGCACTATCGCTTTATCAGAACCACGCACTCGGTTATGTGGGTTGCCCCCAGACATAGTGTACTTCATTGGTTCTTTTGTCTTTTTGCTGGACCCTCCCACTGGGCACTCACTTAGCTGTAAGCTTTTGATGGGCAGAGGAATCCATCTTCTGTGGCCTCTGGTTTCCTTGGCCCGGCTCGGAGTGCTCTGACAGACCTCGCACATACCGCCAGACGTCCTTGTGGATGGTGGGCCACAAGGCGACGTCTAGGAGGCTTAGTAGTGTTTTTAGCCTACTAAGCAGTGTATAAGTCGGCTCTGAGATTAGGCTAATTTGTGTTCCCAAAATGACCATAGTGGTGAATGTGTGTGTGTGTGTGTGTGTGTGTGTGTGTGTGTGTGTGTGTGTGTGTGTGTGTGTGTGTGTGTGTGTGTGTGTGTGCGCGCTCTGCGATGGATTGGCACGCTGTCCAGGGTGTACCCTGCCTCGTGCCCTGACTCTCCTGGGATAGGCTCCAGGTCCCCGCGACCCTGAATACAGGATAAAGCGGTATAGAAGATGAATGAATGAACCCACTGGGGGTTATGTAGCGCAGCCACATAAGGGGTTAGTTATTTGGGCTAAAAATAAAGTGCTAAGAAAAAAAAAAAAAAAAACCCACCAGGCCTTTTTAACTACCTTGTAAGGTAAATTTTGTTCCCCAGAAAGAAAATTTTGTTTTTTGTTTTGGTTCCAGAGTTAAGCTCTTGCGCGCATGCACAGTTGTGCCGCGGGGGGAGCCCTGATGACCTGTGCTCCGGGATAAAGCTGGAACTGGCAAAGGACTCGAGATGGAGAGATGAAGCAGCGCTCTGGTTTTTGGAATAGAGACAGAGCGATTGTGTGGATTACTTTTCCTTGTACTCTCAACAATACCCATCTCATTCTGTTTCTCGTGCTCCCGGATTTACCATTTTAAACCGGTGAATCCGAGCCATCTCTCCCGTTCACCATTTCATACTCACAATAACACGGACTTCGACATTCATACATACGCACACACACACATTTCATACTTTGTTTATAGTTGTACATATTCTGTATATATTTGTTTGTCTATTTCACTGTAATACACTTTGGTTTTGTTGGATAATTGTGGTCGTGTCTTGTCTTGCTCCGCGAAGATTGCGCAACACCGGAAGTAAGTTTTATTTGCCCATATTTAGATTCTAGACCCCGTAATAGTGTAATTAGCTCAAATATAAGATCTTTTTTTTAACCTAAACGACTGATTTATGATTAGAATTGTGTGTGTGGTTATGAATTATTTAGCTGAGCAGAGACTGAGAAAGTTAAGCCATGAATGAAGAAAGCACGGTTGAGTGTGTCGTTTACACCGAGTTAGTACTGCAATCAAAAGCGCAGGTCACACGGGTCTACATTTTAGAGTTGAGAGTGTTAAAGAATTACCATCTTACCTGAGACAAGTCTGGTATATCGCCTCGGTCAATGCCCACTTGCTATAAAACAGTAGAGGCATGTGTCATGTCAACAGGTAACAACCAATCAGATATGTGTTCTGAATTTCTTCATGTACTGGAGACAGAACAAGTACAAAAGCTCCCTGTAGCAAGACTAACCGCAGCAACAAACTTTTACTGGTTAAAAAACAATGGCCAACAATCTTGCCTAAATCTGTCATGATCATAGACAAAGATCTAAATATAGAAACTATACGCTTACCTCAGCAACTTTGAGGAACTCAGAGATTCTCGTCATACGGGTGAGGAATTTCTTGTAGATGTCAAGTCCTTCTTTACACTGGGCTTTCTTCATATCAAAGTACTTCTCTGTTTAATTTGGACAAAAATAGATGTTCACAAAAATGCTCATTTATTGTTTAAAAAAATAAATCAGTAAGAAGAAAAAAAAAAAAAAAACTCTACTTCTGAGGCTTTCAGGTATTCGTCATTAGGGAATGATCCAAAGCATGTCTCACCAGTCTGCCATTGTCTACAAACTACCGACTTATTCACATTCGCTTATGGCAAACACTCTGCAATCCTCTGTGACTGCTTACCCAGCCAACATAAACATGCTCCAAAAACAACAAAACTGTTAACACTGGGAAATTCTCAAGATGCTTAAATTTTTTCCTAATGGGTCAAAACCCTGCATGTTCTTCCCACAAAATTAATACATAATCCAAAACACCATAAAGTTATATAATTGTAGATTATTGAAATAATTTGTTATAACTGTTATTATGTAAAAGACTATCAAGGGAGGTGTAATTATGGGTAGTTGCTGTAAAATGGAGCTGTTCTTATGCCTTCGCCTCGGGCTCCAAAGTAGTATGATGACTCAAAGTGCAGTGCTCAGTAGAACTGGCTGAGACGCATCAGAGCAGGTCAAATCAGAGCTCAAAGGTTTCTTTACCAGGAAACATCGAAGCAGGCAAACAGGGCAAAGTCAACATGAAGCAGAGACCAGCACAATACATGCAAGTTCCTATAGGGCAAAAACAATTTACCGAGCAAGTTGATGATCCCTTCATTGTAGGCAGCAAACAACCGAATGGCATCTTTAAACAAGAGCATGAAGGCGGCATTGATGACTCCATTTGTGAGTTCGTTTGCATTTACCTGGTGAGGAACATATGATTTAGAAGGTAACTTCCGTAAACCAAACTAAATAAATAAAAACAAATAGTAATAAAATCACATTGAAGTCAAGAAGCGAGTCCATCTGATTCTGGATGATGGGGAGAGTCTTCAGCAGCTTCTCTGTGTTCATGGTTCTCATAACACCATCTGCCCTAGGAGTGAAAACACACACAATATTCCATACCATAAGGACATACCAGTAGTATACAACTGTTGCCTGGAATATATGAGAGAATACAGACAATATCACGGTAGAAATATCTTAAACTTCTGTTGATTTTCTGTTGCTTACCCCCTCTTCACTTTAGTGAAGTCGAATGCGACCTGCCTGTAGGACACAGCCTTTTCATTAAGATAACGGCTATACCGCCGAATGAAAGTAGACATATCATAGCCTGAAAAGGGAGAAAAGAAACAATGATGACGCTTAATGGTAAGCTCTCTGATGGACCAAATATACAGGTTCTCATTAACTTCTAGGCTATTCTATTACTGGAAAAATTCTGATGGAAATATAATGCATTTAGATGACACCTAAAGTGTTTATGCAAAACAAGAACAGAAGATTGAGCCAGAACTGATCTAGAGAGCTTTCATCCTGGACCAGTGCTCACTGCTTGCCCTCCCACTAACATGGGAAAAGGCTTGAGTAAATAAATCCATGATTTCCTTTTTTTTTTTTTACTCAAATTCATCCATGCTGCTCAAAATGCCACATAAGGGATTATGACACACACAGAGAGAGAGAGAGAGAGAGAGAGAGAGAGAGAGAGAGAGACAGTGACCAATCACACCATTGCACATGGTAGCTTTAGTTTTACATCACTACACTAGAGCATGAATGGCCATATTTACATCCAATGTTTTTATAAACATTAAAAATGTGAAAAAGAAATTAATGTGACTGTTACTGTGCTTTTCCGAAAGTGGGTCTATGTTGTTGAAGGAGCAGCAGAAAGACAATCAAAATTCTACCAGACAAACCAGAGTTACGCGATTCTATCTCTGGAACAGACTAACTACATGATGAGGTTTATCTCAGTCCGTTGTTTCTTCATCAACCTTAATCAAGCTTTACTTTTGGTCTTTATTTGTTTTGTTCTGAATTTCTGGTATTATATTATATGCATAAATACCAAATCTGCATAAATAATAGAATGTACACTCTGTTTGGTCACACCTACCTTGTAAGCCACTTTTGTCCAAAAAATTACTGAGGTTGAATAATGTGTTCCTGGAAGCCAGGTACTGAATAAATCGCTAGATAAAAAGGGTATATAAAAAATAAACATGTTATAAAAAGAGCAAGTAGTATGATCAGAACTTATTTAAAAAGGCAAAATGAAGTACATTAAGGAAACAGCCATTATGGAAAGAGCTGCAATTCTATGAGCTAAACTTTTAATAAAGAAACTTCCATCATTATAAACCTTCAAATAGTACACGCGTACAGTACCAGCACACAAAGCTGAAAAAAATATCCAAATTGAAAATCCATTTTTACATGTGGTGAATGCCAAAATGTTCCTATTGATCATATCGTGGAGTGTTGTATATAAAAACTGACCTCGTTGCCGTAGACCATGAGGTGGTGTGTGGTGATGAGGGATTTGAAGACGACCACCCAGCTGGTGTTGGTGGTGCGCTCGAACAGCGTGTCTGCCAGTTGAGGGATGTTCACATTCATCTCATTTGTGCACTGAATCAGATCTGAGAAGAAAGCGATACAGATAGGTTACCAAAACGTGAATGTGCTTGTGAACAAGAATGTATTCATATGTTCACAATGATGATGACTCTTAAAAATTCAAGTCAATGTTTCAATCATATGAGGGGTGGCCAGGTACACTGCTGTGCCCCCAAATATATTTTATCCTACCAAGAAATTTGATTCTTCCCATGAGAGAGAAAGAAAGAGACAACAGAGAAGCAGCAATATTAACTGAGAAAAGAGCCCAAGCAGAGCTGGACTGCTGGAAAAAATTTTTTCCATGACAGCTAACTTGTAATTTGCCTAATGTCTGAATGCTTGAACTAATGTCAGGAATGTGATCGACTGACTGACTTGCATTTGATTGGGTCAATATCACAAGACAGTCTGCTGTAAAACAGTAAAAGTTGCTTGTCTGCTGAACAGATAATAACCGACAGCTTTTATCACCCTTATTATGCACATAACGCTTCCTGCTCTCCATTCAACCACACAATTATTTTATTGAAATCATTATAATGTAGTTCATATGTAAGAAGGGAAAAGGTAAATACATGTATGAATGTCTCATCAACAGTTTGCATGGATTCTAATCTCTCAATAATAGCCAACCAGAGTAAAAAAAAAAAAAAAAAATACAAACAAGTCATCATCTACACAATCAGAACATACTGGAGATATGATTTGAGAATTTATTATTTGAGATTATTATTTGAGAGATAATATTTGAGAATTGAGAGGTACTGTATGGTTTTAACTCTTGATAACCCGGTCAAAAAAAAAAAACGTTAGCCATGTAAACACATTATCTGTTCTTTTCTTTCTTGCTGGAATGAATATTTATTCTGTGCATGTCTGCCCCACGTGGGGGTAACAAAGCTGTCAACATTGACACCCACGTTAATACGAGAGGAGGGGGACATTGCATCATTTGCATAATAAGTGACTGGTTCTGCTGTAACGTGGTATTGGAGCAATAGTGTCGGGAACGGCTGGGAAGTACGAGTAGACAAGCACAGTATCAGACTGATACACAATGCTGGTATTGTTATCAGTGCGTCCCAAAACAATCATTAATGAAATTTTGAAAATCAGAAATCTCATAACCAAATAATAACCCAGAAAGGAGGATTTATCTGGGAAAATAAATAAATAAATAAAAAGAGTGCCTATTCAAATCTTTTCTTCCACTTCGGTTATATTTTCAGCAGATAAAACTTCACCGCAGACAAAACCACTTTGAACGTCAATAATTTCATTCAGTTTGAATGGTTTCTGCAAACATAATACACAGCTCATCAGATCAGCGTCCATGCAAACTCAAATTTGAATGATTTCAATTGAACTGAAGAAATATTGTCCAGGTATTGATACGCCACAATAATCTGAATGCTTTTCAGACTCAGACTGAGCTGCACTTGATAAAGTATGGCTCACACTTATTTATAAAATAAATAAATATAAATGGAACTGATAAATTTGCATTTCTGCTTCTTTATGAACAGTTTTATTCCTGTATGGGAGTGACACGTTTAGAATATATTACCTAGACGCCATCATGCTTTGGTATTTTAAAGAAAGATTTTAAAGAATTTCTAGAAATCCAGTTGTGACGAGAGAGACAGATGTTATTTGTAGACCGTGTGGAAATTTGCAGGGGTTTATTTGAATTTACTCAAATAAATAAGAGTCACTGGTGAGCACTGACAATTCCTAGCAGTTCACTAATGTCCACAATTTGTATAAATAGTGACAAGCTATGACTACTGCTCGATAAGGAAAGGGACACATCCACATGATGAATCAAATAATTATTAGTTAGCTGTTGCTGGCTCTTAAGTGGTATGTCAGACAGAGGTTTCTAGAGATTTGCCAATAAGCTGTGCTTTAAGAACCATTAATAGTTAAAGTCAAAGCGAGGAAGTTGGTGATGAAAGAGTATGAATGGTGCAAAACACATCATGAGAGCTCGCATGTCAATAAAGCACTTTAAAATAATAATGCTAAACATGGAACACCTTCCCAAATTGCATTGTTCTTTAGTTCATTAAAGGGAAGTTCTTACAAGGTTTAAGACCCTGACCTAAAGAATCATGCCTTTACAGAATTAACTGTTTTAATAATTAATTTAAAAAAAATTATTCATATGAGAATCTACAGGCCCTCAGTGCATGCAGTTTGGCACCAGACTAATGATAAGGTACAGACAGAGATTGATGTGTGCTGGGTTGGACAGTGGCATGTCACTGTATCATGACTTTCTGGTCACTAGGAAAAATCTCATCTTGCTCAGCATCTACAGGTCCTTCATTTACTTGTACTGCACACAAAACGTTTTCCCACCAGCATCTGTTTTATGCACATTGTTAGGAACCATAAAAGTTTCTAAAAGACTAATTACAGCATCAATTACTGAGGGCTTACTGCAGCGGCTTGTTCAGTTTCTTTTTAAGATTTGTCTTTACTTGTTACGGGAGGAAAAGCGTGGCCCATAGAGCACCTTCTCCTTTACAAGCCACAATCACTATTTAAAGCCACACAAAGCAGCAGCTATAACAAAACAAAAGACCTCGGAGAGACATGGCATGCAAAGATCCACTGAATTCTACTTTAAATAAAAACTAGGAAAGAAAAAAAAAAGTTCAAGTTCAAAGTTCAAGTTGGGTTCTTTTCTCTAATAAAAAAAAAAAGAAAAATAATAAATGCAGACAACATACAAACATACAACAGAACAAGGATTAGAAATGCCTGTGTATCTAGTGTTACTGTATATTGTGATAACACAATGTACAAATCTAGTGGACGTACAGCCTGTGCTCGTGTTTCTGACTCATGAACTAAACTTGTTTCTGAGTCAGGTGACCAGACTGCCCCCCCGCCCCCCCAGACATGACTTCATCAATCGATGTCTGAGAACAAATTCAGCACTAGACAGACTCCATACTATTTCCCTTATATATAAAAAAAAAAAAAAAAAAAAAAAAAAAAAAAAAAAAAAAAACACTGGGCTACATTTGAAGAGATTGTATTCACATAAAGGACGTGAAATTGTTCACACGCATACACACAATATGATTATTTCAATTTAAATTATATATATTTTTGATGTTGTGAATCTCCTGTTCTACTGCATCCCAAATTCAGATCCAGCGACTGTCAGAGCCACTGCAGAACTGAACCAGTTAGAGACGAGTCTTGCTTTATAACATGGTCCATTATCCTGCTTGATTCATTAGAAGCTGGGTAAATTGTGCCACATGCAAAGCAAGAATACTTAAACAGGTTGAAATGCCATTCAAGTGATGAGTGATTGGTACTAAACTCGCCTGACATGTGCAAAGAAAACATTCCACACACTATTCCACCACCTCCATCAGCCTGAACTGTTGAAACGAAGCAGGTTGCGTTCATGGATTCATTCATGGTGATTGCACCCAATTCTGACCCTACCACCCTGTGTCTCTCAACAGAAATCAAAACCAATCAGACCATGCTATCTGCTCGTGGCCTACAGGACGTCCACCTGATGTGGGCTTTTGTTGCTGAAGCTCCTTCGCCTCAAGGTTTGACGCATTGTGCATTCTGAGATGCATTTCTGCTCATGACAGTTGTACAGAGTGGTTCTCTGAGTTACTGCAGCCTTTTTATTAGGTCGAACCAGTCTGGTGTTTCTCCATTAGGCCTTGTTCACACGGGCGTTAAATTTTTGGATAAACGAACGAGCTCTGAACGTCCTATAAGTTTATGTTGTGTTTTGTAGTGCCGCTCGATTGACTTTTACACTGGCGTTCGTTTGTTTCTGTCTAACGACAGCCTGCAGCCCAAGTTGTAGTTTGTGTGTTTAACCTGTGGGGGCAGTGTGTCGGGAAGTGGATATGAAAGCCCATGTCATTTTATTTGAGGTGCCTCCTTTTAATATGGACTATTTTGCTATATTAGACATTAATCTTATTGTTTTAAAAATTCTAATTAAATTATTATATTTTTATATAATATATAAAAATATTTTTTTAAATAATACGGCGACGTAGGGAGAGAAAAAAAAAATCGCCACCGCTACTGGGTTCACCCTCTGCCTGCACAACGTCGGATTAAAGGAAGTTTTTGTGGTTTATGAAGAAATGCGAACATTTCCGCGCAAGTTTTATTTTTTAAGCATTTTATTTTTGCCTTTTTCCCGCATTTCCCTATGTATAGCATGTAGGATCATGGGCTATATCTAGGGTTGGGTATCATTTGGGTTTTTTTCGATACCGGTGCCAAATCGATACTTTGAAAACGGTACCGGTGCCAAAACGGTGCCTGAACAGATACTTTTAAGCAACAAAATTATAGTGGATGACTCAAGAATTAATTTTTATTGAACAAAAAATTTTATGCTTAAAATTGAACAATATATTAAAAGTTTAAAGTATATATGAATATGTAAGCTTCATATGTTAGCAATTCTTTTGCAGAAATTTCACCATATTTGCCTTTTCTGTCAAAATACGACACCTTTCCTGACTTATTGCCCTGCACAGGACATGCATAGCCTTCTTTGCAATGGTAAATGGGGTCACTGTTGTAGTGCTACTAGTACAGGCTGGAAAGCCATAATTATAAACAGAATCCATGTTACATTAGTATTTTTTTTATTTTTTTTACAAATCGTTTGACTATTTGTTAGCATGAATGCAAGATTTGCATTTTGCTATTAACATTACATTATCCTACTACTAACCTGCGGAAAGGCTGCTGACGTCATCATAATCGGTGACTCCTTTTTGCTACAGTTGGTGTGACTGGGACTGAGGGTCGTCCACACCGATAGCGCCAGCTGTTGTCCACAAGAAAACACGGTGCCTCCCTCTGCTTTTAACTTTATTCCGTGTATTTATTCTGCTTTTAACTTTATTCCGTCTGCCCTCGAATGTTTCATTAGATTTGACGTGTTTCCGCCTTTACACGCAACTGCTGTGAAACATTTGCTGCACGTCGCGGTGCCGGAATCCTTTCTTGTGAAATACAGCCACACTTTCGACCGTTTAGTTTTAGGCATTTAACCAGAGTTGTTTAATTTAGCATGCTAAGCTATCGGTAGACCGCCTGCTGCCGTCAGAGCGAGTGTAACGTTAGTTACTGCATTCACGCGCATGTCGGATGGTCTCTCATTTCCGGATGATTTGTGCTTTTAATTTTTTTATTTAATCTAATAAACTATTAATCTACAAAAATGTATGAATCTAGAGAACAAATATTTCAATCGACAGTTCAGGCATTTAAGTGGCACCAAAATGAGGCACCGAAATTCGCGTTCTGTTTCGGTCCGGTACATACCGGTTCTATAGGTACCGGTTCCGTATTGGCACCGGGTTTCGGTACCCAACCCTAGATATATCCGGTCCTCCGAAGCGTAAAATGGACGCGGAGAAAACGAACTAGACGCGGTTTCCTTGCATCCGTTGGGATTTGAACGATATAAAAAAAAAAAAGCTGCATGCAACGTTTTTTTTTAACACCGTATAAACGCGCAGCCGGACAAACGCACGTCACCAAAGTCCATGTGAACACCGTCATTGACTCCTGTGTGTAGAAAACCCTCTGCGCTTCATCCGCGGTCACCGGACGCTACGAACGGCAGAAAAACGGTCGATTTTAATGCCCGTGTGAACAAGGCCTTAGTCAGTCTCATCACCAAGACTTTCCTATTTGCAGAACTGACCCTCACTTTCGTGGCATTTCGTCTTTATTGTACTGTTCTGTGGAAATGCTAGGAAATCCTGTGTGTGAAAACATCAGGAACTCAACAGTTGCAGAAATTCTCAAACCAGACTTTCTGGCACCAACAATTATCCCATTGTCAAATTTACAGAGATAACACCCCTCCTGCACCCATTCTGAGGGATGATATTAACATTACTAGAAGCTTAGGGTGTCTACCTACAGTAACGAATTTTACGCATTACAATGCTAATAATATGACTGGTTGATTAGAGGCACAAATGAGTAGGTGTACCTCAATAGTGTTTTTAGGGATATATTAGGCAAAATATATATATTAGGGAAAATTATATATAATTATATATATATTATATATATAAAAAAAAAATCTAATTAATTAGAGGCTTTGTAATTAATTAATCGAAATTAATCGCATATAAATATTTGAATTTATTTTTTATCACCCTAGGTGATACTTGAGGCTCGATGTGCTGCGGTGATATGCGAATTCCTTATTGCATAGCTTGCACACAACCATGCTCTTATCGACGCTTCCATCCATTCATTTATTTTTTGGGTTTTTTTTCTCCCAATTTTCTCCCCTAATTCGTTTGTTTATAACAAAATTTCCCATCCACAGTGTAATATATTTGAGTTTGATGTTAATTCACTGGCGGGCCACCAGGGGGAAATACCGCGCTGTATACTATATGTGTTGTGTGCACTGAATGCAGTAAAAGAAGAATACCGTTCTCTTCATGCTTCCATTTCTTTTCCTCTGGTTGTCTCACACAAAAAGCAAGTAATATTATCGATGTTAGTTGTGTGATTATTGATGCAAACATAACACACAGGGCCAACCAAAGCGGTCTCATCAGCTTCTTTGTCCATGTTCACTGTGGTTTGTTTTTGTCTGAACACTAGTTGGTGCTCCAGTTTAATCGGTCCGCCGAAACTCATCCAGTGAGAAACGTTCCGCGGTGCAAAAATAAGTGCGATTAAAATGCCTGAAAAATTTTACACGCGTTATTTAGTGTAATTAATTAATCTAAATTAACGCGTTAAAGTCCCGGCCCTATTACAGTATATATAGGATTTAAAGTCTAAAACATTCTACCACTAAGATATTGCATAAACAAGAATCTCGGCCTGAGGGAAAGACAGACACCCGAGAAACGATACAAGCAGCACCAACCAAACAATTTTACACTAATTGTTCTCTTTAATCCAATTTGTTCGTCACAATGCAGACAAATTAAATAATGCTTAGCGAACTCACAGAATTAACATGGCTTCACCATTAGAGATGAGGCACAATCTTAAAATCCCTACTTAAATCTTAGGACATGACTTGAGATCCAGATATCACTTTTACAATTTACATTCCTACATTTAGATTTATTTGATATTTCTACAAACGTCCATTTACCCATATGTGAAAAGAAAGATAAACTGGACAAAAATAAATAAATAAAATAAAAAAAAAATCTCCAACTAACCACTCTTTGGTGCACAAAGATGGCACTGTTTGTCAAAGGACATGAAAATCATCAAAGGCCTTTTTTTTTGTTGCATTCCTGTGTTTTATGGCAGCTGGCATCCGTTGGATGTACTGCCTCTCAGCATGGCAGCAAAATAAACAGGTACAGGCGCAGTAGCGTGAGAGGGAACTGACTGCTACTAGGTTAATCTAATGTTGGCATCGTTCTCCCGGACAGATTTTTAAAAATGGTGGGAAAATATGCTTGGGAACCCGTCAATATACCTTGGCACGCCTAGATATACTCTGTGTGTGGGAAAGACTGATATGTAACTACACGCACTGGGGGCAGGACAGCACACTGCTCTCAATTAGACATGGTTTTTCAGGTGTGTTCCTGCTGTGTCCCTGACTTTGATCTCACAAATAGAGGTGATGCATGCAGGTGAGGCTAAACTGATTATGCTGTTTTGGCAGGAGATCAGAATATAGCACAAGCTTTTTGCCACCATTACAGTTTGTCGCTCTGTCAAGGAGAGGCCAGATCAGAGGCAGGATCAAAGGTCTGTCAAAACCACTTACAAGCAAATGGTATGAGACACATTTGTCTATGTTCTTACAGGTAGGGGAAGAAAAATGCATCAGAAAGATACTGTACCTCAATCTTACTATACCTCATGACAGGAATCTGAATTATTCCACAACTAAAATCAGGGTATGAATTTCATGGTCCAAGGGGAACTGCAGTTTTTGCCTCGGCTGTCCTGGAAACAGCAGGGGCATCACAGCATTTTTTAAAGGGGCACCGAAGCAACATAGCAATTGCTCCTAAGGGCAGGAAGGGATTATTACATTGTACAAAGAAAATTTTTACAGGACCAGAAGAATGTGATGTGGAGTGTTAAGAAAAACTGAATGTATCGATGACCTCATGGCATTACTGGAGAGCTTATCATCTAGATCAGTGATCCCCAACCACCGGGCCGCGGAGCAATTGGCAAAAGGCTGCAGAAAAAATATTAAAATATTTCCGTTTTATGTAGTGTGCGAGTCTGAACGATATTTTATTTTGAACAACCTTGTATTTTGAAAAATAACCGGATTATTCTCTCGGTTACATCTCTTGCGCCATTACGAGAGCAGCCAGCAGTCATTCACACACTACAGGCAATTTGGGGAATGCCAATCAGGTGTAAACCTGGCAACCCGACCCTTTGGATAAGTAACTGCCACAGAAAGGATGGACTATCTTAAGGGTGGAGACTATACATCGGCCAAAGTGCCAACAGTATATCAAGATGTTTTGCTTGTTATACTGCCAGTGCTTCCTCTACCTCGGATGTTATTTGGAAATTAGCTTTTTGTATTACAGCCCTTCACACGGATTCCAAAGCATATATTTTTTTAGAGGGTAGAGAAAGGAAATGGGGCAGGGTAGAAAAAAAGAGCCACAGTGACTGAGTCTGTTTGGCATTCTTTTCCTAAACAAACAAATGAAAAAGTAAGGGAAAAGAAAAGACAGTGAGGCTGGGTACAGCCATTTAATATATAGTGTAGGTTGTAGACACTCATCATGGAGGACCTGCAAATCTGTGTGTGTGTGTGTTTTCCCCTCTACCACACACAGGAATTCAGGAAAGCCTGTTAATTAGCTGATTAGTTAAATAGGTGTGCTGGGAGCTAATAGGAAATGTGCAGGGCCATGACCCACTTGAGGACCACCGTCCTAGACTAATGCATGCACACCCCTGAAAATTTATTTATTACATATTTAAGCCTTTCATTTCTGCTGAAATATTTAGCTGCTATTTGTCATGACCCCCTAAATAATAAAACCCTCTTATGTTATACCAAGTCATTGCATTTCCATGGGCCGTAATATCCCACTAATAAACGGAATAATATCCTAATCAGAATAATAACGGACCATGTAATCAGAACAGACCGACCCAAACCGCCTGGTTTAAAAAATAAATAAAATAAAAAAAAAATGTTGGTATTAACTTTGATAATCTGTTCAACAGAAAAATATTACCCATGTTGAACACGGGATCTGTGCGCTTTTGCTCCTCATGGTGATATTAGGTGACGTGAGGAATTTCCAGGAAGTAGGTTTAATATTCTTGAGCTGCGAAGGTCCTCTTTACAAATTCAGGACTTTAAACAGCTCATCTGGCACATGGAGGTAGTATTTTTATTTTTTCAGCTGAATTATGCTCATGGGCTACAATGTTGATTCCTTTCATACATTTCAATGATCTGAACATTCCAATCATAGCGAAGTGGGTAGAGTCCGTAGCTGTAGAAGCTTTAAAACTATGCAGACATTGAAAAAGAGTCAGTGACCGGCATCGAGGGTTCGTTTCTACACAGCGTTCTCAGCTCCATATCTGGGCAATGCGATATTTATTCAGAGCAAAAAAGTATGTATTAGAGACTGAATATTGCATCCCCTGAGCTAAAGGAGAATAATAAGGATGACTTCCTCCACATCAAGTGACCTCAGCCAGCAAAATGCTAACAGCAAGAGACTAGTCATGCAGACAGGTTTGTTTTAATGCCGCCTAGACAAAAGTCATGGTTTTCTCATCCGAGTGCTATTCTTGTGATCAATATCTCAAACTCTGAATATGTAACTGTCTGGCTCAATGATGTAAAGTGGAAAAACTATAAATACACAAACTGGTAATGAGAAAATGTGGGTAAAATGTGCTGAAAAAAAGCCACAAGAATAGGTATGTTATAGTTCAGGATGCAAAATAAATTAATTTTTTACTTTCCAAAGCAAACAATAAGTCTAAACAAGCAACTTTTACCCAGCTGCCAGTCTCCTAAGTGGTTCACAAAGAGCTACATTAAAAATGGCCCCAAAAACAACACAACAGCTGTGCTTGGACAACGCAGAGTATTCACACGCTGCCTTAAAATACAAGCATCAGCAGGCTAATAGTATGTTGTTGCACAAGTCGCCTTTTAAATTTGCTCACGGAAACTCATTAAACATTAAAGCACATTCAGCAGCACTTTACAGTATTTTAAACATAATGAATTTTATTACTGCCGAGATGAGAGTAGACCCATGTAAAAGAATAAAGGAAAACTTGTACTTCATCTGAACTACATCGGAACACACACACTTTCGGAAAACTCACACATGCAAGCGCACACACACAGTTGGACCTTTTCTTATGAACCTGAATGTTTGTCTCATGCACAGTGATGTACATGTAGTATTTTCTGCTTGTTTAACTCCAGACTCACGCTCACTTGGTGGGTTTAATTTTCCTTTTCATTTTATTGGATCGTTTAATAAACACTATAGAGATGAAGTGATGAAAGAGACTTTGTTAAGTTTGCAATTTCCCCAAACATACGATGAATCATGATGTGCAGTGGTATTATGCAAAAGACGCAACAGCCGCTTGTAAATTCACAGACGTCCTTCCCAGATGTGTGATGATAAAGTAGGCAGACCACCCTTGGAGGAAGTACTTTTGTGACAGAAAACGGTGATCGATTATCTGGACAAAACTGATTATCACAGGAGCAGATGTGTAACTAAAGAATGTGCGATAAAACAATCAAGAAATCCAAGTTTAAACATCTAAAATCAGTTACACAGCACAATACAAGACCTAGCGCCATGTTTAAATTTCGTTAAGGCATTTCTTTGCCGCTTCCTCGGATTGCAGTAAAAGAATTAAATCGTGTGACGGAGCGAGCTAGCACTTTAAAGGCCGAAAGCGGACTTTCCTGCTTTAGACTGATCATAATAGCACTGCATCCTATAATCACGACTATCTCATATTTTAATCATGTCCTGACATTTTTCTTTCATGAGTTAAGTAATAACTTCCTCTTGGGTATTTACATTTAGAATAGCTGACGACATTAAAGAATGCAGGAAGTACTTTGTCAGGTTCACTGGGTTCAGACTCCCATTTTTGGTTCTTTACTTCAGAGCAGAAGTGCTAAGCAGGCTAATCTAGTAAGGAGTACCGACTCCTCATATAACCTAATGAACATGCTTTAAAAGAAGGGAGGCGATCACCAATTGTCAGTTGGGCTCAGATTATAAAAAAAAAAAAAATAAATAAATAAAGGTGACCTTTATCCCCTGGTCTTCATAGTAAATTAACAGCTCCAACACACAGGAAGGGGGGGAAAAAAAGAAAGGGGGGGAAAAAAAAAAAACAAACAAACAAAAAAAAAAAAACGCATGGCAAGTGCTCAAGGTCTCCGCTTGCTTCCTCTCTGCCTGCCTGCCTGGGTTCTCTAAGCAGACCTTACACAAATATAGAGCAACTCCTAATGCTTCACAGCTTCACATTTATGGCCTATTTCCCAGCGTTATCACTGGGCAGAGGCCGTTAAGTAGGACAGCCTAACCCTTATCTCCCTGCAGACTTTTCAAGTTCGTTTGATCGGCATGTATGTCTAGGGATCACCATGTCTAGAAGGCAAGACACAAATCTCAAGAACAGCTGTGCTGTGTAACACGCCACCACTGGGAGCACAAACCCACTGAGAACCACAATGTAATATAATCGTGAGATGCGGCGCAGGCAGCCAAGCGTGGATGAATCTAACACTGGCTTGTATTTGCAGAGCTAAACAATACCACTTCTCCAAAACAACCACAACTGTTCTCAATTGATGCAAAGGTGGAGGGAAAGCAGAGCTGACAGACACTCAGTGAGCACGTTACAGGGAACACCTGCCTGTGCAGTGATCTAAATGATCCAAATCAGCCAGTCAAGTCAAGTGGCAGTATTGCGCTAGGGAAAAAAAAAAAAAAAAAAAAAAAAAAACCCCCACACACACACACACACACACACACACACACACACACACACACACACACACACACACACACACACAAAAGGGCAAAGAGCATATTAATTTAAGGTTCAATATGAAACATCAGAATGGCTGGAAAGTGTGGCTTTGTCTGAGGCATTGTGGTTAGTCCCAGACTGGTTGCAGTTATCAGAAAATTATCTCTGAGGATTTTTATAAGCAAACAACAATGATTGCATACTAGGGATGGGAAATACAAGGGACTCCCAATGCAACAATCACGAAAACTAGGTGCTGATTTTGGATTGCAATTTTAGAAATATCCTAAATCCAATATCCCTACAGAAATATACCTTGAACAATGCGTAACAAAATAAAAATAAATAATTAAAAAATAAAGGGTAGTCATAACTTTATAGCCATACACCAATAAGATTTATGCATTTAAAAAAAATTACTTCAAATATGAAATTATGTTTACTTTAAATGAAATTAACCAAAAACTATTTTTTTTAACCAAACAGCACATCATATGTAATCAGCCATAATTTTTTTTTATTCAAAAAAAACTTTGCTCCCATCACATGGGACGCTGGGCTGCCTGCAACTTAGAGCAGCAGTGAGAGAGAGAACAACATATCAAGTCACCTTATTGAGATGTCCATTTTTATTTTGAGGCAAGAATTGGACATAATGTTCCACTGCGTTTCTGCTATCACAATTGCAGCAGACATGGGTTGGTTCAAAATAATCTTTCCCTTGTTAAATAATAAAATCACGCTTCAAATGCACTCCTGTTTCCTCATACATTCTCTTTTATATTAGCTATTTTGCCTCCTGTCAACTGCTAGCATCAGTGTAACCACAGTAAAAAGTAAACATAGAGCCATGACGGAAGACTTCCTTTTCCCCTGGTTTGAATTATTCAAATCTGTGGTTGAGAAAAGCCACCAAACACACAATGAACAGCACAAACATGCAAAAGCTTAAAACATCTAGCTTCCTGTTAATATCAGGAAAAATATGCGAATTAATGCTAATTATAGCAGGCAGATTGACCTAGCATGAAGCCCACAAAGAGCTGACTACACATAATGTAAAGTAAACTAGCCATGACTACTGATGGGAAGTCTTGGCGCTAGGCAAAGTACATGTACGTTACTCTCAGCTGGGTGTGTCCCAGTAGTACAATTTTACAACATGCAATCAACACACATAATACTCTGTTCATTCTCCTCAAAATGCCAGATGGCTGTGATAGGTCCCGGGAGTCCTTAAGCATTGTAGGTTGCGCTGCATGAGCTAATCAGACAGTATAAAAGCAACACTGAAATTCTAAAATCTAATGTAATTACTGTAACATGGAAAAAAAAAAAATCATAAACATAATCAGCACTCACACAAGGTTCAAATTACCAGCATGAAGTGACTCAGTTCTGAATATTTACCATAACGTGACACAGATCTGAATTTTTTTTTTAGGACTGTCTGAACTCAGAAATCTGATGTTTCTCAGATTGGAACTACTCCACTTTCATATGTGCTCCTAGATCTGATGCATATTTCATACGTGGTTATGAGACTTGAATGAGAACAGTGAGATTGGAATTTATGCAACTTTTTGTCCCAGCGCATGCATGTGGTATTTGTTGACATTAATCAGCACCAGCAGAATGAGAATTACTGGGAAAAAAAAAAAGTTTAACAGTTATTACTTTTTCTGAAAAAAAAAAAAAAAAAAAAAAAAAAAAAGTGGTGTCTGGCTTTCTTCCATCTTCTGGACCTCAAAAATTACAGCCATGTAACTGGTTGCCGTCCTCCAGAGTAGAGACCTGCACTCCCGCGGGAGTGCGGCGCAGGACAAGATTTGATGGGCGAATGCGGGTGCGGGCGGTGAGGTCCTCATGTATGTGTGGGTTGCGGGAGAATAACATAAATCGCAGGACTCCCGCAAAATGGAATTATCTTAAAATTTATTTATTGAAAACAAATACTATATTATTTATCTACTGCACAAAAGCAACAAGAATGACTAAATTAAAATAAAAACAATTTACAGGCCCAAGGTCGGAACTTATTTTTATTTATTGAGAAATAAGGATAACTTGTGTTCAGTGTTTGGACATTGCTGAAGGCAAAAAAGCCTAACATCCTGAAGCAATATTAGGCCAAATGCTTTTCTGTTTGGCCACTTGAGAAGTCAACGTTTATTATTTTGTTTCATTGCAAAATTATTAGCCTATTTCTAACAGTTCTGATTGTATTTCTATGTTCTGAAAAGCTCCTCGTTCGTGTCCATGTTAATCATTTCATTTAATCAAACGAAACATTTAACACACACACACACAAAATGGAAGCAATTGAAACAAATAACAGAGTAGCGAGAAGAAGCAGTAAAAATAAAACTACTTATATTTTTACCTGCGGGATTTTGCGGGGCGGGAGCGGGACAAAACTTGAATACTGTGGGCAGGAGTGGGAGAAAATAATGTATATTTTTGCAGGAATGGGACAGAATCTTGCGCGAGCGGGACCGAAAAATCTGTCCCGCGCAGGTCTCTACTCCAGAGTAAAATCACAAGCATATTTTATGCTAAAATCACATCCATTGTTTGAAGTAACAGTGGTTGCCCAAACTCGTGACTTATTTTAACCCGAGATGGCCCAAGCAAAGACATACGTTCCATTTAGAGAACAGACACATCATTCATTAGTCAGAAAAAATGGCACTTGTAATTATGAATGTAAACCAACATGGCATGTAAATCTGACCAAAAAAAAATCTGAATCGAACAATGTGACTCAGACTCCAATCAATGAGACAGTATTTCATGAGATCTCTGATGCCTTTTAAGGTTTGTATGGAACATCAACTTAAGCTTAGATGCAACATTTTAAAGGCCCAAAAATGACTACATATACAGTGAGTGATCGCCAAAAGTATTAAGACAACATATACATATCGCATATTAAGAAACATATACATATGCACAAAACAGATGTCACTAATTAGTTCTCGCTTATCCTGCATGAATTGTTGTGCTATTAAAAATTAACTGGTTCAAATGTTGATTGAACAAATATGTGGCATGTCTCCACCTCTGCACAAAGCTAGAGAATTTCCAAGTGAACTGTAAACTTCTGCTGCAAATTTCTGCATTTGATATTTAGAAAGAAATCGAGCAGTCATGGATTGAGTGAGTGACACCAGAGTACTGGAGATGTCTGATTCTATCCCCAGGCAGATACAGCAGGTCTTGAAGGATTGCACACTAAATGTTGATTGTTGTATGACCATTTTAATGCATTAAAGTAATTATTCTTATTATCTAGATTGTCATAACACTGAATTTCACTCTTTTCTCAAAGGTTTTGGCCACCGCTGTAATTCTGTCTCCTGGAACACGACTGCGGTGATAACGAAGAAATATACGGACATTCTGATGGTAAATCCGTTTTTACTGTGCCACAAAAATCTACATATTTTAAGTCACTAGGATAAAGCAAGTGTAGTTATGGATTCATAAAAATTTATGCTGACTGATGCATAACTTTGCTTCACAGTTTACTTTAAACCTAGAGAATATAAGCACTGCGGAACTAAACTACATCTCTGGCAGCAAAGCGCTACTGTCATCTACTTTGGAAGAAACTAAAAAGTGGTTTGGGCTTCATCCCTGGGCCTGTGCGGCTTAATCTGACAACTGCACCTTAAGCACCTCCCAAGCCACAGCCTTACCAAGTATTTACAGCTCTGAAGATATAATTATCTGCTGTTATCATTGTTCCCTCAGGTTTATAAGAGTGCTATGTACAGAGTCAGTG
The DNA here is from genome assembly GCA_030522415.1 of Channallabes apus. Lineage (NCBI taxonomy): Eukaryota > Metazoa > Chordata > Actinopteri > Siluriformes > Clariidae > Channallabes > Channallabes apus. The sequence goes on from CM060120.1 coordinate 19,738,961, forward strand.
ACAGCTGGTCGAGATATTAACTGGGAAAGCCAACATCTAACATCCTAATAATGAAACCTGGGGTTTGGTAATGCATTACATCATGAGGTATCATCAATGGTTTTCAACTATTGAGACAAAGAATATCACCCACACCTAGAGTCAGAGAGGGAGCTGCATTAAGCCTGATTTATTCTTCAGCATCAAGTCTATGCCGTAGATCTATGGTGATCCCAACAACTGTGATTGGTCGATCTGGTAGCATAACATCACAACACTCATACTCACCATCTCTTCCGTCGTGTTTCTGTGCTTCAGAATTTCAGTAAAAGTAACATTTATTAACTCCAACAAGATCCATTCAGTTTCATTCAATCATTGTTCATAGTACCTATAAATAAATAACTAGCAATGCGACACAGACATCATTGCACAAGTATTAATGTCCACAGTAACATTTTAATTTCCAAAAACTGGACCTTAAATAACCTACCTTCCTGCGGTTCATCACACCCCCAACGTAATACATTTACATTTAGGCATTTGGCAGACGCTCTTATCCAGAGCGACTTACATTTTTATTTCATTACACATCTGAGCAGTTGAGGGTTAAGGGTCTTGCTCAAGGGCCCAACAGTGGCAACTTGGTGGTTGTGGGGTTTGAACCTGGGATCTTCCGATCCGTAGTCCAATGCCTTAACCACTGAGGTACCCCTGGTAATAAAATGACTACTGACTCAATTTAAGTCTTCACCTGACATGATGGTCCTTGAAAGGCTGCATTAATTTGCATCATTAGCTAACTACTGGCTAACAAGTCAAATTCTGTAATGAGTAAAAACAGGCTGTAACATACAAGCATCTGGATCAGCATGAATAAAGCTCCACCAAACCTAATATTTTAAAATCGAATACACACTCGGTCCAGTCTTCATTTACACTTCCTCTTTTTCCACCTTGATTGGATAGATCACTCACTCTTCTGCTTCACTGATTGGTTGCTGGCAGCCATCTGTCACAATGTGGATGAAGTTGAAGACTGAAGTTAGGAATTTGGTCATGTTTGACATATTTAAACTGGTCTATGATGCAGGTCTACAAATTTTCCCCCCCAAGACTCAAACATCCATGACTGTAATTTACTACTGCAGCAAGTTATTAAATGTATGATATAAATAAAAAGCCTGGTCTAGTTGTGAACATATCTTTTTGTGGACGGTAATATGATTATCTCCTGCTGCGATTATGAGAACAATGTTTGTCATGTCAATATTAAACCATTAGATAAAGCTTATTTGATGCGATAAACTGAAAAGATTGTGTGCCCGTGTTTGGTTTGAAATGAGTGACTGTTTGCAAACGCAAGTCAAAAATATGCACCACCATGCGCATATTTCTATATTTCTGTGAAAGGGGTATGAGGCAGGAAACAAACAGTAAGGGACTCATTTTTTTTTAAAGAAAAAAAATTATGAATAATACCCCGAGGTAATACTCACTGCAGGTATGATAGCATAAAATTTAACCCCAACCAAACGTAAAGAATACAGATTAGCTCTACTGTGATGAACCAAAAAGGCTTTCTACAAAATTCCTCTATAATAATTTTAAGCAAAATATTTACACTCGTGTCATTGTTCAGGTGAGGCCTCTGTCCAAAATTCTCACATTCCTGAAAAGAGATGCCACCCATCTGATGAAAAGGCAGAACAAGGGACAAAGAAGTGCACTGTGGGCAAGTTGGGTGTTGCAGCAAAGCCGTACAGAGCATGTCTGATATTTCAGCCCACTCTGACGATCATGTGGACTTTATTCCTGACTGAAATGTCAGCGCCCATAAAAACTCCCCACGCGCAGCCATGTTCATGGCCTAAGGGAAGGACTGCAGGTCCAATGTATATCAGAACAAACACCTTCCGGAATACAACAGTAAACAGCAGGTACATGATTTAATTGCATCAGAGATTAAGAGTCAGAGAGATCAGAGTCATTATAGTATTATATGGATATCTGGCCACACTGCGAGCATGGTTCACTTTGGATAATTTCTGAGTTACGCCATAGTTGGGGAAGGAAAAAAAATAATTATATGGTCAGCAGATCAGGCCCGAAGACCTGTTAGCTCAGCTGAATCACCTACCTCATTAAACAAATGCCTGATCAAAGCCTGTGAGTGTAGTAGACTATATTTTGTTACATAAACAAAAGTAACCATGTTAAATAACGGTTTAGTTTAATGTTGTGTGGTGATGGCAGAAATGATCAAATGTGACCGACCACTGAGATTCAGTAAAAAACAATTGTGTATTTTTGTGCAGTCTTTAAGAAACAAGGGTAAGTTGAGAGGAATGTTCTCTCTACCCCGGAAACCAAGCCCAAATCAAAAGGGCCGAGGGAGGGGTACAGCCATATCTAACATACAAATCAACCAGGGAAGGGGCGAGACACATTGCTATTTCTGTCCCAAAGGAAACTACAGCATACAAGCTGCTTGAAATACCTACGAGCCTCGTCACCGTCCTGCAACACTACCAGTCACTCACAGGAACATGTTCAGAACCCTCAGTCATGACCAGTACTCTTTTCGTCCATGTTGTCAGACAGAAAGCAGCATGTCGGGTTTATATCCACACTGGCTGTCATGGTAACATAGGGGTATTCATGAAAGTTCCCTAATTAAAGAACAAATGTGCTGAATTTTATTCAAAACAGCTCAACTCTGATCTTTAACATTTCCTTTTTTTTAAGCAGGAAGCATTTTCTGAAGTCAGAACAAAACAAACATCAAACTTACTTTAGCTGGTTGCTTTAAATTAAATTTGAAATGTGTACAATTCACCTAAAAACAGATTTAAGAAACAAAATCAAGTCTGCCCTTGTGTGTCGGGAGGTCAGAGAGTTCATGCCAGAACCAGAACTGTAACAGCAATAGTAACGGTTAGTTTAGTCCGACAGCAGTGTCCGGTATGCACTCCACTTACTTTATCAACCCAGAAGAACAGCTACAAATAATCTCTCCAACAATTCATCATATCATCAGTGCCTCTGAAACAGGAGGTTGGATGTAAGTAGGCAACATTTCCATGCAAATGACAGCATTCAGGACGCTTCGGTAGACGAGTTCTCTGTAAGCGTACCTTGTCACGTAACGGATTACTTTCCAGTTTAATGTCCCTAGTGGAAAACCAAATACTACAACTTGACTTTCGTTGGAGTCATGAGTTAAGAGGGAGTTGAGCAGTGAGAAAATACTTTCTAATTTAGCAATTCCAGTGAACATCTACTGTAGGTTTGGGGTTCGTCATAGGTGTTTCAAAGTCATAATGTATGTGAAAAACACAACTTCCAAAACTTGTCTGTCGATTTTTCAAGCAGATCAGCCATTTACAGAATGAGCATTGACCAAATTAGATGACCAAAAAAAACTGTATATATATAGATTTATATTTTAGGCTAACCTTCACTATGGCAAATAAAACTAAAAGACGGTCTATTGTCCAGTTCATTTGAAAAATAAATAAATAAATAAAATAAACTGTGCTCCAGGACTGGAAGTGCAGTGATTAGCACAGTCCTTCCCTTACCAGACCATCTCACTCTCAAAATAAACACAACGCATCATGGCATTTTACTGAGAAACTAGCAGCACATACTTCAGTGTCCTGAAGACTTTCCTGTGCTGGGAACTTAACTCTTACAACATAATATGCTCAAGCTTTTATGCTTTAATATTACATAGATGTTACCTAGCTAATAAAAATCCACATTTCCAAAACATTAACTATTATGGGTTTTTCCTTGTTGAACTATATATTTTCAGAAAAATTAAGATTACATGAAGCACCCCCTGTGAATGATCCGTTATAGAAACAAAAAATAGATTTAACATATATTCAGTCAACGTTACAGCTACTGTCCGAGCTGTGTGGTCTGGTCATATAAAAAATATCAAAGAATCTAACAATGCTGTGGTTTAAGCTCTCTCTAAACTTTTCCTGCACAACTGAAACCATTTGCAAAGCAATTTTGCTAAGATTTGGAAAAAGATGTACCGTACACCATTATGGAAATTGATCGACAGCCTCCTGCTTTGAACAGAAGTGCATCAACATATAAAATCCAATCACTATCCACAAGCACTGGTGTTGGTATTCTAGTCGCCAAAAAAAGATTTTCATTAAAAAAAAAAAAATAATAATAAAATCTTGCAACCTCACCATTCCTGAGTGACATCAACAAGCGTTCACAAACAGCTGCTTGTTTGTACAAAACTTGCAAACTGGCTACAGCTTCAACAAATGCAAAGAGCAACCTACCTATCCTAAATGGCTCACCTGCAATGTTTGAAACAGAGACTGAGGAAATTATCATCAGTAATTAGTCACTCAGCTGACCACACAAAAGTAAACAAGCCGATGTGTTTAATAGAGGACTTGCGCCATCTTGACCCTCAAGATTTTCTCCCACAGCAGTTCATCCAACTGTGTGGGAGCTTCTCTAAAGAGAGCATGTACAGTACAAAAAAACTACAGACAATACTAAAACCAAAGCTTTAAACAGAACATGAAGGTGAATGCAGCATCCATGACATCAGATAGCAGTCAAACAGACATAGGTGTTTACTCCTGGCAGCTGAAACAACTATAAAAAATAAAAATAAAAATAAATTAAAAAGCACTTTGTGTATGTGCCTTACTACTAAAAGTGAGTTGTGCATTTTGGTATATAAAAGAGCTAAATCACCACTAATAAGATGCAATCTGACAGAAGGAATGGTAGGAGGATCCAAAAAGTTGCTCAGAGAATATGCAAAAATAAATATATAAATAAAATAATAATAATAATAATAGTAATGATTATTATTATTATTATTATTATTATTATTATTATCATTATTATTACTATTATTATTACAAAATATGCAAATTACAGTGCTGTAGAATTAACTCCCAGTATTAATTAGCCAGAAGGTGCTTAATAATTTCTTGAATGGTTTGAAATCAGTTCTTTGGTGCTGACATGTCTTAGTAAAGAAAAAATTCTGATTGATCATTTTGTCCTCATATCATCATTTAGACAATGCTTAAAAGAGAGAAGGCCATCGGAATGCTTGAACGCAGGCTGACGTTGCCAGACAGTTTGGAGTTGCCATGGAATAACATTTCCAGTCTGTGGAACAGATTCCTAACAACTGATTCCTCTGCTGATCACCCAAGGTTGAGAAAGTTTAAGAGTGACAAGGCCAAGACAAGAAAGATTAATTAAATAGATTAAAAAAAAAAAAAAAAAAAAAAAAAAACTTAAGTTTACGTTGCACATAAGTACATTAAAGTAGATCTTGATTGTTTTAAGTTTTCCTGCGCTGCACACCGACCATGAAGACTGTCACCAGGAATGCGAGTACAATGTAAGTAATCAGGGTCAAATTCCACAACCCTTGCATAAAAGAAGCTTCTGCAGTCACACTAAACCAAATGGAGTTACAGGTAATGTATGTACCAAAAAAAAGAAAAAGAAAATTTGTATGGAATAACCAGTATCTTTAAAAGATTACATTGTACAAGTGTTCACAAACTTCATGTTTTGAAAGACAAGACAGACCAGTTTAATGCAGTCATTTGAAAAATCATACAGAAAATCCAGCCAGTGTTTTCAAGCTGTGATCGATAACAGAGACTCATTCACTCAACACACTGCAGACATGAATGTTGAACACACCATCATGATGAGGTCGACTTAAAAATTTCTATGATCTCTGAAGCTGGACATTGAGTTTCTGATTTTATTTTTATTAGGAAAAAAAAATGTAAGAAAAAAAAAAAAGATTAATTTAAGAGAAGCAGGCAACAACGACTATCTACCCTGCACAGAGAATCAAGAATACAACACAAAAGTTGTAGTGATTTTTTTTCAGTGGGATTTTTACTAGAGCTGGGCGGTATGACCAAAAATTTATATCACGGTATTTTTAAAAATGATAACAATGTCACGGTATTTGACGGTATTTTTTTTTTCCATGCATGATTAGGTGTTAACCCCATTTCCTAATAAATTAGAGAATAATTACTGCAGTCAGTATATTGGCTTACATTGACCGGACTAGCGTTAACCCAGGTTTAATTGGTCTCTCAAAATGCTGCTGTTCACAAAGAGGTGACGGTGGCACTCATAATTGTAATGAGGTGAAGAAATCAGAATTCATGATTTGCAGTCAAAATACACAACACTTTATTGTGCAAGTTTTGCAACTTGAAAACCTCTTTAAGCTGGCTACAATGTAAACAATATGTCCCCAGTAACTGCAAAATGAAAACTTTATCCACTGGAATTATATTAAGGCAAATTACCTGAAATAGGTAAACACAAAAGGAGTGAAACTTTTCACTTTGTGAAACAATAATATTACTTCAAGTCCAACCAGGTAGTATTCAAGTATTTAAAATATAAAATAAGTTTAACTTGAAAACTGGCATGTTTGTCGACATGTTCTGGAAAAGCTCTGTGTTTAATACCCCTCTCTCACCTACACGGTTTCTCGCGGGGGCCGTAAATACGGTTCATCATGATTCACCGTGAGTTTTTGGCGCTGTGAGTACGTTTCCATCTTTCCGCGCGAAAAATTAAATGTTTAATTTTTTTGGCGGGCCTCGCGGAAGTTTGCGGACCTCGGCGAACTTCAGCAGGCAATCGCAGCAACTCACGGTGCCCATCACCGCTCAATACACACAGGCCATGCTTCCACCGCTCTCATGCAGACGCATACAGCTTGTTTGGTACCACTGCAAAACAATCCCCTTCTCAAACAAACAAACAAACAAACAAAAACAAACAAAGTCCCGCGTCGGAACGTTCCACCGCTCTGTGTTCCCGACGCTTTGTACTTGGGCTACAACAACTAATCGATAAAATCGATAATTATCGATAATGAAATTCGTTGTCAACGAATGCCGTTATCGATTATTTGGGCTGCTCACGTTATTGAGGAGCGCGACCACAAGATGCACAAATACACACAGCTGCTCACGCAATGGAGTTTACACAAGCGTTTGCAGGAAAAAGCACGCGCCCCAAGTCCTCCAAGGTATGGGAGCAATTTACATTAAACACCTCTTATCGGGCGTTAAAATCGAGCGTTTTCTGCCGTTCGTAGTGTCCGGTGAGCGCGGATGAAGTGCCGAGGGTTTTCTACACATAGGAGTCAATGAGTGTTCACACGGGCTTTGGTGACGTGCGTTTGTCCGGCTGCGCGTTTATACGGTGTCAAAAAAAAAAAAAAAAAAAACCTTGCATGCAGCTTTTTCTTGGCGTTCAAATCCCAACGAACGCAAGGAAAACACTTCTAGTTCGTTTTCTCCACGTTCATTTTACACTTCGGAGGACCGGATATATCCCATGATCCTACAGGCTATACAGAGGGAAATGCGGAAAAAGGGCAAAATAAAGAGTGAACCCAGTAGCGGCGAGTTTTTTCTCCCCCTACGTCGCCGTATTACGAGAATGTCTAGTATAGCAAAATGGTCTATATATTTATTTTTATAATTTTTTTATTGAGACAAAAAAAAAGGATAAAATACACACGAGAGGATCGAAATAAACCGTGAAAAGGATGTAGTAGACACTTCAATTAAAAATAATATCATAATCTAGAAGTCTATTCTTATTATTAAGTTGAATTAATTTAAGAGAATTTAAAATTTAGGTCATTCTTAACAACTGAATGTCAGTGTATTTTTTAAGAACTAATATATACACACACACACACACACACACACACAGTATATACACAGTCAACTTGCCATCTGCAATTACTGTTAAAAACAAAAATGTTGATTTACAAACAATAAGGTTTAAATGTCACAATTAAAGATAATTAAACTCTATGTGGCTATTGCATTTTTTAAAAGTTTACTTTTATACATAATACCCTGATTTATGGTTTTATATAGTTAAGCAAAACATCAAATTAAAGCGTCTAGCTTTTATCCAATTAATCGAGATATAATATATATTATATGCAGATGGCAAGTTGACAGTGTTTATTTATATATATAAAATTATAAGCAAAACGTCAAATTAAAGAAGCGTTTAGCTTTTATCCGATTAATCGAAACAATAAGCGGCCAACTAATCGATTATCAAAATAACCGTTAGTTGCAGCCCTACTTTGTACGCACACAATCACCGCTATTGGGGTATATGAAAAATAGATTTTTTTTTTTTTTAAACACCGGTATTCGGTATCAAAAGGTATACCGCCCAGCCCTAATTTTGGTTGTTCCTTTTTACATTTAGGCATGACATGGGATTGAAACCAATATAATTTATTGTGCAAATATTTTGCCCTCACACAACACCACAAATAATTGCTTGCCAGTACTGGATTCAGGGATCTGATCCACATGACAGAGGATGAATCTTAAAAGGGATTCACATTATGCAATATTCACAGAGAATAAAAAAAAAATCTTGAACATATCCAAGACCACCACCAGTCTGAGCACAACTGAGCTGTGCAAACTACATGACGGGCCACCGCAGGAGCGCTCAACAAATAGTCAACAAGCCTCAACCTTAGCACGTTTTCACATTAGGGACTGGGATCGTTTCCAAGTACACTAGACCCCAAGTGAGTTTGGTTAATTTTGATCTGTGTGAACACAAGTATCCTGGGCTGGGGAACTATGCCGGAATTCCTCTTGAAAAGGTGGTCTTGAGCACAGAATGATGTACTTCGACACAGATCAAATCAGATATAAAAGCCAATCGTACCTGAACACGAAAGTGGTTAGCTGTTTAGAACATCACGTCATCAGTGCCGTCTGTCTCCTCCGAAATCTCTATGTGTTCATAGTATGTCCCAATCTCATCCTCTGACCTACACACTCATAGCTGATAAAGTAGGAAGGCACCCCAATAATATTAGTCATAGCATGAAGATGTACTAACTGATTCTCTTCTTTTGGATCTTCTTTTATTGGAGGCTCACAAACCAACTACGTCCAACCAACTAGGAGACGTACCAGAGTACGGAGAATAGTAATAAATGTGAATGCTGACTAGCCCAGGAATGCAACTGTTCCTGGACAGAGTACAAACACCTTTCTTAGAGTAAAAGTGATCAAGTTCACGAAAACATCGAACTGAACATGCAATTGTGTTTGGTGTCCTTACTTAGATCACAGTAAAGAAAGTGAGAGAAGATCTGACTTTATATTGTTTTGATTTTGTGATTACGATCTTTAAAACGCATTATGTATTTGAACATTTGTGATTGGTTTTGTTTCCCATCATGAGGTCATATTTGTTCTTTTTCTCTGACCTCTAAACCACATGGGGGGGGACCTTTAACAAGTATCAAATACCAGTACAAGTATTAACAAATACCAGTTCTCTGATAACATCTCATTTAAAGACTTTATTTTAGTACTATAACTCTTCATGGCTCTTGGCTAGATAAATATCCTAAGCAGATCTCATGAAGTGTGTATATGAAAAATGTCCTGAGCAGAGAGCAGGTAACTTAGACCTCTGTTTGGATCGGAGTGTGTGGTTAATTATTTGTGAATGAGTACAGTCCTGGCAGCAGTCTGAGCTAATCGAGCGTTCACGTGTCATCGCTTATTGTAAACTCGGAGTAAAGATGAAGGACCTTAAACACGGAATATCCTGGAGACAGACAGGCGAAAGTTGGACAGAGAGACACATTGACTACACACCACTGTAATGTTAGCTAAATGAGTATTAGGCCTCGGTCACGAAACCACAGTTATGACACACACACACACTCCTGTACAGTGTGCTCGGGTGCTGGTTGAGGTTAATACTTACAGTCCAGATGCTTCTTTTTGGGCCCCATGACTTCATGTGTGGTCGCTTTGCACACCGTTTTGGACACAGCCGAGCCGGTGACACTGTGCTGCGCTGCCGTTATCCTGTCCGTTATGCTTTGGCCAGACATTTTAGCAGTTATATGTATGAAGAAAAAAAAAAAGCACCAAAACGTAGACCGGTTTTATCCCACAATAGATGCTCACTCTTCCTCCAGCCCACTAAAACGAGCAGAGGAAAGTAGAAAAGAATGACGGCTGAGGGGGGAAAACTGTAGCTAGCTAACACGCTAAAGCGTTTTGGTAGCTGTGTACAGCTCTAGCCGCTTTAAATATCAGCTCGGTCTGTGTGTTTCTTCACAAGCCAGAGATACAAACTTCACTACATACCACAACTAATACTCTCCTCTATTACAAAACCGTCCTCTCCACAACCCCCTGCTCATTTACCCTCTCCCTATCTATCTGTCCGTCTCTCTTTCTCTCTCCCTCCCTCCCTGTCTCTCTTTATAACTTCCCCCTTTTCCCTCTGTGACTGGCTCCTGTTCGGCTCGCCGCCCCTCGGTGGCTTTTAAAAGGACTGAAGGCTCGCAGGAAAATGGCGGGCCTGTTTCCTCTCCTCACTGGATCATCCCAGGGCTTGTGTGTGCTCCATGTAACCATAGATATAAATACCTAGATGCCGCATTCCCGATTTAGCCCTGATTTACTGGCTGAGGGAGATCCGCCATCTTCTGGTGGTATTCGGTACTGGGGGGCGACGTCATGACGTCATGTGGTGTCCTATAATTGTTGTACGGTGGTGTGAAAAACTATTTGCCCCTTCCTGATTTCTTATTCTTTTGCATGTTTGTCACACTTAAATGTTTCTGTTCATCAAAAACCGTTAACTAGTAGTCAAAGATAACATAATTGAACACAAAATGCAGTTTTTAAATGAAGGTTTACGTTATTAAGGGAGAAAAAAAACTCCAAATCTGCATGGCCCTGTGTGAAAAAGTGATTGCCCACCTTATTAAAAAGTAACTTAACTGTGGTTTATCACACCTGAGTTCAATTTCTGTAGTCACCCCCAGGCCTGATTACTGCCACACGGTTAATCAAGAAATCACTTAAATAGGAGCTACCTGACACAGAGAAGTAGACCAAAAGCACCTCAAAAGCGAGACGTCATGCCGAGATCCAAAGAAATTCAGGAACAAATGAGAACAAAAGTAATTGAGATCTATCAGTCTGGTAAAGGTTATAAAGCCATTTCTAAAGCTTTGGGACTCCAGCGAACCACAGTGAGAGCCATTATCCACAAATGGCAAAAACATGGAACAGTGGTGAACCTTCCCAGGAGTGGCCGGCCGAGCAAAATTACCCCAAGAGCGCAGAGACAACTCATCCGAGAGGCCACAAAAGACCCCAGGACAACATCTAAAGAACTGCAGGCTTCACTTGCCTCAATTAAGGTCAGTGTTCACGACTCCACCATAAGAAAGAGACTGGGCAAAAACGGCCTGCATGGCAGATTGCCAAGGCGCAAACCACTTTTAAGCAAAAAGAACATTAAGGCTCGTCTCAATTTTGCTAAAAAAAAACATCTCAATGATTGCCAAGACTTTTGGGAAAATACCTTGTGGATCGACGAGACAAAAGTTGAACTTTTTGGAAGGTGCGTGTCCCGTTACATCTGGCGTAAAAGTAACACAGCATTTCAGAAAAAGAACATCATACCAACAGTAAAATATGGTGGTGGTAGTGTGATGGTCTGGGGTTGTTTTGCTGCTTCAGGACCTGGAAGGCTTGCTGTGATAGATGGAACCATGAATTCTACTGTCTACCAAAAAATCCTGAAGGAGAATGTCCGGCCATCTGTTCGTCAACTCAAGCTGAAGCGATCTTGGGTGCTGCAGCAGGACAATGACCCAAAACACACCAGCAAATCCACCTCTGAATGGCTGAAGAAAAACAAAATGAAGACTGTGGAGTGGCCTAGTCAAAGTCCTGACCTGAATCCTATTGAGATGTTGTGGCATGACCTTAAAAAGGCGGTTCATGCTAGAAAACCCTCAAATAAAGCCGAATTACAACAATTCTGCAAAGATGAGTGGGCCAAAATTCCTCCAGAGCGCTGTAAAAGACTCGTTGCAAGTTATCGCAAACGCTTGATTGCAGTTATTGCTGCTAAGGGTGGCCCAACCAGTTATTAGGTTCAGGGGGCAATTACTTTTTCACACTGGGCCATGTAGGTTTGGATTTTTTTTCTTCCTAAATAATAAAACCCCTCATTTAAAAACTGCATTTTGTCTTTACTTGTGTTATCTTTGACTAAAAGTTAAATGTGTTTGATGATCAGAAACATTTTGTGTGACAAACATGCAAAAGAATAAGAAATCAGGAGGGGGGAAATAGTTTTTCACACCACTGTACCTGTGTGTTTGATATGTACACCCGGTGGTTTAACAGAACTGAATGTTTGAGTGGGTAAAAAAAAAAAAGAGTATTGTGGCTATCACGAGTATACACTCTACCCTTGAGTTACATGCTATAATAAATTACAAAGTATAACCTTAAATATATTTAAAATAAATCAGTATCACATCTATCATCATGCAGCTAATGTACGTGAAATAAAAGTAGTTGCAATGTCAGTACTAGCCGAGTCTTTTGCAGCGGTTTAAAACGTCTGAATTATCTTCAAATATGCAACAAAAAAACGAAAAGACACTCGATTATTTTGCATAGGTTATCTGTTTAATTCACAAAGTTCGTAAAAACACTTTAAAACGAGAGAAAAACTGTTAAAATCCTTGTTTGCCTTCTCAGCGTTAGGTAGCGAGTGACGTCATGATTTGAATCGGTGCGGTGCGCGACCTGCGCGCAACTGGGGAAACCTTGGGACACTGAATTTCCCGGAACAACGGTCCTTAGTACCCTTTTTTTTTTTCCCACTGAAGTGACCCAGGTGCTAGTTCATAGTTCATTCATGGTGCTTGTGCTAGTGATGGTAAGTTTGAATCATTTTAGTGTCTCAGTTCTTTCTTTGAATCTTTTTTTGAGTCATTTAGTTATTTTGATAAGAAATTATCGAAAATGCAACATTTTATTTTAACAGACCCAATATGTCTACATACACAAAGTTTGGCAATAGTTCCAGTAATGAAAATATTACAATGCAATTAAGAACATATTAAGGCTCACCTCTTACGGTATATCTTCCAATCTGAGTCGTTCGTTCTTTTGAATCTATTGCACCGCATAGCGTCTATGGCAGTCACGTGACAAAAGAATGAACAGCTTGGAGTAGAAGAGTCATTAAGAAAGAATCGCTCAATTCTGTTTCCTTGCATGATTTGCACATGCGCGGCCAGTAGAAAATAATCAAATCACTCTCCGAGACTAGTCATTCTTCTGAGTCACAATAAAGATTTGTTCAAAAAGAATGACCCATCACTAACTTGTGCCCATTCAGAGCTGGTTCAATAGCGAACCTACTGTACTTGGCTAGAGTGTCATGTCATTACGTTACTGTAGTATACGTCTACTTTTCTTGCGATGCTAGTGGCAAAAATAAATTAATTAATGAAATGCAAGCAGGAAGCACAACAACAACAATCCATCCATCTAGGAACACCTGCAGTCCAGGGTGTAGTATTTATTCCTATATACAGTATACAACCATTGTACTGTAGGAGCTCCGGTCAACATTCGCACCCACATTTACATGCTACAGGCAATTTGGGAACGCCAATGTCTTTGGATTATGGGAGGAAACTTGAGTACCTGGAGGAAACCCACCAAACACATGGAGAACATGCAAACTCCATGTACACAGACCCAAGTGGAGAATCAAACCCGGGTCGGAGAGGTGCAAGGTGAAAGTGCTAACCACTAGAACACTGTGTCGCCAACAACAACCACACTGGTGTACAAACCGGATTCCAAAAAAGTTGGGACACTAAACAAATTGTGAATAAAAACTGAATGCAATGATGTGGAGATGGCAAATGTCAATATTTTATTCAGAATAGAATATAAATTACGGAACAAAAGTTTAAACTGAGAAAATGTATAATTTTAAGGGAAAAATATGGTGAATCAAAATGTCATGGTGTCAACAAATCCCAAAAAAGTTGGGACAAGGCCATTTTCACCACTGTGTGGCATCTCCCTTTCTTCTTACAACACTCAATAGACGTCTGGGGACCGAGGAGACCAGTTTCTCAAGTTTAGAAATAGGAATGCTCTCCCATTCTTGTCTAATACAGGCCTCTAACTGTTCAATCGTCTTGGGCCTTCTTTGTCGCACCTTCCTCTTTATGATGCGCCAAATGTTCTCTATAGGGGAAAGATCTGGACTGCAGACTGGCCATTTCAGTACCCGGATCCTTCTCCTACGCAGCCATGATGTTGTGATTGATGCAGAATATGGTCTGGCATTATCTTGTTGAAAATGCAGGGTCTTCCCTGAAAGAGATGACTAGATGTTGTTCTAGAACTTGAATATATTTTTCTGCATTGATGGTGCCTTTCCAGACATGCAAGCTGCCCATGCCACACGCACTCATGCAACCCCATACCATCAGAGATGCAGGCTTCTGAACTGAGCGTTGATAACAACTTGGGTTGTCCTTGTCCTCTTTGGTCCGGATGACATGGCGTCCCACATTTCCAACAAGAACTTCGAATCGTGACTCGTCTGACCACAGAACAGTCTTCCATTTTGCCACACTCCATTTTAAATGAAATGAAATGGTCCAATGAAAACGCCTGTGCTTGTGGATCTTGCTTAGAAATGGCTTCTTCTTTGCACTGTAGAGTTTCAGCTGGCAACGGCGGATGGCACGGTGGATTGTGTTCACTGACAATGGTTTCTGGAAGTATTCCTGAGCCCATTCTGTGATTTCCTTTACAGTAGCATTCCTGTTTGTGGTGCAGTGTCGTTTAAGGGCCCGGAGATCACGGGCATCCAGTATGGTTTTACGCCCTTGACCCTTACGCACAGAGATTGTTCCAGATTCTCTGAATCTTCGGATGATATTATGCACAGTTGATGATGATAACTGCAAAGTCTTTGCAATTTTTCGCTGGGTAACACCTTTCTGATATTGCTCCACTATCTTTCTGCGCAACATTGTGGGAATTGGTGATCCTCTACCCATCTTGGCTTCTGAGAGACACTGCCACTCTGAGAAGCTCTTTTTATACCCAATCATGTTGCCAATTAACCTAATTACTGTTAATTGGTCTTCCAGCTCTTCGTTATGCTCAAATTTACTTTTTCCAGCCTCTTATTGCTACTTGTCCCAACTTTTTTGGGATTTGTTGACACCGTGAAATTTGGAATCAACATATTTTTCCTTTTTGATTCCCGTCTCACCCTGTCCAGGGTGTACCCCGCCTAGTGCCCGAAGTCTCCTGGGATAGGCTCCAGGTCCCCCGCGACCCTGAACACAGGATTACGCGGTATAGAAAATAAAAGAATGAAAAAAGGATTCCCGTCTCTGTGTGCATGGAGTTTGCATGTTCTCCCCGTGCTTGGCCGGTTTCCTCTCACAGTCCAAAGACATGCAGATTAGACTAATTGGCGTTCCCAAATTGACCATAGTGTGTGAATGAGTGTGTGTATGTGTGTGTGTGTGCTCTGCGATGGATTGGCACGCTGTCCAGAGTGTACCCTGCCTTGTGCCCTGAGTCTCCTGGGATAGGCTCCAGGTTCCCACAACCCTAAATACAGGATAAAGCGGTATAGAAAATGAATGAATGAATGAATGAATGAATATTTTTCCTTTAAAATGATACATTTTCTCAGATTAAACTTTTGATCTGTCATCTAGTTTTCTATTTTGAATAAAATATTGACATTTGCCATCTCCACATCATTACATTCAGTTTTTATTCACAATTTGTTTAGTGTCCCAACTTTTTTGGAATCCGGTTTGTACTTCAACATGACCTTGCAAACCGATTATCATTACTAGCAAGCATTTCAGCTCCACCTTGCATATTGGAGTTTGCATGTTCTCTCCTTGCTTCCTGGGTTTCATCCATGTACTCTGGTTTCCTCCCACAGTCCAAAGACATGCAGATTAGGTTAATTGGCATTTCCAAATTGCCCTTAGTGTGTGGATGTGTGTATGTGTGAATGTTGACCAGAGGTTTCTACCACGGTTGTAAAATTGTAATGAATACACTGCTAATCATCGTTATCCTCAACGTCACTACGGAGTTTCCTAGATGGATGGATGATGGATTGCATATTTAGTGGTGCTAATAAACTGTTGAAGTGTTTTCCTTTATTTATTCACTTTTACTTTTTTTAACTAGCATAATATTGACCAACAGTGGAAGAAACAGAATTCCTGCCCGTTAACACCACTTAACCATTAGTAAAAATAAATTGACTATACATCTCGTCTATTGGTTTCAGATGAGTGGGAGGGGTTTAAATGCTGTTTTTGTCTCATTATTCAACCTGAACATGCTGTTATTTTTCTGCAACCCCATTTGTTTAACTGCCCCAGGGCTGATAGAAGGTTTTTTTATGTTGTTTGTATTGTTTTTTATGGATCTTTTTATGTCAGAATATATGTTGAATTAGGTAATTTAGAGACAACAACAACAGCAACAGTCATTTGTTATTTTATGACACTAAAGTCAGCTGTTAGTTCTTGCAATA
This sequence comes from Channallabes apus, assembly GCA_030522415.1. NCBI lineage: Eukaryota > Metazoa > Chordata > Actinopteri > Siluriformes > Clariidae > Channallabes > Channallabes apus. The sequence goes on from CM060120.1 coordinate 19,755,434, forward strand.
GTTCTTGCAAGAACAGTATTGTCAAATGTGTTTGCAAAACCCATCATTCAAGCACCATGATAAAGCTGGTTCGCATGAAGATCAACCCAAGAAAGCAAGAACGAAATTTACCTCTGCTGTTCCCTCTGGTGAGAAGTTCATTTCCTGTTATCAACTTCAAAAACTGTTATGAAGGCATTACAGAGCACAAATAGGACACACGTCTATGTCAACTGTTCAAAGGAGATTATTGCATGTTCTGAAAGCCTTCAGCATTGTTTTACAATGTAGGAAAAAAAGGAAAATTAAGAAAAACTTTGAATTAGAAGCTGTGTCCCAACTTTTGGTAGTGTATATAATTGAATGTGTTCTGATTAATCTGTCTATAAATTAAAGCTATTAAGTAAACCCATTTAATTTAAGTTTCTTTTTTGCCATTGACCTTTTAAACTGGGGCCTTTCAAAACAATAGGATGCATTATGTAACTTTTATTGAAGAATGATGTTGTTATTCAATAAAATAGAAGTTTATATAAGATATAACTTGCATTTTATTTTAAGATTGAACCATGAAGTGTGATTAAGTTGTGACTAGCCAGCTCAAACCAGTTTTGTTTCCACAGTTTTGTTTCCAGTGGAAAAAGCCAAATCAATGGAACTAATTTTGATAACACATTTACACATTATTTTAAGTGTGTTCAAGAATTAGTCACAGGAGGGTTTTATTTCGAAATGAGTCACGCTGATTTAAAATGTATATTCAGAATTTCCCAGCTTAGTTATTACTGCTCTAAGCACTGACAGAATTAATGTATTGTTGGCTTTTAGAAAAACCTTTCAGATATGTGTATACTGGAACATTTAAATATAGCAGTATTTATGTTTTGACCTGAAGTGAAATTTAAACACTATTTAATTGTGCCCTTGCAGTGGGAGTACCTGATAAAAAATAATATGACTTATAATGTATTGTCACATAAGGGGGTGTGATCAGCATTAAACCTTAAGCTAATGCCTAATTTCTTCATATTTTTTGTTTTGTTGCATAAACATATTCATGAATAATTAATTCCACAATCATATGCTGGAAATATGCACAAACATGCTACTGTAAGAGGTTAAGCATAATGTTATCTTAAATCATGAACATATGTTTATGATTTAACATTATGTCCTAAATTATCAACTATGGTTCAGCATTAAAATACAGTAAGAGAAAAAGGGTGACACGGCAGAAGGGATGAAAACCATCATGTCAAATGGTGTTTTTATGAAGCATCTCATGAAGCAGAACTGGAAATATAGACATTACTTTGGTGTACAACTGAGTTTTCAAAAACTGGTACTAATTGAGATGTGCTCTTACATGCTCACGATGGTGCTACTGTAAGTTTGATGTTGGCACTGTTATTTAAATGTGATGCCCAAATACTGTAATAGTGAAACAAACAGATAATGTTTAATCGTTTAATCAATAAATGTACAGGGCCATTTCTTTCCCTGTGAAATTATTTGTTTAAACATGTAAGACTGGGCTTTTCTTGATGATTTGGTGGACTGGCAACTCCACAGTCCTTACATTCTGTATTTAGAAACAAAGTTCCAAAAATTTTTTAAAAGTATTATTTTTCAGTGACACAATATACAGTAAAGGCATTTACATATACCATACTGTGTAAATGTCTTGAGCAATCTGTCATTTCTTCATATTTTGCTTCCAAAGAGCCAGACCTTCTTTCATTTTTAATGAAGTGTTGAGAAATATCTCTCCCAGCTTCCTAGGGAACTTTTTTGGCTCTCATTTTTGGCAAGATTATGTATCTGAGCAGTTTCAGAGGAATGTTTTTGGTTTGTTAAACCACACAGTGACCTATGAATCATTCATTCATTCATTCATTCATTCATTCATCTTCTATACCGCTTTATCCTGTATTTATCATTCAAGCATAAAAAATACCACTGAGAGTGAGGTGCAGATGACGATAGATGATCAGGCCAGAGATTAGAATACTGGCAATGCTGAATGCTGACTGGTTGAAACAGATGAGAAGAGAAATGAGGTTGCTGCTGAGGTTGTGAGATACACAAACAATTTTTAAATTGTATCATTAGTCAGCCTCGATACACAGTCACAGTAAAACATTTGTTTCATGTTTGCATTTCCTCCCCATGCTTGGTGGGTTTCCTCTAGGTACTTAAGTTTTCTCCCACAGTCCAAAGTCATACAGAGTAGGCTAACTGGCATTTCCAAATTGCCAGTAAAGTGTGTGCTTGTGTAGGATAGGCTTGAGGCCTCCTACGACCCTGCACAGAATAAACAGTATAGAGAATGAGAGAGAGAGGGAGAGAGAATGATTCAACCTACTGTAGACTGCTTTTTAGATAAGGACAGCCAAGCAGATTTTTATTTATTGCGGATATACTATTTCTCTGTTTATACTAAAGAACAAATAGTGGTAATGAAAAAAAAAAAAAGATCTGTTTGGTAAATTGGAAAAACATGAAAAAGTGTAGGATATGGACCCAAGTGTGTGAATATGGAATCATTATGGGATTTACACATGTGTTACACATGCGGTATGTTTAACTTAAAAGTCTTTTGAACAGTTATGCACATGTCTATTACAGTCTGGACTCAAGTTTGTTAGCTGAACATAACTGGCCAAAATTCATTCATGCAAATTCAAATTCATCATTTTATAATAAAGTTTGGACAAAGCATTAAAAACACGATGATGATTAAAAAAAATTATTTTTAAGGTCCAAAAGGCACTAAATATGATCCAGTTACTTTTATCAGTCACTTCAGTGACTTTGGTTAAAAATTATTTTATTTACTGACCAAATTAACATTATTTAACAAGGGAGCATTCATACTGTGTACAGTATGTCACAAATAAATATCTTGGAAATGAATGTTTCCTGATAGATGTTTGTTCATATATACAGTAAAATAATACAGTATGGTTAGAGTATAAAGCAATGACATCTACACCCTAGGTAATGTACTTCAGTGTCAATTCAGAGGAAATGTCAAACTGTATGACATAATGCTTTCAAACTAAAGACAAATTTTATGTATGCACATTGCAATTAATCCTTTACATGTTACACTTTATATTGTACTCTTTATGCTTTATGTGGATTGTGGTACATTTACTACAAAACCTCTTATTGCATAAAATTAAATCACTGCACAAGTTGTAGAGTAAGTAGTAGTTATTAGCTATATCATCTGATACACCCTTTCAACAGCTAAGTAATTCTAATTACAATTAAAATTATTCATAATTTTAATAACGCTCAATAACGATCTTTATCCGAACAGATTTAATAAATTAACTAAATGTCAACTTTGAAGTCCTTTGGCGCCCCCTTGCGGCAATCAAGTCTTAACAGTGATACAAGCAAAGCTGCTGTCAAGGATGCGCAGTTATACCATAATTACAATCTATCTATCAATCTAGGAGCCTCTGTAGTCCAACTGGAGGTGAATGGATATCATTGTATTTATTCCCATTATTCTTTTTCATCTGTGGTAAGACCTCCAGTCAACATTCACACAATATGGACAATTTGTGAACGCCAATTAGCCTAATCTACATGTCTTTGTACTGTGGGAGGAAACTGGAGTACCAGGAGGAAACCCATCAAGCACAGGGAGAACATGCAAACCCCATGCACACAGACCCGGAGGAGGGAATCGAACCCTGGAGGTGCAAGACGACTCTGCTAACCACTAAGCCACCGTGCCACGACAATTTACAATTATTTATCGAGCAAGTAAACATGAATAACAGCCTAATATTAAGGCATGGATATATAAATTGAATATCAATATTTTTGAAAATGTAAAGATTAATGATTAAATAAAAACACCTTCACATTGTGACATGTACTGCTATGCATTAGCTATAGCTCAAGTTCATGAAGCACTTAAATCACAAATTATTCTTCTTTTACTGATGACAGACCCACATCCGGTTGAATCTCTTTTAATTCTTATATGTTATTATTACATATAATATAGGTGTGTACATATTGAAGTATTTTTAAATGTATGTAAGTATGCTACATTTTGAAATATACCTAGAGTATTTTCATTGAAACTATTAGACTATGAGTAGTGTGGTATGCTATGAGTAGTACAGATTCATAATAATTTCACTGCATCATGTGTAATGTGATTAGATTGAACTGACTAGTGATTTTCTGCAACATGATCTACCTAGCTTCAAGGAAGTAGACAGTAGTTGCAAACCGCTATAACCTAAGCTGAGACAGATCACAGAAAATGACACCTTGTTGTGTAACTGAGAGAAAGAGAGAGAGAGAGAGAGAGAGAGAGAGAGAAAATAATGCTAAGATATAAGATGGCAAAGCAAAATGCGGAATGATTGCTTTCAGAAAAGCGTAGAACTGCAGTGAATGCATCAGTTAATATCTCCGCTAGGGGGCAGTATGCTGCTATTACGCAGCCTCGTGTAAGACTGATCACCTGGCCACATACTGTACAGTATCTACATAAGACTACTGAAGCTCACAGATGTTGGTTTGTTATATCTAGTGAAAAGTTGTACAGTAGGTACTGTGTAAAGAATGTATAGTCTCAGCTTAAAAAGGCTCAATTAAAGTCAAGTAAAAAGTATTTATATTGCATATAAAAGGCTTTAAAAATTAATTTAAATTTAAGTAAAAAGGAGTACTTAATAACTATAATCACAATATAAATATGTGATAACAACAACAGTAATAATACAAATTATTATTATTATTGCTAACAATAACAACAACAACAACAATAATAATAATAATTGTATAAAAAGTATGCTATTTTGCATCTACTAGGCAAGGCAAGGCAAGTTTATTTGTAATTTCATACACGATGGTAATTCAAAGTGCTTTACATAAAAGAAAAAAAATCATAAAATGAAATAGAAAATAATAGCAATAAAAACTTTTGGACAAAATTTAAAATTTGATTTAAAATAGAATGAAACTTTCATTAAAATAAAATAAAATTAAAAATAAAATAAAAACAGAACCGTTTAAACTATTAGGTAAACATAAAATAATGCAGTCGGTTCGGACATAGCACAGTGCTCATTCAATAAATGCATAGCTAAACAGATGAGTTTTAAGTCTAGATTTAAATGTGACTAATGTTTTAGCACATCTGATCTCTTCTGGAAGCTGGTTCCAACTGCGGGCAGCATAATAGCTAAAAGCGGACTCACCTTGTTTTGTGTGAACCCTTGGTATTTCTAACTGACTTGATCCTGACGATCTGAGCGGTCTCTTAGGTTTATATTCAGTGAGCATATCTACAATGTATTTAGGTCCTAGCCCATTAAGTGATTTTTAAACAAGTAAAAGTACTTTAAAATCTATTCTAAATGTTACAGGAAGCCAGTGTAAGGACCTGAGGACTGGTGTGATGTGATCAGATTTTCTGGTTCTAGTCATAATTCTGGCAGCAGTGTTCTGGATAAGCTGCAGCTGTCTAATGGTCTTCTTGGGAAGGCCAGTGAGGAGACCATTACAATAATCCACCCTGCTGGTGATAAAGACAAGTTTCCCCAAGTCTTGATTGGAAACAAAACATCTAATTCTTGCAATGTTTTTGAGATGATAGTATGCTGATTTAGTTACTGCTTTGACATGACTACTAAAACTAAGGTCTGTCTCCAAAAACACCCCAAGATTCTTGATCGACTAAAATAATAATTTAATAATAAATATGATATTTTTATAATACAGTGAAACCTAAGATTACGAGTAACTTGGTTTACGAGTGTTCCGCAAGATGAGCAAAGATTTGTAATAAATTTTTACTTAGAAAACGAGCATTGTCTTGGTTTATACATTTACCAGACGCTCTTATCCAGAGCAACATACATTTTTATCTCATTATACATCTGAGCAGTTGAGGGTTAAGGGCCTTGCTCAAGGGCTCAACAGTGACAACTTGGTGGTTGTGGGGTTTGAACCTGGGATCTTCTGAACCGTAGCTCAATGCCTTAACCACTGAGCTACCCCTGGCCCTACCCCTGGTTTATAAGCACAGAGTATCATGTATCACACATGCGCTTCTTGATTTGATGCCGAGCATCACATGATCATGACTGAGCCAACGGTTTTTCTCTCTCTTGCGCTGCGGGTAATCATCTCCCCTGCTGGGTCTTAGTGCTCGTCTCTTAATGGTATAATCAACACTGCGCCGGTTCTCTCACACACACACACACACTCTCTCTCTCTCTCTTTCTCGCCTTCACTGTGTTTGAGTGTGTGTGTTTTTCTTTCTCTTGCGCTGCAGAGTGTGTATGTTATGTGTGTGCGCATGCATAATTTGACACCATGCCGGTTCACTCTCTCTCTCTCTCTCTCTCTCTCTCTCTCTGTCTCGCCTTTAATGTGATTGTGTGTGTGTGTGTGTGTGTGTGTATGTGTGTGTGTGTGTGTGAAGCAGAGAGGGGGTGCTTCACTCACACACGACCGGCACGGTGTCAAATTATGCGCACGCACACACATAATACACACTCCGCAGCACAAGAGAGAGGAAAACACACACACACAGAGTGCCTGTGCGCATAAATGGAAACACTTATCTGTCGGGATTTAATTTAACTTTTTTTTAAAGGTAAAGTGCAGGTTAATTAGTTTTATTTTTACTTTATATTTTGTGTTAATTATTTTTATGTATTTATTTTTTGGGGCTGTAGAACGAATAATTTTAATTTCCATTATTTCTAATGGGAAAATTTGCTTTGATTTATGAATGTCTTGGAATACGAGTCTGCTTCCGGGGAACAAATTATGCTCGTAATCCAAGGTTCCACTGTAATTAATTTAGAATGATATAATGATAAATTTGTCATCAGACTATATTATGACATTAACAGGAACATGTAATATATCTTTCAATCGTGTTTAACCATGACTGTTTTCCTTAAAATAACCCTTTGTTAATTTTATCATTACCTCCAGCTACATTTAATATTAGGATTTTTGTCTGACGAATGCTGCCAAACAGGTAAAGGCTCCATAAATGGGCATACAATCAATAATGACTCGATGTGTTAATGTCGAAGAGGGGGCAGCCGGATTTTTTTTTAAACATGCTCCGGTTTTCCTCCCAACAATAATGATGCTGACGACCACATCAGAATTCATACAGAGCCCACACAGATGGATACAGTTAAAGTCAACAATTGACTTTCACCTAAACGAGTGGTTCCTAACCCTGGTCCAAAAAAGACCCCTTTGTCTTGCAGATTTTAGTTTGAGCTTCAACAAAAAGGTTGAGAACCTCTGGCCTAGACTGAGAAGGTGCTGAAGAAGGTGTTGAACCACATCTTCTATCACCCCCTGTTCATGTGCTCTTGTTTGGAGTTTTTCCTTTTTTTGTGCATCTGTATAAAATACTGTGAGGAGTTTGTGAAAAGCCAGCCCAAGTGTTCAAGCAATTAAAGAGGATATAAAGTGGAATTTTGCATGTTCTCCTATGCGTTGTGGTTATACTATGGTTACATTGATTTCCCCAATGCCATAGTCCAAAGACATGGCCTGCAGTGTATGACTGAATGTGTGAGTGTGTTTTGGATGAGAAGGCCTGATGTCCACATATTTTTGTTCATATAACATAGATAGATAAGCAGACAGACAATCAAACAGATAGATGGATGGTTGATAGATAGATAGATAGATAGATAGATAGATAGATAGATAGATAGATAGATAGATGATTGTTATATAAAATACAATAATTATAATAACTTCTAATTTTGAAGTCCTAATTTTCTGGATGTTAATACTGTGGATTAGGGAGCACTGTTACCTGTCAGAGACAGGTTCGTGCAGATGAAGGCAGAATGAAGAAGGTTTCTGCAAGACAAATTCATCGGATTAAAAGAGCAGCTGCTGAAATGCCATTACAAAGCAGCAAACAGGTATTTGAAGCTGCTGGTGCCTCTGGAGTCCAGCGACCCTCAAGGTGTAGGATCCTTTAAAGGCTTGCAGTAGGTGCATAAACCTACTATTCGGCCACCCCTAATCAATGCTCACAAGCAGAAACAGATGCAGTGGGCCCAGGTATACATGAAGACAGGTTTTAAACAGTCTTGTTTACTGATGAGTGTCGTGCAACCCTGGATGGTCCAGATAGATGGAGTAGTGGATGGTTGGTGGGTGGCCACCATGTCCCAACAAGGCTGTTTTAACTCACAGTGCATTTTCAGTTTTCATTCATTCATTCATCTTCTATACCGCTTTATCCTGTATTTAGGGTCGCAGGGACCTGGAGCCTATCCCAGGAGACTCAGGGCACACCCTGGACACCGTGCCAATCCATCGCAGAGCACACACACTATGGTCAATTTGGGAACGCCAATTAGCCTAAACTGCATGTCTTTGGACTGTGGGAGGAAACCGGAGTACCCGGAGGAAACCCACCAAGCACGGGGAGAACATGCAAACTCCATGCACAAAGAGACGGGAATCGAGCCTGGCCGGGAATTGAACCCGGACCCTGGAGGTGCAAGGCGACAGTGCTAACCACTACACCACCGTGCCGCCATTTTCTGTGGTTTTTTTTTTTTTAATAAATATTGTTATCATTAGGAGGTCGGTTCAATAAAAATCTAAATATACCCTAATGGTTAATGCGTTGAAAATTATACTCACTGCCATTTGCATTGATTAATTATGAAAATCAGGGAAATATATCATTTGCGTAATAATTTGGAACATGGTGTATATCTCTACCTCACACACATTGAGTATCCAACTCATCCACTTTCAACATACTTAGCTGATTTTTAATCAGGTTCATAGAGCAAATTTGTCTATTTCAAAATTAGCATGATGTTAAGTTTTGACTCATCTTTTTGTGTTATTCTTCAGATATTTTCAGATATTTTCTGTCTACGTTAGTTGCTGGCAATCATGAAGAATTAAAAAAGTAGCTTTCAGACATGGCAATTGAAATTTTCACCAGAACATTTTCAGCTATATTTACCTCTAAATGTGGTACAAAAATGTACTATATCATTATTTTTCTGTGTCTATTGTGCCAGAAATACTGAAAATAAAATTTACTACCACCATCTGTAGTGAACTACTGTATGTTTGAAATTTTGACAGTTTGGTGACATTTTCATGGTAGAGAATGTCCATGAACCCATGCAATTAAAAAATACAATGTAGGATTTATGTGTGGATTCATTTCCAAATAATGTAGTTTGCAGAATACAAAATACCCATAATGCACTTCGATGTATGGTACTTCTGAACATTTTATATTTTAGATTGTTCAGAGTGGCTACATTTAACTTTGATGACAGCTTGGCACACTCATGACATTCTCTCATCAGATTTATAAGGTAGTCACTTGGAATGGTATTCAATTTACAGGTGTTCCCTGTCCAGAGTTGTGATATTTTTTGCCTTCTTAATATGCTTTAGACCATCACTTGTCTTGTGCAGAGAAAGGAAGGGTACAAAGTCAATAGCCCTATTAATGCTACCAAAACAAATCTATATTATGACATAAGAAATGCTTAGGTAAATAAAGAGTTATGTATAAAGAAAAGACAGTGCATCATTACTTTAAGAAATAAACATCAGTCAATCTGAAAAATCTTGAGAGTCTTGAATGTATCCAGTCAGTGCAGTCATCAAAACCAATAAACCCTATGATGAAACTGGCCCTCATGAGGAACTTCCCAGGAAAGGAAGACCAAGAGCTACCTCTGCTGCAGAGGATAAGTTTTTTTAGAATGACCAGCCACAGATACTCCTGATTTACAGCATTTACTGCACACATAAATGCCTCTCAGAGTTCAAGAGGCAGATATATTTCAATATTCAATATGCACTCTTCAGAAAAATATCTGAGTCAGACCTTCATGGTCAAATTCTGCCATGTCTTTGTTAGGCTTAAAGAGAGTGAACAGATGATTACTGAATGTGTGGTTTCCACTGGGAAGCACAGAGGAGGTGTGATTGTGTGGGTGCTATGCTGGTAACACTATTAAAGACAAAGTGGCCACACCAACATTTTGCACGACATTTGCCATTCCATCTGGTTTACACTTAGTGGGACAATCATTTGTTTTCCATGAAGGATATAGCCCCGAAACACACCTCTACTGTACTGTAGGTTAGGTAAAGGATATTTGTCATGGAGGGCAGCATCAGATGATCTGGCTTCCACAATCACTTTACATTAATCCTATTGAGATGGTTTGGAATGAGTTGTCCCAGAGAGTATGAGAAAAGCAGCCAACAAGTAACCAACACCTCTGGGAACTCCCTCAAGATGATTGAAAACAATTGTCCAGTTGACTACGGCATGAGACTGATTAAGAGAATGTCATGAGTGTCCAAATTCGTTCTGTAATAATTTCAATGTTTTAGGCTTTAATATCCCAAATGGAAAGAACCTATATGAGGATATATGCGCATATATGAAACCTATATGCAGAATATATGCGCATATATCCTCACCTACGTATATGAGGATATATGCACATATATGAAACCTATTTGCAGTATATATGCGCATATATCCGCAACTATATGAGGATATATGCGCATATATGAAACCTATATGCAGTATATATGCGCATATATCCGCACCTATATGAGGATATATGTGCATATATGAAACCTATATGCAGTATATATGCATATACAGTGGTGTGAAAAACTATTTGCCCCCTTCCTGATTTCTTATTCTTTTGCATGTTTGTCACACTTAAATGTTTCTGCTCATCAAAAACCATTATCTATTAGTCAAAGTTAACATAATTGAACACAAAATGCAGTTTTTAAATGAAGGTTTACGTTATTAAGGGAGAAAAAAAACTCCAAATCTACATGACCCTGTGTGAAAAAGTGATTGCCCCCCTTGTTAAAAAATAACTTAACTGTGGTTTATCACACCTGAGTTCAATTTCTGTAGTCACCCCCAGGCCTGATTACTGCCACACCTGTTTCAATCAAGAAATCACTTAAATAGGAGCTACCTGACACAGAGAAGTAGACCAAAAGCACCTCAAAAGCTAGACATCATGCCAAGATCCAAAGAAATTCAGGAACAAATGAGAACAAAAGTAATTGAGATCTATCAGTCTGGTAAAGGTTATAAAGCCTTTTTTAAAGCTTTGGGACTCCAGCGAACCACAGTGAGAGCCATTATCCACAAATGGCAAAAACATGGAACAGTGGTGAACCTTCCCAGGAGTGGCCGGCCGACCAAAATTACCCCAAGAGCGCAGAGACAACTCATCCGAGAGGCCACAAAAGACCCCAGGACAACATCTAAAGAACTGCAGGCCTCACTTGCCTCAATTAAGGTCAGTGTTCACGACTCCACCATAAGAAAGAGACTGGGCAAAAACGGCCTGCATGGCAGATTTCCCAGGCGCAAAGCACTTTTAAGCAAAAAGAACATTAAGGCTCGTCTCAATTTTGCTAAAAAGCATCTCAATGATTGCCAAGACTTTTGGGAAAATACCTTGTGGACCGACGAGACAAAAGTTGAACTTTTTGGAAGGTGCGTGTCCCGTTACATCTGGCGTAAAAGTAACACAGCATTTCAGAAAAAGAACATCATACCAACAGTAAAATATGGTGGTGGTAGTGTGATGGTCTGGGGTTGTTTTTGCTGCTTCAGGACCTGGAAGGCTTGCTGTGATAGATGGAACCATGAATTCTACTGTCTACCAAAAAATCCTGAAGGAGAATATCCGGCCATCTGTTCGTCAACTCAAGCTGAAGCGATCTTGGGTGCTGCAGCAGTACAATGACCCAAAACACACCAGCAAATCCACCTCTGAATGGCTGAAGAAAAACAAAATGAAGACTTTGGAGTGGCCTAGTCAAAGTCCTGACCTGAATCCTATTGAGATGTTGTGGCACGACCTTAAAAAGGCGGTTCATGCTAGAAAACCCTCAAATAAAGCTGAATTACAACAATTCTGCAAAGATGAGTGGGCCAAAATTCCTCCAGAGCGCTGTAAAAGACTCGTTGCAAGTTATCGCAAACGCTTGATTGCAGTTATTGCTGCTAAGGGTGGCCCAACCAGTTATTAGGTTCAGGGGGCAATTACTTTTTCACACAGGGCCATGTAGATTTGGATTTTTTTTCTCCCTAAATAATAAAACCCCTCATTTAAAAACTGCATTTTGTGTTTACTTGTGTTATCTTTGACTAATGGTTAAATGTGTTTGATGATCAGAAACATTTTGTGTGACAAACATGCAAAAGAATAAGAAATCAGGAGGGGGGCAAATAGTTTTTCACACCACTGTATATGATAATATATATGATGCATATATGCGTATATATGCCACATATAGGCAACATTGAGGTGCATACTGTATATGTGCATATACAGGCCATATAGGGCTCCTGTATTGCTTCTTTATATCCACATATAAGCCCTATATGTACATACAAGTTATGTCTCCTATGGCAGTATCTGGTCATTTTAGCTCATATCTCACGTTGGCAACTGTCATACATGATGCCTAGCTCATATTTTCTATTATCAAGGCAATAACTAAGAACTAACTAAAAAAAATGCAAAAAACTTATGTGCGAACACATGAAATTGGTATCTTAATTGCCCACATACAGTATATGAGGATATATGCACATATATGAAACCTCAGTCTCCGTGAAAATCTTTTTGAAACACGTCACTAAAATGAACTGAAATGAGAAATGAGAAATCTATCTATAGAAAGCTTAAAGTGTCTACTTTTAAATGATGCAAGTCACATTGAAAACAAATATTCTCAGTTTATGTAATCCGTATGAAACCAAGGAAAGGCACAGAATTTCTGTCGCACTTATCTGCTAATAACCAGATAAGATACGCCCACATGCCAATCACACGGAAATCAGTCAGGGTAATTTACATACTAGGCCACGCCCCCGGACACCGGCATGAAAAACGAACACACAGAGACAGGCTTGAAAACACTCCAATTCAGTGAGTTTTCTGCACGTTTTGGAAGATGGCACGCGCTTAAACATCGGAGGAAACTCTTCAGAATGTTCTGGAAAGTGGGAGGAGTTTACATTTACCTCAGAAGAAGACTGTGTGACTCCGACGACAAACTGGAGCATTTTGAACAGAGAATAGACCCATGCTACACTGGGTAAGTTATTAAGTCTTATATAACTCTTATTCTGATAATATTAAACTAATATTAGTAAATATTTTCCTCAAAACAGCTAACTCTTGTCAGCTTGTGTGACACATTGGCTTTCAATGCCATTTATATAGTTTAGGTAAATCATGCTAACATGCTGCCTCATGTAGCACAAACATGATATTTCCCGGTGGCTAAGCTAATGCCTTATGGAGTTTACAGATGTTTATATTCACCTTGTTTTGGATAGCTTTAGATTATGGTTGCTAATATGTATTTGGCTCCATTTTGGTTAGCTTATAACACTGCTATCGGTAATGTTATTTAGCACAAACAAGCTAGTTCCAGGTGGCTAATATACTGCCTTATGTAGGACATTTCCATGTCCTGTGACTGCGTACAACCAGCACATGGGGAGTTGATCACTCTGATCAGCTTTTACAATACTATACTGCACAGCACAAAACAATGAAGTCGTACAGAAATATTTCTCTACACTGCTTGGACATTGCTCCCAGCAATGCTTACCCTGCATGTATGTTTTGTACAGTTTTTTTTTATCTTGCACTGTTTTACTCTGAATGTCTGTCTTTTTTCAGTTTTTATTTTGTACTGTTCCTGTTGCAGTTTTAACCTGCATGTATCTTTATCATTAATCTGCATTTATACATAAAATCCTATTAACTATTGGGAAGCTAAACATAAGAATCAGAATGAAACATGAAAAGTTTCTAAAAGTTGCCAATAAATTAATATTGTGATGTGAAATTATTTTTCAGATTGAAGTTATAAAGGGCTCTGGGGTGTTTTGCCAGGCAGAAGCGTGGAGAGCAGCCCGCCTTGCCACCTCTGCTACTGCCATGGTACGGAATCTGCTGCTGGGCACCTTCGACTTGGAGACTTGACCAAATTAAAAAGGTAGCCATTATTGGTGAGTAAATGCATAATGCGTTTAGAAGGGAAAACAAAACATTTAAGACTTTATAAGTTCACCACTTTAACCATAGCCTACTTGTATCAATGTTTATTAGCCATCAATGGAGACTGCATAAGGTAGGGTACCCATTATTGTTACTGTATCTGCATGGGACCTACAGTATAATACTAATTCATCACTTGCTCACTTGTTAATCCTACCTTTCCTCTTCTAAAGCCACATTATATTGCACTTTAAGGTGTGTAGTCCTCTATTTTGTAGAACATATAGTGTTGCAAATAACCTCGTGGCACTAATTGTTGTCATCTGAAGTTTTAATAAATAATCACTTATTATTATTATACTGTCTCATTATTTTTGTCTTCTCTAGATGCAACATTGAACAAGTGGCCGGCAGCCATATATATATATATAGCCATGTATATATGTGTGCATATATGCACCTATGTTTACCTAGATTTTAGTAATGTGGACATATATGCGTACATATATACGTGCATACATGTACCTATATAGGTACATATATGCACGTATATATGTACGCATATATGTACATATAATATAGGAAAATGGCCAATTTTATATATGTCACATATATTAAAAACCTATATCAAAACCTATATTGAAACATATATGTTTATATAAGTTATTTCCGTGTGGGATACAATATTGAATATATTGAATATTGACACATTTATTATATATATAAACTGAGTCGGGCGACGCGGTGGTGTAGTGGTTAGCACTGTCGCCTTGCACCTCCAGGGTCTGGGTTCGATTCCCCGGCCAGGCTCGATTCCCGTCTCTGTGTGCATGGAGTTTGCATGTTCTCCCCGTGCTTGGTGGGTTTCCTCTGGGTACTCCGGTTTCCTCCCACAGTCCAAAGATATGCAGGTTAGGCTAATTGGCGTTCCTAAATTGCCCGTAGTGTGTGATTGGGTGTGTGAGTGTGTGTATGTGTGTGTGCCCTGCGATGGATTGGCACCCTGTCCAGGGTGTACCCCGCCTAGTGCCCGAAGTCTCCTGGGATAGGCTCCAGGTCCCCCGCGACCCTGAACACAGGATTAAGCGGTATAGAAAATGAATGAATAAACTGAGTCAAACAGTTAACAAAATTGACTTTTATTGGCTGGGTTGCTTAGCAGTCCAGAAAAAGTAGAGTTAGATATTTCTCAAATCAGATAAAAACCAAGTCCACAGAATCCTAATAAATTGATTCTCTGTCCATATTTAATTTTCAGACACCGAAGTTCATGAATAAAAATGAATAGCGTGAATACATATTCAATATATGTCACTCAAATTTTCTCTCCTAACTTTATAATGCGCTCCACTGCATACAAAACTTGTAAGAATGGCTGTGTATTATAGAGTTCACTGGGTATTTTGTGTACTGTATGTGTGTGTGTGTGTGTGTGTGTGTGTGTGTGTGTGAGAGAGAGAGAGAGAGAGTGAGAGGTGTATTCCCGTGGTTTGAATACACGTGGTTTGTGTTTCATATATAAACAATAAGGCATCCTGTTGATTTCTGCCACTTGGGAGTTGAGTGCGGCTTCACTGTCAGCTCAAACTGAGAACTTTCTCTCACACACACAAGACAATAGCACTCTCCTCAGAACAACCGAGTCATTCAACAAACCCTATCCGCATTCAAAGGATCTCTCGCCATGTGTTTTTGCCTCATTAATCATAATAACTTTGGTAGTAATCTTTAAGCATGTAATAAAATGCAATACATTGTCTGAAACATAATAATTCCTTCTAGACTAAGGTTATTAATTAAATAATGGTAAAATAAACAACAAAAAATCTGCGTTCTAAATGTCGCCTGCTCTTAAGAAAATTTTCTAAACCTGTTCATCCGTATGTAGTTTAGCATAAAATAAATTAACCAATAAATTACTATTACTATTACTCTATTATTCTCTCTCTCTCTCTCTCTTTCTCTCTCTCTCTCTCAATTGGTCTGCTTCAGCGAACATTAATCTCCTATAATTTAATATCACCAGCATACTTTATATATGCTTTTGGAACAAACGATTGAAAGAAAAAGAGAAATGTAGAAGGACCCACACAAATGAACAATAATTAACTGCCTAGAGGATTACACAAGGCTTCATTATAATGTTGTGTGTACCTACTCAACTGTTCTGTTCTGTTTCGAGCCATGGTAACCAAACAAACTTCTCGTAGGAGATATGTTTGCACTGGGAGCTCCATGTTGAGATTTTATCTCGGATACGTGATAGCAACTGTCTGACAAAAAGTGTGTGACTGAGCTATTGTTGCCTGGAATTATACCAATGAAATATATCAATGAAAGTCTAACACTGTTGTTATTACTGTACCCTATTCACTCCCATTGTGGTTTCTTGGCATGCTATTGTAAAAGCCCATAATAACTTCCATGGATCACATTCCTTATTGAATTTTTCATTTTTTGCACCTCTGGAATATAAAGAAACAAAAAGTAGAAGCAATGAAATAGTGCAGCATAATCTATCTATCTATCTATCTATCTATCTATCTATCTATCTATCTATCTATCTATGTATCTATAAATTTATTATTATTATTTTTTTTACAGTGCAATGACAGACGCATATAAACACCAGCTTATATAACATGCAGGGTGAGAACAAGAAGACGTCTGATCTTTAATACTGTTACTCACATCTGTAGTAAACCTAACTCAAACTAAAACTCAGTGAAAACCTTACCAATCTCCTTATACATCAATCAGCAATGTGGTATTTAACGAGTTATTTTCTCTAACAGTCTCTCTAGTTTTTGTCAGCTTCTCAGTCTTTTCCACATTCTATATTTCATATTAATATATGAAACATATCCTTACTAGCATAAGCTTGTTTTTTTTGTTTGTTTTTAAAAAAATATAGTACAGTTCATGTTTCAGTTTTGGTAATGCCACAACTTTTTACAACACACATTAACACATATTTTAAAACTTCTAAACGTTTATTTAAGACTAATTAAAAAAAAGAAATATAAAAAACAAGCATTTGAAATTAAAGGTTTAGTATAAGGTATTCACAGGGAACTTTTTGTAGTGTAAAAGAATAGATATCGCTATATACTTAACTAAATCATATATCTACTGAAAATACATGCAGAGGACCACAAAAAAATGAAAAGTAAAAAAAAAAAAAAAAAGGTTAAGGTTAGGCTTACACATGTTATGTTGCTTGTACATTGCTACAACTGTAGCTATGCCATCATTAGCTTATTTAAATATAGTCAACATGCAGTTGATTACCAACTAATACCAATCACCTACAGTTCTCTTCAAAATTGATCATCTTAGACAATCACACCCAATAAAGATATTATATTCCTGAGTGAAAACGTTTCACATGCTGAGCATTCAGATGGTTTAATTGTCATTTTTCAGGCTCTATCGTTAAATATTTTGAGGTTTCTCTAACATTAGAAACAACTGTTAGTTAAAATTAATTTTCCAGTTTTAAATATCGTTAACAGCTTTCAAGTATTTCAGTGCGAAAATAAGCAGTTTGTTTATTACTGTTGTTAGAATTATTAAGTAATATATAGTTATTCCTGTTATTCTGCTGTAAATATGTTGTACCCTTATCCAAGAGGAAGTATTAATTCTGTTTTATCTTAAATAATGTTAATATGAAAAAAATTCCATACAGAAGTGAAATTTACTTTTTTTTTTTTTTTTTTTAGCAAAAAATCTTCCAAAAATGTTCATACTTAGTCTATATAAGGAGTAGTCCTTTCATTTTTATTCTAAAGGAGAATGTATTAAAATTATTCTCATGGCTGCATTGGGAAGCTGTCACATCCAGAATGCATTAAACAATTACATGCAAAACACCAGATGTATTAACACAAGTTCATTGTGAGTGGGAGAGATGAGTCCATGTGTGTTTACAAATAAATGGCAGCCATGCAAATAATAAATTAAATTACATTTTGCTAAAAAATGAACATTTTCCAGTTTATGGAAACTTTTGGGAAACCCTCTATTATATAAATTTAACCTAGCCCTTGGATCAAATTGCCCCTTTTCAGCAGCATGATGAGATCTTTTTTTAAAATAATCTCTGTTAACCACAAAAGACTTTTGTCTTTGTAAACCCGAAAAGTTGCATTGTTCATGCGCAACATTAGAATGGATAATACTATCCATTCTAAGTTAGAATGGAAGATCTAAGATCCTGTTACTGTTCTGAAATGATTAAAGACGTCTATGGTAACTCTAGACCCCTGCTTTGATTAATAAGTTAGTAAAACCCAAAATCATCTTACTACGATAGATAGATAGATAGATAGATAAATACTTGTTTATACAAATCACGGCTTGAACTATCTTGCTTTGCATGTAATGAGTCTATCTCATATTAGTTTCACCTTTTAAGTTGCATTAGTGAAATAAATGAACTTTTGCATGCTATTCTATTTTTTCAAGATTCATCTGTGTATGTACTGTATATAGCACCTCCAGGGTCCAGGTTTGATTCCCACCTCGCATGAGGCCGTTTGCATTGCATGCACTGTACAAGTAGCCTGTTTGCATACATGCCCAGTGGCACATAAAAATCAGTGGTGTATACAGGAGTTTCCTAGTACAAATGCACCCTTTTTCATGCAGTGATGTATATACAGCATATATATATATATATATATATATATATATATATATATATATATATATATATATATATATATATATACACATATAAGAATGGTGAAGTATTTTATACATTACCAAAAATGGACAGTAATTACAGTAAAGTAGTTATTTACTGATAATACAATTAAGAGCTATACAATTCTATTTTTGCTGTTACTGCATTTTTACATCAGACAATAAAGATTTATGAATTGTGACCATTCATTACAACCATCCTATATATTTATATTTTAAATTTAAATTCTATATTTAGGTCTATCTACAGACCCCGTAATACATATTTAATAAACAAGTCACCGTAGCAAGGGGTGTGTTCGAATATTGGTAAGGAACAGAGATAAGCAGGCTGAACCAGCGGGTAACATATTATGATAGCCATCACTTCAGATCCGTTTTGTCTTTGTGATGGCACATAAAGAATGAGAGCTGATCTGCACCAAGTCGAGTGTATGTGTGTGTGAGACTCTGTATGTGTGAGTGTCCGTTCAATTAAATTTGATGCTAAATATATACAGGAATTTTTGTAGGACTTGAACTGCACGACAAGCAGCTTTTTTTTTTTTTTTTTAAAGAACTGTTCCAGAACAGATGACCTTAGTGTCTTAAAATAACAACTGACTGCTGTTGTTCTTCTTCTTCTTCTTTTTCTTGTTACCTAATTACCTAATGCCATATGTGTTATTTAATACTTTTGAATTTGGGACACGCAGTGACAGTTTTAGCATGTATCTGGCCCTGGGTGAATTTCCCCTAAGCATCCCGCAGACAAAAAAGCACCAAAGCACTATAATTCTAGGTGTACAGTATGTAGAGTACCACAAATACTCAAAGTATCACAAAAGATACAACATATAAGCAGTAGATATCTTTTAAGTTTATCATTGAAAAGTTCAGGACCTAGTCAACAAAAAACTTTTATGATGTAACTTCTATGACAATTAACTAAATATGTCATGGACCTGTACTAGTTATAATGGAAGCATTTTGATGCAGGCTACATACATGACCATAACATAGATTAACAAATATAACTGTTGTACTAGCCTATTTTAGTGCATGCATTATATAATAATAAAAAAGAAATAACATATCTCCATACCTTTATCTTTTGCCTGTCTCTCCTCTTCTTGGATTTTATAAATTGGGCAACTGATGGCTTTCATCATTTCTTTTTGATCCATTTTTTTCTTCATTTATTTTTTGGTTTGTCAATGATCAGTATACTATGTCCCAAAAACTGAACTGTTTGAACTGAACTGTCCTTTATTTGGTAACATTTCATAGTTTGGCTGATTTTACTAATTGCATTACTGTATAAAAGTAGAGGTGCACCTTTTCATTGATTCCTGAGATCCCTTCACCTAACCGCCGATTTCTTTTTCTTCTTATGTCTTCTTTTTATTGGAAGATTTTTCCATGCATTAGGCTGCCTATCAATGGTTAATAACCCCACATAATTTTCTTGACTTGCAAATGAGCGATAGAACACCCAATTGCACAAAATATCACCACCATTCTGAATCTTTTTGTGCACATTTGGTGTTTTGGCTGTACCTAAATCCTTATCTGTGTAAATCCATAAATGATGTAGGTGAAGTGTGTGCGCACTGACATTCATGAAAATCATAAAGTGAAATGAAATGAAATTAAGATGAAATGGCCAGAATTTCAGGCTTTGATGAGGGAAAGATTTGTGACCCATCATGTCAAGTCAGATATTAAGGTACACAGTGTGCTGTACAGTAGGTGAAATGTATCTAAGTTGATAAATGCCTTATCTTTCATCAAAATTGAGAATATTTCATTCTAAACTTCGTTTTAAAGTATGTGTATGGCTTTAAATTGTCTCCATTTGTGACAGAAAACCTTGCATTTTTATAAATCAACACTGCTGTCAAAGTTACAGTGACATATGAGTAGCAGTGACATTCTGGCATCAAAATGAGGCTAAGGGTTCCATTTTTCATACTACTTCATGGGGAAATCATTTAAATATTCTTGAAACAATATTTTAACAGATTTTTCTGAGATCCACCTTGTAAACAAAAATATATATCTCAGCAACTGGGTATGCACTAATAAACTTGGTAACAAAACAAACTTAGAGGGAAGTGATCTAAAAATATGCACGACTCAAATCACCCCAAATGTTATTTAAAACACTTAGGACAAGAAAAGATATCACACCATCTAATGGTTCTAATTAATTGGCCAGGCATTTATGGAAATATTTGCAGGTGGTGTGCATCATGCCACGCATGTCAGCTGGTGAATCTGCCAGCAACCCAAAAAAGTGCTCTTGTGCTCATTACTGTTAATCAAAGTCCCCTTCAAAAGCCTTCACAGTTTTTTTCCCCATTTAAATGATTATATAAGACATCATTGGAAAATTGCAAGGAAGAACTTTTTTTAAATAAAAGTAGAGCTCAATATCTTTTTCATCTGTTCACAGTATTGTATAACAGAGACACGTAGCTATTGGAATTTGTCCCAGGAGATAAAGTTCTCATTTTGTTAAAACTCGCAAAGTGCCAAGGACCATTTGAGGTCAAGCAGTAAGTCAAAAATGCTGACTCTGTGGTTAGGTGAATGGATAGAGGCAATGCATTCCAAATTTACCAACTCAACCTTCTGAAACTATGGAAAGAAATCCGTTCCGGATTCCCTTATCTCCAATATTCAATGTAAAAACAAAACAAAAAAAACACTTATCCACACTGTTCAACTTACACCACTGCATGGCACATCAGTCTGGGAATCGTGAAGCGCCCACAGTGTTTCAGTGGGTTATGAACAGAATCCTCCATCTACACACTGTGTATAGTATGGCTGTAGCAAATTACCTTGTTGTGTGTGTAGGTTTCTGCTGTTTGTGTGTTCTTCAGTACAATAAAATCCCATTTGAAAGGAAATTCAATGTAAAGAATAAAGAAATTAAAGTTAAACACCCCGGCCCCAATTATTTAGTGTACAAACCTTTTACAGTCACACAGAAGAAAAAGGCAACATCATCTCTCCCTGGTTACAAGACAGTGCTACCTTGTTCCAAATAAATATTTTAGAAATAAAGGAATAGAAATCTGTTAATTAGACCATTTCTGTTTTATGACCTGTTTACTTTTTCTTGGAGTCTAAAAAGATAACATCATTAAAAAGTATGGGCAATGAAACATGCTACAGTAGTTAATATGCAATGTGTATTTTGGAACAAACTGAAAAAAAATACATATTATCTATGAATAGGTTCACCTTGTTATCACAAGACCTGTGCCCACATTTTCTTAACTGCACATCCTCATAACAAGTGCTACAATTAACGACTTGAAAACTTAAAAAAAAAAAATTTAGTAAAAAAAATATAGTATATGATTTCTAATTAACTACAATTTTTATGTCGTTTTTCCATGCCATTTTTTTGGCAATGCATCCCTCCCAAACGTTTAAAAACAAAAAAGTGTCAATCTACTTAACAGCTAGCTCTGTAGTAAAACTCCCTTGGAATGTCTAAGGTGACACCTTGCTGGCAGAAGAACTTGTTTCATTATTTGCTCTCAGGTGCCTGCTGCAAGATCGTAACAACACCTCCATCAGCCTCCAATCGCCACATTCTCACTGTGCAGGAACATGATGTGAGGTATATCCTTAGAGCAGTGAACTTAGCTTAAGAAATGTGGAGACAAGTTCACTGTGGTCTTCACTAATGTATTCAATAGCCACAATTATTCCCTCACTTACTTACTCATTGTCTGTACCATTTTATCCTGTACATGGTCACAGGGGCCTGGAGCCTATCCCAGGAGACTTAGAGCATGGGGCAGGGTACTGTATACCGTGGACGGGGTGCCAATCCATCCATTGCACATACACACTCAAACACTCATTTACACATTCACACACTAGAGGAAATTTAGGAATGCAAGTTAACCTACATAATCTGCCTTCAATACAGCTATACCAGGCAGCCTGGTCACCAATTCTAGGAACTTGGGACTGTCCCAAACCACCTGCCCTGGATCAAGGATTTTCTGACAAATAAAAACCAGACCACCTCCATCACTCCTCAAAACTACAATCAGCAATAGTGCCTGATGGTTGTGTGTTGAGCATTCTTCTCTTCTCCCTCTACATTTATGGCTGAGTTCACTTCCATATCACCACCACTACCATCAGATTTGCAGGACACATGACTGTGATTAAACGTATCTCAGTAGGAGACAGAGATGAAATCCAATGACTGGCAGAGTTATGTTCAGAAAACTATTTTCCCTATTTTCTCAAAATCAAAGGATCTTATAAAAACCTCCAGACTTATAGGACAAGCCCCAATATGTTACACATCAACAGAGACTGCATTAACAATGTCTTGTTTTCAAGTCCCTGCAAACAGATCGCCTGCAAGCTATCCTAGACAATTAAAAACACAGGAGTGCTCATGAAGGCACAGCAGCAACTCAACTTCCTGAGTATCTTCAGAAAAAGACAATTTGTCCAAAAGTTGCTGGTGTCCAACTATGTATGCACCATGAAGAGCATGTTGACATATTATATTATTGTGTGGAATGCCAGCTGCCTTCAACACCACCCAGAAAACCATCACTTGCTCAATGACCTCCTTGGAAAACTCACTCTCACTGCTACAGTACCAACGAATCTCTGTCGAGATTGTTATTTAATTTTGTTATACTTTCTGCAATTGCAACAAATCGATCTAATATATATATACATACATACACATATATATATATATATATATATATATATATATATATATATATATATATATATGTTAATTCATTCATTTTCTATACCGCTTTATCCTGTATTTAGGGTCGCGGGGACCTGGAGCCTATCCCAGGAGACTCAGGGCACGAGGCAGGGTACACCCTGGCCAATCCATCGCAGAGCACACACACACATTCACACACTATGGTCAATTTGGGAACGCCAATTAGGCTAATCTGCATGTCTTTGGACTGTGGGAGGAAACCGGAGTACCCGGAGGAAACCCACCAAGCACGGGGAGAACATGCAAACTCCATGCACACAGAGACGGGAATTGAGCCTGGCTGGGAATCGAACCCGGACCCTGGAGGTGCAAGGCCACAGTGCTAACCACTACACCACCATGCCGCCATATATATTGGAACTTGTGTAGATAATTTCCATCCACATTACAAATATAGTACAACATAATGGCACTCTTGATATTACGTATATTGGGGTTTGCGACATATTTGTATATACTGTATGTTAAGCCTAAGCTTAGTAGATTGAGCATTGACTTAAAAAAAAATTAGCATGAGAATAAGTGAAGTGAATTTCATTTCATTTTACCAAAACATTGCAATGTTTTATAATTATTGTTTGAGCAGAATTGAGAACATTGCATTAAGTCCCATACACATAGACATTCGAGTTAGAAAATACAAACATGCATTGTTCAATTGCATTGTTCAATTAGATCACATGTCCGGCAGACATTACTTTGTAATGTGCGTGCGGCATGCATTCTCTACAGGTGGCCGTGGTGTAGTGTACTGTACTGTACGTATAGAGTATAGTAGTACAGTACAAGCACAAGATGTCTGGAAGCAAGCCTAAATGCTATGGTGATGAAGCTGGTACTGCTTAAGCTGGTAGTGTCAAGCAATAACAATGGAAATAAAAGTAAATATAATTGAGTGAATGGAGCGTGGTGAAAAACATTGCTCATTCTTTCAACATGAATCTGAACAATTCTAAAGAGCAAGGGCAAGGTCATGGAACATGTGAAGAGTCTTTTAGGGGACTACTTTATATTATATTCCATGCTTTATCTTGCTTTCTCTACAGCAATGCTGCCTAGATTATATCTTCCTGTTATTTGATTCTTGTACTGTGAATTTAATTTTGGAACTTGTAAATATTACAAGATCCAGCACCTTCTTTACTGACCCAAGAGAGTACACCAAGCTCCTAGACTTGCCATTTGCTGATATATTTCTCATATCATTAATAAAAGTTTTTCCTTATCTAAATCATAGGCATTATGTTTGTTGCCAAGCAGTCAGGGTGCCTAGCAACACAGCTTCTGTTTGAGTAAGTAATAATTTTTTGATGTTAAGCTGACCCAGGATCATTGGTTCATGATTGCAAACCCAACAAGTACAAAAAGACATGTGAAAGATCCAGCAAAATTATTCTTGCTCATTAAAATTTCTGTGCGCTTTGAACAATAACGAGATTCAAATGTCAGGTTTCAAATGCCAGCCATGAAATCAGCCTTGTATTTCTGATATGGATTATTTGCTATTGCCACGGTTTTGTTCAGATCACATATTGCATTAGTAATTCTGTAGATTGTAGGCAAATCTTTGATTTATTTTTGATAATCTATTGAGATCATTAATTCGCTTTATTGGTATCTCTAATAAGGACAGCTCAAATATTGTTTAAATAAATTGTGAACTCCTACCAAAATATTTCGAAAATTACCTATATTTATGTGTGTGTGTGTGTGTGTGTGTGTGTGTGTGTGTGTGTGTGTGTGTGAGTGCGTGCTTATATACAGTACCCTGTGATGGATTGACACTGCATCCAGTGTGTACCCAACTTCATGCCCCGAGTCCCCTGGGATAGGCTCCATGTTTCCCACAACCCTATACAGTATAATGGGTATAGGAAATGAGTAAGTTAATCACAAACTTTATTTCTTAAACTTTTATTTTATTATTATTTCTTTACCTTGCAACAATTACAATGTTTTGGCTGAACAAAAAATTCTAAAATTAAATTTTTGTGAAAATTTTTAATTTTTAGCCCTATCTTCTATTCATTTCAATTTATTCAATTCAATTTATATTGCTATTTATATTTATATTTATATTGTATTTATATAGCACTTTTAACAATGGTCATTGTCTCAAAGCAGCTTCACAAAAATGAAAGAAAATGTACAAAAATGAAAGAAAAATGTTTTTTAGAAAAGAAAATATTTGGAAGTGTGTATGTGTGAGAAAAATGTGTCTAGATAATAATGAGATGAATGAATGATGAATGAAATGTCTCTGATGAGCAAGCCAATGGTGATGGCGACAGTGGCAAGGAAAAACTCCCTGAAATGGCAATAGGAAGAAACCAGGAACCAGACTCAACAGGGAATCCATCCTCATTTGGGTGATAACAGATAGAAATTATATAACATCATGTGTGTTGTGCAGGTGAAAGTTCAATATGACAGAAG
The DNA here is from genome assembly GCA_030522415.1 of Channallabes apus. Lineage (NCBI taxonomy): Eukaryota > Metazoa > Chordata > Actinopteri > Siluriformes > Clariidae > Channallabes > Channallabes apus. Next base: position 19,781,414 of record CM060120.1, read on the forward strand.
TTTTTTAAATTAACATGACGACCAGTTCAGCATAGGGACGAGTCAGTAGGTGCAAAGGGCAGATGAGGTCTGGATCACTGGAAGCACAGGAGCAGCATGTGTAGCTCCAACCATCATAAAGCAGAATCCAGCTGGAGCTGGTCCTTCTCTGGATGCCTCAGAAACCTTGCAGGGTCGGCCTTTGTCTACTGAAGCTGGCACAATATCCCGATGCCTCGGGATGGGTAGAAAAATGCAGAACAGATGGGGAGAATTAGCGTAGTTGCCATTCAGTATAGGTGTACTAGAGTATGAGGTTATGGGATGAGTTATGTGTATGCCAGATTAAAAAGATGAGTCTTGAGTCTACTTTTGAACTGGGAAACCGTGTCTGCTCCCCGAACACTGTCTGGAAGGCTATTCCAAAGCTTTGGAGCTAAAAATGAAAACGCCCTACCCCCTTTTGTAGATTTTGAAATTCTGGGAACTACCAGAAGTCCGGAGTTTTGTGATCTTAAAGCGCGTGGTGGATTGTAGCGTATCAGAAGACTGGTTAGGTATGTGGGAGCTAAACCATTTAAAGCATTGTATGTAAGTAATACTATTTTGTAATTTATTCTAAACTGAACAGGTACCCAGTGCAGGAATAATAATATTGGGGTTATATGATCATATTTTCTTGATCTAGTGAGAACCCCGGCAGCTGCATTTTACACTAACTGAAGCTTGTTTATTGAGGATGCAGGACAACCACCTAATAATGCATTGCAATAGTCCAGTCTGGAGGTCATGAATGCATGAACTATTGTAGCTTTTCTGCATCAGATACGGATAAGATGTTCCTAAGTTTTGCAATATTTCTAAGATGGAAAAAGGCTGTTTTTGTGATATTTGAAATGTGATTTTCAAAAGACAAGTTACTGTCTAATATTACGCCCAGGTCTTTTACTGCTGAGCTGGTAGTAACAGTACATCCTCCTAAATGCAGGCTGAATTGTGAAAGCTGTTGTGTGCTGGTTTTGGGGCCGATAAGTAATATCTCCGTCTTATCTGAATTCAGTAAAAGAAAGTTATTGGTCACCCAATCTTTTATGTCCTGGACACACTCAGTTAATCTAGACAACTTGGGTATTTCGTCTGGTTTTGTTGAGATATATAATTGGGTATCATCAGCATAACAATGGAAACTAATCCCATGTCTTCTAATGATGTTACCCAAGGGAAGCATGTATATTGAGAACAGCAGAGGTCCTAAATCTGACCCTTGTGGGACCCCATATTTCACTGGCATTACACCAGACGGTTCTCCATTCAGATCTACAAAATGGTATCGATCTGACAGGTATGATCTAAACCATTTTAATGCCTGTCCCTGAATACCTATGTGATTTTATAAGAGCTCTATGAGAATATTATGCTCTACAGTGTCGAATGCAGCACTAAGATCAAGTAAGACTAGTATTGAGATGCAGCCTTGGTCTGAAACTAAGTCATTTGCAATCTTAACTAGTGCAGTTTCTGTACTATGATGGGGCCTTCTTCTCCAACATTACCGATGAGAGACGTTTTGCAGTCAAAAGTTCTTCCAAGCAGATATGAATAAATAAAGAAAATCTGAATGAAGAAAATATTTTCAATATATCTACTGTAGAATGTAATTGTTACATGTGTATTAAATATTCCATGCATTTACTGTTCAAGATAATTGCCAGTCTATCAGACCTGGCTGGTTTGAGCTGATAGGAACTCAAATAACTGTAACTCAAATACAGTAACTACTGTTTACAGCTGTGGTGAACAAAAAAGCATCTCAGAATATACACTACCGTTCAAAAGGTCACTTTCTAACTCCATGATGGTTCCTGATTTTTATTTCTTTCTACATTGTAAAGGAATGCTGAAGGCGTCCAAAAAATGCACTAATCTCCTTTGAACTGTGTCTTAAAATAACAACTAACTGTTGTTTTTGTTGTTGTGACAAAATTACCTAATTCCATATGTGTTAATTTATAGTTTTGAAATCCCCAGTATTGCTGTAGAATGTAGAAAATAAATCAGTAAACAAAAACAAAGAAATTTGCAAGTGACCCCAAACTTTTGAACGGTAGTGTATATTCATGGCTTTTGGCAGCTGGCTTCATGAAGCGACTTACAGTACACCATGTTAGGTCAGAATTAATTTTTAAGTCCTGTCAAAAATTCAAAAAGTATCTGTCAATAAATAAATAAATGAATAAATAAATAAATTTAAGTGCTTGTTGAAAAGGTTTGGACTTTAAAGGGTTGATGACAGTCATGTACAGTACATGTTGAGGCAGACGGCTACAACAGCGGAATACCACACAAGGTTCCACTCCAGTAAGCCAAGATGAGGCACCTAAGGCTGCAGTACACACAATCCTCTCAAACCTGGTAGACAAGTGTGGAAGAATATTAAGAAATGTTTTCTTCATATTCTTCAATGTAGAAATCATAGGTATTTCTATTAAACATATAAACATAGGACGGCATGGTGGTGTAGTGGTTAGCACTGTCGCCTTGCACCTCCAGGGTCTGGGTTCGATTCCCCGGCCGGGCTCGATTCCTGTCTCTGTGTGCATGGAGTTTGCATGTTCTCCCCGTGCTTGGTGGGTTTCCTCCGGGTACTCCGGTTTCCTCCCACAGTCCAAAGATATGCAGGTTAGGCTAATTGGCGTTCCTAAATCGCCCATAGTGTGTGATTGGTTGTGTGAGTGTGTGTATGTACCCTGCGATGGATTGGCACCCTGTCCAGGGTGTACTCCGCCTAGTGCCTGAAGTCTCCTGGGATAGGCTCCAGGTCCCCCGCGACCCTGAACACAGGATTAAGCGGTACAGAAAATGAATGAATGAATGAATGAATATAAACATAGTTTCATCCTTCTTTTAAGGGTAAAGTAACAGTATCTCACTGATCAGAGGCTCAAAAGTTTAAATCCCAGCAGCACAAATCTGCCAGCCCTGTGCATTTGAGTGATATTGTTTAATATAAATGCAAAGCAAAATCTTATTAATGCTGAGAAGTGCTGTAAGTTTTAAATAAAGTTTTTAATAACGAGTGGAATTAGAGGCAACGTGGTGGCGTCCAGCGTTCAGTTCCTGCCTCGTGGTCTGTGTGCATGGAGTTTGCATATTCTGCCCATGCTTGGTGGGTTTCCTCTGCGTACCACCCACAGTCCAAAGACATGCAGATTAGGTTAATTGGTGTTCCGAAATTACCTGTAGTGTGTGTATAAGCATGTGAATGTGTGTATATGTGTGTGTGCTCTGCAATGGATTGGCACTCTGTGTAATGATATACAGGAGACGATGAGAAAGTAAATGAGTGAGTATGTGACTGAGTGGAATTAGAGGCATCCTTCAGAGTGCACAAGTCCTTCGTTTGTTTGATTGAATTACCTGCTGTGCCCACTTAAGTTGTATAAAAGGTGGATTTATATGGTTTAATGTGATAGCTGTTGAAAGTCAGTATTAATCCTGATATGAATCTGTTATTACCAATTCAGGTTATTTCTATAACAATAAACCTTTTAACTTTAGAGACAAAATAAAGAAAAATGTACACTTTTATTAGCAGCATTTCCTTTATGCTTAGGGTAGTGTTGATGTAAAGACTTCATAACGCCTCTAATCTGAGGTGCTGTTAATTTGTCATTTTTCAGGCTCTAAATGAACTTCTCGTCTGCGGCAGAGGTAGGTTTTGCTCTCGCCCTCCTGGGATGGCCTTCATGAGAGCCAGTTTCATTATGGTGCTTGACGGATTTTGCAAATGCACTTGACAATACTGTTCGTGCAAGAACCATTACAGAATGGCTGACCTCTGTGTCTTAAAATAACAACTACCAGTTGTTTTTGTTGTTACGTAATTACCTAATTCCATATGTGTTATTTTATAGTTTTGAAATCCCCAGTATTGTTGTAGAATGTAGAAAATAAATCACTAAACAAAAACAAAGAAATTTGCAAGTGATCTAAAACTTTTGAACGGTAGTGTAGACTAGTCACTTGTAAAAGAAAAAAATATATTTTAATGTTGCTGTTTATTAAGTTTAAAAATTTTGAAAAAAATGTAAAGTAACAACAAAATCTATTAACTTTTTTAATTTGTTGTAAATTCTACCCAATAACTAATCTACTCACTCTCAGCACTGGAGCCCCCCAGGGTTGTGTTCTGAGCCCCCTGCTGTACTCTTTGTACACCCACGACTGCGTGGCCACTACCAACTCCACCTCCATCATCAAGTTTGCTGACGACACCGTCGTGGTCGGACTGATCACCAACAATGATGAGTCGGACTACCTAGAGGAGATTGGAAATCTGGAGAACTGGTGCCAGAGGAACAATCTCCTCCTGAACGTCAGTAAGACAAAGGAGCTGATAGTGGACTTTAGTACAAAGCAGGAGAGGAACTACCAGACCCCCGTCATCAACAGGAGCCCAGTGGAGAGAGTGGACAGCTTCAGATACCTCGGTGTTCACATCATGCAGGACCTGTCATGGTCCTGTCACATCAACACCGTGGTGAAAAAAGCCCGGCAGCGTCTCTACCACCTCAGACGCTTGAGAGACTTTAGACTGCCCTCCAAGGTGCTCAGGAACTTCTACTCCTGCACCATAGAGAGCATCCTGACGGGAAACATCACGACCTGGTTTGGGAACAGCACCATGCAGGACAGACGAGCTCTACAGAGGGTGGTGCGATCAGCCGAGCGCATCATCCGCACTGAGCTCCCTGACCTGCACTCGATCTACAGCAAGCGGTGCTGGACTAAGGCCAGGAAGATCATGAAGGACCTCAGTCACCCCAGTAATGGACTGTTCTCTTTGTTGCGGTCTGGGAAGCGATTCCGCTCCCTAAAGTCCAACACAGAGAGGCTGAGGAGGAGCTTCTTCCCGCAGGCGATAAGGTCTCTCAATCACACCTCCACACAGGACTAATAACATCTTTTTAAGCTCACAACACTGACTGGACAATCATGGACACATTCATACAAACTTGCACTAAATACTTATACATCTGGACAATTGCACATGTCACTTTCATTAGTCACCTTTCATGCATATTTGCACAACCACTGACACTTTAAATTCTATATACATATATACTCTATCTATCCTATATTTCTATATTTTGCAATATTTTATTATGCCCTTATTGTACAGTTAATTTTTACTAGTTAAATTTATTTCTTTAGTATTTCCTTTTTATTGATTATTTATTTTACGTACAAGCTTTTATTTTCTTTTTAAGGTCACTGGCGGTCGTGTAAGCATTTCACTGCATATTATACTGTGTATGTGACAAATAAAATTTAAATTTGAATTTGATATGCACATGCAATATGCAAAAATATTTGTCCAAACCTGCGATGACATTGTATCCAAACATATACACTTCAATATGTAGTTAGTTCCCCCTTTGCAGCCATAACAGCTTCCACTCTTCTTAGAAGGCTGGACACAAGATTTGTCGATTGCCCATTCATTCTGTAAAGCATTTATGAGGACATGCACTGATGTTGGAAGGCCTGGCTTGCATTCTCTGGTCTAGTTCATCTCAAAGGTGCTTGATGGGGTTGAGGTCAGGGCTCTGTGCAGGCCAGTCAAGTTCCTCCCCATCGAACTCATCAAACCATGTCTTTATAGTCCTTGCTTTGTGCTCTGGAGAACAGTCATGTTGGAATAGAAAAAGGACTTCCCCAAACTGTTGCCACAAGGTTGGATGCATCGTAATTGTCCAAGATGTCTGGGTATGCTGAAGCATTAAGGTTGCCCTTCACTGGGCACATATAGTGTAATTTATTGTTGGGAGATTAAAGGGATCTCAAGAATGTGGTCTACATATTTAAGTCTAGGCCTGGCCTTTAATGTAGTGTGGTTGAATATGTTTGCTTTGTACTGATAAAAAAGCACATCATGCATACGTATAACATAAAATATGTGACCTAATGTTACTTGAGATAAATGGGTGAAAAATGAAAAATGACATTTGCTCGAGCTGCATAAATGGAAATGTTAATCTTCTAGAAAAGACCAAGCAGAGGGAAATAGAGCCTAATCTGTGCTCTATGACTAAGCTAAAATTGTGATGGATTAAGGATTTAAGGGACCAGTGCCCATAACATGTCATGAACTTTTCACTACTTCTATATTTCACACATTGTTGCAACTGATGAAAGCCAATATTAAAGTATAAGCTTAGCACAAGGACTAGGTTCATACAACATATATACAGTAGGTTTTCCAGTTAAAATGTTAATATAGTTCACTTCTTTTCTATCTTTATTGTCATTTTTGGTCCATAAACGTATGTACCCGTCATCTTCAAATCTCCTAAAGCTTCATTATTAATAAATAATTGTGATGCATAAAACTAAAAACATATTGAATAGCTGTGTTTGTTTGCTTTCATATGATAAACATAGATTGTCGTTCGTCTTTCAGCTGTTCTCATCAAGGGTTCACCACAGTGGGCACAACTTGGTTTTTACCCCAGATGCCCTTCATGATGCAAACTTTGCATTTTTTTAAAGGCTTGGGACTGGCACTGCACAGAAGAGAACGATCAAGTAGGAATAGGTGCAGCGTTGTCTTAAAAAAGGGGTCATGTAGTGCATAAGAATATGTTAATTAAAAATAAGGATGATGCGAGACCCTGAATCTGTCTTTTATCTGATCTATTTTCACAATGGCCTTTAGAATGGAGTAGGGCACATATGCCGGCTTGGCATAAAGCCTTCAGGTCTAGAGAGAGTGGGAGGGCACGAACAAATAAGTGGGATAACGGCCTCGGAAGCCATCATGTGAGGTGGCTGGGGACGTGCTGACTGAGGCAGACTGAAACAAAGCCTCCAAAGTGGCCAACCGATCCTTGGACTTGAGTTTGCTCATGCTGGCACACAAAAGGGCCATCTCCGTCAGCGGCCCACTCAATTGATGAAAAGATAATTCCCCCCACGCAGACCTCATGCAATGCTGGGGCCCGTTTGCGAACCCCGACAGAGAGAGATCAAGCAGAAAGGATATGAGTGGGAAACTTCAAAACCCGCTCATGTTTCTGGGTCCGTGAAAGGATTTGTATAACACATTCAATTTTTGATGGACTTTCCCATGTTTCCCTGGACAGCCCTTTTTGTGAATGTGTTCGAATAAAGTATCTCTTATGTTTAATCTTTTTTTTTTTTGAGAAAGTAAAACCTATGTGTGAGCTTGTTTTGCAGCGATGCAGGCCAATGCACGGTCAGTCAGTCTCATGCAGGAGGTGGGAGCACATGGAGTACCGCTGACTCCTCGGCTGCCAGGGATTCGGGTGAGTGCAGGGGGACTTGCACCGCCATGAAGGTTTAAACCAAACTGTATAATATATTTTTTTAAACAAAAATGCTAATCATTTTAGAGAATGTCTATTAGATGTCTATTTGTATTTAAAGAATACTTTATTTGTAATAATGAAACAATAAGAAGGCTGCATTATTATCTGCGTATTTCATGCAATTACAGACTCTGAAATGCTGTAAGAATGATTCAGTTCTTATTCCATAAGCAGTTTTTATTATTGGCTGAATGCATAACATAATACTTCTTGGCATATTTATTTGTCTTTTACAAAATCCAGAAGAACAATTTGATATTAATATGAGATAATAAAATACATTTTGAGAGAGAAAAAAAATTCTTGTGCTGTTCTTGTCTTTTTTTTTTTTTTTTAGAAAGTTAAAAAAAAAGAATTGCTAACAAGTTGTTTTTCACAGGTTCGGACATGGAACGTATATGCTTGATTCTTTTGCTGTTATATAAATTATTAATAGTTAAAGCCCAGTTCAATGGATACAACTGTGATGCGAACTTTCATAGCCGTTTTCCTGGTGAGTATATCAAAGCAATAAATATGAGATTGCCAGTCTGTAACATTTTTCATAAACATTTCTCTCTGTTACTGAATATATGAATCCCAAGTATATAATAAAGGAAGAATGTATTGCATCTAACCCTATTAAGCCCACTGATCCACTAATAAATTTTATTTGAAAAGAAACGGCATTTAAATGAATTGAACATCTTTTTCTTTTCTTTTCTTATACTTTATTTCTTCTTTTTGTAGCTGAGCGAGACATCAGCGTGTACTGTGGAGTACAAACCATAACTCTGAAGATTAACTTTTGCCCAGTGCTTTTCTCTGGCTACACCGACACTGACCTGGCCCTGAATGGGCGCCATGGTGATGCCCACTGCCGAGGGTTCATTAACAACAACACCTTCCCTACTGTGGTGCTGTTCAGCATCAGCCTTAGTACACTGGAGGCCTGCGGCAACTTGCTAGTGGTAGGACATTGGCCTTGCATCAGCAGACCTTAGGAAACCTGCTGGGTTATGCTTTGACTATTGAGTTATAACCAGCAACCTTGTGCAAGCATCAACATAGTGATAATCTGTACTAAAGCAGTAGTATGGGAGTGTTGATCAGGTTTCGTCAGTGTGTAAGATCGCAACATTATTTTCCAAAACTATAGGTCTGTTAATGATTTAGATGAGACTCATGGAATTACTCATGGTGTAAACAGCAAGCTATTATCAGAATTGGATCTCACTGCTTTGTTGAAATCGTAATGAGTGTCAACCTGCTTTTTGTTATCTACTGAAAATCATACAAATATGTACGTCCTATGGTTGAAATATATGAAAAGATAAACATAAGCTTTTAGCATATCTACATATTGCTTGAAATTGCTTATAACTGACAGCAAAGCAACCATATAAATCCTAGATGCTTTGAGCTCAGCTAAGCATTTGATAAAAGCTCTGATTGACTGAGTGCTGCCTTGTGTTACACAAAGCTTCACTAAGGAGGTGTGAAGTTGTTATCAGCAAAACAACATGAGCTAGGAAGGCAAGCTGCTACTGATGTGTGTGTGTGTGTGTGTGTGTGTGTGTGTGTGTGTGTGTGTGTGTGTGTGTGTGTGTGTGTTCGCATCTGTGTTTGCTTCTGTGATTACAGGTGTCCACAGCTCAGGGGCCCAATGCATATGGGAACCTTTCATTAGTGCAGATTGGAAATATATCAGGGTATATTGACACGCCTGACCCTCCTACTATCATCAGCTACCTGCCTGGACTGCTCTATAAATTCAGCTGCAGCTATCCACTTGAGTACCTGGTGAACAACACACAGCTGGCATCGTAAGTGTGTTCTACCATCTCTTTTAGTCTTTGTTATACACTCTGGTACAGCATTGTGGCCCGAAATACCCTGTCAACCCTTAATGTGGGTGCCAACGATTTGCATGAAGCAGAGTATGCATTCTCAATGCAATAAAGGCATGAAAGATTATTTTCTAATGCATCCAGGCAGTTTAAAATGTCAATATGGATAATAGTTAATTTTGTGTATCTTTGCAGACAGACGTGGCCGTGCCTTGATCACAGCATGATGAGAAACAAATGAATTTAGCAAATCCTAGATAATTATGTTCAGAGGCAATTCTAATGACTGCAAACATTCTACATCGACAGTGCTCTCCTCATAATTTATTTACTTGCTTTTCATTGATCATCCTGAAGGCTCTTGTTCAGGTCATAGTTTTTATGCCAAATTGGTCTAGTTTTCACACATTAAAAAAAAAAAATTTGTTGTGAGGATATGGAAAAGAATAGTCTGGTAGGAATTTAAACCCAATCAGTTTTTTAAAAATACAAAGTTAGGTGAACTCATATAAAGTATAGGTGCACACAGTGTTTAATGTAGATAATGGCTGTACCAGGTAAAGCATATTACAGATGCTACAAAATCAGAAAACTCTATGCACCACAGTGACCTTGTTTCCCATTAAAGGACTGAAAAAAAAAGCAGAAAAACCCTTGGGAAGAAAAATGCTTACACGCTTTGAGCCATTTCCAAGTCATTGTGTGGTTTTTGAGATGATTCTGATTATGTAAAGTGCTTAGATTTTAAGATTAATATTTTGACAAGACAAACAATAAGAAAGTACACATGCAGAGAAAAGGTTATGTGAAGTAAAGGAGGTAGACAGGAAAATAGATATCAGGAGTACCAGGAGTATAGCGTTTAATGTTTCCCATTATTATTTTCTTAAAGGTCTGCCGCAGCCATTTCAATAAAGGACAGCAATGGTACATTTGTAAGCACACTGAACTTACTGCTGTACAATGTAAGTTTCTGCATCCACTCTGTCTCATGCTGTGCTTTACCTTTTTAGGGAAAAAGTGCAGGTGCTTTTATTTTAATGTGTTGATCTGAAGCTGGGCTGTTTCTTTACAATCGAGATGTATCTTTACAACAGGGGCTACTAACCTTTTCCACAAAGAGTTGTTGTGGCAGCAGTCTTCTTTTTTTTCCTTTCAGCCAAATAGGAGCCACACCTAATAGTTGTTTGAAGCTGAAGTTCAAAAGTGGAATCAGGTGTAGCTTCAGCTCAGGTAGAAAGGAAACCTGCAGCCATGCCGGCTCTTTGTGGGGAGTGGTGACTCCTGGTATAGAATATCTGTTTCTGAAAATGCTTCTTTAAAAGTTATGGACAATAAACAATAGCGTGTGTTGCAAGGGTTCAGAAAAATGAATTGAATAAAAATGGTAGCCCCATGAGAACCATTGATTTGGTGCTTTTTAAAAAAAAAAAAAAAAGTTGTGGATGTGTCTGTATATAAATGCTCAGTCAACAGTATGTTTTATTTTGCTCTGTAGGACTCCACATACATCCAGCATCTGGCCATCCCAATGGCAGGCCTCACTCTGAAAACTCGTGTGTTTGCTGCCGTCAAAGCGTCAAATCTGGACAGGAGGTTAATTACCCAGACTGCACAAAAATACTAAATAAAACACAATTTTCAAATATGTTCAACAGGTTAAATCTTACTGGGAGACTGAATTGCGGGTATTGCTTTCAAAGTCTCTCCAACTGCTCTGCTTATTTGTCTTATTTCTATTCTCCTTTACCTTGGATAGATTTCTTCTACAGTATCTCTTCCTCCTTCACTACCTTTTCATCAATAAGAAACATCTCACCTTCTTTGTTTTTCCTAAAGTTTTTTTTTATTTTTTACTCCTTTCCTTTTCCCTAGTCTTTCGTAGCATTTCATTGTGCTCATCTTTTCCCCTTGTTTTTATCATTCATCCTTGCAGCCTCCATTTTTTCCTCCGGCCAAGTAAAACAGCAGGTACAGGGGTACATGACAATGCATGTGCCAGCTAGATATCCCATCTGTAAGCCTTTGTTCTGATGCTAGTCATGCCTGAGACATAAAAATACAACATGGAAAGAGATTTACCCCTGGCTATTCTGGGAAATGAACAAAAAAACAAGATTGACCTCTTCAATCGGTGTGACTTTCCATGCCAATGCCCCCCCCCCTTCTTTTGTGTTAATAAATGTATCTATTGCTAATGCTTACTACTCTGTACAGGTGGAATGTGCTAATGGATTATTGTTATACCACTCCATCTGGGAATCCTAATGACAAACTCAGATATGATCTTTTCGTTGGGTAATTACATGTCTTGTGTCATCACATGAACAGTAGTGTCCTGTTAGTATCTGTACCTGTGGATTTGTGAATATGATAGTGTGTCTTTGTAAGCTGAAACTGAACATCTTGTATCTTGATTTTTGTCCCCTGGGGAAGGTGTGACAAGGACCCCCAGACAACAGTGTTTGAGAATGGAAAGAGTCAGATGGGTCGTTTCTCTTTCGAGGTGTTCCGCTTCGTCAAGCACAAGAATCAGAAGATGTCCACTGTGTTCCTTCACTGCGTCACCAAACTGTGCCGAACAGATGACTGCCCCATGCTTGTGCCGGTGACACTTTTAAGTTCAGCACATTATGTGCTAACGACCATGAAATGTAACAACTGTAATCAATTGAAAAAAAAAAAAGAAAGTATTATGTTATGTCAGCCAAAACAGCACAGGGGAATATAATTAACATACTGCTTTAAAACAGGTTTGTGGAATGCGCAAGAAACGGGATGTGTCGGAGAGTACAGAGTCTCATGCGGTATCTGGGAATGCTGTTATAACTGCAGGACCCATCATCACTAGAAGTGGTAAGATCATATCATTGTGTATACAATCTGTTTACGTACATAACCACATGCATTGTATACATGTTGTTACTGTAGATAAGAGTAATGAGCAGATGAGCATGTTCATATACTGTATAACATATAGACATATTCCATATTAAACATATATATATATATATATATATATATATATATATATATATATATATATATATATATATATACTCATTGGCCACTTCATTAGGTCCACCTTGATTGTGGCATAACCAATGCCCAAATAAGGGCCCAAAGCATACCTAGAAAATATCTCTCACACCATTACAGCATTACTAGCTTGAATTATTGATACACGGTAGGATGTTTCCATGCTTTCATGTTGCTTATGTCAAATCCTAACCTTACCCTCTGTAAGTACTGTATTAAACAGACAGTTTTTCCAAATTTCTATTATCAGATTTTGGTAAGCCCATGTATATTGTAGCCATGTATATTGTAGTGTGTCCTGTTCTTAGCTGAAATGATTGACACCCCTTATAGTCATGTCTATAGCGATATCAGAACAAAGGTTGCCATGTGATTGGCTGATTAGATATGTGAAGTGGTTGTGTTTGTGTGTGTGTATACATAAATTCAGCCGTACCCCGTGTAATGACTATTTACCTACTGTACAGTATATAATATTATATAACATTGGAACATATGCATAAAGAGTGCCATCAAAGACAATAATATAAGTTTTTCTAATCTTCGTTGGGTCTGAAGGGCTCTGTGATGGAATTTCTCTCACCTCATATAATCCTTTTTTTCCTTCCTATAGATGAAACTCCAACCAACAACTCTCAGCTGGGTAAGCTCTTTTTTTAAATCTCTCTTTACTTAACTCAGGCACAGCACTGATGAAGGATAAGCTGAGCTTTACTCACACTAAAGTAAATGATAGGCTCTTTAGAAGCACCAGTACGAAAAATGTAAAGCCTATTATACAGTAAACAGAACAGATGTTAATAATGAATACACCAAGAAAATATTTGCAGGCAAGGAGCAGCAGAATCACAGTACATAAGTATTCTGTGTGTGTGTGTGTGCGTGTGTGTGTGTGTGTTTTAGTTCCGCTAAACAGTGGTCCATTCAAAATGAACTCAGTAACGAGTGCTCTCATATCTGGCATCATCATCCTGGCTGTAATGAGCATGTGCTTCTTCATCTTTTCTTTGACACTCCTGAAGGGGAAACGTCCGCCTCCAATGCCACTGTCTGGAGCACACAACCCTGCTTTCAGCTAAACACACGTATCCCACACCAGCATACTGGTGTATTATGTGAAAAATGTTGCATTTAATTCTCTAAATATGATGACTTTCGGTTAATATTATCTTATAATGGAATTTGTCATGATAGGGATTGAGATTTTTGATAAATAAATAAATCTGCCAGGCTATTTTAGAGACTGATACTAGCTGCAGTCGTAAACAGAATATATAATATAGCACCAATATAAATGATGCACTTTGAACAGTCACCTGCTGTAACTACAAATGCATTACTGTACGTTTGACAGAATTTCACCACTCAGAGCAGTTCAAATCTCATTGGCTCTACAGATGAGACTTTTACACCACTATGAATTAGTAGATATGGTAGAAAAATACGTGTAGTACATAAAGATTCAAGCGAAACAGGACATTTCAGTCCATCATCATTCGTGCAAGCAATTTACACTACAGTTACCTCCTAGATTAAACTAGTCACATTCTATTGTATAACATACTGTGAGATAGAGAATAGATTTCATATTTGTTGTAGATTTGTTTAAATCAATAAGCAAATTTACAGCTCTGTTTATACATGTATTTAAGTAACAGCATGGATCCAAATCTGTGAGAGTGAATCTTAACTTAAAGTCAATACCTCAGTCTCTCACCATCTGATTGCAGGGTGTAGGTATATTTTACATTTTAGGTACACATTGTGCTACAATTTTTAGGCTGAATTGAAGTCAAGTTGCAAAATATAATGAAGAGGGAAAGAGAGACTGGGTATAACACACGTCAGAAGGAGACTTGCTGCTTATAATTGATGTGGTTGCCATGAGCAACAAATTTAATATATATAAATGACATATATAGTTGTATTAAATTGTACCTTTTTGTTATTTATCAGTACCTTTCTGTTTGAAGGAATGTTATAATTATCTTTATTTCATTTCTGATTTTAGCGCATAGAACTTTTATTACTACTTTTAATGCCCATAACACCTGGTTCTGTTATCATTTTAAAATGTATGGGTCTCTACAATGTTACAATAAACTAAATGTTAATTTTAACATATTATTTAATGTTTTTATTTATTTATTTTTTTATGCTTTTTAGCTACAGTATAAACAAAGATCTGGAATGAGTGTATCCTAAAGTTAAGTTGAAACTTTATATAAAAAGGTTAAGAAAAAGTTTGAACATCTGGGTCAGTATTTGAGTTAAAATTTATGCAAATGCATAAATATTACCATATTCGTTCATGGACAATGTGACATCTAATTCAAATCATGCATGAATAAATGGTTGTTCAAGTTCATGTTCAGAATTTACAAGGGAACAAAATTATTGCATTTCTATGACAGATGGCACAAAAGCAATTTACTTGCACCCTGAGCAGTCCTAAAGCCTTGTCTTTCTGATTATTAAAATAAGGTAATTGTAGGTAATAATTCAAGGACTGCAGTGCATTTCGCACTAGTTTGAAGCTGTACAAGAAGCTGTTTGGTAAAAGCAGACATTATAATATTACTGCACAAATAAATAGCAAAGGTCATTTAATGTTTATGCATTAATGCTCTCAGGAGTTTTTGAGCAATACCACAGTGACATATATTTTGTAAATTTTATAACTGAATACAAAGAACATTTTACTTAGTTATGGCACCTAGGTTGACTTTTCAATAATGAACTCCTGTAATGCGATGATTAATGTTTTTACCTATCATACACTACAGAGTGAAATGAAGTACTGTACAATTGTTTAATGTTCTTGGAAGGTATTGTGTACCAGGAAAAGACTTTTGTGTTTTTGATTTATGTAAAAAAGAAAAAAAAATATTTCTCATAGTATATAGTAAGCATAAATGTCAAGGTCGTTCTGCTGTATATGGGGATGATATGTTTTATGATACAGTACAGTTGGACTTCTGGAAACATTTAAGGGTGTATTTTGCATATACAGTGAAACCTTGTATTACGAGCATAATTCGTTCCAGAAGCGGGCTTGTATCTCAAAACACTCGTAAACCAAATTTAATTTCCCCATAAGAAATAATGGAAACTCAAATAATTCGTTCCACAGACCAAAAAAATAAATACATAAAAATAATTTATACAAAATATAAAGTAAAAATTAAACAAATTAACCTGCACTTTACCTTTTAAAAAAAGTACAAATAAATCCAGACAGATGTGTTTCCGTTTATGTGCGCAGGCGCTCTGTGTGTGTGTGTGTGTGTGTGTGTGAACTCCCGTCCTGATAGAGAGTGTTTGAACCGGCATGGTGTCAGATTACGTGCGCACACACAAGAGAGGCTGAGGGAGAAAATGGATTTGTAACTTTCTAATGAGACTTTATTACACAGTAAACATTTCTTATTTGAATTTCACTAAACACACATTAACGGAAAGACTGTTTTGTCTGAAAAATTAACAAGGAACATTGCGGAATGGAATCACTGCTGTAAAGTAAAACAAACAAACAAATGAACCGCACGTTACCTTTGACAAGAATTGCGAGAGAGCAGATTTTCTGTGAGCACACACACACACACACACACACACACACACACACACACGAGAGAGAGTGTGCAGCACAAGCGAGAGAAAAATCGTTGGCTCAGTTGTGATCACATGACGCTCGGCGTCAAAACAAGAAGCGCATGCGTGATACATGATACTCGGTGCTCGTAAACCAAGACAATGCTCATTTTACAAATCAAAATGTATTAAAAATCTTGGCTCGTAAACCGCATTACTCGTAATCGTAGGTTTTATTGTATATACACACATACCATTCACAATTATACATACTGTACAAGGCAACAAATATGCATATACTGTACTAACATAGACTATGAATTGTAACATTCGTTTTGAAAGTTCTGAAAATTTTAATCAGCACTTTGTTTTGGTGATTATGATTGGCCCTAGCTGGTTGTTTGTCTGTACTAACATAGAGGTCTAAGTAGTAGGAATAGTTAAATCACAACTGAAAGATTACTGACAGAGATTTCAGTAGACTGTAATACTATGCACCCCATATATTAGTATTTACATACAAAGACAGCAAAAATAAACTGTTAAAATAAAATAAAAAATAATGATAATATAATGATAATTGCCAGCCTAATGTTGCTATGATATACATGTTTATGATGAGTGTATATAAACTGCTGACTACAACTTTAGTTGCTTTAAAAAAAAAAAAACCTCTCAGGCCCAGCTTGTCATTATTATTAGAGATAAGAAACTCGCTCCCTGGTATAACGATCACACGCGCACTTTAAAACAGACTGCTCGGAAATTAGAGCGTAAATGGCGTCAAACTAAATTGTTGGTATTTCAAATAGCATGGAAAGAGAGCATCCTGAACTATAGGAAAGCTCTTAGTGTAGCTAGATCAACGTATCTCTCCACTCTTATAGAAGAAAATAAAAATAATCCTAGATTTTTATTTAATACCGTAGCCAAATTAACCAGAAATAAGACCACTACAGAAATCTCCACAACAACATCATGCAATAGTGAGGACTTCATGAACTTTTTTAATAACAAAAATTGTAAATATCAGGCATAAAATTGAGGCTTTGAAACCAAACAATGTAATTGATACTGATGTTAACCTAGCCATGTCAGATTCAAACCTAGAATACTTTACTCCTCTTGAAGAGAATGAACTAATTTCACTCATCTCTTCTGCAAATTCATCAACCTGTATATTAGATCCTATACCGACACATTTTCTTAAACAGATAGTACCAGTAATAACAGAACCGATGTTGAGAATAATTAATTCCTCACTCAGCATTGGTTATGTTCCAAATTCTTTTAAAGTAGCAGTTATTAAACCAATAATTAAGAAACCTGACCTCGACCCCTGTCAGCTGTCCAATTACAGGCCAATATCAAACCTCCCCTTTATCTCTAAGATTCTGGAAAAGATAGTAGCGGAGCAGCTATGCTCATATCTACATAGAAATGGCATACATGAACTGTATCAGTCAGGATTTAGGCCTCATCACAGCACAGAAACAGCACTCGTTAAAGTAGTAAATGACCTCCTATTGGCCTCTGATCAGGGTTGTGTAACTATGCTTGTATTACTCGACCTCAGTGCAGCTTTTGACACTATTGATCATGCTATTCTTCTTCACAGATTAGAAAATTTAGTAGGAATTAAGGGTACAACCCTCTCCTGGCTCAGATCCTATTTGACCGATCGTTATCAGTATGTAGACTTAAATGGTGATTATTCTGCATGTTCTCTAGTGGAGTTTGGCATTCCGCAGGGTTCAGTTTTAGGCCCACTGCTTTTTTCCCTTTACATGCTTCCTCTGGGCAACATAATCCGTAAGCATGGTATTAGTTTTCATTGTTATGCTGACGACACACAGCTATACGTCTCAACAAAACCTGATGAGAAAAACCATCTTAGTAAAGTTGAGCAATGTGTTCAGGACATAAGAAATTGGATGCTAATTAACTTCCTTCTGCTTAATCCGGATAAGACAGAAGTTCTAGTCATAGGACCGCATACAGCTAGAAGTAAAATCTTAGATCACACCGTAACTTTAGATGGCCTTTCTGTTCCGTCAAGTGCAACAGTAAAAGACCTCGGCGTGATTATAGATTCCAGCCTTTCATTTGAAGCTCATGTAGATAATATCACCAGGATAGCATTCTTTCACCTTAGAAATATCGCCAAAATAAGAAATATATTGTCGCTAAATGATGCAGAAAAACTACTTCATGCTTTTATCACTTCTAGGTTGGACTATTGTAATGCCTTATTGTCTGGTTGTTCAGTTAGGTGCATAAACAAGCTTCAGCTAGTCCAAAATGCAGCAGCGAGAGTCCTCACTAGAACCAGAAGATATGAGCACATCACCCCTATCCTATCTTCACTGCATTGGCTCCCTGTGAAATTTCGCATTGATTTTAAAATACTACTCTTGACATATAAGGCATTAAATGGTCTCGCGCCGCAGTATCTGAGCGAACTGCTAGTGTCTTACGATCCGCCACGCCTACTTCGGTCAAAGGATGCAGGCTGCTTATCAGTACCGCGTATTATGAAAACTACAGCTGGGGGCAGAGCTTTTTCTTACAAAGCCCCAAAATTATGGAATAGTCTTCCAAATAGTGTTCGGGACTCCGACACAGTCTCAGTGTTTAAGTCTAGGCTCAAAACCTATTTATTTAACCAAGCATTTTATAAATAGATTTGCCATAAGGTAAAGGAGCAGATCTGGGGGACTCATGGACGTAGAGTATTATGGTGAACTGGTATGTTTAGATGCTGTCTTCCTCAGTTTCATTTGATCACTCAGGTTTGTTGACGGTGAGGTGATTGTTTGCTTTACATCTCAGGGAGCCCTCATGTTTGTGTTTCCTTCTGGCTCTCCCTTTTAGTTATGCTGTCATAGTTAGTCCTGCCGGAGTCCCTGCTTGCACTCTACAGTAAATATACATTCACATTAGACATTGTGACTGTGACCATACCTAATTGCAATCTCTCCTCCTCTTCTCTTCCTCCCCCTCTTTCTCTTTCCTCTCTCCCCCTGTCTCCCCCTTTCACTCTTTCTCTCTCTCTCTCTGACGAGCTACACATGTGGTTCCTGAGCTGCCAGTGATCCAGACTCCCTCTGCCCTCCGGACCTGTCTGATCCATCCTGGTGCCCGGTTTCTGGTTGGAGGTCTCATGCATGGATGCCCCGTGTGTCTCTTTAGGATGCGTCTGGTGTCTGGGGATGATTCTCTATACTTAGAAGATGGTTCTGGCCTCGACTGGTGTGGTCAGCTGTTTCTCTGAGGACTTGACAATTCGATAGTTCAGGACTGGAACTTTCTACAAGTCTATCTGAGTCTCGAATAACTACTGGACTCCATTTTACATCAAGTATTATAACATCAATTAACATCAACTATTATAGCTGAACCTAACACTTAACACTGTATAAATGCAGATCATTTCCTGCTATCTGTTTCACCCAGATGAGGATGGGTTCCCTGTCGAGTCTGGTTCCTCTCAAGGTTTCTTCCTATTACCGTCTCAGGGAGTTTTTCCTTGCCACTGTCGCCCTCGGGCTTGCTCGCCAGGGAATATCTGAACATTTTGATTCATACTGTACACATTCACATTCCATACAAACTTAAATAATTCTTTTGATTGTGTAAAGCTGTTTTGAGACAATGTCAATTGTTAAAAGCGCTATACAAATAAAACTGAATTGAATTGAATTGACCAATATTGCATCTGAGTTTAAACATAAGAAAGGGGAAAAAAATCCTTACCCAGCTGAAAGCGGAGATTCGTCTATAGGAGGTGAGAGAAAGAGTGAACAAGGATACAAGCTAAATTGTAAATGAATTAAAATGATTAAAAATTAATAAGAATTAATACAAATAGTTTTTATTTAAAATATATGTTGACAGGCATTGTGAAATAGAAAACAGCCTGTTCAAAAGTTTTTTGCAAGCCCAATATTGGCATGAACTTCATGCTCATGGTGAGTGTATGTAATATATAAATGAATAAGTGACTTCCTCAGACACATATAAACAGTAGATATAATAAACTTTTTTCTTAAATTTTTTTACATTTGCCAAAACAAGACAATGAGCAACCACATTACATAGCAAACCGTGACACACCCATAGAAATTTAAATTCAGTTAAATTCACCTCTGTAAATAAAATAAATGCATTTAATAGATTTTTAAAAAATGCTGAATCAATGAAAAAGGATGTTTATAATCTGTTACTGTAATTGCAGTTCTTCAGCACTTATAACATCAAAAGAGAGGACACCACTAGTGGTAGAAAAGGAGGCTGATCATGCGGTAAACTAAACATTTTGTATTGTCTTTAATGCTTCTCATGAACTTCAACAATCTTTGTAGTTAAAAAAAAGCCTGCTTTTGTGTGCAATGAAAACATTTTGCTTGTTCTAATTTGCTGCCAGTATGACTCGGAACAAAAGACTTAATCAAATCATAGGTTTGCCATAATATTTTTTAAAAACTTACATAACATATTATTGCTACTAAATTACATTTTTACAATTCCAACAACACAGCTGAATGCTAATTTATCAAATTTTGAAAAACCTGTGGGAGGTGGATTTCTAACATATAACAAAATAATACAAAAATCGCACTGATATGACAAAAACTATTTTGACATATTATTTCAGCATTTATGCTTTTTTGACACCTTTGTGACCATGCAAAACATATCAGTAAATACTCCTTATAAAACCATTTTTTTCTCAAAACTTCCTGTACTTTGACTTATATCGAAGAATACTTCTTACAGGCTGCATATATATACTCAGCAAAAAAAGAAACGTCCCTTTTTCAGGACTGTGTATTTCAACAATAATGTTGTAAAAATCCAAAATAACTTTACAGATTCAAGATTCAAGATTTAAGATTCTTTATTTGTCACATGCATAGTTATACAAGTACAACACGCAGTGAAATGTATCCTGAACCGCTCCTACTTTGTGCAAATAACAAGAAACAAAAGAAATAATCTATAAATAGAAATAGAAATTGAAATAAAAAAAAAAGGTGCAAATGTAAACATAATAATAATAAAGTGTGTATCTGAGCAGGATAAAGATGTTAGTGCAAGTGATGCTTACAGTCCAGACTAAAGTGTAGTGTGCAGTGTGGAATGTCAGCACAGCAGTGTGTGGGTGAACTGTTACCAGTCCTATGAATGGGAGAGTGGCCCATCATGGTTGAGGAGTCTAATCGCCTGTGGATAAAAACTCCTCCTGAGTCTCTCCGTTTTGGCCATAATGACCCGGAACCTTCTGCCTGAATGCAGAAGTTTGAACAGTCCGTTATTGGGGTGCGACAAGTCCTTAATGATACGAGCTGCCCTGGTTTTACATCTCCTGGTGTAGATGTCCTGCATGGAGGGGAGAGTTAACCTGCAGCAGCGTTCAGCTGCCCGGATCACTCTCTGGAGGGCTTTCCTGTCCTGTACACAGCTATTCCCAAACCAGGATGAAATGTTCTGTGTTAGGATGCTCTCAACAGCACCCGAGTAGAAAGCCTTAAGGACAGCAGGGGAAACCCCAAACTTCCTCAACTGCCTCAGGTGGTACAGACGCTGCTTTGCCCTTTTCGTCTGAGCACAGATATGCTCAGTCCAAGTCAGATCCTCGGAGATGTGGACGCCCAAGTACTTGAAGCTGCTCACTCTCTCCACTGGAGCTCCATTGATGATGAGGGGTTTGTGGTCCAGTTGTCCCCTTCTGAAGTCCACCACCAGCTCCTTCGTCTTACTGACGTTCAGTCGGAGGCAGTTTTCTTCACACCATAGCGCCAGGTTCTCCACTTCATCTATGTAGGCCGACTCATCGTTGTTGGAGATGAAGCCCAGCACCACCGTATCGTCAGCAAACTTAACGATGGTGTTGGAGTCGAACATGGCCACACAGTCTGAAGTGTAAAGAGAGTATAGCAGTGGAGAAAGAACACATCCCTGTGGAGCACCTGTGTTGATGGTGATGCTGCTGGAGAAGCACTTGCCCACTCTCACCGCTTGAGATCTGTCCGAGAGGAAGTCCAACCCCCAGGCACACAAGCGTTTGTTAAGTCCTAGATCTCTCAGCTTTGTGAACAGTCTGTTAGGCACTATTGTGTTGAAAGCAGAGCTGTAATCTATAAACAGCAATCTCACATAGTTACCTTGCATCTTGTCCACGTGGCTGAGAGTGGTGTGCAGAACATGGGAGATGGCATCCTCTGTGGATCTGTTGGGGCGGTAGGCGAACTGAAGTGGGTCTATGGAGCTGGGGATGGAGGAGGAGATGATGTTTTTTAGCAGACCCTCAAATACCTTCATGACCATCGATGTCAGTGCAACAGGCCGGTAGTCATTCAGGCATGAGGGTTTGTTGGTCTTGGGCACGGGGACAATGGTGGATCTCTTGAAACACGCCGGGACCACAGACTTCGCCAGGGACTCATTAAAGATACAGGTGAACACACCTGACAGCTGGTCAGCGCAGCAGGCGCCCAGAGATGCCATCTGGACCCGCCGCTTTCCTGGTGTTCACCCTCCTCAGCGCCGTGCGAACGTCGTGCTCTGCGATGCTGATGACGCAATCCTCGCTGATGACGTCATCACTCTCAGTCAGCAGGCTGCTAGCATTAGCCGCCTGGCTAACCTCGAACCGGGCGAAGAATGCGTTCAGCTCGTTGGCGAATGCAGAGTCGGCGACGATCGTCGTGGTGTCTTTGGCAACCTTGTAGTCCGTGATTGTGCGTAATCCGTGCCACATGCGGCGTGTGTCACCCTGATGGAAGTGTGATTCAGTTCGCTGTCGGAACCGCCCCTTAGCTTCCCTCACCGCTCGCCTGACGCTATAAGAAGCCGCTTTGTATGCGCTCATATCGCCGCTAATGAGTGCGGCATTATAAGCAGCGGTCCGGGCGTTCACAGCATCGCGGATCGATCGGTCTACCCAAGGCTTCTGGTTCGGAAACGATTTGAACCTCACTGTCGGGACAACTTCATTTACGAGCGTGCTAACGAAGCTAACTGCTACATCCGCAAACTCGTTGATGTCTACTGCGCAGGCTCAGAACATGTCCCAATCTACGTCATCGAGCGCGTCCTGTAGCGTAGCTTCTGATTGGGCAGACCAGCGTTGCACCTCCCTCATGACCGGAGCTTCACGACGAAAGCTTTGTTGATATTCCGGTATGAGGAAAATGGCGTTGTGGTCTGATTTCCCGAATGCTGGATGTGAAACAGCTTTGTAGCCCCGCTTGTATGGTGTGTAACAGTGGTCCAGAATGTTGAGTCCCCTCGTCGGACATGTAACATGTTGATGAAAGTTTGGCATAACCTGTCTGAGGTTCGCTTTATTAAAGTCACCTGCTACAATGTGCGCTGCGTCCGGGTGTTTGTTTTGGAACTCACTCAGCACATCATGTAGTTCAGACAGAGCAGTGCCTGTATCCGCGTGGGGTGGGATGTAGACCGCCGTGGCAATGACCGAGGTGAACTCGCGAGGCAGGTAGAAAGGACGACATTTAACACTCAGATATTCCAAATGAGGCGAGCAGCTACTGGAGAGAATGGAAACACTCCTGGCATCGCACCACTTCTTGTTGACCATGAAGCACACACCTCCACCTTTAGCTTTGTTAGACTCTGCCGTCCTGTCCATGCGGAACACAGAGAATGAGTCCGATGGGGTTACGACTCGGTCCGGCACAATGGGGGTCAGCCATGTTTCTGTAAAGCACAGAAGATTACAATCCCTGATATCTCGCTGGAAAGTAACTCTGGCTCTGAGGTCATCAAGCTTATTCTCCAGTGACTGTACATTAGCCAGCAGGATACTCGGCAGAGGGGTGCGATGAGCTTGTTCTTTCATTCTGTTACGGACGCCGCCGCGTTTCCCTCGACGCTTCTTTGTTCTTCGCCGCGGGTTAACGTCCCGTCCATTGTTGTTGTCATCTGAGCAGCGTAGTATCTCAGAGGGCCACGACGGGTCAGGCTTAAAGGTGGTATAAGTAAGCACCGAAATCTGAATTCCTATATCCAGTAGTGTTCTACTGTCATAGGTCACTAAACCTGAAGTACTCTTAGCGAATGAAAGTAAAATAAATAAAGAAAGAAGGAAAAAAACGCACAGTTTGTACGGAGCGATCAGGAAGGCGTCTGGACGTGGCCGCGCCATCATGGAAATCCATGATGTAAGAAAGAAAGATCTTCATTGTAAAGCGTTTAAACAATGTTTTCCATGCATGTTCAATTAACCATAATCAATTAATTAACATGCACCTGTGGAATGGTCGTTAAGACCTTAACAGCTTACAGAAAGTAGGCATTTAAGGTCACAGTTCTAAAAACGCAGGACACTAAAGCGACTTGTCTACCGACTGTGAAAAACACCCAAAGAAAGATGCCGAGGGTCCCTGGTCATCTGCGTGAACGTGCATTAGACATGCTGCAGGGAGGCATGAGGACTGCTGATGTGGCTAGGGCAATAAATTGCCATGTTGCACTGTGAGACGCCTAAGACAGCGATACAGGGAGACAGGAAGGACAGCTGATCATCCTCGCAGTGGAAGACCACGTGTAACAACACCTGCACATGATGGGTACATTATATATATATATATATATATTGAAGAGATTTGGAACTGCCAGAACTTCACTCCCAGATCTGGCCACTAAGCCAGACTGAATAATTGGGAATGATTGACCTTGGTCAGACAGATACCCAACTGTCACTATAAATGAGATCCTGAGTTTCCTTGTGTAGATGGGAGATCATTACAGAAGGACAATCATTACTGTAGCACTACACCAATCCGGCCTCTAGGGTAGAGTGTACAGAAACAATAAAAGGCACACAACAGCCTACTGGGACTTTTAACTACCTGGTGGACTCTGAGACCATAAGAAACAATGAGAAGCAGACCTCTGGTCTAGTGACACAAAGATTTAACTACAAGGACACAATTCCCCTTCTCCGTGTTTTCTCCACTGTATGCTGGTTGACCTTGTACACTGACCCCACCTTTCTACTGTAACTGAGATATGCAAAAATATTTATATTTCACTGTGCTGTGAAGGTAAATGTGACATATAATTGAATGTTAATCTATAATTAAATTTTTTATTTTAATTTTAATTGAACCCTTAATCTTAATATAGAGGAAAAATGGATGCAGAAAAATGTTATTCTAAGTAGAAAACCTTTTCAAGAGTGTTTTGGATCTTACACAGGAGTCGATTTAGAACAACCCTGTAAAAGTCCAGTAGTGGCCCAGCCTCTTGATCTGAACCCAATAGATCATCTCTGGAAAGACCTGAAAATGGCTATGCATCGAATTACCCATTCAACCTGGTTAAGCTTTAATGGCCAAAAAGAATTGCAAAAACTTAAAAAAAAAAAAAAGCATCATTCCCAAGCAGGCATGAAACATTACTGCCAAGGGTGCTGTAAAGTTTAAATTACGCCATGAGTCGAATATTTATGTAAATAGGATGTTTCCATCTTCAACTTAAAAAAAATAAATTTTAACAAAACACTCTTTACGCCTGTTTTTAATTTGTCGTTGTGGAGTATTGTGTTTAGAATTATGCAAAAAATAAGTAAAGTGTGAAGCATGACAAAATTTGATAAACTTCAAGGGGCATGAATACTTTGTCAGCATCATATATTATATACTGTATAGCAAATACATATATAATATATGATGCTTCCACTTCACCAAAAAAGGTTAAAATTGTCAGACTGGGGGCTTGAACCCAGGTCTCTGGGGTGAAGGCTGAGAAGTTTACCACTGAGCCACAGAGGCGATAGGTTTGGACCCAACTGAAAACACTCAAAGCAAAAAGTCTCAGGTAGTGTAGTTTTATTTTAAAGATAACAAAAAAAATACAAACAGGCAGTTTATAATCAACTGAGGTTCTTCTCAACTAGAGGAATTAATGAAAATAAACAAAACAATATACTCTCAAACTAAAACTTCCACAAGGGGAGAGAACAGCCAGGAAATGGATAATCAGAAAGTAAAAGGACTGAGGAACTTACAACAGGGAACTCTGAATCATTACAGACGTTCAGCAGGAGACACAGAGCAGGGACTCAAAAACCAAGTGAATAAGAGGAGAGAAAATGAACAGCTTAAATACACTGGGGGGGGGGGACAAGACACAGGTGATCTAAATAACTAATGAGGAAACACAAGGAAGAACTAAGGCTAAGGGAAACACAAATGACCTCTAGGGGCCTGGAGACAAACTACAGGAGGAACACAAGGCTGACAGGACCCCCTCCTCTAGGAACGACTCCTGGCGTTCCTGTTAGCACCTCCCGATTGCCGTGTGCGGAACGCCCGGATTAAACTTGGATCCAGGATATTCTTGGCTGGAACCCAAGAGCGCTCCTCCGGCCCATAACCCTCCCAGTCCATCAGATACTGTAGTGAGTTCCGGATCCTCCGGTGGACTGTGTAGGCTGGCTGGCCGTCGATGACTCTGGGAGGTGGAGGGGTTCTGCGTGGGGGGGCAAAGGGAGAAGACAAAACAGGTTTTAACAACGAGACATGAAATGTTGGGTTAATTCTAAGGGAGTGAGGAAGAAATAAACGATAAGAAACAGGGTTAACTTTCCTGGCAATGCGAAAGGGGCCAATGAACTTCTGGGACAGCTTCCTGGATTCAACCCGGAGGGGCAGGTTCTTGGTGGATAACCAGACTCTTTGACCAGGGGTGCGTTTCCCGTACAACTATGTAGCTCTTTGCTTAACCACCATAGTACGATGCAACGTTGAAGAAAATAACTAACTAGTCACAAGTGTTTCCCAAAACCATAGTACCTGTGTCGCACTTCCATGGTTAGAACTTTGTTGGTTTGAACCGTCGTTCTTCTTCTTCTTCGATACAATGGCGGAGTAGTGCAATAGGCACATATCGCCCCCTACTGTATAGTGTGTTTATTTTTTCTCTCTCTCTCTTCGGCTCGCATTCAATGCGCTTTCGCAGTGACGTAACGTAGAAGTGGTGTAATAATGTCACAAACGCAACATTTTTCATTTTTCAATATTTCATTTGAACTCATTTTTTATTTGGTATTGATACATCAGTACAATTAAAATAAAAAGAAATGATGGGTTTTGAAAACGCTGGGATTGTGTTGTGAACACCTGTTACCTATTTTGCTCAATATAATTTCCTATATAAGTCCCTTTACATACAGCCATGGTTTAATGAGAGTTGACGTGAAAAAAATTACACGAAAACCACAATTTACTAAAAAAAAAAAAAGAGCTTGCAGTTACAAATTCGGACAAAAAATTGGAATGAAATCGCACAAAAAATGTATGCTTCTGGGAATGGGTATGAGAGAAGCCCAGAGGAAGTCAGAAACAAGTGGAGGGACTTTGCAGGTGTGACCAACTTGTGGCTCAGCGGTAGCTGTTCTGCTCGCGGGGTGTGGACGGCCCGAGTTCGATTCCCAGCCAGTGCCCAAACCCCAGTTTGTTGATTTATTTGGGTACATTCATTGAATATATATTGAGTAATATTTTAAATAGGCTTACATATATTGAGTAATATTTTAAATAGGCTTACACTATGGTAGTGCATACATTTTACAATTTCTTAGTGCTTAACACTTTGTGCACTGTATAACATTCAGATAACATTCATTATAAGTGAAAACCTCTAACATAATACTACAAATATTGTTATGAGACATTTCTCTTTGGGTATGTTTAAAGATACTCAGTTAAAAACTCACTTTTTCTTCGCACAAACGAAACCAAGGCTGTGTTCCAACCGGCATAAATTATGCTTCTGTAGGGCACTTCGAAGGGAGAATAATTGCGATGGTACCGCTGTTATATCGTTTAAAGTGAATTTGTAATAAAAATAACCGAAAAATTAATAACCTAATATCTGAGCACCAAAACATTAAGTTTTCCAAATCGCTCAAAGTGGTTGGGAATTTTTTTTAGAAACTAATATGGCGTAGGGTCGTTAACTGTGAATAGAACACACCCAGCCGCGGCAAGGAACTATGCTTCTAACCACAGGTCGAAGGCTGTAGTTCCAACCACGTAAGTTTGCGACGCTGTTTGCGAATGTTCGTTTGAACTATGGTTTGGGGAAACACCTAGTTGTTGAACTATGTTGGTAACGACGGAACTTGCGACCATAGTTGGCTAACGATGCTTTTGGGAAACGCACCCCAGGTCGGAAGTTGGGCGCTGACCGGCGGTGGCGATTGGCCTGACTTAGGTATCTTCGGGAGGATCGAAGAAGGATGTGCCTAGCCTTCCTCCAGGTTTGCCGACAGCGTTGGACAAAGCGCTGGGCAGATGGGATGCCCACCTGTGCTTCTTCCTCAGGAAACAATGGGGGGGCATACCCAAACTGACATTCGAACGGGGACAGCCCAGTGGCCGAAGACTGGAGGGTGTTGTGTGCGTATTCAGCCCACAGGATGTAGGTTGCCCAAGAAGTGGGGTTATGGGCTGCCATGCACCGCAGGGTGGTCTCTAGATCCTGGTTAATCCGTTCTGTTTGGCCATTGGACTAAGGATGGAACCCTGATGAAAGGCTGGCTGTGGCCCCAATCAGCCTGCAGAAGGCACTCCAGAACCGGGATGAAAATTGAGGCCCCCGATCCGAGACCATATCTAGTGGCATACCAAAAACCCGAAAAACATGATTCATAAGGAGTTCAGCTGTCTCCTTTGCAGATGGCAGCTTGGGCAGAGGAATGAATCGGGCGGCCTTAGAGAACCGGTCCACCACTACCAGGATGACCGTGTTACCTTGGGATGGTGGGAGTCCTGTAACAAAGTCCAGAGACAGGTGTGACCATGGCCTGCGGGGAATGGGTAAGGGGTGGAGTAGGCCCTGGGGTCGCTGATGAGTGGACTTACCCTGGCTGCACACAGTACAGGCCTCCACGTAGGCCTTTACATCCACCCTGATGGATGGCCACCAAAACCGCCGCTGCAGGAACTCGAGTGTACGAGCAGTTCCTGGGTGGCATGTCAGGGAGGACCCATGGCCCCACTGCAAGACCCGGGCTCGAGCAGAATGAGGGACATATAGGCGCCCTGCTGGACCGCCTCCTGGATCTGGCTCATGAGCTTGAGCCCCCCACACCTCTTGCTCTAGATCCCACTGGAGGGATGCAACGATCTTTGACCTTGGGATAATCTGGGCCAGCGGTTTCTCCTGTGTCTCGGGGGAGTAAGCTCGGGACAGGGCATCAGGTTTGACATTCTTGGTGCCGGGTCTGTAAGACAGAATAAATTGAAAACGATTAAAAAATAACGACCATCGAGCCTGCCGAGGATTGAGCTGCTTCGCTTGCTGGAGATATTCCAGGTTCTTGTGGTCCGTGAGAACGTGGAACGGATGCAGAGCCCCCTTAAGCCAATGGCGCCATTCCTCCAGAGCAAGTTTTACCGCTAGCAGCTCGCGATCTCCCACATGGTAGTTGCGCTCTGTATCAAAAGGTTTTTCTGGGTCAGGGATAGAGAGGATGGGAGCAGAAGTGAAACGTCGTTTGAGATCCTGGAAGGCCCCTGATGCTTCTTGACCCCAGCGAATCTTGGTCCCTCCTCCCTTAGTCAGCGCTGTCAAGGGAGCCACCACAGAGCTGAAATTCCTAATGAACTTCCTACAAAAGTTGGCAAAGCCAATGAAGCGTTGGACCTCCTTGACTGATGTGGGAATGGGCCAATTCAGGACAGCCTCGACTTTCTTAGGGTTCATCTCCACATGGCCAGGAGTGACAATGAACCCAATAAACTGAGCCTGGGTGGCATGAAACTCACATTTCTCGGGCTTCACGTAAAGATGGTTATCAAGAAGTCTCTGGATGTCCCTGCTAACATGCTGCTTGTGCTCCTCTAGTGATCTTGAGAAAATGAGAATATCATCCAGATACACAAAGACGAATAGATTTAACATATCCCGAAGAACATCATTTATTAGGGCTTGGAATACAGCAGGGGCATTTGTGAGTCCAAAGGGCATCACCAGATACTCATAGTGGCCTGTGGGGGTGTTGAAGGCTGTCTTCCATTCGTCACCCTGCCGGATCCGAACAAGATGGTAGGCATTTCGAAGATCTAGTTTGGTAAAAACAGAAGCCTCTTGAAGTAACTCAAAAGCCGTGGCCATGAGAGGAAGGGGATATCGATTCCGAACAGTGATCTTGTTAAGGGCCCGATAATCGATACACGGCCTGAGACCCCCATCTTTCTTTCCCACAAAGAAGAAGCCTGCACCAGCTGGAGAAGTAGAGGGATGGATAATGCCAGCTGCCAAGGACTTCTTGATGTAAATGTCCATTGCTTCACACTCAGGGCGGGGACAGGGAGAAGATCCGACCTCTTGGAGGGGAGGAACCAGGGAGCAGGTCAATGGCACAGTCATAGGAGCGGTCCATCAAGCAAAGCAAACAACTAAGGACATTTGCTGAAATTGCTGAAATTTGTCTAAGACTACCAGCATGTACTTTTATTATTATTTTTCTTATCTGATTTTGCAGAGATATTCCAGGACAACAATTTTTTCCCTCTAGTTTCACCCATCTACAGTATAGCTGAAGTCTATATAATTTCAGTACCCCGGACAGCACCCAGCGGACTTATTCTATTAGCCTGCGTTCAAACTGAGGTTGCAGCTTTTTATTTCTAACTTACAACTGGGAAAAGCCCAGTTGGGTATCAGTGTTTAATTTACATAGCTTTTTCATTTATACAATAAGAATTTTAATAGCAACTAGTTTTTACATCTTCATACTATTTGGCTTCGCCTTTTTCTGCGCTTTTTGGAGAACGCGCTAGTTTCCTCGTCTAAAAACAACAAACGGAATTCAGCTCCAAACAACTAAACACCAACACGGAGGTACCTCATCATGTCTACCATTCAGCTCGTTCAGTGTTTAGGCATTCTTCCTCCGTCATTAGTGATAATTTTACTTGTGATAGGTGTATCTTAGTTAGCACTCTGACGGAGAAGATATTAGGGTTAGAGGAGCGCATCCAGACTTTAGAGAGGGTTAGAGAGCGCGAGAGCAGCGTTATTCCCATAACGGACAGTCTGGGTGCCACAGGCGGAGATAATCAGCCCTCGACACCGGCATTAGAGCCCTCACAGCAGGGCAAGTGGGTGACGACTCGGCGGCATACTCGTTCAGCCAAAGCTAACGCTAAGGCTAGCCCACCGGAGCACACCTCCTCTGCGCTTCACATGTCCAACAGGTTTGCTCTCCTCTGTGCTGCACCCGCTGAGAAACCTGAAAGAGCTCTGGTTATAGGAGACTCTATACTGAGGCACGTGAAATTAGCTAGACCTTTAGGGGGGCCAGCGGCAGTGGTTGTGTATCCCGGGAGCCAGAGCACCGGACATAGCAGGTAATCTTAAGGCTCTAGGACAGAATAGGTTCTCTAAGATAGTGGTACATGCTGGGGCTAACAATATATACGCCTTCGTCAGTCAGAGGTTAGTAAGGATAACTTTACAGAGGTGTTTAAATTAGTGAAGGCGATGTCCGATGAAGTAGTATGCTCTGGTCTCATCCCAATGAGACATGGTGACATAGCTTACAGCAGGTTATGGTCGCTGAACCGCTGGATGTCCAGGTGTTGCTCCGGAAATAATGTGGGCTTCATAGACAATTGGAAGACCTTTGAGGGCAAAGCTGGCCTGTTAGGGTGGGACCGTGTCCATCCCACTCGGGAAGGTGCTGCTCTCATTTCCTGTAGTATAGCACATAGTCTCAGAAGAGGCCTAGTTAATCGGTGACAATCCAGAGCCCAGGCCAGGGAGCAGACAGACAGGCTAAACCAACCATCTGCTAGCTGCATAGAGTCGTCACTCAGGGTTCACTATATTGAGACTGTGTCTGTTCCTAGATCTAAGCAAAAATCTAGAAAGACTCAGAAAATCTGTTTTAATAATTTAATTAACATAAAGACCATAAACTCGGATCACACTGAATGTGCAGCCGGCACCTCTGATCTGAAGCTAGGATTGTTAAATATTAGATCTCTCGCATTAAAAGTGGTTATTGTTAATGAAATTATCACAGATCAGGCGTTTGATATTGTAACGGTTAACCTCTAGAGGGCGCCTAACGCCGTGGATGTTTTGAGTTGTAGTTTTGTTTATGTTGAGTTTCTACTTCATTTCCCAGTTTGCACCTCAGTCAGGTGACATAGAAGCTCACCTGAACCGAGGGAAGTTAATTTGATGATTGTTTAGTTTGATTATAAATAGCCTGACTGAACTCCAGTCAGGCGTCTAGCATTTGTCTCTAGTTGATTCGTTTGTGTTGGAGTGATCCCGTTTTGTTTATGTTTTGTTTATCTGAAAAATAAAGAACTTTGTTAACCGTCAGCTCCCCTCCGCAGTCATGCCACGCACACACGCCCGACGCAAACACAGTAAGGTGAGGAATTGTGACAGAATGCTAGACCTAAAAAGTGGCATGGCGGAGGATGCCTCCCTGGATAATTTTTGGGGGGGCGCGGATACCATCTCGCACGAGCTGGCGAACAGGCTGCGGGACAGCGAGGAAGAGTACTGCGGCTGGAATTACATCGGGCTAGTTGAGGACGAAGAGGAGATGTACCGCAGCTGGGAGTACAGCTTGCTGGAGGAGCAGGAGCACCTGCGGGAGAGCAGCGAGGAGAGAGAGAGAGAGAGACACCACAAAGCTGGGAGGGCTGCAGGCTCGCCATTCGGCGGACGCCATTCAAAGGCGACGCAGCACGGTGTCACGTGGTTCCCCACACCGGCCGGAAGAGAAGGGCGAGGAAGCCCAAGTACGGCGGTGACACGGGGGAAAGAAAACCCCAGGCAGGGCAGCAGCAGAGAGAGGAATAGCTCATGTGGTGGATTCCAGAGCCGGAGCAAGTGCGAGAGATGCAGGAGCAGGTAAAGGAGCTCCAGCGGATGATCCTTCACTTCCGGGATAACCGCGAAGCGGGCTCGGAGCTTTCTCCTCCCTCGCCAACGCTCAGCAGCGAGCTAGCGTGTCAGCAGCCGCTGACCGACGCACCCGTTCTGCCACCGCCTTCCAGCTTCGATGACAGCGAGCTAACGTGTCAGCAGCCGCTGTCCGACGCACCCGTCCTGCCGCCGCCTTCCGGCTTCGATGACAGCGAGCTAGCGTGTCAGCAGCCGCTGTCCGACGCACCCGTCCTGCCGCCGCCTTCAGGCTTCGATGAAAGCGAGCTAGCGTGTCAGCAGCCGCTGTCCGACGCACCCGTCCTTCTGCCGCCTCCCGGCTTTCAGGACAGCGCGCTAGCGTGTCAGCAGCCACTGAGCCACGCACCCGTCCTGCTGCCGCCTTCCGGCTTCGAGGACAGCGAGTCAGCGTGTCAGCCACCGCTAACCGACGCACCTGTTCTGCCGCCACCTCCCGGTTTCGAGGACAGCGAGTTAGCGTGTCAGCAGCCGCTGTCCTACACACCCGTTCTGCCGCCGCCTCCCGGCTTTGAGGACGACGTTGAGCCGACGAGCGCACTGCACGCTCCAACGCCGCTGTCGAGAGCACTGCAAGCTCCAACGCTGCTGTCGAGCGCACTGCACGCTCCAACGCTGCTGTCGAGCGCACTGCACGCTTCAACGCCGCTGTCGAGCGCACTGCACGCTCCCACGCCGTCGTCGAGCGCAGTGACCGCGCCCACGCCGTCGTCGAGCGCAGTGACCGCTCCCACGCTGTCGTCAAGCACAGTGACCGCTCCCACGCCGTTGTCGAGCGCAGTGACCGCTCCCATGCCGTCGTCGAGCGCAGTGACCGCTCCCACGCCGCCGCCGAGCACGTCTCCAGCTCTGCAGCCGCCGAGCACGTCTCCAGCTCTGCAGCCGCCGAGCACGTCTCCAGCTCTGCAGCCGCCGTGCACGTCTCCAGCTCTGCAGCCGCCGAGCACGTCTCCAGCTCTGCAGCCGCCGAGCATGCCTCCAGCCCCGTCACCCAGCCTCCTGGTCAGGAGGCGAAAGGTTGAACATTGGGTTGGGTGTCCGGGGCCTCCGGTGATGCTCCGGAGGAGCATTTTTTGGGGGGGGGGATAATGTAACGGTTAACCCCTAGAGGGCGCCTAATGCCCGTGGATGTTTTGAGTTGCAGTTTTGTTTATGTTGAGTTTCTACTTCATTTCCCAGTTTGCACCTCGGTCAGGTGACGTAGAAGCTCACCTGAACCGAGGGAAGTTAATTTGATGATTGTTTAGTTTGATTATAAATAGCCTGACTGAACTCCAGTCAGGCGTCTTGCATTTGTCTTTACTTGATTCATTTGTGTTGGAGTGATCCCGTTTTGTTTATGTTTTGTTTATCTGAAAAATAAAGAACTTTAACCGTTAACTTTAACGTTAACCGTCAGCTCGCCTCCGCAGTCATGCCACGCACACACGCCCGACGCAAACACAGTAAGGTGAGGAATCGTGACAGATATACTCTGTTTAACTGAAACCTGGATTAAACAGGACGAGTTCGTAGCTCTACATGAAGCTAGTCCTCCTGTATACAGCTACAGTACTTACACCAGCCTCGGTTAACTGGTAGAGGAGGAGGCGTCGCAGTTATTCACAATGATAATCTGTCTATCGTACAAAAAGATACAAATTTAATTCATTTGAAATTCTTTATAGTAACATAAGTGTATTTAAGTATATTAAGTCAGCTCAGTCGATTCCACTAATTATAATTTACAAACCTCCAGGGCCGTATTCTGAATTTCTTAGTGAATTGGCAGATTTTATCTCAAACCTAGTCGTTTCTGTAGACAAAGTGTTAATTGCTGGAGATTTTAATATTAATTTTGAGAATCCAGAAGACCCTCTGAGAACAGCATTTATAAGGAGTAAATCAGTGTGTAGTAGGACCCACTCATAAAGCAGGTCACACTTTAGACTTAATAATATTCTTCGGATTAAGTATAAGAAATTTATTCGCAATGCCACTGTCTGAAATTATCTCAGATCACTTTCTTGTCTCAATTCAAGTGTGTCACAGTGATAATGTACGCACAGCATCGCGCTACCGTATTAAACGTACATTCACATCAACTACCACACAGAGTTTTATCAGTAATCTCCCAGAGTTACCAACTTCGATTAGATCACCGTCTGACCCCACAGAACTCGATCAGGCGACTGAATATTTAGAGTCGACATTTCGTTGTACCTTAGATAATGTAGCTCCAGCTAAAAGAAAAATTATTAGAGATAAGAAACTCACTCCCTGGTATAACGATCACACACGCACTTTAAAACAGACCGCTCGGAAATTAGAGCGTAAATGGCGTCAAACTAAATTGTTAGTATTTCAAATAGCATGGAAAGAGAGCATCCACTATAGGAAAGCTCTTAGTGTAGCTAGATCTCTCCACTCTTATAGAAAATAACAAAAATAATTTAGTTTGTATTTTTATTTAATACCGTAGCCAAATTAACCAGAAATAAGACCACTACAGAAATCCCCACAACAGCATCATGCAATAGTTGTGACGGTTGACCCCTAGAGGGCGCCTAACGCCCGGTTTTTGTTTTTGTAGTTTGGTTTATGTTTAATGTTGAACTTCATTTCCCAGTTTGCACCTCGGTCAGGTGACGTAGAAGCTCACCTGAACCGAGGTAAGCCAATTATTAGTTGATTTTGTTTTAGTTCTATAAATAGCCTGACTGAAGCTCAGTCAGGCGTCTAGCATTTGTCGTTATAGTTTGGTTTGTGTTGGAGTTAATGTTTTGTTTAAAAATAAAGAACTTTGTTAAACCGTCAGCTCGCCTCCGCGATCATGCCTCGCACACACCTCCGACGCAGACACCGTAGGAAACATGACAGAATGCTAGACCTACAGTACCAAGAGGCATGGCGGAGGATCCCCTCCTAGGGAATTTCTTGGGAGGAGAAATTATCATCTCTAACGAGCTGGCGGAACTGCTGGAGGCCAGCGAGGAGCATGGCGAGTTAAAAGTAGAGCAAGAATGGAGAAGCGGTGAGTACATCGAGCCGGCGAGCTCACGGGAGGACAACGTGACAGCCAGAGAGAGAATAGCGAGGCGAAGCTGGGAAGGCTGCGGGCCCATCATCCGGCGCACACCGCCGAGAGGTGTAGCGGCTGAGGGAGAGACGGGAGGATTCTGCAGGCAGTGGGCAGAACGCAACGAGGTGTGCATTCATGACCTGCGTGAGCAGGTGCTGCAGCTCCAACTGCAGTTCGTCCAGGTTCGGGAGAACCAAGCTGTAGTCCCGGAAGCGATCCCTCTCTCGGATCTGGACGATGCACTCCT
Organism: Channallabes apus; assembly: GCA_030522415.1. Lineage (NCBI taxonomy): Eukaryota > Metazoa > Chordata > Actinopteri > Siluriformes > Clariidae > Channallabes > Channallabes apus. The sequence goes on from CM060120.1 coordinate 19,817,519, forward strand.
CCCACGGCCACTGCCTGAAGGTGGCGCGGACAGCACAATGGAGCTGAGCATGGAGGACTGGACGCCGCTGCAGCACGGCGACGAGGTAGGCTTCTACAGGCAGTGGGCGGAGTCCAACCAGGAGCGCATTCGTGACCTGCGCGAGCAGGTGCTGCAGCTCCAACTGCAGTTCGTCCAGGTTCGGGAGAACCAGTCTGTAGCCCCGGAAGCGATCCCCCTCCCGGGTCTGGACGATGCGCTCATCCCCCGGCCACTGCCTGAGCCTGTCGCGGAGGAAGACTTCGCGCCGTGTCTGCACGGAGAGGAGAGCGTTATCCTTCTGCCTCCCCCAGGTTTCAAGAACAGCGCGCTAGCGTGTCAGCAGCCGCTGCACCAAACACCCACTCTACTGCAGCCTCCCGGCTTTGAGGCCGAGCGCAGTGCACGCTCCATCGCCGTCGAGCGCAGTGAACGCTCCAACGCCGTCGAGCGCAGTGCACGCTCCAACGCCGTCGAACGCAGTGCACGCTCCAACGCTACTGTTGAGCTCTGCACAAGCTCCAACGTCGTCGTCGAGCGCAGTGCACGCTCCAATGCCGCTGTTGAGCTCTGCACAAGCTCCGTCGTCGTCGAGCGCACTGCACGCTCCAACGCCATCGGCGAGCGCACTGCATGCTCCAACACCATCGTCGAGCGCACTGCACGTGCCAACGCTGCCGATGTTGCACAAGCTCCAACGTCGCTGTCGAGCTCTGCACAAGCTCCAACATCGTCGTCGAGCGCAGTGCACGCTCCAACGTCGTCGAGCGCAGTGCACGCTCCAACGGGGGCTGTTGAGCTCTGCACAAGCTCCAACATCGTCGTCGAGCGCAGTGCACGCTCCAACGTTGTCGAGCGCAGTGCACGCTCCACCGCCGCTGTTGAGCTCTGCACAAGCTCCAACGTCGTCGTCGAGTGCAGTGCACGCTCCAACGCCAGTTCCCGGCTTTGAGGACAGCGAGCTAGCGTGTCAGCAGCCGCTGACCGACGCACCCATTCTGCCGCCGCCTCCCGGCTTCGTGGACAGCGAGCCCGCGTGTCAGCAGCCACTGACCGACGCACCTGTTCTGCCGCCACCTCCCGGCTTTGAGGACGACGTTGAGCTGTCGAACGCACTGCACGCTCCAGAGCCGTCGTCGAGCGCACTGCACGCTCCAATGCCGCTGTCGAGCGCCGAGTACGCTCCAACGCCACTGTCGAGCGCCGAGTACGCTCCAACGCCGCTGTCGAGCGCCGAGTACGCTCCAACGCCGCTGTCGAGCTCTGCACAAGCTCCAACGTCGTCGTCGAGCGCAGTGACCGCTCCAACGCCGTCGTCGAGCGCAGTGCATGCTCCAACGTTGTCATCGAGCGCAGTGCACGCTCCGCTGCCACTGTTGAGCTCTGCACAAGCTCCAACGTCGGCGTCGAGCGCAGTGCACGCTCCAACGCCGCTGTTGAGCTCCGCACAAGCTCCAACGTCGTCGTCGAGCGCAGTGCACGCTCCAACGCCGCTGTTGAGCTCCGCACAAGCTCCAACGTCGTCGTCGAGCGCAGTGCACGCTCCAACGCCGCTGTTGAGCTCTGCACAAGCTCCAACGTCGTCGTCGAGAGCAGTGCACGCTCCATCGCCGCTGTTGAGTTCTGCACAAGCTCCAACGTCGTCGTCGAGCGCAGTGCACGCTCCAACGCCGCTGTTGAGCTCTGCACACGCTCCAACGTCGTCGTCGAGAGCAGTGCACGCTCCATCGCCGCTGTTGAGCTCTGCACAAGCTCCAACGTCGTCGAGCGCAGTGCATGCTCCAACGTTGTCGTCGAGCGCAGTGCACGCTCCATCGCTGCTGTTGAGCTCTGCACAAGCTCCAACGTTGTCGTCGAGCGCAGTACAGGCTCCAACGTTGTCGTCGAGCGCCGTGCACGCTCCAACACTGCTGTTGAGCTCTGCACAAGCTCCAACGTCGCTGTCGAGCTCTGCACAAGCTCCAACATCGTCGTCGAGCGCAGTGCACGCTCCAACGTCGTCGAGCGCAGTGCACGCTCCAACGTGGCTGTTGAGCTCTGCACAAGCTCCAACATCGTCGTCGAGCGCAGTGCACGCTCCAACATTGTCGAGCGCAGTGCACGCTCCAACGCGGCTGTTGAGCTCTGCACAAGCTCCAACGCCGTCGTCGAGCGCAGTGACCGCTCCAACGCCGTCGTCGAGCGCAGTGACCGCTCCAACGCCGTCGTCGAGCGCAGTGACCGCTCCAACGCCGTCGTCGAGCGCAGTGCACGCTCCAACGCCGTCGTCGAGCACAGTAACCACTCCAACGCCGTCGTCGAGTGCAGTGACCGCTCCAACAACGCCGTCGAGCACGTCTCCAGCCCTGCCACGGCGGAGCACGTCTCCAGCTCTGCCACGGCCGAGCACGTCACCAGCCATGCCACGACCGAGCACGTCACCAGCCCTGCCACGATCGAGCACGTCACCAGCTATGCCACGGCCGAGCACGTCACCAGCTCTGCCACGGCCGAACACGGCTCCAGCTCTGCCACGGCCGAGCACGGCTCCAGCTCTGCCACGACCAAGCGCGTCTCCAGCCCCGTCACCCAGCCTCCTGGTCAGGAGGTGGAAGGTAGAACGTTGGGGTGGGTGTCCGGGCCCTCCGATGAAGCTCCAGAGGAGCATTTTTTTGGGGGGGGGGTACTGTGACGGTTGACCCCTAGAGGGCACCTAACGCCCGGTTTTTGTTTTTGTTTTGTAGTTTGGTTTATGTTTAATGTTGAACTTCATTTCCCAGTTTGCACCTCGGTCAGGTGACGTAGAAGCTCACCTGAACCGAGGTAAGCCAATTATTAGTTGATTTTGTTTTAGTTCTATAAATGAAGCTCAGTCAGGCGTCTAGCATTTGTCGTTATAGTTTGGTTTGTGTTGGAGTTAATGTTTTGTTTAAAAATAAAGAACTTTGTTAAACCGTCAGCTCACCTCCGCGATCATGCCTCGCACACACCTCCGACGCAGACACCGTAGGAAACATGACAATAGTGAGGACTTCATGAACTTTTTTAATAATAAAATTGTAAATATTAGGCATAAAATTGAGGCTTTGAAACCGAACAATGTAATTGATGCAGATCAATTAGCCATGTCAGATCGGAACCTAGAATACTTTACTCCCCTTGAAGAGAATGAACTAATTTCACTCATCTCTTCTGCAAATTCATCAACCTGTATATTAGATCCTATACCAAAACATTTTCTTAAACAGATAGTACCAGTTGAGAATAATTAATTCACTCAGTATTGGTTATGTTCCAAAATCTTTTAAATTAGCAGTTATCAAACCAATAATTAAGAAACCTGACCGCGACCCCTGTTAGCTGTCCAATTACAGGCCAATATCAAACCTCCCCTTTATCTCTAAGATTCTGGAAAAGATAGTAGCGGAGCAGCTATGCTCATATCTACATAGAAATAGCATACATGAACTGTATCAGTCAGGATTTAGGCCTCATCACAGTACAGAAACAGCACTCGTTAAAGTAGTAAATGACCTCCTATTGGCCTCTGATCAGGGTTGTGTAACTTTGCTTGTATTACTTGACCTCAGTGCAGCTGTTGACGCAATTGATCATAGTATTCTTCTTCACAGATTAGAAAATGTAGTAGGAATTTAGGGTACAGCCCTCTTAAATGGTGATTATTCTGCATGTTCTCTAGTGGAGTTTGACGTTCCGCAGGGTTCAGTTTTAGGCCCACTGCTTTTTTTCCCTTTACATGCTTCCTCTGGGCAACATAATCCATAAGCATGGTATTAGTTTTCATTGTTATGCTGACGACACACATTTATACGTCTCAACAGAACCTGATGAGAAAAACCATCTTACTAAAGTTGATCAATGTGTGCAGGACATAAGAAATTGGATGCTAATTAACTTCCTTCTGCTTAATCCGGATAAGACAGAACTTCTAGTCATAGGACCGCATACAGCTAGGAGTAAAATTTTAGATCACACCGTAACTTTAGATGGCCTTTCTGTTCCATCAAGTGCAACAGTAAAAGACCTTGGCATGATTATAGATTCTAGCCTTTCATTTGAAGCTCATGTAGATAATATTACCAGGATAGCATTCTTTCACCTCAGAAATATTGCCAAGATAAGAAATATATCGTCGGTAAACGATGCAGAAAAACTAGTTCATGCTTTTATCACCTCTAGGTTGGACTATTGTACTGTAATGCCTTACTGTCTGGTTGTTCAGCTAAGTGCAGAAACAAGCTTCAGCTAGTCCAGAATGCAGCAGCGAGAGTCCTCACTAGAACCAGAAGATATGAGCACATCATCCCTATCTTATCTTCACTGCATTGGCTCCCTGTGAAATTTCGCATTGATTTTAAAATACTACTCTTGACATATAAAGCATTAAATGGTCTCGCACCGCAGTATCTGAGCGAACTCCTAGTGTCTTACGATCCGCCACGCCTACTTTGATCAAAGGATGCAGGCTGCTTGTCAGTACCGCGTATTAGGAAAACTACAGCTGGGGGCAGAGCTTTTTCTTACAAAGCCCCAAAATTATGGAATAGTCTTCCAAATAGTGTTCGGGACTCAGACACAGACAACCTATTTATTTAGCCAAGCATTTTTATAAATAGATTTGCCTTAGGTAAAGGATCAGATCGGGGGACTCATGGACGTAGAGTATTATGGTGAACTGGTATGTTTAGATGCTGTCTTCCTCACTCTCATTTGATCATTCAGGTTTGTTGATGGTGAGGTGATTGTTTGCTTTACAGTACATCTCAGGGACCCCTGATCCAGCAGAAGTTTGTGTTTCCTTCTGGCTCTCCCTTTTAGTTGTGCTGTCATAGTTAGTCCTGCCGGAGTCTCTGCTTGCACTCTACAGTAAATATACATTCACATTATAAATTATGTGACTGTGACCATACCTACTGTAACTGCCATCTCTCCTCTTCTTCTCTTTATCCGACTCTTTCTCTTCCCTCTCTCCCCCCATCTCCCCCTTTCACTCTGCATTCCTGAGCTGCCAGTGATCCAGACTCCCTCTGCCCTCCGGACCTATCTGACCCATCCTGGTGCTCCGCTTCTGGTTGGAGATCTCGGCACATGGATGTCTCTTTGGGATGCGTCTGGTGTCTGGTGATGATTCTCTCTACCTAGAAGACGGTTCTGGCCTCAACTGGTGTTGGCAGATGTTTCTCTGAGGACTTGACAATTCGATAGTTCAGGACTGGAACTTTCTACAAGTTTACCTGAGTCTCTGACTCTGACTCCATTTTAACATCAATTACCATCAACTATTATAGCTGAATTGCCTGCCACCTAACACACTGTATAATTGCAGATCATTTCCTGCTATCTGTTTCACCCAGATGAGGATGGGTTGCCTGTTGAGTCTGGTTCCTCTCAAGGTTTCTTCCTATTACCATCTCAGGGCGTTTTTCCTTGCCACTGTCGCCCTCGGCTAGCTCACCAGGGACTATCTGACCATTTTGATTCATACACATTCACATTCCATACAAACTTAAATAATTCTTTTGATTGGGTAAAGCTGCTTTAAGACAATGTCAATTGTTAAAAGCGCTATACAAATAAAATTGAATTGAAAAGCCAAAGAAGACACCCCATGAACCTGAAATTGCAAATGCCAGCTTCTGAACTTTGTGTTCCTTCCCAATTTGTGGAGTGATCTTAAATTAAAATTGATCATCATCAAATGAGTAACTGTACAGAGTACTGTTAAACAAATATCAATCATTATATATAAGTATAAATTTTTTTCAAGGTACCTTTACTAAGTTTCCTGAGTTGGACTTCTAATATGAGAAAGCACAGTGGCTTAGTGGTTAGCACTGTTGCCGTGCACCTCCAGGTTCCGGGTTCGATTACCGCATATTCCTCCCTTGTGCTTGGTGAGTTTCTTCCTACAGTCTAATGACATGCAGAATAAGCTAATTAGCATTCCCAAATTGCACGTAGTGTGTGAATGCACATGTGAACGTTGACCGGAGGTCCTACCACAGTCATACAAAAATAGGAATAAATACAGTGGTCACCATTGGCATCCACAGTCTATAGTTGGACTACAGAGGCTCCTAGATGGATGGAATTGTACATAAGATTGGAGCTGATTTTTTTAAAGTTTACCAGACCTGATCATGCCTCTATCCATGACAGCCCTTACTAGTCTCGGATACTTTGACTACCTGTCTCTGCATGTTTCTATTTGCACCCCTGCCCCCTTTGAGGTAAGAACACATCTAAACTATACTTTTCCTTGTCAGTGGAGATGTGGCCTCAAAATCTATATTTAGGCAGCTACTGTGAACTGCCTGTAATCCGTCCCCTGCCTTCACTAGTTGTATATTTAGCATTAGATTTCTACAATTACTGTAATCTGACCTTGTATCAGTATTGAAGGTGACAGTAAGTTCATTCTGATCTGTCTGTGGAAGAAGGTTTCATAGCCCAATGTGAATAAAAGAAATGCTGTCAAACTGTGACTGTGATGTGCTATGCTTTGTTGCTCCATTGCATCCATACAAAGCAACTATCAGAAACAACCAGACCTATACTGTACCAACATTTATTCACCTGAACCAGAATGAAGCTTGAGGTAGAGCTGAGATACAAAAAAAGGAGAAACCAATCTCATACACCACATTATGAACTAAATTAAGCTCATAAATCATGTTGCCATTTTGACTTTTACCTACATTTGCATCACAATAAAAGATTAATCTAGCAGTAAATAAGTAATAGAGAAGAAAGCAGTTGAAAATAAGGAACTGCTGTCAGGATAGATAAGTGCATGTGGATAGATCTTCTGTGCAGATCCTTTTTTATTAAATATAGTGCTCAGCAAAACTAAAAAAACAAAACAAAAAAAAAAAAACAAGAACTGTAGATAATGAACTGTGGCAAGGATTAAACAAGCCTAACATATGAAAAATACATCAAATGCAAGACACCATGAATCAGAAAACTGGAACTTAGTTACACAAACTTATCAGGGACAAAAAAGGCCACATGATTAGGGAAACAGGACATGCAGCAGTTGATGCATGCTGTAGTCCTGTTCTATTATAAAGCTTCCCTGTCCAGGGTCCGGGGCTCAGACAGTCGTTTCCATTGCCAGCTCAGTCAACGCCAGTGATTGCCATCACAGTATTGTGGGAGGATAATGACTTCTTGTACTATTCCAATTGGGCAGGGAGGGCAAGTGACAGTCTCAGTAGTCCAGGGAGGAAGAGCAATGCTCTAGGTGATACCAGGTAGTGAAGCATCATCAGCGGACAGTCGGTGATGCAGCACATTGACAGCAGTTCAGGGAGTCATCAAGATGGCATCCTCAGCAGGGCAGTTTAGGTGAGAGGTCTTTCCCTCATGAGAATTAGGAACAGAGGCATGACACGTGATCCAGCTGATACACAAGTATAGAGCCCCCAAACTACTGTATCGTATTTGTGGTCTTTTGTCCTGTCGAGATATATAGGTGCAGGTGTAAGCAAGGGCACTCTTTTTTATTTATTTATTTATTTTTTAATTAAAAATAGTGCTAAAAAAAAAACAAATACTGGAATGAAAGACTATAAATTGTGGCTAGGATTAAACAGGAGTAAAGATGTAAAAACACAGCAAATGCCAAACACTGTGATTCAGAAAACCTACGTTAACTTATGTTAAACAAATAAAATATACACACTTATCGGGAACAAATGCAAAAGGTGATTAAAGACATGTGACATGGAAAGGTTGATGGCTGGTTAATTGTTTCAGTTGAAACCCTGACATATTATATGAGCGACATATAATTTTACTGACATGAAATATTTGGGAAAGCCACCTGAGAGTTAGTCTCATATGTTTTATGTAAATTTTTTTACAAAGGGCCACACCAAAGGGTTTCCCTCGTATGTGATTTCACAAACCACAGTCCACTGACGTCAGACTCTTATTTCTAACAAGGACAAGAGAAAGCCCAGGAGTATACAGGCCAGCCATATGAACAGCACAAAGCTATTGTCATTGGTAAAGATGCAGTGGAACCTGCTGCTCCAGAGGTTTTGTGTGAAATGAACAAAATGTTATTCAGGAAGAGTGCTGAAAATACAGTGTCATTATTCAATTCAATTAAATTCAGTTTAGTTTTATTTATGTAGCACTTTTACCAATGGTCATGTCACAAAGCAACTTTACAGAATAAAAAATGAGTTTGAAAAGTGTGAGGGCACTCAAAAAAATAACTTGTTGAATGAACATAATTAAATTATGGAAAGAATTTCCACCTGATTTAATGGCTTTTGTTCAGCATTAAGCAATTTTGTTGGCCCAACTTAATGTTTTTAGGTTCCGTCAAAGTAATGTTATTAGGTTCATTTAACTTATTTACTACAGCTGCAGCCAACATAATTTAATACTGTTAACATAAATGAATAGGGTTGGTAAAACAAAATTTTCAGTTGTAAATTAAGTTGATCCAACTCAAGTAAATTTAAATTTCAAGCCCTGGTCTACAAAATTCTGTGAAGGAAGGAAGCAGACAAACGGGATAAAACGGAGATTTTTATATTATACCAGGAGCAAATGAGGTCTCAATTTGAAAAGATGTACAAAACATAAAACACCACAAATTGAGTATTAATAAAAAAAAAAAAAAATGTCTGTACTTTATAACTGTACGTTATGACTTTTAAATATGACTGTTAGATCCGGTTGGTCAGATGCAGACACACTTTCAGTCACAAACTCCTGTGAAAAAATACAGATATAGATATTCAATTAAAATTCATGATACTTAATTTAGCAAATGAACAATATTTATACTTTGTTCCTCCCGCTTCACAGCTCATGAGAACAGACCGAAACTAGAACCGGACCACAAGCACGCGCATATAACCGTCGGTATTTTAAGTGTGATTAAAAATACAAGAAATAACTTAAACCAAAATAACGTGACTAAACATCGCTAAACAACAGGTGACATTTATGTTCAGTATTTTGTTTCTATTTAGAAAGATGGGAATTCCTGCTTACCTTTTCCACAAGCCCGCCAACGTTTCTCTTCTCTGTGTTCTCTTCTCGCGATGTCTTCTCGCAATATTTCCGGTTTTGCTATTTCCGGTTTTCATATTGACAAGATCTTATTGGTTTATCTCAACATGATTGAACATGTCTAGTACATGTTAAGTTGTTGAATTTCATGCAAATACAACATAACTTATTCATGCAAATACAACATAACTTATTCATCATAACTTATTTCATAGCTTGGAAACATGAAATTATTATGTACAAAACACATATTACATTTTAGTACATGTAACAGATAGCCATGTTAATTTTTTTGAGTGTATGTTCATTCATTCATTCATTTTCTATACCGCTTAATCCTGTGTTCAGGGTCGCGGGGGACCTGGAGCCTATCCCAGGAGACTTCGGGCACTAGGCGGGGTACACCCTGGACAGGGTGCCAATCCATCGCAGGGCCCACACACATACACACCCAATCACACAGTACGGGCAATTTTTAGGAACGCCAATTAGCCTAACCTGCATATCTTTGAACTGTGGGAGGAAACCGGAGTACCCGGAGGAAACCCACCAAGCATGGGGAGAACATGCAAACTCCATGCACACAGAGAAGGGAATCGAGCTGGCCGGGGAATCGAACCCAGACCCTGGAGGTGCAAGGCGACAGTGCTAACCACTACACCACCGTGCCGCCCTGAGGGAATATGTATAAATCATAATTATCAGATTGTCCCTGATAAGCAAGCCAAGGACAAGGGTGGCAAGGAAAAACTCTCTGACAGGACATAGGAAGAAACTTAAATGGAACCAGACTCAACAGGAAACCCATACTCAATAAGTGATATTAGATAATGGCAAGACATGACACAAGTATATAAACATACTTGATGCGCATGAATATAGTATCATGCATATTATACTGAATGTATATATTCATATATTTATGTATATATTCATGTATTTATATTATATATAAAAGCATTTCACTGCATATTATACTGTGTATGATTGTGTATGTGACTAATAAAAATTTAAATTTGAATTTGAATATTATTATAATAACCAGTAGTAAATGAAAACAAATAAATTACATATTTGTACATATTCCACAACTGGACAGTTTTGTCCAATAAAGTCAAAAATACACTTATTGAACTGCTTGTGTACAATGAGCAATAGATAAAGAATATTTCAACAAACTATACAGCATAAAGTTAATATACTGGATACTTTGGTGTTTACAAATATTTGGCTGTATTTGTGTGTGCAAATACATATATACTGTATGAAAACACTGAAACCATTGAGAAACCCTGTTGGTATTAATTTATTAATAATGGGCATTTCCATCATAATTAAGACAATTTTTATTTTGTAGATACAACCGACAATGACATTGAACAGCAGCCTCACATACAGTAGCACTGTCCTGAAAAGTAAATAGCATTGCTTCTTTCTGTCACGTGATCAGTGAAGCAGATCTAATGGCTCAGCAAAATAGTGGCTTCTGGGATTGAACTGCTGCAGGAAGTGCAATACTGCTGGAAATTGATGAACCCAAAAAAAAGAAAAGGCATGTACACTACCATCGCAGTTACGACCATTGCAGTATACAGTAACTATGTGTCATTTATCAGCCTTGATAGACAATTTGAATGTTGTGTAAATACTTCTATATACTTAACCAAACGTAGTAAAATGGGATCTGTGGATTATGTAAAATGTTTATTCAAAAAGGTTTTATTGTGTACACGTGTCCTAGTTCCAATTTACTGCCAGTAACTCACTACAAAAAAAACTGAAAAACAATGAAGCACGAATTATATATATATATATATATATTGTAAGATATTTTTTATACTGTACTTAAACTCTACCTAAATATTACTAATACTAAATTGTATATATAAGTTACAATATACAAGTACTGTCCAACTGCAGGGTGATTTATCCATTGTGTCAAAAATTGGGTAAAAAATGTAAAAGGTTAATTTAGGTTAATAATTCACACAACCAAACTACTTTTAAGACAATGTTTTACCTTGTATTTTGTATCAGTGCATGCTTATTTGGCTACTACTGTAGGTAATAATATGACAATATTATGATTATCTACTAATTTTGGATTTCATAACCGAGATATAATCGATTAGGAGAAACTATTGAAATTAACATGTGTTCTAAATAGGGAGGAAACAACCAACGAACCAACCAAACACACACACACACAAACACACACACACACACACACACACACACACACACACACACACACACACACACACACACACACACACACACACAAACAAAAAAACAGGTACAAAACATTCTTTATCAGGTACTTCTTGCTTTATTAAAAAGTCACATTTTGTTCATATTTTTCCTAACGTAAAGTTTTACCCACTTTTCTTTCATTAGTTCCCTGTTTCAATCAACCTCCTAATAGAATTTTACTTGTTTATATTCAGTATATAAAACAGCATCTAAGTGAATTGCATTTATTGTACCACAACAGGTCTACTGCATAATGTATGTTAAGATAAAATATCAATTACAAATTTATTTTTCATTTTGTTCAGTGGTAGGCCTAAGGATAAAAAGAAAGGATTCCAATAATTGTGGTAAATTGGTGTATAAACTTTCATGTACTTGAAAAGATGAAACTTGACCATGTACTGTATAACTGTCGTAAAATGACATAACTTAGCCTTTGGATATTTGGAATGTATACAACATGTCTTAGAATAACAAGCAAAATAAAACATTTTGACAGAACGTAGAGTATTGTTAAATATATATAAAACTGTTTTCAGTGACTTTATAATGCTTTTTTTAAATTCCATAAAGGGGAAACACCTGATGCGGGTATCAAGTTGAAAATTATTACAGCAAAAATATCACTTAGGTCCAGGGTACCTTCCTGTTTTGTCAATATCAAGGATTATGTTACTTTTGCTGGTACTTTAACTTTTGGATTAGTACATTGTGTTTTTTAAGGATCTTCTATCAGTCAACATAAAGGCTCTTGACATATTGTTCAATGTTAACTTATCCTGAAAAGGCCCTTCAAAGCATTGTCTTCAGTACCTGGGGGCTCACGGCATACTTCGTGAGATCTTTCGTAAGATTGTGTGAAGTGATTCTGTATCTAAAAAGCCACACAAAGGAAATAGGTCATTGAGAGTTGTGTATCTTTGAAAATTTTAGGTGTGTCATTTCACTCTAAGATAGAGTGAAGGTTCCATGCAAGTATTCACATAAAGGCTATTCTCATATGCTGGACACAAGGGACACACAAAATTGCACTGACCTTATTTTCGGCCAATCCAGCCAAAGGACATGCCTTATAAAAATGCAGCATTATAGCCACTTTAAGCATTTAACCAGAAAATATCCAACCACAACAGCGAATCTGAAATATATGATATCAGGTGCGTACTTGTGCTCTGGATTTCTTATTTTGGGACATACCATCTTCTGGATGCTTCTGGATAGTCTAGAAGGTCTGACTTGAATGTGTCTTCCTTATGTACAGGTTTTGAGCTCAACCAAGAAGTGGAAAATGTTCCTTCAGGTTTATCTCATCTCCATTGCTGTGACCGCTGTTAGCAGTCAATCGACACCTTTGAATTGTGCTGGCTTCCTCAGATTACCAGGTATTTTTTTAATGGAATGCACTACAATTAAGATTTATTTGCTTATTTATTTACGGATTTGCTTCAAATACCCAGTAATACCCAGTATTTTTGATTAATAGTCTTTTACTCTCTTTCAAATTATCTGCTTTAGGTATTTTATTATAATAATCATGCAAGCAAACTTTCTAGCTGCATTTTGCAATCATTTTTTCCTTCTCTTTTAGATTACAATGACATCAGTGTTGATTGTGGCACGAACTACATTAGTCTAGCCATACAGATCTGCCCAGCTATCTATGCCGGCTACAATGATTCATCACTTTTTGTCAATTCCAACACTAACGACCCGAATTGCAAAGGCATTGTGGATAGTACTGCTGTTCCTCCTGTACTACGCTTCACCTTTCCCATTGGTACAAACAACAGCTGTGGGAGCAACTTCAATGTAAGAAAATGTCTCTTTCATACAGCATTACAACACAATATACAAAAAAACGCATTAGATACAGTTGATATATGGAGTGGCAAAATAATAATTTTTCTTTGTATAGCTTGCAATATTATATATATTCATTTCATTCATTCATTCATTTTCTATACCGCTTAATCCTGTGTTCAGGGTCGCGGGGGACCTGGAGCCTATCCCAGGAGACTTCGGGCACTAGGCGGGGTACACCCTGGACAGGGTGCCAATCCATTATATATATATATATATATATATATATATATATATATATATATATATATCAAAGCTATAAAACTATAGACATACATTTGTAACTGCTAACTAAATCTGTGAATATGTGAATGAACTAAATATGAACTAAATATGTGGAATTGTGCAGTACAGGCGAAATAGTGCCTTTAATAGTCTTAATGGTTTAATGTTTTTTTTATAGTGTACTGTATTAAGTACAACGGGAAGCCATTTCAGAACCAGAATCAGAACCATGCTTGTATCTGTGCATGTTAGGTTGGTTGCTAGGTTTAATATAACAATATTATCATTATCTACTAATATTGAGATAATCAAAATATTATATACAATATTACAGTATATAGTCAAAAATGACATCAATATCAATATATAATGATATAAAATATATTTTCATAATATTAATTTTAAAAGGATGAAATACCTGCATGAAAATCTATACAAAAATGCACGAGTTGCCCCGGTTGCTTAGTGATTAACATTAGCCTCAGAACACATTTGATCATTTTGATTAGGAAAATGAGAGATGTGCCTAGGACATCCATTACTATATTATATGGCATAAGCAAAACGTACCTTATTTTTTTATTGACATATAGACTGCTAAACAGTTTAAATTATGCCCTTATTATGCCCTTAATGTGTAATATCTTAGTTATATTTAAGTTGTTATAATTTCCATGTTATATAAATTAATGGGAAAATATTCAAACACCAGGTCTTGACTTTTTCTGCAATGTGGATTTTTGTAATGCAACCCTAGGTTCAGTATAGAAGAGTTTAACAAAATAATTTCCCAGCTCAGTGTAGATCATTTAAATATTAGTAATGTATTCCTTATGTTACAACAATATTAAATGAATATCACCAGACATTATTAGTTCGCCACAGCTTGTTTATAGTCTTTAAATCTGTTTTACTCCCCAGACCACTAGTGCTGCAGGCACAGGAATTTTTTCAGACTTTTCCAACATACAGTCACTAAACATCAGTGGCCTGGTGAAATCGGTTGACACCTCAGTGAGTGTGATAACCTACAGCACTGACCTGAAATACTTTTACTCTTGTGCTTACCCTCTGGAGTACCTGATCAACAACACACGACTTGATGTGTAGGTATTCCCTTTAATTAATAGATGCATCAAGATGCTTTGTGTATTAATGCTTATTATAAATGCATTATACAACAAAATGCTGGAAAATGTCTCATCTAAGATAATGATGCTGTAGTAGTGGTGACCTCTGAGCATCCTTGCCTCACCTATTTTAGATATTATATATTAGAATGCAACTGAAGCAACTTCAAAAAATATTATTATCAGCAGAAAAATCAAGCAGTAATCTTTATTTGCTAACAAAATACAAACCCTTTCTATACATAGGTCATCTTCTGCCATTGCAGTAAGGGACAGAAATGGCAGCTTCGTCAGCACTCTCAGCCTAAAGCTGTTCAGCGTAAGGCAGTTAAACTACAGCATATATTTACATATTAGCAAATTTGTTACACAGAGCTGAAAATTAATTAATGCATCACAATGAGCTATATACAAAACATTGGTTGTTTATAAAACTATAAAAACTTAGAGATAACATTACAGGTACAGACAATCCTCTTTTTTTCCCTCCCTTTTAGGACTCAACCTATACCACACCTCTAACAATTCCCACTCAGGGGATTCTACTGAGGTCGAATGTGTTTGTTATAGTCCAAGCCAGCAACCTCACTTCTCAGTAACAGAATACTTTTTTTTTATATCACTTTAATTATTAGACATTGTTTCTGACTTATTTATTGTTATCACAATTGAAAAAAAAAAACACAAAAATGAAAGAAAAAAAAAATCTTTTTGATTACAGGTACTACGTTCTGCTGGATAGGTGCTATGCTTCTGTGTCCCGTTACCCATCCACCTCTACCTACTTTAATCTATTTGTGGGGTAGGTTCCACCAATTTGACAATTATGTATAAATATTATATAAGCACACTCCTTAAATGTGGTAGGTATTGCCCTCGAGTAGATTTTTAAAATTTTGTGAAATATCAGTATATGTTTTGACATAGCAACAAAATGCTAAATCCATTGCACTTCTTTGCATGGGTTTTCACCCACTTTTATTTTAACAGATTTTTAATTTTTAAATTTTTTTTTTACACATTTTTACAACATGGAAAAAGGTTGTAACTAGACTTGATTGAGATTATTGAATTTATTTCAGTTAAAGTGATTCATATTTCACTATTATTAAACAGTCAGTTTTGCAAAGCAGCTTTGCAGAAGCAAAAGATTCTGGAAATAAGTTCAAAAGTGTGAGGAAATATGCATACAGTAAACTAAAATTATCCATTCATCCCTGGTGAGCAAGCCAGGGCATTGTTGGCAAGGAAAAAGTCCCAGAAAGAGCAATAGGAAGAAACTTTGAGAGGAACCAGCCTCAACAATCTGTATTGTTAATATTGGATAGCAGGGATTGATTTGTGTGTTAGGAGGAAAAGGTCTTTAGATTAATATGAAGTCCACATTCTTTGTTGGAGGCTCTAGTACAAAAGTTGTTTGTGGGAATTTTAATTATTTAAACTATTCAAAACTATTTTAAGAATTTAAATGATTAAGTGGCTCAATCAGAGAAAAACTGCCTGTATCAGCCAAGTCTAAGTCCATCTTTATGGTCATATTTTGTTTACATGAGAAATTTTGCAAACTTATTTACAAACTTAATAACATTACATTTGTTTTGACTAAATTAGTTCCCATGCAACCGGATATCATCAGAAATAACAAAATTAGATCAATAGAGACCACTGTGTGCCACAAGTTCAGAATAAATGTCTAGAAAAATACCAATAAGGGTATGTTTATAAAATGCATATCCCACACTGTGAACAATCAATGGAATGAGTAAAGAGAGGCATTTGTCACATAAGCACACAAGAGACAAACTCTCCTTTTGTAAACTATTTCATGTAGATTTATTACATATAATACCAATTAATTTTAGTTCCACTCTACAAAATATGGAAAACTTGAAGGGGTGAATAAGTTATGTAAAGAAATGCATATTCTCATACAAAAAAAACTATTACATTCTACAGACTAGAGCTTCAATGAAAGCTGCAAACTAGTAATTTAGTGTATACTAGTATTTTGTTGTATACTGTAAATTTAGAGTTCAGTATTATGTACTGTATGCATAGTAATTTTAATATATTCAAATGTATCTTAAAATACCTACTTTATTCAGAAAACTAAGAGACAGGGTTTAAATGTTCTTGCTATCTGTGGAAATACCTGATTGTAGCATTTGTAATTGCACTCATTATTTTGTTATAACTTTTTGCCCAAGTAATTTGAAGTAATCAATGTTAATTAAAGCAATTAAAGCATATGGAGTATGGATAACCAACTCATTTGCATGCTCATGAACTGATTATTTATAATACATAAACTACAGTATAATAATAATAAAAAAAATAAATTATGTGAAAATGTTAGTAATTCCAATCCTTATTTATTCATCAATATGTACCAATTTTAATGTTCCTCAGGTGCGTCAGGGATCCCGTGACCAACATTACTGAGAATGGTATGAGTCAGACTGCTCGCTTCAGCTTCCCAGCCTTCCGATTTACAGAGCAACAAAACCAAAGCGTCTCTAGCTACTACCTACATTGTATCACGCGACTGTGTGAGGTCTCTTCCTGTGTCACTTTTAGGGTGAGTATTGACTCATACCAACAATACACACCTAAATATGCACAAATAATGCATACACTGGCTTATATAGCTAAGAAAAAAAGTTTACTAATTATATACTGTAATATATGATAAATGATAAATACATGGGTTAAATTAAAATTGCAAGTAAAATATATAACAGAGAAATAAAAAAATCAATGAAAGGTAAAAATGAGTGACCTCTAAAAGGATGTATGGGTGGATACATAATATGTTTTGTCATTGAAGTAAAAATTGTACCAAAGATATTAAATGAAATTGACTAAAATGAATTATGTTTAAAAATAGTAGCCAGAACAGATCCACTTATTGTGGGTGAAGTCCATTCCTTGTCAGATCTGGACAGGACTAACTACTGTAGTCTACGAATGCATTTTGTTATTGTGAATTTTCTTGTCTACAGACATGTTCTGCAGGCAGAAGGAGAAGAGAGGTGAACCCTACGGTTTCATCTAATGGACTTACAGACACCACTACTCTCACCTCACAACTCATAATTACCAAACCTGAAAGCTGTAGGAACTTCTAATTACACACACTTTATATTAATGGAAATAAATATATGTAAAATTGAAAACTATTTGACATAAATCTGTTTATTAATATAATTTCTCATTGTTTGATTGCAGACACAGATCCAGCAACAAAAGAGCAAGGTAATCTATTTGTTTATGAACTATCATATATGAATATATATGTATATCAATATCAATATCAATATATAAGATAATGTTTTTCTTATTATATTTATTTGTAATACAGTCATGTTCAAGAGTTAGTAACCTCTTTTATTTCCATGTTTTTATGAGTAAAAACATAATAATAATAATAATCATCTGGGCCAAATTCTTAGAATTATGACATTTTCTTAGAAGTTCCCCTTAAATTTAGGACAAAATCTTAGTAAAGATAAAAATGATTCACAAAACATCTTATCCCTATAAACAGCTCCTAAGGTAAAAATTGTTAAGAGAGGAGGACTTTTAAGAGTTTCTATAGCAGAAGACAAAATGGTGGAAAGAGGAAATATTCTCCAAACACTGAATGTAAAGCTTAAAATAAACACTGCTCTTCTGTCCAATTCGACTTTCTTGTTCTTTTACTTCCTTCCATCTCAATTGGATTGCTACATACCATCCAAAAGTGCAATTGTCCTGCAATCATGCACTTGAACTTGAACTTGATCATGTAAACTGTAAAATAGTTTTGGTTATTTTGCTTCCATCAATCTGAAATGGATTGAAGGTAATAAAATCAGTGAGATAAATAAATGTAAGAAAATAAATATAGTAACTCCTGTGTGGAAATCTGTTGCTTCAAAGGTAGACACATTTGAAACATTTGGTTGTTTAATTATCTTTAAGATATTTATATTAACATATACAGTTTCTTCATATGCAAACATTATGATTTCACTCTTCTATTATCATATATTTTATTTTCCACAAAGAGCACATTTCAAGACCTTTTCAGAGGTCAGAGGTTATTTTTTATCAACCAATCATAGTCCTTGAATTGCTGCATCATCCCTAGCAACGTGGTCAACCACACCCCCTCACTAAGATAAAGGATTTTGTACTTTCCTTCCTCAGAGTTGCTCTAAGACGTTTTCTAAATCACTTTTAGTTTAAGACTCCCAGCTAGAACTTTTTAAGCTAAGATATGAGCTCTCTGAGAGAATTCTAAGAAGCTTTGTGAATAATGGCAGTGATCGAGCGCATCTCAGTATTAGGCAAGTATATTCTCAGACAAACAACAACATATAATTCTTTCCTGTGTCATTATTTATTTAACAAAAATTAAGCTAAACAAGAAAATCCTGGATTGCTCACAGGATTTAAAAGGGTACGTTGCAACCAGTTCCCCTATTCACAAAGCTTCTTAGAATTCTCTCAGAGGGCTCCTATCTTAGCTTAAAAAATCCTAGACTAATAGTGATTTAGGACAACTTTTAGAGCAACTCTGAGTAAGGATAGTACAAAAACCTTTATCTTAGTGAGGAGGTGTGGTTGACCCCATTGCCAGGGATGATGAAGGAGTTCAAAGACTGTGATTGGTTGATAAAAAAAAATAACATCTGACCTCTGCAAATGTCTTGAAATGTACTCTTTGTGAAAACAGAATACATGGTAATAGAATAGACAGTGAAATCATAATGTTTGTATATGAAGAAATTGTATAATCATGAATACAGGCTACTTTATGCAAAGTTGAAAAAAAAATTAAAAATTGAAGCAACCAATTTCCATGCAGTAGTTACTATATTTAAGTTCTTACATTTATTTATCATACTGATTTTATTACTTGTAATCCATTTTAGATTGATGGGAGCAAAAAGGCTCAGCTTTTACCAATTTATGTGATTGCAGGACAGTCTATTTAAGTTGCACTTTTGGATCATATGTAGCCAACAATCAAAGAAAGATGGAATGAAGTAAAAGAACAAGAAAACCATTTCTATCATTTTTATCTTCACTAAGATTCCGTCCTAAATTTAAGGTGAAATTCTAAGAAAATGTCATAATTAGAATTCTGTCACTAGGAGCAACTTTTAGGCTTAAGAAGCTTTGTGAATCCGTGCCCAGGCCCTTTATAAAGTGATCACCATCAGCCCTTGATTAAGTGATCATGAGTTAGTGTGCAGACCTCTATAAAAGCATACATTTTGGCAGCTTGCTGGTCTTGGGCATTACGGTGTTTGTTAACATAATGCCTAAAGCAAGAGTCTTAGGGAAGCAATTGTGGCATCAATTTGGAAACTACTTTCAAACAATATGGAGTTCAATGTTCTACAGTGAGAAAGAATATTATATGTCAGATGGTACAGGCCTCACTGATCATATTAAATGTTAGTAAGTCCATTACAGCGCAATTAGAGAAAGACTGAACAGTGCTGTTTGCTTGGAATGGTTGCTGGGGAAACCATCTGTGTCTAAAAAGAACAGGGATGCACAACTGAACAAACCACAAGACTTCTGGAACAATGTTGTTGTAAAAAATGAGACTAAAAGTGGAAGCGTTTGGCTTTAATGCTTAGCACCATTTTTGGCAAAAACCAAACAGCATTTCAGCAGAAACACCTCATATCCATTGTCAAGCACAGCGGTGGAGAGGTTATGAGTTGGGATTGCTTTCGCAGTCGCAGGACCTAGCCACCTTGAAGTTATTGAGTCGACCATTTCTGTATACCAAACTATTCTAAAGGCAAGTGTGAGGCGATCTGTCCAACAGCTAAAGATTGATTGAAATCGAGTTATGCAACAGGACAATGATCCAAATCACACCAATAATTCAACATCAGAATGGATGAAAAATAAGAATAAAGGTTTTGTAATAGCCTAGTTCAGACCTTAACCCACCTGAAATGCTATGGAGGGACCTTAGGAGTGCATAAATTAATGTGCAAAAACTTAATGAACTGAAGGAATGATATAAGAAGAATGGGTCAAAATTCCTCCACAACAAAATATTACTTTAAATTATAGCTATTAAAGGTGGATCTGCAGGCTATTAAGTAATGAGGGTACTTAGCATTGCGAATGTTTTCCTGTTTTGTCCTCATTAAAAAAAAATATTTCCCACTCCTTTTTTGTTAAAGAAATAATGGCACTGTGAAAAAAGTTTTTGTTTTGTCTTAAGGTTGTATTTGCCTAATACTGGTACTGCTAATCAGATGATTTTTGTTATGTTTCTGCACAGAAAAACATTGAATTAAAAGACAGGTACTAACTTTTGAACATGTCCATAAATGTAAACTGCAAGAATAATTTTCACCAATATCCTTTGCATGTCATCTTGCTTTGCAGCATCAATCAGTAAGGATGCTTCAGACTCCTCTACAGGCCTGGGCGTGGCAGTGGGAATACTGGCATTTACCTGTGTTGGAATCATTGTTTTGGGCGCTATATTATACAAAAAACTCAATATTTTTAGTGCCAGCAAAATCCGTCGTTAAATGGACTGGAGTGACCTTCCTCCAGAGTGATAACTGTAGGTCCTGTTATTCATTTTCATATTTACATGGGCAAAAATGTTTCTGGTTTCTATAATATGACTTTTTTGAGGATTTAAGAAATGAAGATTCTACTCTGATGTACTCTGCACTCTGGGTGTAATGTGGGATAGAACTAAGATAGAATACATTGCAAGTTAAACACATATTTATTTAAACGAATCTATTATGTAAAAAAATATGGACTATGATTATTATTGTTTCTGGCTTATTATATAAAATGCTCTTGCATGTTGTAAAGGGTCTTAATTATAATTTTAATTATACATTGTTGTATTAATTATTAATGTATAACTGTGATTCATTAACTAATGCATGCAACTTGAATAAACATGATCTAAAGCAATAAAATCTTGTACCAAATTTTGTATGTACTGAAACAACACAGGAATTGTGACCTAAAAGTACAGGTCATTGCAATCTGTAAGCAGTTGGACATTTTCATTTGTTCTTTTATATTTTTGCATATCTCCTTCAGAACAAAGGAAATAAATGAATATACTGTAACGTATGGTGCCAGGCTTTTATTTTTGGATCACATTAAACATGTTTAAGTGTTTTTAAATTGCAATTGAAAAGTAAAAGTAGAAGTTCTCAATTTTACTTAATTATCAAAATTACAGAGCTTGTTTTAACTCAGCCTTTTTCTTAGAAAACAGTCTCTTTCAAACTGTGAATGTGCTGTTTTCTTTGCTGTCTGCAACAAGCTCTGCTTTTGACTTCAAACACTCACTCACTCATTGCCTATACCACTTTATCCTGTATCCAGTGTTGTGGGGCACATGGAGTCTATCCCAAGAGACTTAGGGCATGAGGCAGGGTACACTCCGGATGGATGCCAATTCATCGCAGGCCATACACACATACACACACTCACACATACTATGGGAAATTTGTGGGTCACTAAGAAATGTCTTTGGACTGTGTGTGTGTGGGGGGGGGGGGGGGGTGGACTGGAGTACCTAGAGGAAACTCACCAAGCCCACCGTGCCACTGTGATTTCAAACACCTGTTACATTATTAGGCATGTCTCAAAGAAAAGGCATGTACTGTACCTGGCATGTTCACATAATACTCATCAGATAGCATTATGCCTTCTTAAACTTCTACACACCATTCTGGTTATGAAGCATGATTCAATTCAATTCAATTCAGTTTTATTTGTATAGCGCTTTTAACAATTGACATTGTCTCAAAACAGCTTTACACAATCAAAAGAATTATTTAAGTTTGTATGGAATGTGAATGTGTATGAATCAAAATGTTCAGATATTCCCTGGCGAGCAAGCCCGAGGGCGACAGTGGCAAGGAAAAACTCCCTGAGACGGTAATAGGAAGAAACCTTGAGAGGAACCAGACTCGACAGGGAACCCATCCTCATCTGGGTGAAACAGATAGCAGGAAATGATCTGCATTTATACAGTGTTAAGTGATACCATGCAAAAATGTAATGAAGTAAAAGTACAGATATTGGCTGTACAATGTAATGGAGTACAAGTAAAAAGAATCCTTTATAAAGGATTCATGTAAAGTAGAGATACCTGAACTATGTACGAAGGTAGATGAACAAAGTACATTTACTTTCCACCTGAGTAAGGTATTAAAATAACCTTTTCCTGACCAATTCCACCTTATTCTTAATGAATGGTTACAAGAATTTTGCTTTGTCTATGATTTGTTAGGTTGCCAGAGTACTTCTTAGAGCTTACTTAACTTAAAGGCAGTACTTAACCTCTGCTACTAATCAATACACAAAAATGTCTCCTGTTAACTACAGTATGATCTTAATCAATCTCTTCAAACAGGAAGAAGACTGCCGAAAGAATTATACCTAACAGTCCTCACTTGAGGATCATATCAGTTTACCATTTGAGAAAGAATATGGATGTCACCCATCAGAGTTACCTTTCTAGCATGTTGCTAACAAAACATGGGGCGTCCATTTTCCCATTTTGACTGTCAGTCCGAAATGACATTATTCTGACTAGTGAATTACTGTAAAGTATGACTTAGGATGTAATGCTAAATTATATTTTAAATAAACACGTTTGTCTTACTTTTGGAATTTTGTTCAAATGCCTTTCTAATCAAATCGAATCGAATCTAATCAATTCCTAAACAATTTTTTTGCATGTTAATAATAAAAATAAATACTGTATGAAAAGTACATGAACATGTTCAATCTTATTTTAAACATTTTAAAAATCAGAAATGAAAAATTTATCAAGAGAATCGTCCAGTACTAGCTATTCACTCACCAAACCAACATTCACCAAACCAAACATCCTGTACCAAACGGTAGGGTGTGGGCATGTGCACCCTTATACTCCTTCTAATTATCCTCTTTAATGCAGTTTCTATGGTGAAGTGAGCATGTGTTCTTGGATTTTTTGTTGACAGCCATGATCATTTGATTGATCGTTTCAAAGTTCAGACATGTACAGTACTGTACAAGGAGGTAATGGAACCAAGCCTGATGTTGTTCACATATGGCGCTTTTCCACTGCATAGTACGACACGACACGGCTCAGTTCTACTCACTTTTGGGGGGTTATCAACTGGGAACAGTACATAGTACGTGGTCCTTTTTTCAGTACCACCTCGGCCGAGGTTCCAAGCGCGCCGAACCGTTACCAAAACGTGACGTGTAAACACGCTGGTCACTGATTAGCCCGAGAAAATCGTCATTACTGCGTCACCGAACTTGCGACACGAGACACAACAGAACCGATATATTTAGAAACAGCCAGAGAAGGATCGCACGCACCTTTTTGTATTAACCGTCGGCCTCTTTTGAAACAAACTCCTTCGTCTCGCTGTTAAAAACATCCACATGCCGAGAATGAAGAACACCATGCCGTTGATTTGCTCCATTGTTGTGTGTTTGTTTGTGGCGCGTTTACGACGACGTCACGGCAGTAGCGGCGCCGCGCGCGTGAGTAATCCCGCCCACTCTAAAGTGTTACTACACTGCAGTGGAAGCGCAAACCGAGCCAAACTGCGCCGAACCGAAGTGAGTTGAACTGAACCGTGTCGTGCCGTTCTATGGAGTGGAAAAGCGCCAATAGAAAGTTCTCCAGAGAAATTTCTAATTATAGGTAATGGGAATGAGAAATTGATGTACTGTAAATATGTTATCAGGGGCTTTAAATAAAAAAGGTTGTCCATGTCCTTATTTCATGAAATTTTATTTATTTACAGTTCCTTACCAATACCTTGGCAATTCAAGGTTGTGGTAGATGTAAAGATCTTGGGCACTGCACAAGAAAATTTCTAAATGACCAACTGAGTAAGTTTGGTACTGTACTTGGTGATATTTCAGATACTGTTACCCTTTGCAAATTATATACATTGTCCCTAACAATCAGGCAACGATGAGCAGGCCTATTAATCTGTTTTTCTCTCTCCCTCACACCCACCCCCATACGCCCTCTCTATCGCTCTTTGTCGAGCTACATACAGTAGTATGACACTCCTAAAATACCAGTGATCCTTACCCCTCCTATACTTTAGACCTGCATAATCCTGATGTATTAGTTCTGGTTGAAGCTCAATCTCTATGTCTGCGAATGGCCTCAGATGGAGATCTTCCTTGGCACTCAGCAATTTATATCTGAAATGTATATATTTCTATATACTGAAGTTAATACAGTATGTAAAATGTCCATTTAAAAAATACTCTACAAATAAAATTATTCCTGGGTATTATTTTCTAAATTATTCTATTGTGCATAGTCTATTTTTTGAGAAAGTGGATGACTCTAGTAACTTCTTGAGGCTTGTGCTTTTGCTTTGTGTCATTCTTGCTGCTTCTGTGTAGCTTTCAAATGCCTCCTTAAAATGACTAAATAGATGTCACTAGACAGATCTGCCTTATTTTTTTTGTCTACATAAATTACAGGCTTTCCATGATGCCTTCAGACACCCATGTTTGCCTTTCCATTAAACTGCTCAGACAAACTTTGAAATAAAGAAAATTCAAAAGTTTCTATTCTTTACATACGTGTTTAAAATATCTGTTTTTATCTGTATTATTTTTGCAGCAGACATTGATGAAAAAAGAAAAGAAAATCATTTAAAGAAGGTCAACATTTCATCTTTCAAAATGTATCTTATGAATTCTAAAGCAATGAATGAAAGCAATGTTGAGTAATTAGCTACTGTATAATCAAAACCTAAAATTCAAGGGACATTTAATTAACCCATTATGTTTATTTAAGAAATCATGTATCTTTCAGTTTCATGTTTTATATTGCAAAAAGGGCTAATAAAGTCTTCCAATATTCACAGTTTTGTATAGTGTGTGTGTGTGTGTGAGAAAGTGAGAGATAGAAAGAGAGAAAGAGTGAGAGAGATTTACTTGGTAAAAGCCTGTTTATTTACAGCCTTCTATGTCTGCATAAAATATTATGAAGGGATTCAACAGGAATCAATTCATGGATTGTCCAGAAAAATATTGAGAACCCTTCCACATCAACAGGTGCAGTTATATTGAGTGCATTAAGAGAAAAAAACTTTTTAAAGGCATATTATTTACCATTAGAGGTTTAAGGTGCTGAAATGAAAAGCAATACTACAATGTTATTGCATGATTCTTGAAGATCATGGTTTCTAACACATACTTTCACTCACAAAAGCAGGAGCCAATACTTAGCAATTAAATAAAATTTTTTAATAAAAAGTAAGGGATGATTTTATACATGGTATATATTTGTGTTCAGAATCTCTCTAGTAGTAACCACACTCACTAAGTGCCGCAAACGCTGTTGACGGACCCTCGGGAAAAATGCATAAAGGCGTAATCTGGGCCACGTACGGGCCAAGGTGTCCAGACCCAGGGGAGGTTTTAAGAGTCAGAGAGTAGTAAAGGGGACATTTGCTGTTCTTTCGAGGCAAAGAAGTCCACCTCTGCTATATGAAATCTCTCCCAGATTGCATGACTACTTCGGGTGAGGTTTCCATTCCCAATTTGTCAGAGCTTGACTGGACAACTGCTCCCACATTCATATGCCCTGGAATGTTAATCGCCCTGAGGGACAGGAACCTGGTGCACTAGCTTATTTAGCGGCGCAAGCACAGTCCTCCCTGGTAATTAATATATGAGACTGCCGTAGTGTTGTCCACCCGCACTAGGACATGGTAGCCTCTCAACTGCTGGAGGAAGTGCTTTAGGGCCAGAAATAGAGCCATCATTTCGAGGCAATTGAAAGGTTACCTCTCCAGCTTCCTTGGGCTGGACGGTCATCTAAGACCGCACCCCAGCCCGTGATGGAAGCGTCTGGTGTTAGCATCTTGCGACGACAGGACGGACTCAGTCCAGAGTCAGAAACCGGGGTCTGAACCACATAGAAAGGGTACGAAGCCTCTGGCGCGTAACCCTTATTGTGGATTGGCTCTCGAGTGAAATCCCTTGGTTCTTAGCCACAACTGAAATGCTCTCATGTGCAGAAGGCCCAAAGGTATCACCGTGGATGCAGCTGCCATGAGAGCTAAAGGTCTCTGAAAGTGATGAACAGTCACTTTCTGATCTAGCTTGATTTCCTTGAGGGTGTTGAGAATGGATTAGACACGAGCGGGAGACAGCTGTGCCTGCCTTACGATCGAATCCCATGTGACACTCAAATATGTTGTCCTCTGAAACAGGAAAGAGCACGCTTTTCGTGGCGTTGGGTCTCAATCCTAAGAAACAAAGATGAGCTAGGACAACATCCTGATGTCGAAGCACTAGCTACTGAGATTGGGCCAGCCAGTCATCTATGTAATTCAAAATATGGATGCCCTGGAGTCGTAAGAGCCAGAAATGCATTCATGCATTTTGTGTATGTGCGGGTGAGAGAGCTAGACCAAATGGAAGGACCCGATACTGGTAAGCATCTGAGTACCAAGCATTTCAAGATGTGTTTAGTGTTGGGGCTGCAGCACGACTTCCCCCTCAGAAATGTGATTTTCATCAAAAAGAGATTGCATTTCTCGGTTATCGCATTGGACCCCAGGGGGTCGAGATGGAGGCGACCAAAGTCAAAGCGGTGCAACAATGGCCCGAACCCAAGACAGTTAAGGCGCTACAGAGTTTTCTTGGGTTCGCCAATTTCTACAGACGTTTTATTCGGGGCTTCAGTTCAGTGGCAGCACCACTCACAAGTTTGTTAAAAGGGAAACCACAGCGACTGCGCGAGTTCCCGCTGGAAGCCCGTGAGGCTTTCCAGCGGCTAAAACAAGCTTTCACTTCTGCGCCTATTCTAAAATTACCGGACCCAGAAAAGCCCTTCATAGTTGAGGTCGACATGGCGGAGGTGGGGCTGGGAACGGTGCTGTCACAACGTCATGGCAACCCAGAAAAACTCCACCCCTGTGCTTTCTTTTCTCGAAAACTAAATCCTGCCGAGCGCAACTATGATATTGGTAATAGAGAGCAGCTAGCAGTAAAGGCAGCGTTAGAGGAGTGGCGGCATTGGTTGGAGGGAGCTAAATACCCTTTTACTGTACTCACCGACCATCAGAATCTAGAGTACATCCAGCAAGCAAAAAGACTAAACTCTCGCCAAGCCCGATGGGCGCTGTTCTTCACGCGCTTCCAATTTATTATTACGTACCGCCCCGGTTCACGCAATAAGAAAGCTGAAGCGTTATCCCGCTACTATCCAACGCCGGATCAAAGTCCTGATCCGAAAATCATCTTGCCATCGACACTTGTGGTGGCTCCGATCGTATGGGACATCGATTCGGAGATAGCCCAAATGGCGCGGTCCCACCCCGCGCCTAGGGAGTGTCCTCCGAATCGAACATACGTTCCGGAGCCACTACGCGAGCGAGTGATGATCGCGGCTCACACGAGCCTGTCATCAGGTCATCCCGGCGTGTCACGTACTATACACCTCTTAGAACCAAAGTTCTGGTGGCCAGTTGCGGGAAACCGTGAGAACAGTCATTTTGTCTTGTGCAACATGTGCAGCAACCAAGAGCCCCCGTAGGTTGCCAGTTGGAAAATTAATGCCCCTGCCCCACACCTAACAGACCGTGGTCCCATATCACCGTGGACTTTGTGACGGATCTGCCAGTGTCAAAAGGGTACAAAACCATTCTCGTTGTAGTGGATCGATTTTCTAAGGGAAGTCGTTTCCTGCCATTTAGCTCTCTCCCATCAGCCCTCCAGGTGGCAGAAACCCTGTTCGAATCGGTGTTTCGCTACTACGGTATCCCGGAGGATATTGTTTCCGATCGTGGTCCCCAATTCATCGCAAGGGTCTGGAAAGATTTTTTCCAGAAATTGGAAACCACTGTTAGCCTAACGTCAGGCTACCACCCGAGTCGAATGGGCAAGCAGAGCGGACTGTCCAAGAACTCGGAAGGTTTCTCTGAGCATACTGTAGTAGTCGACAACACGAATGGGCAGACTGTTTATGGGCGGAATATGCGCAAAATTCATTACGTCACTCCGCGACCGGCATGACGCCATTTCAGTGTGTGCTAGGGCATCTGTCCCTGGGATGCCACTCCCACCGATATCCCTATGGTGGATCAGTGGTTTCAAAGAGCGGAAAAAGTATGGGAGGAAGCGCACACCAAGATCTTCCAAGCAGTTCGTAGGTTTAAGAAAACAGCCGATAGGCGGAGGGGGGAAAGTCCGCCGTTCCAGGTAGGGGATCAAGTATGGCTCTTGACACGGGACCTCCACCTGAACCTCCCCTGCTGTAAACTCACCCCCAGATACATCGGTCCATTCCCCATTCTTACTCAAGTAAACCCAGTCACTTTTAAGTTACAACTTCCACGTCACATGAGAATTCACCCTGTTTTTCACATTTCCCTTCTCAGGCCAGTGATTTCAGGACCCCTAGATGGAGGCATCGTAGAGCCTTCGAACCCCGGGGCTGTGGAGATAGCGGGCGCTCCTGCATACAAGGTAAAAGAGCTACTAGACTCCCGGAGGAGACGGGGCTCCCTCCAGTACTTGGTGGATTAGGAGGGGTACGGCCCGGAGGAACGGAGTTGGGTCCCGGGCCGAGACAATGTAAGTAAAGAACTCATCACAGACTTCCATCAAGCTCGGCCGGATCGCCCGGCACCACGACCTCCGGGTCGACCCGCCCGCCGGCAATCCCATCCGGCCGGTAGGTCCCCACTCCCTCCGGTCATGTGTGCGCTCGCACCCCCCTCGGTTTGCCGGTCCTGGGGGCGGGGGTACTGTAACATCTCTGCCACCACAGCCCGGGAGGAGAAGGTCTGGGTCACCGAATTACTGAGCCGACACTTTGTCTCCCGCTGGTGTGTCTGTGTGTGCATGTCTCCCTGTATTGTCATCAGCACTAAATCAGAGTCACCTGTCTACCCCTGTGTGTGTCGCTATATATACCAGCCGAACCAGTAGCCCTTTGTCTGTTCACTGTTGTGCATATGTCCTTTATACTCACGATCTTATGTGTTTGTACCTAACTTCCCTCAGGATTGAATGGTGTCTGCAGAGCGGGCCGGATCTAGTTTCGAGGAAGACCGTCCAGATCACGGCTGAAAGTGTTTCAGCCCCTTGTGAGTGACAGAGACGAACTGTGCTATAATTTGTTTCACGAGTTGTTTTTCATCCGAGTGTTCTTCTAGCCCGCCTGCAGACCCAGCTCACGAAAAGGACACTTGTTTTGTTTTCTCGTTTTTTTTTGGTTTACTCTATCAATAAAAGACTCAAAAATCAAAGTAACCCTGCATCTGCGTCCATCACTACAGGGGATTTTGACAGATATGGCTCTTACAGTTACTATATTTAAGTTCTTACTTTTTATTTGCCATACTGATTTTATTACTTGTAATCCATTTCAAATTGATGAGAGCAAAATGGCTCACCTTTCACCAATGATTGTATATTTAAGTCCAAGAGATCCAAGGGAGATGAAATTAAGTAAAACAACAAGAAAACCAAATTCGACAGAAGAGCAGTGTTTATTTTTAGCTTGACTTTAAGTGTTTTGAGAATATTTGTTTTGTGCCATTTTTTTCTCTGCTATAGAAACTCTTAAGCCACTTAAAAGTCCTCCTTCCTACTCGCAACAATTTTTTCCTTAGGAGCTGTTTTTAGGGCTAAGATGTTTAGTGAATCATTTTTATCTTTAGTCCTAAATTTAAGTGGAAAGTCTATGAAAATGTCATACAGTAATTTTCTTAGAATTTTGTCACTAGGAGCAAACTTTATGCGTAAGAAGCTTCATGAACGCAGTCTCTGATTTTCTATTGTTTGTGGACTGCGAGGTCTTTGCCACTTCCAATCATGAAAGTCCAATATGACTAAACATTTTCTTCTCCTTTGTCTTTCTGCTGTTCCCTTTCAGGGGTCGCCACAGTGAATCGTCTGACTCCATCTAACCCTATCCTACACATCCTCTTCTCTTACACTAACTAACTTCATGTCCTCTCTCCCTACATCCATAAATCTCCTCATTAGTCTTCATCCAGACCTCCTGCAAAGACTGAATGTATTATTATATTATGTTTTGTTGTTATTGGTGGTGTTTCATTTTGTTTTGTTTCATTTAGCTGATTCCTGCATTTACTTCAACCTGTTCCTCATGATCTTGGGTTTGGAAATTCTGAACAAAATTAGATATTTAGTTTTGCAGTGCCTAGTGTTATGCCTCCATTTCAGTATAATTCATTGTAATTATCTAAGGCGAAGTGTGTAAAAGTAACAACCTCTCACATAGAAGATTCAACATTTATTATATTTGATTGAAGCTGCAATTTACACATTGACCACTTTCTGATAATTTTGATTTACACATATTTCCTCACACATTTTCATTATCATTATAATTATTCATTATACTTATTTTTTTATTCTGTAAATCTGCTTTGCAACAATGATTATTGTTAAAAGCCCTATATAAATAAATTGAATAGAACTTTATTACACACATCGACTGCCCTTTCACTATGTAGCCATTCAATCTGGAATAAAGGTACTCCATGGGACCACCGTTGACCAGATGATATTTGTATGGTGGAACTTTGTTTTGTGCAGTAATGTGCATTTTTGGTGATCCAACTGTATCGGTAACCTCAGTGCTACTGCTGGGTTAACTAACATACCAAGCTAAGAGCTGTCCTTTGAAACAAAACTGACTAGATCATGACCAACTGGAACTAGAATGTACTGTTCCAACAGATGGGTGTGCCTTATAATGTGACCAATGGTGTATAGAATCTCATGCACACTATCAATGCAAACAAAAGCTAATTTTTTTCAGCATTGTGTAACATGCATGATAGATGTGTCAGAGGATAGCTGACACATTGTGCATAACTACCCTGATATGAAGTATATAATGAACAAACATGATTTATATTCAGTTCTCCACACTACTGTGTGCATTTGTGGATAAAGATGCATAGAAATGTTGTGTGCCATATAGCCCATTATGTTGCATTGCATGATACAAAATTGTGAGGCATCAAGCTTGACAGTACTTCTTAGCAATTGTAAATGTAGTTTGTACATGCTACATTTAATTAGCATATTTGTAATAATTATGTGTTAATGTGTAATAATAATAATAATGTATGTAAAACATACACCAACACAGAATATTTTTTAAAAAGTTATTTTTTTTTTTTTTACTTTAACTTTTTACTTATAATATAGAATATATAAGAATATATAATAATGCATAATTTCTGTAGACTGCACACCACCTCATATTCAGTCATATAAAATGTGGTCCAGAAGAAAATGCATCAAAAATGCATCTGCCTTTACATATTTAATCAAGTAAGATTAAAACTTAATCCCAGTTTAAAAAAAAACAAAACACAGAAAAAAAATCTTATAATGTCATGTTGCTACGTGTGTGTAGAAAGCGGACACAGATGCAGGAGTACGTTTTCTCTCGTCTTTTATTTTTCCTTTAATCTAAAAGTCTTTCTTTACGTTTGGAGAGACCACTTAAATCAAATCAACAAAAATAACAGAAGAACTAAAAGGGATACGAAACTCGGTCTCCTCAGGCTGTTGCAGCAGGTCGGCTACTCGATTCCTGGAAATATTCCATGTGCACTTCAAAGCGTCCCGAACTGATTAACCTCCAGCGGGGTGTGCTTGTCAACCTGAACTTGAACTAAAAATGGACTTGGATCAGTCTCTGCTCTTGCTCCGGTGCTGCTGTGTTGTTAATGCTGAGGGGGAGACACGAACATGTCAGCTCAGCGGTAAGCGAAACACACACATAAACAGACATAAAACACGACGGTGAACGGACGAGACGCTACGGGCTCGGCCGGCTTAAATAGAGACACAGAGGGGTGAGACACAGGTGTACATAATTTGTGATTATGATGACATACCAACATTGACACACTAGGTGGGGACAAAGTGTCGGCTCAGAAGTCCGGAGACCCAGATCTTATTCCCCCGGACCGTGGTGGCACAGATGTTACAGTACCCCCCAAGTGGGAGGCGAGGGCGACCCCGACGTCTTACCTGAGGAGGTTGGGACTCGACCTGAGTGGACTGGCCGACGAGCGGGGCGCCCCGGAGGTCAGGGAGCAGGGCGATCCGGCCGCTCTTGGTGAAAGGTTGTGATTAGTACGGGGCTCAAGATGTCTTTGGCCGGGACCCAACTCCTCTCCTCCGGACCGTACCCCTCCCAGTCCACAAGATATAGGAGGGACCCTCGGCCTTCCAGAATCTAGTAACCTTGCTACTTTAAACGCCGGGGAAATGTGAAATACAGGGTTAATATGCATGTGGGATGGTAACTGAAGTTTAAAAGATACCGGGTTGACTTGTGCCAATATAACAAAGGGACCTATATATCGGGGGGAAAGCTTACAACATGGGAGATGAAGTTTGAGGTCCCGTGCCGAGAGCCACACTCTATCGCCTACCTGGAGTGGAGGACCTTCCTTCCTTTGTCTATCGGCAAATTTCTTAAATCTAGAAACTGCTCTGGAGATGTGTGTGTGTGCGCATCCTCCCAGACTCTTTCCGCTTTTCTAAACCATTCATCCACCATGGGCACTTCGGTGGGCGTGGCGTCCCAAGGACATAGCGGAGGTTGATATCCTAGAACACATTGAAAGGGTGTTAGGCCGGTAGCGGAGTGGACTAGTGAATTCTGGGCATATTCTGCCCAAAGCAACCAGTTAGCCCAGTCGTGCTGCCTGCTACTGCAGTATGCCCGCAGATATCTCCCGAGTTCTTGGACAGTCCGCTCTGCCTGTCCATTCGACTCGGGGTGATAGCCCGACGTTAGGCTAACTGTGGTCCCCAACTTCTGGAAGAAAGCTTTCCAGACTTTGGCGATAAATTGGGGACCACGATCGGAAAATATATCCTCGGGCATGCCATAGTGGCGAAACATGAATGAAAAAAGAGCTTCGGTTACTTGGGTGGCAGACGGGAGTGAGCCAAACGGGATGAAACGACACCCCTTCGAGAACCGATCTACTACTAGTAGAATGGTAGTGTACCCTTGAGGCACTGGCAGGTCGGTGACGAAGTCTACCGCTATGTGTGACCACGGCCGATTCGGTGTCGGTAGGGGCATTAATTTACCAACGGGTAGGCTACGCCTTGTTTTGGTGGTAGCACATACAGCACAAGATAAAACAACTTTCTTTACGGTTTCCCTCATCCCAGGCCACCAGTACTTTTGTTTCAGGTTATGAAAGGTGCGTGTCACTCCGGGATGTCCGGAGGTCACATTGGTGTGAGCATCACTCACTACGCCGATACATACAGTGGGAGCCACGTCAAACAGCCGCCTGGAGCATGATGGATCCATGGCAGGATCATGAAGGGTTAATGCACGGTCCATGCACGGAGTGTGATCCCCCGCGATGCCCCGCCCCATAAACGCCCCCATGCGCTTTCTAAAAAGATGGTTGCAATGCTGTATAATTCCGCCAGATGGAGCATTGACTGGCACAGTTAACTGCAGTGTCCAGGAAGCCCAATACCGTATCTTTAATATATAGACAGTTGTTGTATTGTCAACATAGTTTCATACACAGATGACGTGGTAAAAAACAACAACAAACCGATTAATGAAACAGATTTGTTAAATCACTCAATACACAACCCATGATGATTATGCTATTTATTATTTAATAATGACTTAATAAAACTAGTTAGTGAAATATTTTTTAAGACATCCTGAAATAATCCTTAAAGACACGGTAGCGTCTGTAATTTGTCTATACCGATCATTGTAGGTACGGAATACAAACGCGGGCTATGTACAGTATTTTACAACACGGTGTATTTTACCTAGTTCCATTTAATATACTGATTGATAATATTTTGCTGCAAAGTAAAGCTCAAAATGTAACGTCTGCTTGGGTTTGTTTTCGTTATATTTTTGATGATGTTTTCGCAGATTTTTTTTTTTTCACTGATAGTCAACAAGTGGCATACTGTAAGAAAGGCAATTAATGGCGCATACAACCTGGAACAAATATCTGCCCATATGGATCAGTATTTCTTTTGTCATTTAATCATGCATAATGCTCCCCCGTCAAAATATCTGATGGGGTATTAATCACTTATCACAACTGTGAATGGATGCTGCAGCAGAGACAGATAAAATCCCCATAAACACTTGGAAACAATAGTAAAAAAGTTCCAGAGAGTTAGCGCCTGTTATACTAATGTATTTTTACTGATTTTTTACTGCTTATATTTAGTTTGGTTTTACGCAATTTCATGTGTTGTGTGTGTGTATATATGTGTGTGTGTGTGTGTGTGCACGAGAGAGAGGATACTCTGACAAGAGCAACTTCCGTGTGGCTCCAGTGGCGCAATCGGTTAGTGCGTGGTACTTATAAAGCGGTCCAGGTGAAGGAATGCCGAGTTCGAGCCTCGCCTAAAGCACAGCTTTATAAGCATTTTACTGCATATTGTGCTGTGTATGTGACAAATTAAATTTTAATTTGAAAGTAAAGCTTAAAATTTAACTTCTGCTTGGGTTTGTTTTCGTTATATTTTTTATGTTTTCGCTGATAGTCAAATTGGCATAACAAATTGATTAATGGCGCATAATATCTGGAACAAATATCTGCCCATACGTATCGGATCAGTATTTCTTTAGTCATTTAACCAGCATAACGTCCCACATCAAAGATCTGATGGGGCATAAATCACTTATCACAACAGTGAATAGATGCGGCAGCAGAGACAGATTTAATCCCCATAAACATTCATACTTGAAAACAAAACTAACAGAACTAAACATTTCTAGAGTGTTAGTGCCTGTTATCACAGGACAGGAATCACCTACAGGATACTACTGTATTTTTACTGCTCATATTTTTTACCCTATTTGGTTTTACGCGATTTCATGTGTTATTTGTGTGTGTCTGTGTGTGTACAGTGTGTGTGTGTGTGTGTCGTGTGAGTGCGAGAGATAGCGTGAGAGCGCAAGAGAGGGCTTACATGGTGATTTGTCCAAGGTTACTACCTATAAAAATTATTTCAATTTAACTCATGGGTCTCAATCACAGATGACACAACAAATTATAAACTCTGAAACGTTCATTTGAACATTTAAAAATATATACAAAAACATAAATACTAATGTTATCATGGTGTAAATTATTAACATTAGGTTAGGTCCTGCCCTTAATTAACTCATATTATAATTACTTTTACATAGTATAGTTACTGGACTGACATGACCAAAACTAGCTATTTCATTTAGCCTTTCTAAAATCAACCCATCTATCATTTATAATCAGAAAACATAAAACATATTATGATCAGTTCAATAGACCATCTGTTTTAATTTAGTTTGTATTTTTTATTATTCATAAGACAAGCTTTCAGTTTTGTAAATATTTTAGTTATAGTGTGTTAAGTCTTACTTTAGGTTAAACGTTTTTGAGAATTTGACCATCCAGCTTAGATAAATGTTATGTCATTGATTGATAAAATCTGGATTAAGGATATTTTATTTTATTTATTTAATTTCTATTTTTTAGTTTCCCCCCTGAGGGATTGCCACCTTATTGTGGTCAGGGGGTTTGCATGCCTCAACACAATTCAGCAAGGACAATACTGTTACTATAAGCCCAGGGAAAAACAGTGCTCGAACATGATGCCCCCTTCAAATTTCTGACTGCCCCCCCCCCCATGGGCTGTTCTAGAACTGCCCCTGCCTCTGACCGCCTTTTGTCTTGTAAATTTGTATTCTCAGTTACCTTCCAATCCCCCCAGCGCACACACTGTTTGTTTGTCCTGTAAACTGTAACTGTGTTTGCTAGGACACTTGGTTATACACAGTACTTTAATGTATGGAACACTTACTTAACGTACTGGTTTGGTTTAAATATCGCTTATTACCTTATTCAGCAAAATAAATTAATTATTAACGTATTGAAGTATTTTAGTTAAGGACAAAAACAGACCCTGCGCTTGTGTTTAGAACTGCTGAACAGCCGTGTTCATAGGTTTAATCAATGATGGATGAATGGAGAGATGTGTGTGTGTGTGTGTGTGTGTATATATACGCGTGCGCTCTCTCCTGCATTTCTCCGTTGGCTTTAACACGCACACCCATCCCCCCGCCAAAAACACAGACACAGAGCGATTAACACCATGTCATACTCAGTATTCTCCATTGAGGTTTCTCACCTTCCACTCCTAAGTTTGTCGTTGCTCTTTTGGAGTTCTTAAAACCCAAAACATTTATTTATACTGAGAAAAAATTATTATGGGTCACATAATCACAAACACAAATGATCAAGTGTTTAACTGTTTTCATTTGTTTCTATGACCAATAATTATTATTATTATTATGATTTTCAGCCCAACTCTTTGACTATTTAAAACAAAGTTGTGTCCCATTTTTTGCCCATTTGTATAAAACAGGTGAATACATGTTGTCTTTTTGCTTAAAGTTCATTAAACTACCCGGATACACCAGCTGCTTATAAGTCTCTATCTATAGGTCTTTTATATTAAAATATAAATTTTTCAAATATCAAAACTATTAAACATGGAACAGTTTAAGTCTTTGTTTCCCACAAAGTGCTGTATCAGACATTTTGCAGTTCTATGTTCAGAATATACAGTAGACCTGATCAAACATAATTCTAAAGCTGTTGCACTGTGACGTCATCCCTCCTACAGCTCCCTCAACAGCTTGTTCAGGTTCCTCCAGTCCTGTAGCTCCAAAAGTCCAGCCGTCAGCCGTCTGACCCCCTAATCCTCCACAGCGGAGCTCTGCTGAAAGACAACAGGAGAATTTAGTCAAGACAAAGATAAATAAACTTCACAGAACATCTAGTTGTAATAAATATAAAATATATTAATAAACCTATTTACCACAGAGTGTG
This sequence comes from Channallabes apus, assembly GCA_030522415.1. NCBI lineage: Eukaryota > Metazoa > Chordata > Actinopteri > Siluriformes > Clariidae > Channallabes > Channallabes apus. The sequence continues at coordinate 19,854,969 of CM060120.1, forward strand.
TAAAATACTGTTTTGGGAATTCTGGAATGTAAATAAACTGCCTGTGCTAATGTTAACCAGTGAACAGTGTTAGTGTTAATCACGGTCTGTCTGTATTATAGTCTGCATTAAATTAACCAAGAATTTACTTAATGCGCTTTTCATAAAAATAAGTTAAGCGATATAACACTCGTATATGAGCATTAGTTCATCCCTGAAGCCAAACTATAACTTACTGAAGCCCCTCATACCTCCCCCCCCCCACACACACATTCACACACGCACCTCCCCCCTCCTCCTCCTTAACTAATAAACACTTCAGTGTTGTTATTCAGCTCTTTAACTAAGCACTCGCACTACCGCGGAAAGTCACGGCCAACGTGGATAAAATATAAACCCGGTTATGAGCGTTACTTGCTCCTGTACAGCTACCCTCAGTCTGTGTCCCTCATAAACTGCATCACGTTATATTCCAGTCACAGAAATAACCTGCAGATTAACTCTTAACCAAAGAATAAATAAACGCTGAATTTATCCAGACAACATGCGGTGAGATTCTCTCAGTATTTACAGAGAGCACAAACACTCTTCATCGGGTAGTGCAGCTGTTGTAATAGGGACATTAATAGTATTTTCGAAGCTTGAGCATGTTTTTGAGTTAAAGTGGAGTGACACAGTGAGTTTGTGACACTGACAGTAAGCTGTAATGTTAACTTCAGACTTGGTAAACAGATCATTAAGTTATCTAAAGTCACATCTGACCGCTGCTGGTGCTGCCAGTGATATTTAAAACGGCCAATAAAAAACTAAACTGGGAACTAAACTGCAAACTACCCCAAACACATTTTATAAAATAAAACATCACTTACCACGAATAGTCCGTTAAGCCGCCATCTCCATCTCTGTAGTTTGGCAGCGTCAGTTCGGCAGGGGTGGAGGCGGGTTGTTAAAATCACGTGATTGCAACTCAGCGCAGCTGGCTTGTTTTAACGTGTTCTTGAGAACGAAGCGCCATCTAGTGGTGGCACCAGGTCAATAAATAAATAGGGCTTGAATGGGCGTGTTTACTGTGAAATCTTGACACGACTTTCTGGCAGAAAAGGGAGGGGGGATTACGGCGTGCATAGGGCATTCACACGCCATTCACACGTCAGCCACACGGTCGCGGTTATTTGGCGTGGCTCCCACTGTAGCGCCTCAGGGACATAAACTCTACCTGGAGGGCACCCGGGAGGCACAGTGTCACTCCGCACCTGCCGGGTGATCTCTGTGTCCAGCTCCCATGTCACCGGGGCCACCACGAGCGGCGCAGGGAGAATAGGCTCCGGCTTTTCAATAGGCTTTAATGCTGGATAATAGCGTGATAACGCATCTGCTTTTTTATTTTTTGATCCGTGCCGATAGGTGATATGAAATCGGAAACGCGTAAAGAACAACGACTACCGAGCTTGTCGTGTGTTTAATCTCTTTGCTTGTTGGATATATTCAAGATTTCAGTGAACACAATGAATGGGTGTTTGGCTCCCTCTAGCCAATGTTTCCACTCCTCTAACGCCGCTTTCACTGCGAGTAATTCTCTGTTGCCGATATCATAATTTTGCTCAGCAGGTGTCAGTTTCCGAGAGAAAAATGCACAGCGGTGAAGTTTCTCGGGTTGCCCATAGCGCTGAGATAGTACCGCCCCTATTCCGACCTCGGACGCATCCACCTCGACTAAAAACGTCTTCTCGGGATCAGGAAGCCGCAAAACGGGTGCGGTTGTAAAAGCTCTTTTGAGTGCGCTGAAAGTGACCTCCGCTTCCGCAGAGAGCGCTTTCAGTTTTTTAGGTTTCCCCTTTAACATAGTGGTGAGGGGTGCTGCGACGGAACTGAAATTGCGAATGAATCGCCTATAAAAATTTGCAAGCCCGAGAAAGCTCTGTAGCACCTTAACTGACCGAGTTACCGCCTCTACCTTAGCCTTCTCCGAAATCTCCCATTTGTGGAATTCACATTTCTCCGCCTTTGCACAGAGCCCATGTACGCACAGACGACGAAGGACGGCGGTTACCTGATTGACATGTTCAAAATATGACCTTGAGTATATTAGAATATCATCTAAATCCACTATGAGACAACGGTTTAACATATCTCGAAACACATCGTTCATGAACCCCTGAAACACCGCAGGAGCGTTTACCAGCCCATACGACATTACGTTATAATGACCAGATGAGGTGCTAAACACTGTCTTCCACTCATCACCTTAACGCACACGAACGAGGTTGTAAGCGCTGCGAAGATCGAGTTTTGTGAAGGTGGAGGCGCCTCGGAGCTGGTCGATAGCGGCCGGAACCAATGGCAGTGGATGCTTATATTTTACTCTCACGGCATTGAGACCCCTATAATCAATGCATGGCCGTAAGCCTCCGCCTTTTTTCTCTATAAAAAAGAAACCCGCTGCTGCTGGTGACGTGGATCTGCTAATGAGTCCCTGTCGGAGAGCCTCCTCCACGTATTCCTCCATTGCTCTGGTCTCTTCCAGAGCCAATGGATAAATACGTGAATAAGGCGGTGCTTTCCCCGGCAGGCTCTCAATGGTTGTGGTTTGGACCGCCAACGTGGGAGGTTTACATGTTTGGTCGCATCGTCGTGACCAACAAATGATGCGAGAATTTGCCCAATTAAAATTAGGATTGTGAAAACTGAGCCATGGTAAGCCCAGGACGACGGAATGGTCAGCCTGAGGGATCACAAAAAAATTTATCTCCTCAGAATGGCCGGGGAATGTTAATCGAAGGGGCGCTGAGATAAATTATAATGGCGACTGTTCTAGGTTCTTGCCATCCAGAGCTTTAACAGTTATCGGGTTTGGGAGCTTCGACACTGGAGCTCGTAGCGCGGAAAGAAGAGAAGCGGAGATGAGATTGCCAGCCGATCCGGAATCTATTAAAGGAAAGACAGACAACGTAGTGTTACTAAACAACAATGATGCAGGTAAACAAAAAGGTGAATGGGTGTGTGGTGGTGTGATAGAAGTTACTTTGAGGAGAGGACAGGAGCTGACTTTGTGTTTGTCCCCCCCCACAGTACAGGCATAACACCGCCGTCATGCGCCTGGATCTCTCGGCTGCTGACAAATGCGACGACCCGACATCCATGTCCTCCGTCGAGGGCCCTTCACGTTCTGGAAGCTGCAGCTGAAGAGGATTTACCTTCCTGCCAGCTTCCGGTCGTTTAGTCGGTCGTGTCTGAGGACGCTGCTGCTGGTGGCGTAAGTGCTGGTCGAGCTTGATAGCGAGCGCGATACACTCTTCTAAATTTAATTCTGCATCTCGGCATCCCAGCTCCAGTTGGATCTCATGGCTCAGCCCGTCGCGGATTCGAGCCAACAGGCTCTTCTCACACCATCCACTTTCAGCGGCGAGGAATCGCACCGCATACTCAGACACCGAACCGTTTCCCTGCCGGATCCTCATCAGCTGCTGCTCACCCGATTTTCCCTGGTCGGGGTGATCAAAGATGGCGTGAAGGGCCTCGACGAAGCGATGATAGCGGGTGGTCGTGGCTCCTCCCGCTCTCCACACCGCCGTAGCCCAATCCAGAGCTTGTCTGGTCAGGTGTTGAGTAAGAAAGCTCACCTTTTGCTGTTCGGTCATGTTGGGAAAGTTCAAGCGAGCAAGAAACGTCTACACCCTTCGGGATCTCCTCCATATCTTTCAGGCGGTGTGGGGCGAGGAGCTGCTGGATTGCTTGGAGACGGTGGGGCATTTGGAGGCAGTCGGGATGTAGCCAGCTGGCTGACGCTGCAGGCGAGATCATGGACTGCCCGCGCTAAGCTCCCGATCTCTTGCTGCTGGTCGCGCAGGTAGCGGTGCAACCGTGCAATTTCCTCTGGCAGGGGAAGTCCTGCTGCGTCCTGGAAGGTCCGTTCATCTGTCATGTTGCTACGTGTGTGTAGAAAGCGGACACAGATGCAGGAGAACGTTTTCTCTCGTCTTTAATTTTTCTTTTAATCTCAAAGTCTTTTGGAGAGACCACTTAAATCAAATCAACAAAAATAACAGAAGAACTAAAGGGATACGAAACACGGTCTCCTCAGGCTGTTGCAGCAGGCCGGCTACTCGATTCCTGGAAATATTCCATGTGCACTTCAAAGCGTCCCGAACTGATTAACCTCCAGCGGGGTGTGCTTGTCAACTTGAACTTGAACTAAAAATGGACTTGGATCAGTCTCTGCTCTTGCTCCGGCACTGCTGTGTTGTTAATGCTGAGGGGGAGACACGAACACGTCAGCTCAGCGGTAAGCGAAACACAGACATAAACAGACATAAAACACGACGGTGAACGGACGAGACGATTCGGGCTCGGCCGGCTTAAATAGAGACACACAGGGGTGAGACACAGGTGTACATAATTTGTGATTATGATGACATACCAACATTGACACACTAGGTGGGGACAAAGTGTTGGCTCAGTAGTCCGGAGACCCAGATCTTATTCCCCCGGACCGTGGTGGCACAGATGTTACATATAAGCACCATTTATTTAAAAGCTTCTCAAAGTTTTTTTTAATTAAAACTGAGTGCAGTCAGACATGCCTCTGCTTTTCAGTAGAAAATCATTCTCTCTTATGCATAATGTTGTTTTTATTCCTGTAATTTAACATAGAACTATTGAGCTGTTTATGTAAGTATGTCTAGCTCCGCAGTCTTGCTCCAATAATTCAGTTATTGTATACTGTACATTGCAGTACATCTTGATGGTAGGACACTATTCAACACATTTCCCCCTTCTAATAGATTTTATATTTAATGCAAATGGAAACATGTACAGTATTAGAAGTTGAGTTGAAAGCCATAGAAATCTTGCTTAAGTGCCTTAGGATCCAGGGCCTGTATTCATAAAGCTTCTTAAGCTTAAAGATTGCTCCTAGTGATGACATTTAAGGGGAAATTCTCAGAAAATGTCATAATTCTAAGAAATTTCTTAGAATTTCCCCTTAAATTTAGGACTAAATCTTAATAAAGATAAAAAATTATCACAAAACACCTTAGCCCTAAAAACAGCTCCTAAGGTAAAAATTTGTTAAGAATAGAGAGGAGGACTTTTAATAGGCTTAAGAGTTTCTATAGCAGAGAACAAAATGGTGGGAAAAAGAAATATTCTCCAAACACTGAACGTAAAGCTAAAAGTAAACACTGCTCTTCTTGTTGTTTTTCTTCCATCTTTCTTGGATTGTTGGCTACATACCATCCAAAAGTGCAACTTAAATAGACTGTCCTGCAATCATGTAAATTGGTAAAAGATGAGCCATTTTGCTTCCATCAATCTAAAATGGATTACAAGTAATAAAATCAGTATGGTAAATTAATGTAAGAACTTAACTAATTAATGTTCAATTACTAATTAATGTTCCATGCAGTAGTTACTAACTTAAATTAATGTTAGTAATTACCGCAGGGAGATTGTTTGCTTCAAAAGTAGGCACATTTTCAACATTTGGCTGTTTTATTATCTTCATGATATTTAACCTATAACAGAAACTTTGCATAAAGTAGCATATATTATCATATATTCTATTTTCACAAAGCCTTCATAGCAAGGTCTTTTATGGAGCGATATCCCGGACAATATTCAAATGGAATTGCAAATTACATTTGCAATTGCGTTTCCCATATGTGGACGCACAAAGTGTGCCATAATTCAAATGCAATTGCAAACTTTGCATTACCGTTTCCTTTTTTGCCTTTGCAAACGCACACTGACTAACAAATTTCAAATGAAAAAGAAAAGTCCATTTGCATTTGGATTTCCCATGTCTTACCTGTCAAATTTAAATATCAAAATCAATGACCACGTTTGCTTTTTCACTTTCTCTGTGTCGTGTGTCAAGCCGGCCAAAATTCAAACGCAATCGCTAATCCATTTGCAATTGCATTTCCAACTCGTTACACCGAAACCTGTCAATCAGTGTCAGTGGTGGGTCTATACTGTGGGGTGAAATGGAGGTGAAACGCGGTAAAGTTGGTGTTATGCGATAAAATGCCCCCCTGCCGCGGATTGCACCCCTACAAAATTTCTATCAAATATATTAGGACATCACAATCAAAAAATCATATTATTATGATCAAATATATTATATTAGTATTATCAAATATATTATTACTATTATAATTAACCCTAGGCACGTGACAAATTAATACACGAAAATTAAGACACGTAATACAAATTCTCATATAATGTTTATTTTGTGGCACATTTACTTTGCAGGGGTTTGCCATGTAATACAAAAATGTTTACACAAAATAAATATTGTTTATTATGAAAAATTACATGAAACAATTTTCATTATGAATAAGCAATATAAAAATATACATGTATATGAAAAAAAGATATAATTGACATTTTTTGTCCCTATACAACATGTCTTTTTTATATTGTTTATTTTATAATCAAATTCGTTTGGTGCAATTTGTAAATCATACACCTATTAATTTATGTTCTAATATAATATTTGATAGAGGTTATGTGTTAGCAATCCGTGGCAGGGAGTCATTTTAACTCATAACATTACAAAAAAAAATTCAATAGAATTAAAATACATTAAAATAATTATTAATCAATTAAACAACCAAATAAATAAACAAATAATCCATACTGTAGCCTAACAGTTTAATATGTTTGATGTCCTGTGAGGTATTTCTTTGTAATCTTGTGTATTATTTTGTAAATAAACGGTTGGGTCTTGGTCATGCACTTTTTAGACGGCCCCTTAGTGACTCTATCGCTATAAAGCGGCGGTAAGCAGTGTTTCTGAAAGATTTAGAGCAGGCTGTAACAGGAGAAGATCTAAAAATATTTTTATTTGTAACAGCTTCTCTGTCCACTCCAGAGTAAGAAAATATGCGATTTGTCATTTTTGTGTGTTTATTTCTTGATAAACAAATGAGATAAACCACATCTCCTCACTAAGATAAAGTTTTCTGTACTTTCCTTCCTCAGTGTTGCTCTGACAAGATTCCTAAATCACTTTTAGTTTAAGACTCCCAGCTAGAACTCTTTAAGGTAAGATAGGAGATCTCTGAGAGAATTCTAAGAAGCTTCAGGTGTGCTATGAACCAAACCAGACAATTTATAAACAGGACTATCAAAATAATCTAATAGCAAAATGGAAAGATTGATTATCTGTATATTAACTACTAAACATCAAGAACTGGACCATATAAAGTGAATAAATAAATTTATTATATAATAAACGTTAACAGTCATTAACTGTTAAGATTCTTAATACACTGAAAAAGAAATATCGAAGAATCAACATATTAAAATAGGGAAAGAATTTCCACTTAAGTGAAATATGTAAGAACAAAAAAAAAATACTGATAAATAATTCTTAACAAATTGTATGTTTACAATAAATTGATTAAACAGAATTAAATACATTATACATGAACTTTAGTAGAATATACATAGTATCAAAATGTAAAAGCAACATGAGAGAATTTTTATGAGTGAAATGTTTGAGGACAGTAACCTGACAGGTTGATGACAGTGTATACGTACAGTAGATGCTTTTCTACTGTGGGGTAAATACAGTACACTCCCTCCTATACATCCAGTGTTTTCCAAACTGTCTTAGCCTACACATTAATAATAGAAAACATAGTGTTCTTAAATATCTGCAAGTTACCTTGAAAACCAAAGTATCCATCCTAAGTCAGAGCTGTCAAATTATTTTTGACACATCATATCCTAATCTCATTAACTTTAGACTTCGAAGTAGAAAATGCTTGTCGGATACTGAAAGGGGAAAGTATTAGCCCATTTTTCACCCATTACTTTAATGTAGATCTGTGTGTATTATTTATTACTTCTTGTAAGGAGGGCTAGTACTCATCTGGACTATGGCAGTATTTAAATGGCACTTACAATTTTACATATTTCTTTTGCATCCAGTTACACAGCTATGTTGAGGGTAAAATAAATACTCCAGCTTTGCCAGTATAATACTAAACTTGAGTAACTTTCTGTGAGTGAACTGATTATGGTAAATTATCCTCAGGTGTGTGTGTCTGACTAAATCTATATAGTATACTTCATTTATTGTGTCATTTAATAATATGGCATAATAGAATATGCACTAGATTCAGAATGACCTGATCAAGCTCACTGAAGATAAACTCACTGAATACACAAGGCTCAAATTGTATGAGTGACGTACAATCAGTGAGCAAATTAGTTTTTCTATAGCATTATTGTAGATTAGAGATAACTTCTCTATCCACATCATTTGTAGTCCCTCGCCTTCTGTTTTGTGATGCATGATGGGACAGGTTAATACAAAAAGTGGCCCGTGCATTCCACTTAATTTGTCAATCCAAAGGGTTGTTTACCTGTAATAAATATTTTCATATTTTTGATTGTTTTGCCTTACACCCAGGGTCTACAATCTTATCTACACAAGGACAATGTGGTTGCCAGTTTTTCATTTCAAACAAGCATGACTGATTCTACTTGTTTAGTTGGTATTGGTTTTCAAATTACTATTAGGATTGTCTTACCGTATATTTTACTGAGAAGAAAACCTGCAGTGACACCAGTTTGCCTATCTGATTGGGGCTTGGACAGGTATATATACTCAAATCATTTAGAATATACATTCACAGTTTGAACTATGAAAGAAACTTTTATAAAAACCTCCTAAAAATGATTTCACTATTTCATACAGCTCATACTATACATTGATTAACCATAATATTCAGATGCAAAACATTATTGGGAATATTGTGTAGGATCCCTTGTGCCACCTGCGGGGTGTAACTCTGAGGGTGTGCTGTGTTGTCTGGCACTTATGACATTGGAAGCAAATGCTTTGGGTGCTGTGAGGTTGTAGGGTGGGTGCCTCTGAGGATTGCGTTCGTTTGTCTGACGCATCCCATGGGTGCTTGAACGGACTAGGAGCTGGGGAATTTGGAGGTTTTCGAGTTGCTGGCTTTTGACTCTAGCCTGCTGGGCCCCATGTGTGGCAGGCTTTTCTATTATGACCAGAATTGACATTTTCAGCAATGTATGCTGTATTGTCTTGGGATTTGACCAAGCTAGACTTTGGTCCCGATGGCCCTGGGTGGACTTTGGGTGCCTATAATCCTGTCACCAGTTTAATGGTACTGTATATAATTGATAATCATAACATTTAATCTAATGTAATGGCTGATTTTTACTTGATTATTAAACTGCAATACTAAATCTACATACTATACCTTTAAAATTAGTGACATGGCCAAAAAAAGCATCATGCTGCATAATTCTCCCTAATAAATCCACATACAGTAGTAGAGTTGTACTGCTGTATAGGAATGGGAGTTTTGCCACATTAGTAACTTTATCCTAACTGCAGATCATGTACTGTATACTGTTCAAAAGTCTTGAAACATTCGTCTTTGTCACTGTGTCCTCAACGGTCAAGACAATAGACTGGAATTTCTTAGCAAGAGCACCAGAAAACCTTATTCAAAAGACAACTGGGAGTGATGGGGAGAGAGAGAGAGAGAGAGTGTGTGTGTGTGTGTGTGTGTGTAATGATGACCCCAAGCAAAAGAAAATATCCAAATAATGGTTGCAAAATGAAAACCAAAAACACTACTCAATTCCCAAATGTCTGTGTCATCATTACAATAACACTATTGTTGGTTTCTCTATGTACCTCTTTTGCTCCTGGCAAGGATTAATCAGGATCACTCTTGAGAGAAACCATGCACCGCACAAAAAGCCAATTGGTACAAGTATTCAGGATAAGGTTTTAATTTTGTTTTTGAAGTGAATATTTGTAACTCCAAAAAAAAAGGGGGTCTTTGTGTGAGCGCAGTCAGATGCGGTAAATAAGTTCAACCCTGTAGGCATGTCCCTCCCAGGTCTGTTTCAAAGAAAGTATGAACTTTCTTTTCCCCCAATTTTGCATTTCAAAAACAGTTTCGTAAAAAAGAAGCCAAAGTGTCCAAAATTCTTCAGGAACAGTGTGATATTCCTCAGCCTGCTAGATTTATTGTTACCTACTCTCATGAAAACTATTAGATCAGGTCAATTTGCTATTGCAAATTAGTTAAAATATAGTTATAGTTAAAATAGCTATTTTAACAAATGACGTTATTAAAAAGGCAGCTTTACAGAAACATAAACACAGTTAGTTATACATAGTTATGTTCTAGGAGCATGAACCTTATAACCTCAATAAAAATATATTGCTTTTAGAAATGCTTTTGATGACTTCAACCAACATTTTGTTTAGAAAAAGAGAATCTTGTAAATTATTGTGAATAACATGCATAAAGTTTGACTCTTTGTAAAGTGTAGCCATGAGCTCAGTTGTGGTGGAATGGCTACAGTATAATTGCCATCATTTCTCCAGAGTCTCTGGTTTAGATCTTAATAAGGGTTACTATCTGTCAGGGTTTCCTCTAGGTTCTTTAGTTTCCTCCCACCTCTCTAAGCCATATTTGTAGGCTTGGCCATAAATTGTATGCATGGTGCCATGCTATGGACTTGCTTCCCATCCCAGATGACCCTGATGCCTCAGTCATAGTTTTCCCAGTATAGGCTGTGGATCCACTAATCAAGACAAAGCTGTGAAGGATAAATGAACGAATTGAATCCATCAGAACTCTAGACCTGTAAAACTCCTAGACCTTGACTTGGCATTAACCATACGATATGGAATAAAATAAAAAAAATTTGCAATATATTCATGATTGCCTTCAAAAATACATATAAGTGCTGTCCATTATTCCAGCTAAAGATAAAAGCGTAATTAAAAAAAACAAACACACACAGCTTTGTTAACAGTAATTAAACTGGATTTGGTCTATAAAGCACACAGAATTTCCTGTTGCCCTGAGAATTCAGCTGAAAATACATAAGGCAGTAATTATCTTTTTATCTTTAGTAGGTGTCTAGAAGCTTCAAAGAGAAGAACTTTATTTATTTAGTAATGAGATATGTAAACATGTTACTCATTAAAAAAAGATCTATCATCATGTCAAGCAGAACCATGCCAATTAAGCAATCAAAGCCCGGAAATACTAACAGCACATTTACCACCCCTCTACGCCCCCCCCCCCATTCACCAATGAGCAATAAAATCTCATTTAAGATGGTCATTTCATTTCAAAACACTACTGCAAGCAAAACAAAGGAGAGACATTTGGAAAAGCATCAAAGACAAACACTTTACACTTGACTCAATGAACACAATGAAGGGCTCTTCAATAACACAATATCATCTGGAAACTTAGGTAGACTTAGATCGACTGTAGAAATAGACATCAGAAGTGGGTCCAAGCACCAGCAGACACGCAGCTATCGAATGATACTTTTCAGAGTTACATAAATAAGCAATGTCTTTCCTAAAATACTGATTCCATTAATTAGAGATAGAGATAGAGAAAGAGAGAGAGAGAGAGAGAGAGAGAAATGAAAGGTAGTTTGATATTGCTCTAGGTGGAGCTTCTTTATCTAGGTGGAAGCTTTATCAGTGTGGTCAGTCTATTGTGAAAATAAAAGCGTCATCAACCTAGATCTAGTGTGATTGAAAAATAGAAAGAGAGAGAGAGAGAGAGACTGAGCAAGAGAACATACGTGCGAGGAATTGAGTTTTGTCAGAGAGCAGAATGGATAGAAATCTTGGTGTGATTAGATGGCTTCTGCCTGGGAGAAAGAGTGCGTGAGAGAGTTCATTGCAACACTTGGTCAGTATTAAGTCCTGCACTTTGTCTCAGACATCGTCCACTCTCCTATAAAAATGATACCACACACACACACACACACACACACACACACACACACACACACTTGTTTTTCCTACATCGTGAGGATCTCAAATTCAAATTCAAATTTTATTCGTCACATACACAGTCATACACAGTATAATATGCAGTGAAATGCTTATACGACCGCCAGTGACCTTAAAAAGAAAATAAAAGCTTGTACGTAAAATAAATAAATCAATAAAAAGGAAATACTAAAGAAATAATTTTAACTAGTAAAATTAACTGTACAATAAGGGCATAATAAAATATTACAAATAGAGTATATATGTATATAGAATTAAAGTGTCATTGGTTGTGCAAATATGCATGAAAGGTGACATGTGCAATTGTCCAGATGTATAAATATTTAGTGCAAGTGTGTATGAATGTGTCCATGATTGTCCAGTCAGTGTTGTGAGCTTAAAAAGATGTTATTAGACCTGTGTGGAGGTGTGCTTGAGAGACCTTATCGCCTGCGGGAAGAAGCTCCTCCTCAGCCTCTCTGTGTTAGCCTTTAGGGAGCGGAATCGCTTCCCAGACCGCAACAAAGAGAACAGTCCATTACTGGGGTGACTGAGGTCCTTCATGATCTTCCTGGCCTTAGTCCAGCCGAGCTGTAGATCGAGTGCAGGTCAGGGAGCTCAGTGCGGATGATGCGCTCGGCTGATCGCACCACCCTCTGTAGAGCTCGTCTGTCCTGCATGGTGCTGTTCCCGAACCAGGTCGTGATGTTTCCCGTCAGGATGCTCTCTATGGTGCAGGAGTAGAAGTTCCTGAGCACCTTGGAGGGCAGTCTAAAGTCTCTCAAGCGTCTGAGGTGGTAGAGACGCTGCTGGGCTTTTTTCACCACGGTGTTGATGTGACAGGACCATGACAGGTCCTGCGTGATGTGAACACCGAGGTATCTGAAGCTGTCCACTCTCTCCACTGGGCTCCTGTTGATGACGGGGGTCTGGTAGTTCTTCTCCTGCTTTGTACTAAAGTCCACTATCAGCTCCTTTGTCTTACTGACGTTCAGGAGGAGATTGTTCCTCTGGCACCAGTTCTCCAGATTTCCAATCTCCTCTAGGTAGTCCGACTCATCATTGTTGGTGATCAGTCCGACCACGACGGTGTCGTCAGCAAACTTGATGATGGAGGTGGAGTTGGTAGTGGCCACGCAGTCGTGGGTGTACAAAGAGTACAGCAGGGGGCTCAGAACACAACCCTGGGGGGCTCCAGTGCTGAGAGTGAGTGTAGCTGAGACATGACCGCCCATCCTTACTGCCTGTGGTCTGCCAGTCAGAAAATTGGAGATCCACTGACATATAGATGAGCTGAGTCCCAGGTGCTCCAGCTTGGTGGTGAGTGTGGAGGGAATTATGGTATTAAAAGAAGATCTGTAGTCGATGAAGAGCATTTTAACATAATTCCCTTTCCTAGTGTCCAGGTGAGTGAGTGATGTGTGGAGGAGATGAGAGATTGCATTGTCTGTGGAGCGGTTCTGACGGTATGCAAACTGTAGTGGGTCCAGTGTGTCGGGTAGTGAAGAAATGATGAAGTCTCTGATAAGGCGTTCAAAGCACTTCATCACTACTGAGGTGAGGGCTACAGGGCGATAGTCATTGAGGGAAGCAGGATGTGGTTTCTTCGGGACAGGAACAATGATGGACTCTTTGAAGCACGTGGGGATCACCGACTGAGATAGAGAGATGTTGAATATCTCAGTGAACACAGGTGCTAGCTGGTCTGCGCAGGCTCTGAGGATACGGCCTGAGATGTCATCTGGTCCTGTTGCTTTCCTGGTGTTCACTCTCTTGAAGGCTCTCCTCACGTCGTGCTCGGAGATGATGAGCGCGTTCTCGGTGCTGGCAGTGTCTTCCTGTCTGCAGCCGTTAGCGCCGCTAGCATTAGCGCCGTTAGCATTAGCGGCGTTAGCATTAGCATCGCTAGCGTCTTTAGCTGCAGCCTCGAAGCGAGCATAGAAGGTGTTGAGCTCGTCTGCCAGAGTCGCGTCCGCGTTCGTCATACCGGATGTTGGTGCTTTATAATCCGTTATTGTTCTCAGTCCCTGCCACAGGCTCCTAGAGTCACTCTGTTGAAGCTGTGACTCTAGTTTTCTCCCGTAGCGCTGCTTCGCCTCTTTCACCGCCTTCCGGACGTTATATGACGCAGCCTTGTACGGTTCCATGTCCCCCGACGAAAGTCCCGTGTTGTAGGCAGCTGTGCGAGATCTCAGAGCGTCGCGGATGGTTTTATCCACCCACGGCTTCTGGTTGGGAAACGTTCTGATAGTCTTTTTCTCCACCGTATCGTCTACCAGCTTCTCAATAAATCCCACAACCGCTTCCGTAAACACGCTGACGTCATCATCGGAGCTGTTTCTGAACATGTCCCAGTCTGCGTCATCGAGTGCGTCCTGTAACGCGGCCACCGATTGGTCTGTCCAGCGCGCGACCTCCCTCTGAACCGGAACTTCCTGTTTCAGCCTTTGTTTATATTTTGGCATGAGGAAGATGGCGGCGTGGTCGGATTTACCAAACGCTGGACGAGATTGTGCCTTGTAACCGTCTTTGACCGTGGTATAACAGTGGTCCAGTGTCCTTTCGCCCCTGGTGGGGCAGGTGATAAAAGTGATAAAAGGGCAGGTGATAAAAGTTCGGCGCTGCGCGTTTGAGGTTGGCACTATTAAAGTCCCTCGCCACAATGAACGCAGCGTCCCGGTGTTGTGTCTGGTGCTGTGTAAGTGCCTCATGCAGCTCGCATAAGGCAGTTTCAGTGTCTGCTTGTGGTGAGATGTAAACTGCACTGATTATGACCGATGTGAACTCCCGTGGAAAATAAAAAGGACGACACATGATGGACAGTAGTTCCAGGTTTGGTGTGCAGGAGCGTGTAAGAGGAACAACGCTCGCGCTGTTGCACCAGCTGTTGTTCACCATTAAGCACACGCCGCCTCCCCTTGACTTCCCCGAGTCCCGCGTCCTGTCCATGCGGTGAACCGAGAAGAACTCGGCTGGTTGTATGGCGTGGTCTGGCACCGCTTGGTTCAGCCATGTCTCGGTGAAGCAGAGGAGATTGCAGTCCCGAATGTCTCTCTGGAACTTTATCCTGGCCCTGAGGTCATCGAGTTTGTTTTCCAGTGACTGGACGTTGGCGAGCAGGATACTAGGCAGAGGTGTGCGGTGTGCACGCCAGCCGGTTCCTCACGCCAGCTCGTCGCCCTCGAGGCCTCCACTTCGCGTCGCGTCCATTGTTCTCCCTCAGGGTCTCACTCGGCCAGCTCGGATCCGGAGTTAAAAACGTCGAATTGTGAGTACATTGTATACCAATAGAAACAAGAGTGTCTCTATCATACCTAATGTACTCAATGGTGATGATTTTGCTGATTTTAAAACACTGAAAACTAACTTAAAGATCAAAAACAAAGAAAAGGTGGTCGGAGCAGTCGTGACGGCAGCCGACCTCACCGGCGCCATCTTGTTATCTAAATCTACACACACACACAAACACACACACAAATTCTGCTCTTAGGGCATCTGTGTGTCAGTTCAAGGTGAAGAAGATTAAAATATGTTTCAACCTATAACAGAGAAGAATCAAAGTCTCTGCCCTAGTGTACTATAGTTACAAGTTTAATATCTCAACTCATTTTGTATACACCTCATCAGTTACTGTGTGTTAATATGCTTGTTCTGAAATTATTCCAAAATGTTTTGAATGTAGAAACATGTACAGTATAATAATTAGTGACATGAGGCTTTATATAAGGACATGTTTATTTGTCATTTATCCAAGTGCTTTGTAACGGTCAGTGCAGACTCCATCATGGTTTCTGTTTAGTCTGTAGCATGAAAGATAATGGGAAATTGTTTAAATCTCTCAAATTCATCATTGATTGCTTTTCCAGACTTCTAAATAGAAAAAAACAAACAAACATGAAATAACCTTTATTTATGGCCTTGAGGAAAGTCAATGCAAGGCTGAAACAAAGAGCTTTTGATTACTAGTACAATAGTTATGACGTTTCACCAGTAGGAGCCACTCATGAATCGCTGTAGTAATACTGAAGGGGGTTAATGCTGGGGATGCAATGACGAGGGAAAGTGGGATGCTGAGAAATTGACAAAAAGAGACAGAAGGTAATGAATCACATGCTAATAGGTGAAGCATAATTAGTGCAAGTTAGTACTGATACAGTATAATCTTTTCAGTACAAAGGTTCAACACACAAACCCCATATATACTGTGCAGTGTAAAAGTCTCCTTTTGAGTGGCCAATTACAGTACAGAGAGCAGAGTAAAGCTGACAGTAACACATGAACAGTTAGCACATTAAAAACCAACCTTCAGCTCATCATCAACTGCAGTGGTTGCTCCAGTATGCGGCTGAGATGCTACAGTAGCAAAAAAAAAAGAATAAAAATAAATAAATTAAAAAGCAAAACCCTGCAATAATTTAACATTATTATGCTTCTAAAAGTATACCATAGCTTGAATAGAATTACATTATCATGAGAAAAAAAATCCTATACTTGATGATCTCTCAGCTGTCGTTTAGATTTTGCTCCATGTGAACGTGTCAAAAAAATTTCAAATGAAAATCTGTTTCAAATTCAAATGAGTCAAAGTTCAATTCTAAATAGATGAGAGGGAGCCTTATTCACATGCTGCTCACGTTATCACCAAATCATTGGATAGGATGCTGATAAGGACCTTATGTGGACATTTGTCTAGTCCTTACAAGTAAACTTCTTTTTTTTAAGGGAAAACTTCTACTTTTATTTTGTAAAAAAAAAAAAAAAAAAAAAAAAGGAGCCAAATCGGCTCTTATTTTGGCTTTTGAAATTAGGGCTATGTGTAAGTATATGTCAGTGGATGTTTCTGACAAGGATAGGTTCTGACAAGTGTGTGTGTGTGTGTGTGTGTGTGTGTGTGTGTGTGTGTGTGTGTGTGTAAGAAAGAGTGAGAGAGAAACTCCTGGATAGCATTTTCACCTGCTCAGAGTGAAAGGGTAATTGCCTGTGAATAACTGCAGCTTTAATAAACACAGCGGCACCGTGCAATGTGTGTGGAGTGGTGCTCCCACACCATTCTCTGTGCTGTCATATCCACAGGAACTCGGCTGGAAGGCCCTGGGCCCTTTATACTCACCCCATTAATCTTTGCCAGTGGGCCACATAAAGTCATTTACCTATCACATATTTCTCTATTTACCATTGGCAGTGTAATAAGCAGTCTGGGATAACAGTTTTAATTAGTAATTTGCTCAAGTACTCAGGCATGGGAGCAAAGAGGAGAGTGGCGAAGGAATACACCCACAACCAAGACAACAGTGAAGGACAAGATTTCTCCTAAGAGTCCTCAGGGCATGTTATTACCGAAATCATTTTAACAAATGTCTTTCCTATCAACATAATTGAATACAATAATACAAGGCTATCACAACAACATTGTTATGTTACTATTCTACATTTATTCATAGAGAGAAATAAATCTGTCGCTCAATAAATCAGAATTTTTATATGGTGGACAGAGACCTGGTTGAAGCCCTTCTATGGCACTAATGCCAGAAATAATTTTTTTCCACTAACCTGGAAAAGGAGGGCACGGTGGTGTAGTGGTTAGCACTGTCGCCTTGCACTTCCAGGGTCTGGGTTCGATTCCCATCTTTGTGTGCATGAAATTTGCATGTTCTCCCTGTGCTTGGTGGGTTTCCTCCAGTTTTCTTCCAAAGACCTGCAGATTAGGTTAATTGGCATTCCCAAATTGCCCATAGTGTGTAAATGTCTGTGTGTGCGTGTGTGTGTGTATGTGCCCTGCGATGGAATGGCATCCTGTCCAGGGTGTACCCTGCCTTGTGCTCTAAGACTCCTGGAATAGGCTCCAAGCCCCCCTGCAACCCTAGATACAGGATAAAGTGGTAAAGACAATGAGTGAGTGAGTGATTTCTTTCCAAATTTAAATGCTTTTAGATTTAAAGTACAAAAAAATCCATCTTTATTGTTTGGGCCTAGGCTTCATCTGTGAGTTTATGGATGCGAACACAAAGAGAGGAAATGTCAGTCTTCGGTAATTAGAATGAGCACGAACAGAAGAGAGAAAGAAAGATGTCAGAATGTCAGCAATGCTTTGACTAGTGAGGGGAGTCAGTAACCACTCCAAAATCCAATCGATAATAGATTAACAATTGGGTTAACTACACAGTACAATGCATCTTCGATTCTCTTAAATGAGTTTACATGAAGTACAAATTAAGCTTTTTTTTTCTTCCTGGTTTGGCATGCAGCATATATAACCAGATATCTGTACACAACCATGTTGTGATGTGCAGTTATTTGCATTATACTGTATGCATGCATGTTCCTCCGTCTATTTATGCCTTAGGATTTTTAAAAGATTAAAATGATTAAAACCATTTTTTATAATTGATCACTTGAAATGCTCAGGAGATCACCCAATCTTCAAGTACAATCGATGATCGCCCCA
The DNA here is from genome assembly GCA_030522415.1 of Channallabes apus. Classification (NCBI taxonomy): domain Eukaryota; kingdom Metazoa; phylum Chordata; class Actinopteri; order Siluriformes; family Clariidae; genus Channallabes; species Channallabes apus. The sequence continues at coordinate 19,873,199 of CM060120.1, forward strand.
TCAGCTGCTTTAATCCTTTCTTGATGTACCCTAGCAATCTGTACGACAACAAAATGAAAATCATCTTATCAACCATTTCTAATCAATATAAGTACTAATTGAATTATTTTACTATAAATTATGATTATAAATCCAGGTTGCATGAAAGGTTGATTCCACCTTTTATTAAATAAAACCTGTCTGCAGAAACACTACTAATAACAGCATATAAACAACAAATCAAAGTAATAGCTTCTTCTTTGGCATCAGTGGGTCCTGTGAATGACAAACACACACACACACCACACACACACACACACACACACACACACAATATTTTCACAATCTTTCCCTCTACAGTTAGTATAACCAGACCTTCTTGGTTCTGCAGTCAGGGGTTACCCCACACCATCGCTATCATCACCAAGGCCATTTATTGCTCCACCTCCGCTTGTTGATAAGTTAAATTCTCCTTCGTTCTCATTTACAACTTTAAAGAATCTTTTTTCTTTAAATAAGTTCTTATCACAAATTTCTTTTTTTCATTTAGTTATTTTTCTTTTATGAGCATCACTCTCAAACTTAATCTTGTCTGACATCTTGACGCAGACAAGTTTCAAGACCACAAGCTTCACCTGAATACATTGAATACAAGTACATCACATGTCAAAACGAATCTTCAACATCCTGAAAGACTGATGCGCCATGCTGCCCGCGTTGGCAAAGTGTTCAATATAAGGTTTTAATTCTGTGTTATAAGCTGCAATAAAAGGTCTTTGTGTGAGTGCAGTCAGATGCAGTAAACAATTTCAGACCTACAGACATGCCCCTACCAAGTCTGATTCAGAGAAAGCAGTAAGCCATCCAATGCTTACCAACACTCTTAACATCTTGTTTAAAACGTACTTTAAGAAACAACAACAATGGCATCATTTATTCCAACCTACTGTAAAGGGGAAAACAAAACATTTTCAAAGCAAAGTGATTTTTTTTTTCAGTAAACACTAAATACACATGTTTGTACGTAGATAGCACATGAAACCAGCATTAAAAGCTTCATCGTGTGCTATTACCAAGGTGACTCCGCAGTAAATGCATGCACTTATATCCGGTCTGTCTGAAAACATTGCTTCTTAGCTGTGCTTTCTCACTCACATTGTTTTTCTTTATGCCCTTGTTCAGTTCTCCTTGTGAATAATGCTCATACTAATACAAACACTTTGTCAGCCAACGATCTAATCCTGAGTGTGTGCTTCTTGTCTGAAGAGCCGCTGACATTGAGGGGTGATATCATCCAAGCTCACTCAGATGAGTGGTGGCAAGGCCAGAGTGTCACCTCTGCCACAGCTCATTTGAAATTCAGACGAGGTGAATTATTAATGCTGAGAGAATTACACACAAAGGCACGTCTAACAAAGAAAGCAGCCACAAGGCCACACCCCTTTCCATCTTCCCAAAGGTATTATTAAAATATATTTTAAAAAACCCTTTAGTAAATCAGGGTTGCAAGTTTCAGACATGTCCCAGGTGTCCTGCTGGTAAGTGAATTACATGCTGTAAATCAACAATATTTTTATGGCTCTGAAGTTGTTCATTAGATTAAAAACAAAACGAAAATGTATGCACTAAGTTTATTAGACCTTTTAAATGAAGGACACACACATACACAAACACTTTTTTCTCTCTCTGTCTTTCTAACTGTCTGATTACACACATGGTGTGTTTTCATCCAAATCATGTTGTGAGTGCTTCCTTTCAGGCTTGACAATGAGTGAAAAGTCAGTAAGATGAGCAATGAGTGGTCAACACTGAGTAAATCCAATTTCTATGTATAATGATATTTTCGTCTGGAGCCATCCTAAATCAATTTTACTCATCGTGTTTCTGAATATGGATGGCAAGAAAAATATAATTAAAGAGCAGAGCAGTGTCATAAAAGTGAATCAAAACAGAAAATTATATAATGATTTGTACATTTGTACACATCCATACAGTATATGACTTAGTTAAGTGGCTTATTAGATTAGTTTCTTCATTATTATTATTATTATTATTAGTAGTAGTAGTAGTAGTAGTAGTAGTACAGTAGTAGTAGTAGTAGATTGGTTAGCCCCTTCACTTAAATGTAGTGTATGTGTGTATGATGCCCTGTTATGGCTCTGAAGTTGAATAAGTAAAATATCATGCACAGTTACCTTTAATCTTGCATGTTCAATTAGAAATACACTGCTTGACCTAAACAAGAAGACAACCAAACAAAACAAACATATAAATAGTCATACACTCATTTTTTATTTGACTGTTATTAGTTTTGATTATGACGTGTGAAAATCATTCCTCATGTTCCCAGAACCGTTTTGAGTCCTGGAACATACCCATGCCTTGAGGAAAGGAAAAGATCCACAGATATGACGACCTAGTTGTTCAGTACATTCAGGTCGTCAGCTGACTTAATTTTATTGTCCAATGATGCTAAATAATATTAAATAATATTGTTAATAAAGAGACTTGTAGGGTGGGCACTAAGCATGCAGGGTGCATCACTTTATAGGCTTTTCTCCTTGCAGTGATTTATGCTTAGCTCTGGAATAGGGTCAATCCGCATTCATCACACCACATGGCCTTATTTTTTTTTTTTTATTTATTTTTTTTTTTATTTTAATTTTATAGAACTTTATTAATCCCAGAGGGAAATTGCTCAATTTTCACATATCCCAATTAGGAAACTGGGGTCAGAGTGCAGGGTCAGCCAGCTTACGGAGCAGCGCCCCTGGAGCAGATAGGGTTAAGGGCCTTGCTCAAGGGCTCAACAGTGGCAACTTGGCGATGCTGGGGTTCGAACCCCCGACCTTCCGATCAGTAACCCAGTAACCCACAGCCTTAACCGACTGAGCCACCACTGCCCATTTAAATGACTAAATAGTCCAATCATTATGCGCTCTAGCAACTTGAAGCCATTTTCCCAATTAGCTTTACTAACAAGTGTTTTTTCCAATGGCCAAATGGCCAGTTATTTCCAATCCTGTGAATTTTCAATGCATTGTGCATGTGAAAATGCTCCTTATTTGTTTATTAAACATAGATGTTATTTCAGTTTTTTCTTTTGGTACAATGCAACTTTTTAAGTGATCTCTAATCAATGTCATTCATGATTTCACAATTACGCACTGTTCTTCCAAGTTTTAATTCCAGTTCCAGTGATTCCAGTTCCAGCAAATGTTTTCGTTTCTTGCTCAATAATATGACCCTTCTCAAAAAGACTAGCTGTGGCATTGAAGAAACAAGAGTAAATAATACATTTCAGAAATCTACTTGCAGCATGACAAGATAGAAAACGTACAGTATAAAGCATTCTATACAAATATCTGCATATGTGGTTTAATATCTGGATAATATCTGGATAGTAAGTGTTAGTGCTTCAGCTCAGGCACCGATCTGTAAACACATGCTGAATTCCATTATAACAAATCTAGGGTTTGATTCACAAAAATTACAGTGTATTGCAGTGTATAAGGGGTAAAATAACAGCCCTAGAACTGACAAAGCATTTTAAGAGAGGAAATAACAGGGACAACAATCTTTGTGACTCAAATTTACATTTAAATAATGTGTCAATGCTTTTATCCAAGGGGACATACAAGCTCAAGAAGAGAAACAGAAACAGATTGGTGATGATTTGAGCTCACAACCTTCCCCTCAGTTACTCAGTGCTAGTCAGGAAGTCTAGACAAAAAATAGTCTCACTTTGTGGGTTAGTGCATTGAGTGTTAATGTTCATGCAGAAGTAACAAAAATATAAATATACATTATATATCAATACTTATTGACACAAACTGTGAATAATGAATGGGCAACTATAAAAATGCTGTCAACAATTTGTTAGGGCAGTCTGTGTTTCTGATTGCAAAATGTATTTACTGTACATCATCCACAGGTTCTGATGAATCTTTCTAGTTAAAATAATGTTACCAAAGCTTTCACCTCAGCTAATCAACATAGAACAGCAAGGAAAAGCATTTAGAAGCAGCTTAACCTATTCGCTGCTAGATGACTACAAATCAGTGGCAGTTGGTGGTTTTAAAAGTAAGGGAAGAAGGTAAAAGTACTGTAGGTAACTACAAAAAAAAAAAAAAAACAACAACTAGGCAACAAAGCAGCTCACTTCCAGTTAAAAACTAACAAAATAAAAATTAAAACTCAGTGTACTGTATGTTCTACATTGCCTTCAGTTTGTTATAAATCAAAAGTCACACTTAAGTATAAGGTCTTGAACAGAAAACAGGCAGGAACTTCTTTTGAGATCAAGCACATTCAATGCAGTTGACCAACTGAAGAAACAGCAAATAGTTACCATTTGCAATCTCAGGCAAGAATACACATCATATGAATATTTATTTAAAAAAAACCTGTTTATACAGGCATTACAATGTGAAATTGGCAGTCTCTGTCTCATTCCGTGCAAGATTCTGATTAATTTTGGGCACAAATGGATGTAAAGTGCTCTTTTAATAATTGGTGAATTTTAGCTGTCAGTGGTTATGAAAATATGATAGCAGACAAAGCATCACTTTGGCCATCAAGATTTATGAATAATTTTACCTTTGGTGCATTCCCCTGATTAAAGGTAAGGCAAAAATGGAATTCCACGAGGCAGAGCAGGAAATGCACTATTTATGCATAGGCGAACCCGTACTTTAGTGAATGATCACCTTGGACACTGTCGTTTTGTACTGTTTGGAATTGCTGCTGTAATCATAAATACAGGTAATCCCAGAAGTCTCAATGTAGAAATACTACACATCATCTTAACACACTTATTAATGTTCACCTTTACTCCTCTACCGCTGTACACTGAAACAATTTATGTTACATGAGGAGGTGTTCCCTCTTGTGTCTGGTTTCTTTCAAAGTTTATTGAGACTGAGACTGAAATGCATACAGTGGAACCTCGGATTACGAGCATAATTCGTTCCAGAAGCAGGCTCGTATTCCAAAACACTCGTAAACCAAATGTAATTTTCCTATAGGAAATAATGGAAACTCTAATTATTCGTTCTACAGCCCATTCGTTCTACTCTCGGTTTTACAGTTCCCCTCCTCTCAGGTTCCCAAACAAACACATACTCTCTGCCTTACACACACACACACACACACACACACGCATACACACGCACACTCAGAAACTCTGCAAGCACTAAGATCCAGCAGAGGAGACCTACCTATCGTCTCCCCTGCTGGGTCAGTGCTTGCAGAGTTTCTGAGTGTGCGTGCGTGTTTATGTGCGTGTTTGTGTGCGTGTGTGTATTCACCCAGTAGGGGAGACGATTACCTACAATTCCGCAGCGCAAGAGAGAGAAAAGCCGTTGGCTTAGTAGTATGTAGTATGTAGTATGTATGTAGTATGTAGTAGTATGAAGTAGTATGCTCTGGTCCCATACCAATGAGACGTGGCGACATAGCTTACAGCAGGTTATGGTCGCTGAACCGCTGGATGTCCAGGTGGTGCTCCGAAAATAATGTGGGCTACATAGATAATTGGAAGACCTTTGAGGGCAAAGCTGGCCTGTTAGGGCGGGACGGTGTCCATCCCACTCGGGAAGGTGCTGCTCTCATTTCCTGTAGTATAGCTCATAGTCTCAGTAGAGGTCTAGTTAATCGGTGACAATCCAGAGCCCTGGCCAGGGAGCAGACAGACAGGCTAAACCAACCGTCTGCTAGCTGCATAGAGTCGTCACTCAGGGTTCACCATATTGAGACTGTGTCTGTTCCCCGATCTAAGCAAAAATGTAGAAAGACCCAGAAAGTCTGTTTCAATAATCTAATTAACATAAAGTCCACAAACTCCGATCATCCTGAATGCGCAGCCGGCACCTCTGATCTGAAGCTAGGATTGTTAAATATTAGATCTCTCAAATCAAAAGCAGTTATTGTTAATGAAATTATCACAGATCAGGCGTTTGATATACTCTGTTTAACTGAAACATGGGTTAAACAGGACGAGTATGTAGCTCTAAATGAAGCTAGTCCTCCTGGATACAGCTACATACACCAGCCTCGGTTAACTGGTAGAGGAGGAGGCGTCGCAGTTATTCATAATGATAATCTGTCTATCGTACAAAAACACCGACACAAATTTAACTCATTTGAAATTCTCTATAGTAACATAAGTGTATTTAAGTATATTAAATCAGCTCAGTCGATTCCACTAATTATAATTTACAGACCTCCAGGGCCGTATTCTGAATTTCTTAGTGAATTTGCAGATTTCATCTCAGACCTGGTCATTTCTGTAGACAAAGTGTTAATTGCTGGAGATTTTAACATTCATTTTGAGAATCCAGAAGACCCTCTGAGAACAGCATTTATATCCATACTGGACTCCGTAGGTGTAAATCAGTGTGTAGTAGGACCCACTCATAAAGCAGGTCACACTTTAGATTTAGTAATATTCTTCGGATTAATTATAAGAAATGTATTCACAATTCCACTGTCTGAAATTATCTCAGATCACTATCTTGTCTCCATTCAAGTGTCTCACAGTGATAATGTACGCACAGTACCGCGCTACCGTATTAAACGTACATTCACATCAACTACCACACAGAGTTTTATCAGTAATCTCCCAGAGTTACCAACTTCGATTAGGCCACCGTCTGACCCCACAGAACTTGATCAGGCGACTGAATATTTAGAGTCGACACTTCGTTGTACCTTAGATAATGTAGCTCCAGCAAAAAGAAAAATTATTAGAGATAAGAAACTCGCTCCCTGGTATAACGATCACACGCGCACTTTAAAACAGACTGCTCGGAAATTAGAGCGTAAATGGCGTCAAACTAAATTGTTGGTATTTCAAATAGCATGGAAAGAGAGCATCCTGAACTATAGGAAAGCTCTTAGTGTAGCTAGATCAACGTATCTCTCCACTCTTATAGAAGAAAATAAAAATAATCCTAGATTTTTATTTAATACCGTAGCCAAATTAACCAGAAATAAGACCACTACAGAAATCTCCACAACAACATCATGCAATAGTGAGGACTTCATGAACTTTTTAAAAAATAAAATTGTAAATATCAGGCATAAAATTGAGGCTTTGAAACCAAACAATGTAATTGATACTGATGTTAACCTAGCCATGTCAGATTCAAACCTAGAATACTTTACTCCTCTTGAAGAGAATGAACTAATTTCACTCATCTCTTCTGCAAATTCATCAACCTGTATATTAGATCCTATACCGACACATTTTCTTAAACAGATAGTACCAGTAATAACAGAACCGATGTTGAGAATAATTAATTCCTCACTCAGCATTGGTTATGTTCCAAAATCTTTTAAAGTAGCAGTTATTAAACCAATAATTAAGAAACCTGACCTCGACCCCTGTCAGCTGTCCAATTACAGGCCAATATCAAACCTCCCCTTTATCTCTAAGATTCTGGAAAAGATAGTAGCGGAGCAGCTATGCTCATATCTACATAGAAATGGCATACATGAACTGTATCAGTCAGGATTTAGGCCTCATCACAGCACAGAAACAGCACTCGTTAAAGTAGTAAATGACCTCCTATTGGCCTCTGATCAGGGTTGTGTAACTATGCTTGTATTACTCGACCTCAGTGCAGCTTTTGACACTATTGATCATGCTATTCTTCTTCACAGATTAGAAAATTTAGTAGGAATTAAGGGTACAACCCTCTCCTGGCTCAGATCCTATTTGACCGATCGTTATCAGTATGTAGACTTAAATGGTGATTATTCTGCATGTTCTCTAGTGGAGTTTGGCGTTCCGCAGGGTTCAGTTTTAGGCCCACTGCTTTTTTCCCTTTACACGCTTCCTCTGGGCAACATAATCCGTAAGCATGGTATTAGTTTTCATTGTTATGCTGACGACACACAGCTATACGTCTCAACAAAACCTGATGAGAAAAACCATCTTACTAAAGTTGAGCAATGTGTTCAGGACATAAGAAATTGGATGCTAATTAACTTCCTTCTGCTTAATCCGGATAAGACAGAAGTTCTAGTCATAGGACCTCATACAGCTAGAAGTAAAATCTTAGATCACACCATAACTTTAGATGGCCTTTCTGTTCCGTCAAGTGCAACAGTAAAAGACCTCGGCGTGATTATAGATTCCAGCCTTTCATTTGAAGCTCATGTAGATAATATCACCAGGATAGCATTCTTTCACCTTAGAAATATCGCCAAAATAAGAAATATATTGTCGCTAAATGATGCAGAAAAACTAGTTCATGCTTTTATCACTTCTAGGTTGGACTATTGTAATGCCTTACTGTCTGGTTGTTCAGTTAGGTGCATAAACAAGCTTCAGCTAGTCCAAAATGCAGCAGCGAGAGTCCTCACTAGAACCAAAAGATATGAGCACATCACCCCTATCCTATCTTCACTGCATTGGCTCCCTGTGAAATTTCGCATTGATTTTAAAATACTACTCTTGACATATAAGGCATTAAATGGTCTCGCGCCGCAGTATCTGAGCGAACTGCTAGTGTCTTACGATCCGCCACGCCTACTTCGGTCAAAGGATGCAGGCTGCTTATCAGTACCGCGTATTATGAAAACTACAGCTGGGGGCAGAGCTTTTTCTTACAAAGCCCCAAAATTATGGAATAGTCTTCCAAATAGTGTTCGGGACTCAGACACAGTCTCAGTGTTTAAGTCTAGGCTCAAAACCTATTTATTTAACCAAGCATTTTATAAATAGATTTGCCATAAGGTAAAGGAGCAGATCTGGGGGACTCATGGACGTAGAGTATTATGGTGAACTGGTATGTTTAGATGCTGTCTTCCTCAGTCTCATTTGATCACTCAGGTTTGTTGACGGTGAGGTGATTGTTTGCTTTACATCTCAGGGAGCCCTCATGTTTGTGTTTCCTTCTGGCTCTCCCTTTTAGTTATGCTGTCATAGTTAGTCCTGCCGGAGTCCCTGCTTGCACTCTACAGTAAATATACATTCACATTAGACATTGTGACCGTGACCATACCTAATTGCAATCTCTCCTCCTCTTCTCTTCCTCCCCCTCTTTCTCTTTCCTCTCTCCCCCTGTCTCCCCCTTTCACTCTTTCTCTCTCTCTCTCTGTCGAGCTACACATGTGGTTCCTGAGCTGCCAGTGATCCAGACTCCCTCTGCCCTCCGGACCTGTCTGATCCATCCTGGTGCCCGGTTTCTGGTTGGAGGTCTCATCGCATGGATGCCCCGTGTGTCTCTTTAGGATGCGTCTGGTGTCTGGGGATGATTCTCTATACTTAGAAGATGGTTCTGGCCTCGACTGGTGTGGTCAGCTGTTTCTCTGAGGACTTGACAATTCGATAGTTCAGGACTGGAACTTTCTACAAGTCTATCTGAGTCTCGAATAACTACTGGACTCCATTTTACATCAAGTATTATAACATCAATTAACATCAACTATTATAGCTGAACCTAACACTTAACACTGTATAAATGCAGATCATTTCCTGCTATCTGTTTCACCCAGATGAGGATGGGTTCCCTGTCGAGTCTGGTTCCTCTCAAGGTTTCTTCCTATTACCGTCTCAGGGAGTTTTTCCTTGCCACTGTCGCCCTCGGGCTTGCTCGCCAGGGAATATCTGAACATTTTGATTCATACACATTCACATTCCATACAAACTTAAATAATTCTTTTGATTGTGTAAAGCTGTTTTGAGACAATGTCAATTGTTAAAAGCGCTATACAAATAAACTGAATTGAAATTGAATTGAATTAGTTGTGATGACGTGACGCTCAGTGTCAAAACAAGAAGCGCATGCGTGATACATGATACTCGGTGCTCGTAAACCAAGACAATGCTCGTTTTTCAAGTAAAAATTTATTAAAAGTCTTTACCACGTTACTCGTAATCCAAGGTTCCACTGTAGTTTTAAACATGTGTAATATTTATTTATTTATTATTATTATTATTATTATTATTCATCTTTTCAAGAACGTCTACTTAAAGGGAAAAAAGCTGGAATTTCTACTTTCCCTTGGGTAGGACAATACATACTGCATTTGCTTTCAACATTATTCTAAAGGTTTTGTATTTGCAACACAGGTTATATACAGTAGTTGATGCAACAGCTGAAAGAGACAAGTAAATAATATAAAATCCGTCAATCAAAGTAAAAATATGCATAGCACAGATGGCAATGCCTTCTCTGTCGATATGACTCTCAGGCAATTATTTTCTGTGATGTTAACATTTAAAATGAAAGCCACATTGTACTAATGTGTGATAAATCCTGTGTACTAAGAAATTGTTCTCATACAGTATACAGTATCATAAGATTTGATGATCTAGTAACACATTAGCATCTAAATTATTATGTGTTATGTATATGATTATAAAACTGATATGATTATTTAAAATAGTTTAGCATTACGTAAAAATGTAAAATAGGTCTGATTCAAATGAGGTCTGTTCACCAGCCAGTCATGAATCCTGTGTTCCTGGATGCTTTTCAAAACTTAATAGAGAAATATTTTTATGGTGAACAGAATCAAATAAGGATGATATGTTATCACTTCCACACAGACATGCACACATATTCTTGCACATATGCAAACATAGAAATCCGGCATTTCGCACTGTACATCGTTGGTGTCACACAAAGTACACCTTTAAGTTGATTTACAAAATCACTTAATCATAGTATTTAGAAAGCAAAAAGGCATATGTAATTTATGTACTACACATAACAAACTTTGAATACAGCTTAAGGCAATAAGCACAAATGATTTATTTAAAGTCTTTGTTTTCATCATTTATACCACTTAATCCCAAGACACAGGGCACGGTACACATTGGATAGGGTGCCAATCCATCACAGGGCAGATTTATTTAAAGTGATTATCTACAGTACTATTGTCATAGATGAACTAACCTGAGGTGACCAGAAGACGTAGCTTTAGCGGTTAGCCCAATGTAGTGTGGATGGTAAACCCAAACGCGGAGTAACGGCGAGTAGGCAGGATAACCACGCGATTTAGTTTAAGGACTCTCACGAAAGGGGAGCAAGGGAAAAACACAAATTTAACCCGCGTCCTATAAATACACACACAACAGTAAGAAGCGATAACCAAAACACAGTGAGTACTCACGGTTTGAAGAAAGCCAACGTGAACCGACATGGGCCGAACTCAATGACTAAGCGGTAAGCCACCATTTGTTTACTCCTCTTATACTTCCTGGTAGGTGGCCGACTTACTTCCGGGTCCTAGTGCCGGCCGCAGATTGTGTGTGCATGACAGTACCCCCCTCTCCAGGACCGACTCCCGACGGTCCTGGGGTGGAGGATACCCAGTAGTCTTGGATTAGTTCGGGGTCGAGAATGAACCGGGCTGGAATCCAAGACCGTTCCTCGGGACCGTAACCCTCCTTGGTGTGGAGGTGAAGATTTTGGGTGGAAAGCCATACCTTGTCACCTACGTGGAACAATCGTCCCGGGGGGTGTCGACGGCGATGTTGAATGGTGTAGCGGGCGTTGGCCTGTTGGATGGCTCGGTTGGCTTGTGTCCACAGCCATCAACACCTGCGGACCAACTGTTGGGCTGACAGCACATCAACCTCCGGTTCCTGGTGGTTGAACATCGAAGGCCGGAAGCCGTGGCATACCTCAAATGGGCTTAGCTTCGTGGCTGATGAGACATGGAGGTTGTGGGAAAGTTCTGCCCAGATGAGGTAGCGAGCCCAGGAGCGCTGACGATCGGCAATAAAGCATCTCAGGTAGCGCTCCAGTTGTTGGTTGGCCCGCTCCGTCCATCCGTTAGTCTGGGGGTGGTATCCAGATGAGAGACTGCAGGTTGAATTGATCAGACGGCAGAAGGCTCTCCAGAACCTGGCTGTGAACTGGGGCCCTCTGTCCGAGACGATGTCCTTGGGGAACCCATGCAGACGGACTACGTGCTCTAATATCAGCTCTGCTGTTTCCTTGGCTGACGGGAGTCCGGCAAAGGCCACCAAGTGCACGGCCTTAGAGAACCGATCTACAATGGTCATGATGGTGTTCTTTCCGTCCGAGGCCGGCAGGCCCACGACAAAGTCGATGGCAATGTGCGTCCAGGGCCGACGAGGAACCGGGAGAGGTTGAAGATCTCCGGAGGGGGGCTGCGTGCCTTGATGTCCTGCGATGGTGGACGAATGACCCCACTGAAGAACCTCGGAATTCATGGCATTGGGCATGTAGAGTCATCCAGGCGGCACACCTGCCGGCTCGGTCTCTAAGGTCTGTGCCTGGCGGACCCTTGTTTCCAGATCCAGGTGAAGTGGTGCGATGATTCTGGAGGAGGGTAGGACAGGCGTGGGGTCCGCCCGGGGTGGCTCCATCTCGAGTTGTCGCGAGAGAGCGTCTGCCTTGGTGTTTTTCGACCCCGGGCGGTATGAAAGGTGGAAGTTATAATGTTCAAAGAACAATGCCCATCGCGCCTGTCTGGGGTTGAGCTGTTTCAAACTTCTGATGGTGATGAGGTTTTGATGATCCGTTCAGATGATGAATGGCTCCCTGGCGCCCTGGAGCCAGTGACGCCATTTCTCCAAAGCCCACTTTATGGCCAGCAGCTCGCGGTCCCCTACCCCGTATCGCTGCTGAGTGGTGTCAAATTTTTTGGAGAAGAAACTACATGGGTGTAGTTTCTGATCTGGACCTCGTTGTGAGAGAACAGCTCCAGCGCCCACATCTGAAGCGTCCACCTCAACAACGAATGGTTTACTGGTGTCAGGATGGAGGATGGGAGCGGTGGTAAAGCGGTCACAAAGTCTGTTGAAGGCGGAGATGGCAGTAGAGTTGAGGCAGAAAGGGAGAGAGGAGGGACGAGTCAGAGCGGTTAGGGGGGCGGCAACTGTACTGTAGTCCCGGATAAAGCGACGGTAGAAATTCGCAAACCCGAGAAACCATTGAAGTTGCTTGAGGGTCTTGGGTAGGGGCCAATGACGCACAACTTCCAGCTTCTGCGGGTCCATGGCCACACCCTGGGGCGAGATGACAAAGCCCAGGAACGTGGTGGAGCGCTCGTGAAAAGCGCACTTTTCCAACTTACAGTACAGCTGATGGGCGAGTAATCTCTTTAGAACTGCCCTGACGTGCTGGGTATGTTCCTAAGCGGTACGGGAGTAAATGAGGATGTCATCCAGATATGCAAACGCCCACCACCCTAACATGTCTCGAAGAACATCGTTGATCAGGTGTTGGAAGGCGGCGGGGGCGTTGCACAGTCCAAATGGGATTACGAGACTTTCATAGTGTCCAGTCGGGGTGATGAAGGCCATCTTCCACTCATCGCCCTCTCTAATGCGCACCAAGTTGTAGGTGCTCCGGAGGTCCAACTTAGTAAAGATGGTGGCACCAGAGAGGGCGTCCAGGGCAGAGTTGGTAAGAGGCAGAGGGTGTCGGTTTTTTATTGTGATGTTGTTGAGCCCCCGATAGTCGACACATGGGCGAAGTCCACCCCCCTTCTTCTTTACGAAGAAGAACCCCGCGGCAGCAGGTGAGGAGGAGGGCCTGATGGTCCCCTGGCAGAGGGCGTTGGTTATATATTCCTCCATCGCCTGCGTCTCTGTTGATGTTAAGGAGTAGAGGTGGCCGCGGGATGGGACTGCGCCTGGTTGAAGGTCGATGGCGAGATCGTATGGGCGGTGTGGAGGAAGATGGATGGCCCGCCGCTTGCAAAATACCTCTGCCAGGTACCTATAGGACTTGGGAATGGCGTTGGTGTCGACGTCGGGGGCCTCGGACTCCCTAGAGCATGTCCCAGCCGGCGCCCTTAGGCATAGTTCGGTGCAGGTCGCGCCCCATTGTAAAATTCGGTATTGAGTCCAGGAAATGAGAGGGTCGTGTTGCAGAAGCCACGGATGTCCCAGGATGATAGGAGGAGAGGAGATGGAGGCGACGTGAAATCTGAGCTGTTCGCGGTGTTGATCGATGAAGAGGGTGATGGGTTGAGTCTGGGTGGTGATTGGGCTGGTAGATAGGGGCCGACCGTCGATGGAGGTGATCCAAACGGGCTGGGATAACGCCTCAAATTTTACCCCCAATTTTTTGGCATAAGAAGAGTCAATGAAGTTACGTGCTGCCCCGGAGTCGATGAACGCAGTACTTCGGACTCGTTTGTAGCCAATCTGGAGGGATACCTGAACCGTAAGGCGAGAGATGGTGGCGTCGGTAGTGGTGGAGATCAGGAGTGGGCCCGGTGAGTCTCTCCCTCCGCTCACCGGGGATGGGCGTTTGCCGGGCGCAGTGGACAGATCGCCCGGTGATGTTCTGCAGACCCACAATACGCGCACAGGCCCTCTCTAAACCGGAGTGCACGCTCGGCTACGGTCAGGGAGGCGCGCCCTAATTGCATGGGTTCCCCGGCTCCGGTGTCAACCGCGGCAGGAGGTGGAGATCCGACAGTTCCGGTATTGGGGGTGGTGAAGGTTGCTGATGGTCGTGGGGTGGTGTAGGAGAAGACGGGTGCAGGCGGCAGGGTTCTCGGGGCTGGCTTCGGGCGAGACAGAAGGCGCTGATCGATCCGCAGGGCCAGTTGGATCAGTCCCTCGAGTGTGGCGGGAAGTTCTCGCCCGGCGAGCTCGTCCTTGATGCGGGAAGCCAGTCCCTCGTGGAAGGACGTCCGGAGCGCGGCATCTCCCCAGTTTGTCTGCATGGCGAGGGTCCGGAATTCCGAACTCCCTGCCGCAGGTGGTAGAGTTTAGTGTCGGTCTCCACCTCGCCCGCTGGATGTTCGAAAGTCAATCTGAGCTGGCGGGTGAATTCATTGTAAGAATGGGCGGTATGAGAATCTGATTTAAGAACTGCCGTGGCCCACTCAGCTGCCTGCCCTGTTAGCAACGAGACCAGGAGAGCGATGCGTAGCCGATCGGTGGAGTACTTGGTGGCATTGAACTCGAACACCAGATCAAGCGCTGTCAAAAACACATCACATCTCCTGTCCGTGCCATTCCATTTTTCTGGAAATGCAAGAAAAACATCACTGGGCGGGGGGGGGGTTGGGGGGGGGGGGGGTTGGTGCGGTGCCGCGGCCGCTGCGACGGGAGGCCGGCTAGCCGCGCCCTCAACAGCCGCCCGCAGATCCGCGTTCTCCCGCCTGAGCTCCGCAACCTCGCGGCGCAAGGCCGCAACGTCTTGGACACCCTGGCGCAGAGTAGCGAGCTCCGCGGTTAATGGTTGGTTAATGAGCACGGCATGCTGATCTACCACGTCGCATAGGCGCGCATGCTCCGCTGGGTTTTCCGCTTGCGGCTCAGTCATTCTGTCATAGATGAACTAACCTGAGGTGACCAGAAGACGTAGCTTTAGCGGTTAGCCCAATGTAGCGTGGATGGTAAACCCAAACGCGGAGTAACGGCAAGTAGGCAGGATAACCACGCGATTTAGTTTAAGGACTCTCACGAAAGGGGAGCAAGGGAAAAACACAAATTTAACCCGCGTCCTATAAATACACACACAATGGTAAGAAGCGATAACCAAAACACAGTGAGTACTCACGGTTTGAAGAAAGCCAACGTGAACCGACATGGGCCGAACTCAATGACTGAGCGGTAAGCCACCGTTTGTTACCTCCTCTTATACTTCCTGGTAGGCGGCCGACTTACTTCCGGGTCCTAGTGCCAGCCGCAGATTGTGTGTCCATGACAACTATGCACTCTTTAATTTAGTTTAGTTTAGTTAGTAAACAAAAAAAGGGAGATAAAAGCATTTTCTGATGCTTGCCCTTTTTGCAGCAAGATTTAAGCAAGGTAATTAGACCCCCCCCCCCTCGTTGTGACATCATATTAGAAAATACCCTCCCTCAGCTTCTTGTTCAGCTCTTACACACTGTGCTCAGGTCTTGTTCTGTGAAAGGATGTGGTTAACAATAAAATAATAATTTGCACAAAAACTGAAACAGTGCAGTCAGAAGAGGAGTGAAACTAAAGGAGGTTGTGGGATAACAATGCAGCATCTGAGGTATTTCTGAGGTATTGCTGAAATACCATAAGTATCTGTATTTCAGCTGAAGCATTAAAAGAGACACTTTGGGGGTGCTCAGAGACACATGGTAGATTGTTAAAGAAATAGCTTTCTTTCCTTTAAGGAAGACTGGAGTGGAAATGAATTAACAATACTATTAATCATCATAGTTTTATTATTATGATTATGATGATGATGATCATTATTATTATTATTATTATTATTATTATTATTATTATTATTATTGTTGTTGTTGTTGTTTTTGTAGCCACAGAAGATCGTGGACCTACTAAAAGACAGTAGGTGCACATTTTAAATAATTAAATTTCAAGACCAAATCTAAATTTCATTTTGAAAGTCTTCACTTCAGATGCCAAATGATTAGTCAGCAGTAGCTATTTTTGTGGCGGTGGAAACAGATGAACATCGCTCACTCAGTTTATCAGGTAACAGTTTTAAATGCTTCATAGAATACATAATGATCTGCAAATAATGTGAGCCAAAACATCTCTTGCAATTTCACAGCCCAAGTACATGAGCCGATCTTTAATAATTGGGGTACATTTCACATGAGTAAAAAGAAGAAAAGAAAAAATTGTACAAAAACAGTGCTCTTTCTCAATTTAAATCTTCAAATAAATTGCTTAAGTCTAATATATTTCAAAGCTTAAACATTAAAATTTTTTTGACTGATTATGTTCATTATGACAGGTAACATTTAACAGCTGACAATTTCCTTAATTTGACCCATGATTTCAGTGGTAGATTTCACCTGACTGGCTGCTTTTTATTTTCATGAACAGTTTAACATTATGCATGAACAAATAGTTTAATTAAATAATAAGGAATTGGTAAACTATAACAATGTACGTAACATAGTTGACAGTCAATTAAAATGTAATTAGTGACAATGAATACTGTATATAATTGCATTGACTAGTGCGTTTAAAATGAGAAGAGTACACAGAGAAGAATGAGTTTAAGTAATGCGAGTCACTTAACATTTAAACAAATCATTTTTATTTTAAACAAATTAATATTTTCATTATTTAATTGAGATGATCAATTTAAAACTTTTAGATATTTTAAACTATTCGAATAAATCAATAAATAATGTTTTTAGATAAACTGTATAGCTAATAAATCATGTACTTGACTAAATATTTCAGCAGTGAAATTATTTACTGTTACTTCAGTAATTTTCTGAATGAACACTTTTACCTTTATTCTGCTAATTTACTTCAACAATGGCAGTACAGTATTTTGACCAAAGTCAGTTTTTTACCCATTCCACTGCTAGTCCTGAACAAACAATATTTAAAGTTAAGCTTATTCAGAGTAGCGTAGGGACTAATTAAAAAATCTTCAACATATGAGTCATTTCAGCTCAAGGTTACATGCAATTTGCAGTAAAGCCAAGGTAGAGGGAAAGATTAAAAAAAAAAAGGCAGATACTGTGATAAAAGCCATTTGAGAAGACGGATAAATAGTCTATCTGTGTTGTGGATACATTGTGTTTTCTGGCTTAAGGGGAAATTGAAGTCATCAATCAAATAGAGCCTGTTGTAGTGTACGGAGCATTTACTACACCTAAAAAAGATGATCTGTAACATTTAAAGGCTTAACTTCCTGGCCTGAGCTAAAGGTTGCAGGAAAAAAGGTGCAAATTTTGTGTCAGTTGTAAAAATAATGAACAGGATATGCCACTTATCCCCAAAGTGGTTAATGAACCAATGTGCACCAATGTTGAATTCATGCATACATTCCACAGTAATGAGGAACTGCTCTCCTGTTGGTATTAAAATATGAAATAGTAACGTTAGTGCCCGTCATGGACGTTTCCAGACTTTTTAGGAATAGTTAAAAGGTTAAAGCTAAAAATAAGCACCTATAATGTATATGTAATATTATTAGTTCACGTTGAAGCCCATTTACATGTCTGTCTGTCTTTCTGTACGGCAGAACTCTCTGGTTTACTTATTAATACAAAGAAACAAAATGTTGAAGGTGGAATATCTTACGCCTTGTTTACGCCAAGTTCTACTTTTTCGTCATCAGACAAATACACTCCTTGTTTAAAGTAAATGATTACATCTGGCACATAACTGTTCATAACATCACTTTCACTCAACATTTGAGCTTATGACACTGTCAGTTTAAATATTTTATATGTCTTCACCTAAGACTGAAGCGGATATGTTTGCTCTGATGACTCTTGTTTTATACCATAGTAGCACTTCCTGTTAGCCATGCTGTGTTGCGCGTTTGTTAGGGCGCTTTGTAGGCATTACGATTGTTTCCGTGTCTTCCGCATACAATGTTTATTTGCGGTACATTATCGCATTGCTATAACATAATATGGCACAAAACTGCTCATAATATCTCTTCTGCTCAATGTTTTGAATTAACTTATGTAATTTATGGCAAAGTTCCTCAAATTTTGCTGTGTCAGTTTTGCCTGATGCTGTGATCAAATCGACTGGAGAGACATACAGAGATACAGACATTCATACAGACACATAGAAAAGACAGGTTTTGGGTCGTCCAATATATAAAATGTAAAGATTTCATTGAAAGAGTGAGTTCTGCCCAATGTACAGACAAATCCTTTATTTTATGTATATAAATGCCAGGAGCCTGGGAAAACCCTTCTCATAGACAATTCTTTTGACAGTTTTACTATATTATACAATTCCTTTTTATTAGAAAAACCTGTGTAGCTGCTCATTCTTTGCAGTCCTCTTATCAGTCATCTACTCATGTGGCAGCAGCACAATCCATAAAATCATCTTTAGTTAATGTTCACATTAACATCAGAAACTAACTGTCCAGTTTGTATGATAGCCTTGGATTTTTGTTCTTGGCTTGAGATTTTTTTTTACTGCTCAACTGCTTACGTAAAGAGTGCTTATTTTTAATACTACATAAATATATAAAGAAAGTTTGAAGCATTTTCCTCTCTTATTTGCAACATATTTCTACCCATACAACTGCCACATCCTCTATGTTTTTGTTCTGCTCACCATTGTATATGAGTGTTACTATTGTTGTCTATGAAATTGCCAGGCACCAACAACCATGCCAAGGGTAAAGTTGTTGAGATCTTTTTTTCCCCCTCCACTCTGATGTCTGATGTATACTTTAACTGAAACTCTTGAGCTAAGTCTGCATGATTATATGCATTGCACTGAAGCTATATACAGTAATTTGATGACTGGATAATTACATGAATGTGTAGGTGTTCCTAATAAGTGGGACAGTGCATGTAGATCTAAAAACAACAGACTTTCTTGAAGAACCTGCAAAAGTGAAAAAGTGAGAAAATACCACTTAAAGATTCCATTTCAGCACCTTTATCTCCCTTTAATCTGTTCATGGAAAAACACCATTACTGTCAAATTGTAAAGAAACATAATCTCACAGAGGTAAATGAGTTATCACTGGGACTTTCAGCATCATTCACTTCAGTCTGTGTCTCATCACCTGAGGAAAAAAAAATCAGTTTTATATTTAAACACAAGCCTCGTCACCGTCTTTTCACTCAACTAATCACGATAACATCAGTGAGGAAATAATCGCTGATTAGTAAAGTTCTGTTCTGGTGGCTAAATTTCTTTTACCAATGTTTTTCGAAAAAAAAATTAACATCTAAAACATTTGTGTGCTGCCAGATGTGTGGAAATATTTCCCTGATCAAAAGATGTGATTGCACAGGAGCGTCACTGACAATATGACCACTTGAATCTGATTAAAAACATATATACATTTATACATTGCCTGATCCTTACCTTACATTTTGGATTTCTTTTAATAAAATGTTCTACCTTTATCTTTAAACATCCAACCTTCAACTGCTGCAATCTCTGCTGCCTGACAGAAAAATGTGCCATTGGATGGAGCAGGTATGTTAAAGTGGTGACAGGCTAAAGTAGCCCAAGGCCAACTGACTGAACAGCAAGAGGAGCAGAAAGCACTGGTCAATGCTCAGGTACCTCTGATAACCATCACACTAAACCATACTTTCAATCTGCTCCTGGATGCATCCTTGGTGCATGTTTAATTATGTCAAAGCACATACTGTAGACAGCTAAATCCATCAAAGTACTTTATAGAGTAAGTACCTAGAGAATTTTGCTCAATGCCATTCATCCCCAGACATCATCTGGCGAACAGCTGCTTGCGCAGTTGCGCTACAATAAATGGTGGCCGTCCATGCTGATGACAGCTATTTAGCTTCACTTGAGTGAAATAGCTAGCTAGCTAGCTAACAATAATTCAATCAATCCAATGTCAGATTGATAATCTTTTATTGAAAGTTAAATTTTATTTATTTTAACTGAAAAAGTAAAACGTATAAAGGGTTAAAATGCAAGCTATCTTCTACGTATCTTTTAATTTTCATTGCAATATGCTAACAGAGTCTTGTGGCATTTTCATATAAAAAATTGACCATTGTTAAAGTTTCCGTACTGACAAAAATGAAAAGATTGTAACAATCTAAGGTCAGCTTAGGAAAGGGAGGAGATACCTGTACAGTATGGGGCAAGATTACAGTAAGGAGGCAAAAAAGAGAATGTGTGATGGTCATGCGGCGCGGTGGTGTAGTGGTTAGCACTGTCGCCTTGCACCTCCAGGGTCTGGGTTCGATTCCCTGGCCAGGCTCGATTCCCGTCTCTGTGTGCATGGAGTTTGCATGTTCTCCCCGTGCTTGGTGGGTTTCCTCCGGGTACTCCGGTTTCCTTCCACAGTCCAAAGATATGCAGGTTAGGCTAATTGGCGTTCCTAAAATGCCCGTAGTGTGTGATTGGGTGTGCGAGTGTGTGTATGTGTGTGTGCCCTGCGATGGCCATTTGATGGCAATTCATGTCCAGGGTGTACCCCGCCTAGTGCCCGAAGTCTCCTGGGATAGGCTCCAGGTCCCCCGCGAACCTGAACACAGGATTAAGCGGTATAGAAAATGAATGAATAAATGAATGTGATGGTCATGAAGATGAGAAAATAAGAACATGTACTGCCTGCCAAGGCCGCATTAATGTATGGGCTTCCTTGGGCCGATGTCCCAGGACCTACGGAGATCAGGGGTCCATCATGACTGTAAGAGCCATATCGTATTTCTTATGAATCTATTGTTGTGTTTATTCGTTTTATTTCATTTCATTTTATTCTATCTTATTCTATTCATTAGTTAAGCATTAAGCATTAACTTTATTACATACTGTAAGCCATAAGCTTTGAATTTGTTAGTTAAGCATCCATTTTGACAATCGTAGGTTGGTCTGTGATGTCACTCCACTGTTGTATGAATTTGTATGACTATTGCATGGTAAAATAGTTCCGTTTTGGATGCGGAAGTCTACAGGAACACAAGCTTTTGACCGTAAGATAACCGTAATCAGATAGATATAACAAATGTGTTGTTATAACCGTAAGGTAACAGTATATATCCGTAAGGTAATCCTGAACCATGTTGATACAGCAACTGGTGTTACCATAGTGGATTTACTCAAGACGACTGTATGAAGTGTTGAATCTTTGATGCTGGAAAATAAAATACGAGAGACAAAAAACTCAATGGACTTCGTGTCGTAAGTAACGAATCTGAAATAAAGATAAGCGTCAAAACTAGTGGAATGATATGTCCGCATTCACAAAAGTCAAAAGCTTATCCGTTGTTTGAGCGAAGATAAGTGAACGCTGAAAACGAAAGTGAAAGAGACTCGCGCGCCTTGAACTTCACTATGTCAAACAATGAGGACAACGCTCCCAGAACCTCGCTAGAGAGCCAAAAGGGGCTCATCGAGGCGAACAGAAAGAAGAAGCTCAACAAAATGCTGGAATCAAGAAAGGGCAAGTTGGACCAACTGATCGCAATGTCTAATGAATTAGAGACACTTATGAACAATGCTTGCAACTTAGTTGCTGTTGAAAATGAGTATAACATGAAATACAAACAGATTCTGGGAGAATGTGTTAAAAGCACATTGTTAAAAGCACTGTCGTCTTGCACCTGGATCTGGGTATCGATACTGACGTCACGATACTCGGCTGACGTCACTTCCTCCGTACGAGGACACTGAGAAGCTGCTTTTTTCCGAGCTCCACCATACTGACCAACTTTTAAACTTTTTCGTCCCCTTACTAAGAGTGTACATAAACGGATAAGTATCTTATAATATATTTACTCGAAACGCGTGTTATATCGTTAAGTTTTAATTGTTTTGCAGCACACCGCTTTTAGCCGGCATTAGCATCGCTAATTAGCATTAGCATCGCTAGCCCGGCTATCACGTTTGTTTGTTTGTTTGTAAAGTTTGTTTTCGCTTCCTCACACCGATTATTTTCCGTGTTTAGACACCATGTCGGTTGTGATTCTGCCTCTGAGTGCAGGTGAGGAGACATTGGAGCTGCACTCGGTGGATTTGGAGGTGGAGGCTGTGGAGAAGCTGATCCGTGAGCTACAGGTGAAGCTGGTCCGGTTACAGCAGCGGAAAGCCACGCTGGAATCGACGCGGACCGACACTCACCTGTCCCAGGTAAACTCTCGGCGTGACACAATCTCTCCGACAACCTCAACCCCGCGTGTTTCTCTGCCCAGGTCCAACACACCAAGGACGCATCCCGCCCAGTGTTCCTACACCCCGGCGCCGGGACATCACGGACCCTGGATACAGCAGCAGCGGAAGAAGCACGCCAAGCCCCCGGCGAGGACCTCTCCACCACCACCACCCGTCTTCGACATCTCGACCCAAAACCGCTTCGCTCCTCTCCGCGAGATGGCACACGACGTCCTGGTCATCGGAGACTCCATCGTTCGTCACGTGCGTGCTACCACGGCTAAAGGTAAGGTGCACACACGCTGTTTACCTGGTGCACGTGTTCTTGATGTTGCTGCACAGGTGCCTGCTGCCCTGAGGAGGAACATTGGAGCTGTGGTTCTTCATGCCGGCACGAACGACACCAGGCTGAGGCAGACGGAGATCCTAAAGAAGGACTTCAGGAGCCTGGTCGAGAAGGTCCGCAGCACATCACCCACGACAAGGATCATCGTATCTGGACCGCTTCCCACATTTCAGCGAGGAATCGAGAAGTTCAGTAGATTATTTGCCTTTAATGAATGGTTACAATCTTGGTGTCAACAACAGAAATTACGCTTTGTTGATAACTGGAATGTTTTCTGGGAGCGTCCTAGGCTCTATCACACCGATGGCCTACACCCTAGCAGAGCTGGAGCAGCGGTCCTCTCTGACAACATCTCCAGAACACTACGAACCATCTGACTGGCGGTAAGTCATACTGTAGATTCCAAACATATTAGACACATCACAACTCACCGTAGTGATAGACAAACACACATAGCTTGTCCTATAGAAACTGTGTCTGTTCCCCGAATACTGAGAAAAAAGAATAAATTTGTTAAATTTGCCCGAAACAATCTGATAACCATAAAACCAGAAAAAGGCAAAATAAGTAGTCAAAATCCACCTCTAAAGTTTGGACTACTCAACATTAGATCCCTTGCGCCTAAAGCACTTATTGTTAATGAAATTATCTCAGATTATTGCCTTGACGCACTCTGTCTCACTGAAACCTGGCTTAAACCAAATGAATATTTTGGTCTGAATGAGTCTACTCCGTCAGGATATTTCTATAAGCACGAGCCCCGTCTAATTGGTCGCGGTGGTGGTGTCGCCACTATCTACAATGATGTACTCACTGTTACCCAGAAAATAAGGCCCAGGTTTAATTCATTTAAAGTGCTTATCATTAATGTTGCACTAAATGAAATACGTAATAAACCCTTGCTATATTTTACCTTGGCCACCGTGTACAGACCCCCGGGGCCATATGGCGATTTTCTTAAAGAATTTGGACATCTGCTATCAGACCTATTGGTTAACTCTGACAAAGTATTGATAGTAGGAGACTTTAACATTCATGTAGATGATGCTAACGACGCTTTAGCACTCACATTTATGGATTTACTAAATTCCTTTGGGGTTAAGCAAAATATAATTGGAGCAACTCACCGCTTTAATCATACGCTAGATTTAATTATATCCCATGGTATAGATGTCTCTAATATAGAGATCATACCTCAAAGTGATGATATCACAGATCATCACCTCCTGACATATACTCTACCCGTAGAACAGATTAGCTGTGTCTCCCCACGCTATCAATCTGTTAGAAATATGAATCCCACCACTAAAGACAGATTCACAAGTAATCTGCCGGATCTGTCCCAATTTCTTATTAGACCCCTAAATGCAGATGATCTAGATGAAGTGACTAGCAGCATGGGCACTATTTTTACCAGTACATTAGACACTGTTGCTCCCATCAGATTAAAAAAAGTCAGAGATAAAACATTGGCACCGTGGTACAACAGTCATACTCGCGCCCTAAAGAGAGCAACCCGTAACCTCGAGCGAAAATGGAGGAAAACTAAATTAGAAGTTTTTCGAATTGCGTATAAAGACAGTATGTGCAGCTATAGACAGGCTCTAAAAACTGCTAGGACCGAGCATCTTAGCCAACTGATAGCAAGAAACCAAAACAATCCCAGGTTCTTATTTAGTACAGTGGCTCGCCTAACAAAACCTAAGATGCCCGCAGAGAGTATCCCATCACAGTTTAGAAGTGAAGACTTTATGGACTTCTTTAATGAAAAAATCAATAATATCAGGAAGAAAATAATGGAGGTTACTCTAATAGTATCTCACGATCCAGTTCAGCCTATAGCTTCACATTTAGATTTTCACTGCTTTACAGGTATAGGACAGGAAGAGCTGTATAAACTTATCACCTCGGCTAAATCAACAACGTGCCTGTTAGACCCAATCCCAACCAGATTTTTAAAAGAAGTGATGCTTACGGTTGGAGAGCCACTCCTAAACATTATTAATTCTTCATTACATCTAGGTCACGTCCCTAAACCTTTCAAGTTAGCAGTTATTAAGCCGCTTCTTAAAAAATCTAATTTGGACGCGAATGAAATAAAAAATTACAGACCGATCTCAAACCTCCCGTTCATATAAAAAATACTAGAAAAAGTAGTATCAGCTCAAATTTGCACATTCTTGCAGGATAACAACATCCTTGAAGAATTTCAGTCAGGTTTCAGGCCCCATCATAGTGTGGTGAGACGGAGTTTTGCACTTCCTCCTAGATTTCAGGTCATGCACCTGAGATTGATTATTGGGTGTAGTGGGGAGAGTATAAAAAGGTGCAGCAAGAACAGCCAGGTGTGGCGCTAATTCACCCCCAGGTTGCGCTTCCGGAAGTGTGTCGTCTGGTCCCGGTGTGCGTGAGGTATGTTTGGCATGCTGGACTTTCGGTTATTTGTAAATGTGATTATCTAGCTAATAGTGATTTTTCTTTTGGGAAGCCGGTGATTTCTTAGATTTTCATTGCGTCCGAGGCAGTGGAGAAGCAGCTTGTTGCCATTCATGTATATTTACCCTTTCTAAAAGAGCCGCACCGTTTGTGCGCGTGCACGGCGAGAGATGAATGCTGTCGTATAATTGGTATGCCGATTATTCATTTCTTCCTATAGTAGGCTTAAGGCTCCTTAGGCATATGATGTGACCTGTATGTCTGTCCTATTTTGATTTATTGAAGGATTGGCTGCCAGACGGATGTGGTCTGCATCGCGCGGTAGGTCAGAGTTATTTTCTTGGCACCCGCCATACAGGTATGTGCCGTATTTTGTTTACTTTAATGTTCTTCTGAATTCTAGGTAAACTGATCGGCTGGTGAGGGTGCTTTTCTTTACTGTGCAGTGCTTACAGCTTGATGGGCAGCTTCAGCACTGCTGTTTTGCTCCGGTGGATTGTTTTAACAGACTGCTTTGTTCCAGCCTAGAGTTTTATTGTTTTTGTGACTGTTTTATTTTGTTGCTTTGTTTCCGTCTAGCATGTTATTGTTTTGCTGGTGACGGTTATTTCTTTTGCTGTTTTTGCTTGCTGCTTTGCCTTCCTGCAGTTCATTGCTTTGCTGGTGCTGCTGCTTTGGGGGCGGGGCTTCTTTTATCTTTTGCTCTGTGTATGCTGCTGTGCATGTGCTAGGTGTATGTGGCCAGTGTTTTGATAATCGTCCTGGCTGATTAGTTATTTGTCCTCCTAGTTTGGAGGGTGTGCTGCAGCTACATTTTTGTTTTCTTTTATATATTACTTTTGTTTTATTTATTTCTTTCTTTTTGTCATTAATCAGTGTATTTATTTGTATTTCCTTTTTTTTTTCTTTAGGAGCTGGGAATCTACAGAGGGCAGGCTAGCAGCTTATAGAGTGATGCGCTTATGTTTACACAGTGTGGAGTGGTATTAACTTTTTCCTAGTGAGTGGTTTGGTGCACGTGTGATCATTTATGACTGGGCAAGAGTGAAGCCCTATCTCTAGCCTGTCCTTCTTTGGTTAATTTCCCAGCTCTGCTTTCTTTTTGTTGTGTGTTCTCTTGGTCTGGGATGTTTTAGTTTTTGATTTTAAATGATATTGATGTTGGTAATTTTTAACATATTTGTATGAATAAAAGATTTGTATATTTTCGTATCCATGTCCCTGTGTCAATGAGAGATTTGAACCTGTGTCCTACATTTTTCCCGGGTAACCAATCCTGGGTGGCGTAATCGGTAATTCAGTTAAGGGGAATTTGGTTTCCCAATATACAGTAGAGAAGGTTGCACCGCACCACGCCGCCACAATCTGGCGTAATCGGCAGGATCTCTCAATTTATGACTAGGGATGTGGATGTCGTTATTTTTCTTTTCGTTTCTTGGTTGACTGGAGCAAAACAGTAGTGCTGGTTAGTGGGTGAACTCTTTTTCTTTTCTCTTAGGAGGGACCTTTTTCCAGTGGTAAGATCTTTTGGGGAGTCTCCTGTTTTTTTTGTATTATGGAGGAGGAGCTGCAGGAATTGAGGGAGCTGGTAGCTCAGCTAAGAGCGGATAATTTAAAATTGAGACAGGAGAGAGAGGGGGTTGGTTCGCCCAGTCCCATTGATGCATCTGACTTACCTGGTCCATCGGTAGCTCCATCTGTCGCCCCACCTGTGGGTGCTGGCCCTGTTTTAGCCGAGCGTTTGGTTTTTATACAGAGGGATAGGCAGTGCCCAAAATTTAATGGTCGATCCGGGATCGGGATTAATGAGTGGGTTGAAGAAGTACAGTCATGTATGCAGGCCCGTCATCTGTCAGTGGTAGACCAATCCATCTTTTTGTTTAATCATCTAGAGGGAGAAGCACGGGAAGAGATTAAATATCGGCCGAGAGAGGAACGGGAGGATCCGGTTAGAGTTATTGCGGCTTTGCAGGACGTCTATGGGTGTTCGCAGTCATATATTGCGTTGCAAGAAGCCTTCTTTTCTCGAAAGCAGCAGGATGGGGAGACCTTGTTGGAATTCTCTCTTGCTTTAAGGGCTCTTTTGGAAAGGGTTAGGCAACAGTCGCCCGGTGCGATGTTAAACTCCGAAGTGGTGTTGCGCGATCAATTCGTTGAGCATGTCTTAGATTGCACCCTTCGTCGTGAGTTAAAACAATTTGTTCGTCGCCAACCTTCTGCTACATTACTAGACGTTCGTGGCGAAGCTATTAGGTGGGAGCGTGAGGGCACACCAGGAGGGGCAAGGGGTCGTAGCCATTCGGTGCCCGTAGCACATGGGTTTCAATATGGGGTCCAAAGTGGTGCGCGTGGGAGAGAGGATCATCCGTCTCAGCAGTCGGAACTGTGTGAGCTTAGAGAGATGTTCAAACTACAGCAGCAACAGTTAGCTCAGCTTACCCAAAGTATAACCAGATTGCAGGATCAGTCCCTGCGGTCCCGGCCCTTTCGTAGCACCTCAGTGATCTGTAGGAAGTGTCAAAAACCTGGCCATTTTGCTAGAGAGTGCAATTATGAGCGCGGTTCTCCCTCTTCTCTGCAATCCCCAAGTAATACACGTGAGGTGGGGAATAGTAGACAGTCTCGTTCTGGTGCATCGTCGGAAAACTAATTCCCGCCGAATTGCTGAGTCACAATTCGGTTGGGGGAAATGGCGGCTCAGACTCGTTGGGTAGTGTTGGCCCCGTGTCGACTTTAATGTCATCATGCCCACATTTGGTTGTGACCATGAGTGGCGTACCTGTATCATGTCTAGTGGATACCGGGTCTATGGTGTCCACTATTACTGAAAGTTGCTTTCGGGAACACTTTGAGCCATGGGGCCAGGAGCATCTACGGTCTTGTCATTGGCTTCAGCTTAAGGCGGCCAATGGATTGTCTATTCCTTATTTGGGCTATATTGAGTTGGATGTTGAACTGTGCGGTCGAATGGTTCCGAAATGTGGTGTATTAGTGGTCCGGGACCCTCCTGGTGGTGTCTGTGCTCAGGCCCCTGGTGTTTTGGGCATGAATGTGTTGAGCCGATGCTACCAGGAGCTTTTTGGACAGTATGGGCTTTCCTTATTTCATTCTTCACCTGTGTCCAGTGCTCCTAAATCCGTGTTTCAGGCTTTGCAGTATTGTCATCAGGTAAGTGTTCAGCCTCCTGGTGAAAGGATAGGAAAGGTGAAGGTGCGTGGTCCTCGAGCCACTCGCATTCCTGGGGGTGTGATGAAGTTTGTAGCGGCCACTTGTTCTGATTCCTTTTCTAGGGAGGTCGCATTTCTTGAGCCCCCTGATGTTGGGCTCCCTGTGGGGCTGTTGATTTCTCCAGCTTTGGTTAAGGTGATTAGGGGAACTGTGTACATACCAGTTATTAATGTAGGTACCACTGAGGCTCTATTATTTCCCCGGCGAGTCATTGGCACATTGTCGAGCGTGGATGTGGTTAGCTTGCCCCCAGGCGTTTCTGAGGTCAGGCCATGCTCCGGGACTGTTTGTTCCATTACGTCTCAAGTGGAGGTTTCATCTGTACAGGAGAAGATTGAGGCTTTAGATTTGGCAGGCCTATCAAGTGATGAGCAGAGGAAGGTTAGGACCCTGCTATTAAATTATCAATCGGTATTTTCTGCTTTCGAGGGTGATGTCGGGTGTACTGATCTGCTCTCTCATAATATTCCTCTTCTTGACGACACCCCCATTCGACAACGATACCGGCGGATACCTCCCTCTGAGTATGAGGTTGTAAGGGCACACATCAACCAGTTACTCGAGACCCAGGTCATTAGGGATAGTTGTAGCCCCTATGCTTCTCCAATAGTGCTGGTCAAAAAGAAGGATGGTAGTCTGCGCATGTGTGTGGACTATCGTCAGTTAAACTCCAAGACTAGGAAGGATGCGTTTCCCCTGCCACGCATTGAGGAGTCGTTAGATATGTTGACTGGCGCTCGTTGGTTTTCTACACTGGATTTGGCTAGTGGCTATAATCAAGTTCCTGTTGCGGAGGAGGATCGACACAAGACTGCCTTTTGCACCCCGTTTGGGCTGTTCGAGTGGAATAGGATGCCATTTGGGCTTTGCAACGCCCCTAGTACATTTCAGAGGCTGATGGAACGTCTGTTTGGAGACCAGAAGTGTCAATCACTCCTGTTATATTTGGACGACATCATTGTGTTTTCTTCTTCTGTCGAGCAGCACCTGGGGCGTTTGGAGGTAGTGTTGAGTCGACTGGAGAGGGAGGGTCTTAAGGCCAAACTGGAGAAGTGTGTTTTCTTCCAGCCTCAGGTGAAGTATTTGGGCCATGTGATCTCTGCTGAGGGGGTGGCAACTGACCCAGGTAAGGTCCAGGTGGTATCCCAATGGCGTCGCCCATCCAATGCTACAGAGTTGCGTTCCTTTTTGGGGTTTGCCAGTTACTATCGACGTTTTGTGGAGGGATTTGCTAAACTTGCAGCCCCTCTGCATAGGATAGTAGCAGAGTTTTCTGGAACTAAGGTCCTGCCGAAGAAACGTGCAGGGTTGAAATTTGCGGAGGCTTGGAGTGAGCAGTGTCAAACAAGTTTCGAGGAGTTAAAGGTAAGGCTTACCACTGCGCCGGTATTGGCGTATGCAGATTTTTCTCTTCCATTTATTTTGGAAGTAGATGCCAGTTATGGGGGACTGGGAGCAGTCCTTTCTCAGGAGCAAGAAGGGAAGGTGAGACCTGTTGCGTATGCCAGTCGTGGTTTGCGACCTACTGAGCGTAACTCATCGAATTATAGCTCTATGAAATTGGAGTTCTTGGCGCTAAAGTGGGCGATGACTGAAAAATTTAGGGAGTACCTTTTGGGAAGTCGATGTGTGGTGTTTACAGATAACAATCCTCTTAGTCATTTGTTTACAGCGAAGCTTGGGGCTACAGAACAGCGTTGGGCTGCACAGCTTGCGGTGTTCGATTTTGACATTCGTTATCGGTCTGGGAAAAGTAATAGGAATGCTGATGCTCTTTCTCGACAGAATCCCCCGGAGAGTGGGGTGCTGGGTGGATTACTTCCAGGGAGCGTGGTGCCTAAGCCATTGCAGCAGGTCTTGGAAGCAGCATCGGTGGAGGGAAAGCAGGCGATGATTACCACTTTCCCTGGTCACTCATTGGGTGAGGTCGGTTCTTTGCAGGAGGCAGATCCCATCCTATCTGAGGTTTTGCCCTTTTGGAGGCGTAGGACTCGTCCTAGGCCAGAGGAGCGGCAGCAGATGTCCGCTATGGCCCTGACTTTGTTGCGTCAATGGGAACGGTTGGTAGAGCAGGATGGTGTACTCTATCGTAGAGTCTATTCTCCCAATGGTGGGGAGGAAGTCCTACAGTTACTATTGCCTGCAATACTAAAATCAGAGATTCTTTCTCAATTGCACCAGGATCACGGACATCAGGGTGTAGAGCGCACTGCAGAATTGGTGCGTCAGCGGTGTTATTGGCCAGGTATGTCAGCTGATATTGCAGGTTGGTGTCGGGAGTGTGAGCGGTGTCAGTCTAGTAAAGACACACGGCCCCCTGCTAAAAGTTTTATGGGCCATCTGCTGGCCTCTAGGCCGAATGAAATTTTGGCTGTTGACTTCACGTTGTTGGAGCCTTCTAGTTCAGGGTTTGAGAATGTGTTGGTGCTGACTGATGTTTTTAGTAAATATACCCTTGCTGTGCCCACACGGGATCAGCGGGCTGCTACCGTGGCACAAGTTTTGATTACTGAGTGGTTCTACAAGTTTGGTGTGCCAAGTCGTCTCCATTCAGATCAGGGGCGGAATTTTGAATCATCACTCATCTATCAGCTTTGTGATCTGTACATGATACAAAAGTCTCGCACAACACCATACCATCCGACCGGGAATGGTCAGTGTGAGCATTTTAACCGAACTCTGCACAATCTACTGCGGGCGTTACCAGCTTCTCGGAAGAGAGACTGGGTGGCATGTTTGCCTCAGGTCCTCTTCTGCTATAATACCACCCCCCATCAATCCACGGGCGAGTCACCACATTTTTTAATGTTTGGTCAGGAACCACGACTGCCAGTTGACTTTCTTTTGGGAAGAGTACAAGAGCCGACTCCGGGTAGTGTGCATGAGTGGGTATTAGAGCACCAGAGTAGGTTACAGGTGGCATTTGAAGGGGCGCGAAATCGGTTAAAGATCATGGCTGAGAGACGGAAGTCAAAATATGACCAACAGGTCCAGGATGCACCTCTGGTAGAAGGCCAATTGGTGTATCTTCGGGATCATAGTGGGAGGGGTCGTCATAAGATTCAGGATCTTTGGAGCCCGGTTGTGTACCAAGTAGTGCGGGTACCACCCAAAGGGGGTTCAGTTTACTCAATTGCTCCAGTGGACGACTTGAGCAAGGTCAAGACGGTGCACTGGTCGTTACTTAAAAGCCGCATCCGAAGGGATTCCCCCGAAGGGGTGCCCGCAGAGGGGCTTGTGGGACTATCTGGGGTGTCCCCGGAGGAAGAGCTAGACTCCGTGGATGTGATCCCTGAGGAAGGGTTGGCGGTGAGTATTCAACCTGATACACCGGATGTGTCTCTGCCCACTGGCTTACCAGCAGTCAATGTGTTTCCTGGGCCTATTGAACCCAGTAATGTGGTAGCTGATGCTCAGATAGAACCATCGCCCATATCCATCTCTCCCTTGGGGCCAGCACAGGAGTCTGGAGGGGGCGAGACTTCATTGCGACGTACAGGGCGAGTAACAGCTGGGCGACATCCGAATCCCCATCATCTTCCCCGTGCAGTAGGTGGTTTATCTTTTAGCCACTTGGTGTCTGATTCCATAACTATTTTTCGACCTTGGAAATAGGTTTGACATTTGAGTTCATCATCGGGTCGATGATGAAAAAGGGGAGGGTAGATTGTGGTGAGACGGAGTTTTGCACTTCCTCCTAGATTTCAGGTCATGCACCTGAGATTGATTATTGGGTGTAGTGGGGAGAGTATAAAAAGGTGCAGCAAGAACAGCCAGGTGTGGCGCTAATTCACCCCCAGGTTGCGCTTCCGGAAGTGTGTCGTCTGGTCCCGGTGTGCGTGAGGTATGTTTGGCATGCTGGACTTTCGGTTATTTGTAAATGTGATTATCTAGCTAATAGTGATTTTTCTTTTGGGAAGCCGGTGATTTCTTAGATTTTCATTGCGTCCGAGGCAGTGGAGAAGCAGCTTGTTGCCATTCATGTATATTTACCCTTTCTAAAAGAGCCGCACCGTTTGTGCGCGTGCACGGCGAGAGATGAATGCTGTCGTATAATTGGTATGCCGATTATTCATTTCTTCCTATAGTAGGCTTAAGGCTCCTTAGGCATATGATGTGACCTGTATGTCTGTCCTATTTTGATTTATTGAAGGATTGGCTGCCAGACGGATGTGGTCTGCATCGCGCGGTAGGTCAGAGTTATTTTCTTGGCACCCGCCATACAGGTATGTGCCGTATTTTGTTTACTTTAATGTTCTTCTGAATTCTAGGTAAACTGATCGGCTGGTGAGGGTGCTTTTCTTTACTGTGCAGTGCTTACAGCTTGATGGGCAGCTTCAGCACTGCTGTTTTGCTCCGGTGGATTGTTTTAACAGACTGCTTTGTTCCAGCCTAGAGTTTTATTGTTTTTGTGACTGTTTTATTTTGTTGCTTTGTTTCCGTCTAGCATGTTATTGTTTTGCTGGTGACGGTTATTTCTTTTGCTGTTTTTGCTTGCTGCTTTGCCTTCCTGCAGTTCATTGCTTTGCTGGTGCTGCTGCTTTGGGGGCGGGGCTTCTTTTATCTTTTGCTCTGTGTATGCTGCTGTGCATGTGCTAGGTGTATGTGGCCAGTGTTTTGATAATCGTCCTGGCTGATTAGTTATTTGTCCTCCTAGTTTGGAGGGTGTGCTGCAGCTACATTTTTGTTTTCTTTTATATATTACTTTTGTTTTATTTATTTCTTTCTTTTTGTCATTAATCAGTGTATTTATTTGTATTTCCTTTTTTTTTTCTTTAGGAGCTGGGAATCTACAGAGGGCAGGCTAGCAGCTTATAGAGTGATGCGCTTATGTTTACACAGTGTGGAGTGGTATTAACTTTTTCCTAGTGAGTGGTTTGGTGCACGTGTGATCATTTATGACTGGGCAAGAGTGAAGCCCTATCTCTAGCCTGTCCTTCTTTGGTTAATTTCCCAGCTCTGCTTTCTTTTTGTTGTGTGTTCTCTTGGTCTGGGATGTTTTAGTTTTTGATTTTAAATGATATTGATGTTGGTAATTTTTAACATATTTGTATGAATAAAAGATTTGTATATTTTCGTATCCATGTCCCTGTGTCAATGAGAGATTTGAACCTGTGTCCTACATTTTTCCCGGGTAACCAATCCTGGGTGGCGTAATCGGTAATTCAGTTAAGGGGAATTTGGTTTCCCAATATACAGTAGAGAAGGTTGCACCGCACCACGCCGCCACAATAGCACAGAAACTGCTCTAGTTAAGATTACAAATGACTTGTTTTTAGCTTCAGACCAAGGCTGCATCTCATTGCTAGTCCTGCTCGATCTTAGTGCTGCATTCGACACTATAGATCATAATATTCTCATAGATCGCTTACAAAATTATATAGGTATTCAGGGACAGGCACTAAAATGGTTTAGATCTTACCTGTCTGATCGCTACCATTTTGTAGATCTAAATGGAGAACCGTCTGGTATAATGCCAGTTAAATATGGGGTCCCACAAGGGTCAGTTTTAGGACCTCTGTTGTTCTCAATATACATGCTTCCCTTGGGTAACATCATTAGAAGACATGGGATTAGTTTCCATTGTTATGCTGATGATACCCAATTATATATCTCAACTAAACCAGACGAAATACCTAAGTTGTCTAGATTAACTGAGTGTGTCCAGGACATAAAAGATTGGATGACCAATAACTTTCTTTTATTAAATTCAGATAAGACAGAGATATTACTTATTGGCCCAAAAACCAGCACACAACAGCTTTCACAATTCAGCTTGCGCTTAGAAGGATGTACTGTTATTACCAGCTCAGCAGTAAAAGATCTGGGAGTAATATTAGACAGTAACTTGTCTTTTGAAAATCACATTTCAAATATCACAAAAACAGCCTTTTTCCATCTTCGAAATATTGCTAAACTTAGGAACATCTTATCCGTATCTGATGCAGAAAAACTAGTTCATGCATTCATGACCTCCAGACTGGACTATTGTAATGCATTACTAGGTGGTTGTCCTGCATCCTCAATAAACAAGCTTCAGTTAATCCAAAATGCAGCTGCCAGGGTTCTCACTAGATCCAGAAAATATGATCATATAACCCCAATATTATCATCCCTGCACTGGCTACCTGTTCAGTTTAGAATAAATTACAAAATAGTATTACTTACATACAAGGCCTTAATTGGTTTAGCTCCCACATACCTAACCAGTCTTCTGATACGCTACAATCCACCACGCGCCTTAAGATCACAAAACTCCGGACTTCTGGTAGTTCCCAGAATTTCAAAATCTACAAAAGGGGGTAGGGCTTTTTCATATTTAGCTCCAAAGCTTTGGAATAGCCTTCCAGACAGTGTTCGGGGAGCAGACACGGTTTCTCAGTTCAAAAGTAGACTCAAGACGCATCTTTTTAATCTGGCATACACATAACTCATCCCAGTACTCATACTCCAGTACACCTATACCGAATGGCAACTACGCTAATTCTCCCCATCTGTTCTGTATTTCTCTACCCATCCCGAGGCATCGGGAGATTTTGCCAGCTTCAGTAGACAAAGGCCGACCCTGCGAGGTTCCTGAGGCATCCAGAGAAGGACCAGCTCCAACTGGATTCAGCTTTATGATGGTTGGAGCTACACATGCTGCTCCTGTGCTTCCAGTGATCCGGACCTCATCTGCCCTCTGCACCTACTGACTCGTCCCTATGCTGAACTGGTCCTCATGACAAATTTAAATAATTTCTGTCATATTGAATTTTCACCTGCACAACACACAAGATGTTATATCATTTCTTGTCTGTTGTCGCCCAAGTGAGGATGGGTTCCCTGTTGGGTCTGGTTCCTCTCAGGGTTTCTTCCTGGTGCCATCTCAGGGAGTTTTTCCTTGCCACCGTCGCCGTCACCCTTGGCTTGCTCATCAGAGAAATTTCATTCATTCGTCTCATTATTATCTGCACATTTTTCTCACACATCCACACTTCCAATTATTTTCTTTTCTATAATTATTATTATTATTTGTTTTTATTTATTTATTTATTTATTTATTATTTTATATATAATTATTCTATATATATATATATATATATATATATATATATATATATATATATATATATATATTTATTTATTTATTTATTTATTTTTTTTTTTTGTTAAATTTCTTTAATTTTTGTGAAGCTGCTTTGAGACAATGACCATTGTTAAAAGCGCTATATAAATAAAATTGAATTGAATTGAAAAAGCAACACTTTTAAAATATTGTGGCTATGGCCATACGAAGCCAAGTATGATCAGCACTTCTGGTATGAACCTGAATCGCAACACTGCACAGAATTCATGGTAAAAACAGAGCTTATGGATTACGGACACCAAGAATCGCCTTGTGATGTCTTTAACACACAGCCAAGTCTCACCAGAAGACAGCGCGTCACAAGTAGCGGCGGCTGAGCCACGCGGCAGCGCAGCGTCAGCAGCATCTACAAGGTCCGCAACGTATGCAGCTTCCTCATCTCGCCGCAAAGAGGAAGCCAACAGAGCAGCTCTGCTGGCCAAGGTAGCAACTTTGAACGAACGGTACGAGCTAGAACTGGAGGAAGCACAACTAAAGGCACAACTAAAGGTAAAAAAGGAAAGGTTGGAAATTAAAACGGCGCTCGCGATGCACGATGCAAAGTTAAGAGCGCTTCGACGTCAAATCTGTGGAGAACGACAACATTCAGCACGAGAGAGCGCAGTCATTGAATCGAGCAGCGCGCATTTTCCCAACCCAGGATACAACAGCCGATGGCAGCTCGCAAGAGACAGCGCAGTCATGGAACCGAGCATCTTGTACTGTCCCGACTCAGTATATGACAGCCGACGACAGCAGCCAAGAGAGAACTCAATCATTGAAACGAGCAGCTGGCACTTTCCCAAAACTGAACATAATGAACTTTACAAGCACAGTACTGTACGTCCACGGAATACCACGGACTGCCACCACATCTCGAGGCACCCTATTTAAGTGCGCCCACCAGTGTCAGACCCACAATGGCAGGTGCTCTAAATAACTGTTCCACCCAAGACATTGAATATCCACAGAGCTTCACATGCAGCACATTACCAAATGCCGGCATATCAAGGTGTATCCCAACAAATGACAAGCGCCTGGAGAGACTCATCTGTCATATGAGAAAGTCTCACCCAGGACAATGAATACCCACATCGAGGCCCTGAGACCGCACGTCACCAAGCACAACGTCAGGCAGACTTTACAGAAATGTTCCCGTGGAGTCAAAGGCAATCCTCTTTGCCTCAGCCCGACGTTCCTTTGTTTCATGGAGATCCTCTCGAGTTTGTATCCTTCATGAGAGCCTTTGAACACGCTGTTGAAAGTAAGGCCGACAGAGAAGCGGATAAGCTCTTCTATCTCGCGCAGTATACTAGAGGAGAACCTAGAGACCTTGTCAAGAGCTGTCAGCTTATGCCAGATCATCTTGGTTACTCAAAGGCAATGAGACTGTTGCGGGCCAGGTTCGGAAATAAACAAACAATCGCAACCACGCTGATGCAAAAGGCAATTAAATGGCCAGAGATAAAATCGGAGGATGGAAAGCTGTTAAGCGCCTTCTCAGTATTTCTAGTGACTTGTCACAACATCATGGCAAGCATCGACTACATGGATGAGCTGGACAACGCCACCAACATGAAGAGCATTGTTTCAAAACTGCCCTTCAACCTGCGCAGAGCCTGGAGGGCCCACGCATACGAGCAAGAGGAGTGCAGCCAGGAAAGTCCCAAGTTCGCGGAGCTGGTGAAATTCGTTGAACAACAAGCCAAGGAAATATTAAACCCACTATTCGAGGACCTGGACGACAAAAGGCACCTCAACAAATCCCTTCAAGGACCCAAACCAAGAAGGGAATGGAAGGCTAGGGTCAGCTTCGCAACCGAAGTCAGACAGGTTGGTAAAAATTACAAAAGCTCGATTATAAAAAAGAATGCCAGTGTATTACCTATCAGCCCCTTTACTAAACCGTGCATATTGCAATGGGGAGTACATCTTAGATGATTGCTTCCAATTCAACGATCAGACACACAAAGATAAAGTAGAATTCTTAAAAAGGAATGGATTTTATTTCGGATGTTTAGTTAAGGGGCATTTAATTAAAGACAAGAAAAATTACATGCCCGTCGTGCTCAAAGCCACATCCATGTATGCTACATATCGCAGTACAAGACACAGCTCTAGCAATTGCAAAGGCTGATGAAACTGATACTGAAAGTAAACCGCCGGCGACATTGCGTCATGAAATAAATGCCCTCACTGGGGCTGGAGATAATTGTATTCTCCCTATAGTACCTGTTAAAATAAAGTCCAAGAAAAGTGACAAAAATAGAAGTGTACGCATTCATGGACCCAAGTAGTTCTGCCACGTTTTTCTTTGAAATTTTGTATTTGGGTGAACTTAATGATTTCGTTTTAGGTCTTGAATTGTTAAAAACTTGTGATTTCCTGTTTTTGGGTTATCTACATCTATTTTGAACCTTTCTGTTTTCTGTTTGAGCATGTCTCTGATGCGAAGGATCCAGGCAATGGATCTTTTTAACTTGTGCCAATCAGAGTGATAATTAATCAATTTACTCACAGCGTCTGTGCTTTCTGTAGTGCTTTCTGAGAGCTTAATTTCATTGTCGTCTTCTTTCAATGACGTGTCATGAATGTTTTCAGGCCATTTGTACTCTGCTTCTTTGAGAAAGGAAGGACCATGGATCCAGGTGACGTTTTTCATAAACTTTTCACAGGATACCCCCATGGACGCAGAATCAGCTGGGTTTTTTGAGGTATTAACGTACCTCCATTGCTGTGACTTGGTTGACGCTCTTATAGTGGCAATTCTATTGGCCACAAAGGTTTTAAAACTAAGTTTTTCATTACCAATGTATCTCAAAACAGTTGTACTGTCAGTCGAAAACATAGAGTCCAGCAATTTCAGTTCTAGCTGTTCTTTCAACATTTTGTCATTTTTTACAGCGACCACTGCTGCGGTCAGTTCCATGCGTGGAATAGTGGTCTGTTTCAGGGGTGCTACACGAGAGTTCCCCATCATGAATGCACAATGTGTGAGTCCATCAGCGTTTACTAACCTGAGGTATGAGACAACTCCATATCCCATCTCGCTCGCATCCGAGAAGTGATGGAGTTGCGCTGTACAGATGTCGCCTTTAAGACCGCACGTGTTTTCCCGCGAGAGGCCGCAATTTAGCGCGCAGCTTGCTGCGACTTGCCGGGGGCAACATTCGGGAAATTAAAATAAATGTGTTGTGCTTCACTGAATATCCGCCAGGTGGCGCATGGAAGGACTTTATATAAAAGCCGGACCAAGTACAACAATGAATGTAACGATGCGGATGAACACTGCTGAAGCGAACATGAATTTTATTTTGTTTTATAATAGATCTTTCGTGATGAATGAGTGTATATGTGCTTCATATTATTTTCATAATGATGAAATGAGATGCCCAAATTCGTTCTTTGAAATTCATAGTAAATTTATAGTTGTTTTTGTAATGTCTTAACAGGGACAAAATAATTAAAGCGATGGCATTGCCTCAGTTTAAATGGTCTTAAATTAAATTAAATAATTACCTCATAGTAAGCTAACTTATAATCTGATAGTGTTAACTATGCAAATGTCCTGATTCGTGAATATGCCAACCAGGGCCGCTGCTGGCCAAATGGGTGCCCTAAGCAGAAATTTTCTTTTGTGCCCCCTCCCCCAAATATTACGGAAGAAAAAAATTAAATCCAAAAATAAAAAAAACACCTACTATAGGGGCCAAAATATTTATTCAAATAAAAGTAAATACATAAATAAACTGTATCATTTATAAATTACATTTATAAATGTAAGTGTAACAACTGCATTTTCCAGGCCTTTGGTGCCCTTTTCAGGCATTTCTATTAAAATTGTTATGTAAACTGTTAATTTTGTATTAGATTATGTATTTTAACATTGTTATTTAATGACACCATATGGTCATTATTAATCAATAATCATAATTGCCTCTGTGTTTTAATATAATGCATTGTAAGTCATTTAGTTTATTTAGATCTGCTTGTATTCATATTAAGAAAGATGCGTTAGTCGTAAAATTATCACCGACATTAAAACGCATTATTAACGTCGACAGAATAAAGTAAAGTTTTATTTCTGGAATTGATGCACGGGCTTCATCTTAGGCTTTTTTTTCTTTCATTTCTTTCGTTTCTCAGCACCGGACTGTTGATGTCTCTTTCCAGGACCAGGCATATTGTTCAATTATTATAATTTTTTGGCCAAATAGGCAGCCGTAACAGAGGTGAGGGCGCGTGCATCATCACGTCTGCTTAGCCGACTCTGCGTTCACCGTAAACTTCAATATAGACGTTTATATTTTTGTTTATTTGTATATGTATGTTATTAATATGAATATTTTAGAGATTATGTGTGCGTGCATGGAGAGTTTGTGTTGATAAGTGTATGTGGATAAGTCAGAGGTGGAAAGAGTAATAAATTTTTTTACTCAAGTACAAGTACTGTTACTTCAGTGAAATTTTACTTAAGTACAAGTAAAGTTACCATTGTAAAATCTACTCAAGTAAAAGTAAAAAGTAGCTCATTAAAAAATTTACTCAGAGTAAAAGTTACCGAGTTACTTTTTAATTTTTTTAACGGGGGGGGGGGGGGGGGGGGGATGAGGCATTCTAGCGTAGTTCAAAAAAGATGAGCAGATATAAATCTCAAACTAGTTTTTAACTGAAGAAACACCTTTGCATAATAAAGCTGTTGTCTTTCTTGTGCTTGAAAATTAAAGTGGTCACTTAAATATGGTGTTACGTCTCAGTCTAGGGCCATACAGCAAAAGACTGGTTCAGGGTTCTATTTTAAACTGTATGGAAATGGTGGCATATGGCAGAAAGAACTAGATCCAATCATTAACTGATGAAATAATGAGGTTTGTATATACACACACACACACACACACACCAGGAGGAGGATCAGATTCAGGATGGACCCAGGCCAAAATAATAAACAAAATGGTATTTATATTTAGTAGCTAGATTACCTGCAAAAAAAAACAAAAAAAAAAACACACGCAAACAAAAATACAGGTACAGTACCTTCCCGGACTCCCTAAACCAAAAACAGTGAAATTATCTAAAAATATATACAAAGATCAACCAAACCAAAGGGACAAAGCAATAATCAAAGTCAATTGGAGGCAAAAAGTCAAAACCGGAATACACAACCAAATATCAAAACGCCAAAATCACAACCTCTTTCATCTTTCCCACGTCTCTCTCTGGTTTATACACGATGTACTATACTATATGTTTATATACGATATACTAGTCGATGATGTCACTCAGGGCGGAAGCGACCGTGTGGAAGGTCAGGAAGGTGCCGATGTCAGAAAACCCAGAGTGGAGTCTGGAGGGCGCGCGACCAGGACATGATACACACACGCGGCGCAACGGAGCATTTATACAAAGCATAATATTTTTATTATTTTAGCATTTTCATTCATTTATTTTTTTACTCAGTAGCGAATATGATTTAAAATGTAGCGAATTACAATACTTCAAACAAAACGTACTTAAGTAAAAGTAAAATTACAGATTTTTAAAACTACTTTAAAAAGTAGAAATACACAAAAAAAACTACTCAATTACAGTAACACGAGTAAATGTAATTCGTTACTTTCCACCTCTGGGATAAGTTGATAAGTGTATGTTGTCAAAGTATTTGTGGACATATAATTAGGAAAAAAAAATTTAATTAAGGATGTCTTGAAACATAATGCAGTAACGCTACATTATTTATTTGAACACGGTAAAGGTGTTAATGTTTTGTACATTCCTTAATTTGTCCTTTCGGTTTGTGTTTTATGTTTCACTGTTTTCAATATACTGTACATACTGTAAAACGTATGGACAACAATGTTCCGGAAGCATTATTAAGTATTCAATAAGGCACACACACAATTTAGTTTCAATAAAGATTTATTAAATATATAATAAAGCAGGCAGTACTGTATATGGCAAATGGTCACTCAAAATCTTTACAAAAGTAAGAAAATGTACAAAATTAGGTACATTAATTAATTTTTTTTTACAAAAACTTTTTTTTACAAACTCAATCTTTCCTTTCTAAGAAGTTCGTTAATTCTGTCTCTTATTTGCTTGTTGTTGCGGGCTGTGGGGTGGAATTTCCTAGCAACAGCATCGGAAATTGCTTGACGCAGATTCGAGGGTAGTGCGTTTTTCCCTCTGTAACCATCAAAGTTCACCGAACCTGCCCAGTTCTGGTAAACGTTGAACGGCATCAAACATTAGGTGGGAGTAAAACATTTTTGGGGGCAGTTTTTGATTCCCCCTTATCTAAGTACTGTAAATACTTAAACAGTCTTGGGTTAAAAAGTCTGCCTTTCAACACGCACCCCTCACCCCAAAAGACTAAGTTCCTGCTGGTAAATGTATAACTCTTAAGGTCACTGAGGCACGCAAACCCCCTGACCACAATAAGGTGGCAATCCCTCAGGAAGATGAAAAATACAAATTAAATAAATAAATAAAAAACTAAATAAAATATCCTTAATCCAGATTTTATCAATCAACGACATAATATTTATCTTAGCTGGATGGTCTAATTCTCAAAACCGTTTAACCTAAATAAAAACTTAACACACTATAACTAGAATATTTACAAAACTGACAGGTTGTCTTATGAATAATAAAAAAAAAAACTCATAACTCAAAAAGATCATATTATGTTTTTATATATTTTATATATTTTTTAGATTTTTTTAATAGTAACTGAACAGCTCTCTTCTCTCCAATCCACTCCTAAACCACAGTCTCCTATTTCTCTGTGCGTGCGCTGCAGCCTGTGAATGCATACACGCAGCAGAGGTTTTACGTATTTAAAACTTAAAAATGTGTCGCCTTCATGAATAGACATGGATTAACTATATATATATATATATATATATCATTTTATCATATTAAGTAAAAAAGTTCTTAGGGCATTTCATCATGTCTTTTGCTGTTTGTGTCCAGCATTGAATAATTATTTCATCCATTATTTGACCACGGCTGGGAATAAGAGCTGGAATGTGACTGTGAATTTAGAGAGAGAGAGAGAGAGAGAGAGAGGAGAAAGGTGTTTTGCTGGCGAAAAACATTTTAGGCAGAGACGTCTGCTCGGCCTTGTTAATTTGTTTTTCAAACCCCCAATTCTACGAATTCCCCCATTCCCGGAAACCGGTTTGATAACTTCACACATTATGCGAATGAAAGGTGAGATGGGGGATTACAGTGGGGGTTCTGTGGGTCTCCAAACTCAGAAGGCTACGTGTCAGCCGATAACTGCTCCTTTGATCTGCTGGTTACAGCGGGGCGCCGACTGCTGATGAGCGTACTGTATAGTAGCCTGTACAAGCCAAGCTCTTCCCCAAAAAATAGTGTGAATGTCTGCAACAATCACTAACCATTAAAATGTTTTTTTTTTAATTAAACACGAATATATAAATTATATTTTCTTTACACATAATATTTTCATATTTTAGGCCATTTTTAGATTGATTAAAGTCATTGCATCAGAAACTATTTTTCACATTTTTTTATGTCTGCCAGTTTCCAACAAAAAGCAGCAGTATTGTCAAAGAATTAACAGATAAATATTTAATATTATTGGCACCCACATAGTTTATTCCATATAGTTTATTCCATTGTCCAGCCTCAGGTGTGTTGTTTATATCGCTAATCAATGTACTGTAAGTTATATGCTGTTTTCTGGTTACATTTTTCTA
Organism: Channallabes apus; assembly: GCA_030522415.1. Lineage (NCBI taxonomy): Eukaryota > Metazoa > Chordata > Actinopteri > Siluriformes > Clariidae > Channallabes > Channallabes apus. Next base: position 19,916,548 of record CM060120.1, read on the forward strand.
GAAAAAAGTTTATACGGTAAACATATATATATATTCGTGCTTAATTAAATTCTTAAATCATCGTGTTCACAAAAGAACTTGTAAGATTTACTTGATAAAATCCTCTTAACAATTTGCACACATAGATTTTAAGTAAATTTTATTGCTCCAATATTAAGTAAAACTCACCCGTAATTGTCAGGTAAAATCTGCTTAATTAAATTAACAATCAAAGAAATCAAGTAAAAGTTACATAATTATATTTAATGCACAAATTAGATTTATTTAAAATAATCAAGTAAAGTTAATTCATTATAGCACACACACGTCACGGAGATAATGCTCCCTAATGCATGTTACAATGACCAAATATGATAATAAATAAATAAACCACACTCTCAACTAATAATAAAACACAGATTCGTTTATTTATTTATTTTTTTTATAAAAAATACATTTAATAACAAGCAAACATTTGATTAATTTATACAAAAACGAGAAAATGAGAACAGCAACTTACAAGTGATGTACAAAACATATGTTTAGACAAATTGACAAAATGACAAAACATTTAGACAAATTAGAGCTGCTGTCAATACTGTATGAACATATGTACAGGTTCTTTACAGTTAAAATTTAACTTGTAACTTATTAATAAAATTCGGATTCAGAAAAAAACGTTTATTGCTAGTGCTCTTTTACCATTTAATGCTTTAACACACACGACTCAGTTTGTTCAGAAATGGCATCTCACTGGCGAGCCTTTCTCTGAACACGCCGTTTTCACGAGGGGTGGGGGTAAGAAACACACATCTCGGTTTATTAATCCACGCGCTCGGTTCATTATTATTTTATTTATTTACCACAGGACCCCTGGGGGGCTCCGTAGGTTCAGATTTTTACACGAAAACGGTGTTTTGTGAATCTCCACACTATTAAAAACTGAAATATTGCTAATTGTACGTCCTTAGATTAAGATGAACATTAATTGGGAGTCATGAAAGCAAGAATCACATCCAAAACAGAAAGGTAAACTTACCTCGAACACGACAAACTCCAGCTCCAGCCACGCCGTGTAGTACCTCCGTGATGATCCCCAACCGACTTATCCACAGCGCGGGCACAGCATCTCCAAACACGCATGTGCAGTTTAATTTGGACACATTTTCGTCTTCAGTACACACTCAATACTTCAGACTGAAACACGACTGCCCCTACAGGTAATGAAGGGCATTTTCACAGCTTCCCGCATGCACGGCAAGTCACGGGATCCCTTTTCTCGAAACGTGCGTTTTTAATGGTGACATCTGTAGCTCCGAAGTCAGCTGGTTTCACGCACCTTGCTATGCTGAACTCGGACAGTTGGGTCAACTCTTGCAGCCAGGTTTTCCACGCCTTTGTAAACTGCTCGGGAATGCCGTCATCCCATGCGAGTTTTTCTTTACATAACTGCTGCATTAGAATTTTAGCTGACAGTATGACAGGTGCGAGAAAACCCAAGGGGTCGTAGATCGTAGATTTTATCTACCCCGAGAGTTCACTTCGGTCATAATAAGCGCCGTTTATATTCCACCACAAGCGGACACAGACACTGCCTTATGCGAGCTGCATGAGGCGCTCATACAGCACCAGACACAACACCGGGACGCTGCGCTTATTGTGTCGGGGGACTTTAATAGTGCCAACCTCAAACGCGCAGCGCCGAACTTTTATCAGCACATCACCTGCCCCACCAGGGGCGACAGGACACTGGATCACTGCTACACGACAGTCAAGGACGGATACAAGGCGCAGTCTCGTCCACCGTTTGGTAAATCCGACCACGCCGACCATCTTCCTCATGCCAAAATACAAACAAAGGCTGAAACAGGAAGTTCTGGTTCAGAGGGAGGTCGCGCGCTGGACGGACCAATCGGTGGCAGCTTTACAGGACGCACTCGATGACGCATGACTGGGACATGTTCAGAAACAGCTCCGGTGACGTCAGCATGTTTATGGAAGCGGTTGTGGGATTCATTGGGAAGCTAGCGGATGATACCGTGGAGAAAAAGACTATAAGAACGTTTCCAACCTGAAGCCGTGGGTGGATAAAACCATCCGCGACGCTCTGAGATTTTGCACCGCTGCCTACAACACAGGACTTGCATTGGGGGACATGGAACCATACAAGGCTGCGTTATACAACGTCCGGAAGGCGGTGAAAGAGGCGAAGCAGCGCTACGGGAGAAAACTAGAGTCACTTCAACAGAGTGACTCTAGGAGTCTGTGGCAGGGACTGAGAACAATGACAGATTATAAAGCACCAACATCCGGTATGATGAACGCGGACACGACTCTGGCAGACGAGCTGAACACTTTCTACGCTCGCTTTGAGGCTGCAGCTAAAGACGCTAGCGATGCTAATGCTAGCGGCGCTAGCAATGCTAATGCTAGCGGCGCTAGCAATGCTAATGCTAGCGGCGCTAATGGCTGCACACAGGAAGACACTGCCAGCACCGGAAACGCGCTCATCATCACCGAGCACGACGTGAGGAGAGCCTTCAGTAGAGTGAATACCAGGAAAGAAGCAGGACCAGACGGTATCTCAGGCCGTATTCTCAGATCCTGCGCAGACCAACTAGCACCTGTGTTCACTGAGATATTCAACATCTCTTTATCTCAGTCGGTGATCCCCACATGCTTCAAAGAGTCCATCATTGTTCCTGTCCCGAAGAAACCTCATCCTGCTTTCCTCAATGACTATCACCCTGTAGCCCTCACCTCAGTAGTGATGAAGTGCTTTGAGCGCCTGGTCAGAGACTTCATCATTTCTTCACTACCCGACACACTGGACCCTGTGCAGTTTGCATACCGTCAGGACCGCTCCACGGACGATGCAATCTCTCATCTACTCCATACATCACTCACTCACCTGGACACTAGGAAAGGTAATTATGTTAAAATGCTCTTCATCGACTACAGCTCTGCATTTAATGCCATAATTCCCTCCACACTCACCACCAAGCTGGAGCACCTGGGACTCATCTACAGTGGGAGCCACGCCAAATAGCCGCGACTGTGCAAACGACGTGCAAACGTCGTGTGACTGCCCTTTGCACGCCGTAATCCCCCCTCCCTTTTCTGCCAGAAAGACGTGTCAAGATTTCACAGTAAACACGCCCATTCAAGCCCTATTTATTCATTTACCTGGTGCCACCACTAGATGGCGCTTCGTTCTCAAGAACACGTTAAAACAAACCAGCTGCGCTGAGTTGCAATCACGTGATTTTAACAACCCGCCTCCACCCCCTCCGAACTGACGCTACCAAACTACAGAGACGAAGATGACGGCTTAACGGACTGTTCGTGGTAATTGATGTTTTAGTTTATAAAATGTGTTTGGGGTAGTTTACAGTTTATTTCCCAGTTTAGTTTTTTACTGGCCGTTTTAAAAGTCACTGGCAGCACCAGCAGCGGTCAGATGTGACTTTAGAGAACTTAATGGTCTGTTTACCAAGTCTGGAGTTAATATTACAGCTTTCTGTCAGTGTCACACACTAACAGTGTCACTCAAAAAGATGCTAAAGCTTCGAAAATACTATTAATGTCCCTATTACAAACGCTGCACTACCCGATGAAGAGTGTTTGTGCTCTCTGTAAATACTGAGAGAATCTCACCGCGTGTTGTCTGGATAAATTCACAGTTTATTTATTCTTTGGTTAAGAGTTAATCTGCAGGTTATTTCTGTGACTGGAATATAACATGATGCAGTTCATGAGGGACACAGACTGAGGGTTGAGATGAACTAATGCTCATATACGAGTGTTATATCGCTTAACTTATTTGTATGAAAAGCGCATTAAGTAAATTCTCGGTTAATTTAAAGCAGACGATAATACAGACAGACCGGGATTAACGCTAACAAAGTTCACTGATTAACATTAGCACAGGCAGTTTATTTACATTCCAGAATTCCCAAAACAGTATTTTACACACACTGCAGTAAATAGGTTTATTAATATATTTTATTTTTATTAGAACTATATGTTCTGTAAAGTTTATTTGTCTTTGTCTTCACTAAATTCTCCTGTTGTCTTTCAGCAGAGCTCCGCTGTGGAGGATTGGGGGGGGTCAGACGGCTGACGGCTGGACTTTTGGAGCTACAGGACTGGAGGAGCCTGAACAATCTTACTCCATCTGGTGTTATTGGAGACTGTTTCCTGTTGGTGATGTAGCTTCCTGTTTTTGTATCGTTGCCGCGAAAGTTTCGCATTTGTATCAGCTATTATAGCTGAACCTAACACTTAACATTGTATAAATGCAGATTATTTCCTGCTATCTGTTTCACCCAGATGAGGATGGGTTCCCTGTTGAGTCTGGTTCCTCTCAAGGTTTCTTCCTATTACCATCTCAGGGAGTTTTTCCTTGCCACTGTCGCCCTCGGGCTTGCTCACCAGGGACTATCTGAACATTTTGATTCATACACATTCACATTCCATACAAACTTAAATAATTCTTTTGATTGTGTAAAGCTGTTTTGAGACAATGTCAATTGTTAAAAGCGCTATACAAATAAAACTGAATTGAATTGAATTGAATTATTCACAGAGTCTAAAAACTGATAGTCTTCCTGTGACCACTCGGCCTTATCATCAAAATTTCGTTCGGGAAAATCATGGTTGCACTGCTGTATCAGCATTTGTTCTACGCTTTCAATGGAAGTTCTGTAGACTGTGACGCTCGCCAGTTCGTTGTTGGGCATACTGTCCACAACAGGTTCTCGGAGGGGTCTGTTCAACGTCCATCCGAGAGCAGTCTCTACTGCATATGGCCCGTTATGCCTGCTATTAATTACTTGCCATGGTTCTAGCAGCTTGTACTCTCTATTACCTATAAGAATTTCGATTCCAGCATTAATCTGGGGCAACTTTACATCACTAAGATATGACCATTTATCAATGTCATGCTGTTGTGAAATGTTTTCCACCGTAGCTGGTATACTCTTTTGTGTAAACACTTTGGGAAGTTCAACAAAGGTGTTTTTGTCCAGACTACTAATCTCCAAATCGGTGAGTACATAGCTTTCCACTAGTTTCCTAGAGTTCATGGTACTCAACGCCAGCTCGACTTTTCTGCCTTGTACGTTTAAACACCTTGCTAATGATTCTGTACAGAACGTGGCAGAACTACCTGGGTCCATAAATGCATACAATTCTACAATTTTGTCACTTTTCTTAGACTTTACTTTGACGGGTACTATGGGGAGAATGCAATTGTCTCCAGCCCCGGTGAGGGTGCTTATTTCCTCTCTTACTGCAGCAGGCGGTTTAGTTTCGGTTTCAGTTCCGTTAGCCTTTGCAATTGCTAGAGCTGTGTCTTGTACTGCTACAGTATGTGTAGCATACGTGGATGTGGCTTTGAGCACAACGGGCATGTAATTTTTCTTGTACAGTCTTTAATTAAATGCCCCTTAACTAAACATCCGAAACAAAATCCATTAGTTTTTAAGAATTCTACTTTATCTTTGTGTGTCTGATCGTTGAACTGGAAGCAATCGTCTAAGATGTGCTCCCCATTGCAATATGAGCACGGTTTAGTAAAGGTGTTGATAGGTAATGCACTGGTATTCTTTTTTATAATCGAGTCTTTGTAATTTTTACCAACCTGTCTGACCTCCGTCGCGAAGCTGACCCTGGCCTTTCCTTCCCTTTTTGGCTTGGGTCCTTGAAGGGATTTGTTAGTGTCTTTTGTCGCTAGTTGAGGCGTTCAGGTTTCTGAAGATTGGGTTTGAGATTATTTTAGCTCGTTGGTCTACGAATTCCGCTAGCTGCTTGAACTTGGGTCTTGTCTGATTAAGCTTCTCAAGCTTGTATACTTGGTCCCTCCATCTCTTATGCAATTTGTAGGGCAGTTTTGAATAGTCTGCATGTTGGTAGTGTTATCTAGCTCCTCCACGTGGTCAATGATGTTGTGACAGGATGCTAGAAACACGGAGAAGGCGCTTAGTAACTTTCCATCGTCTGACTTTATTTCCGGCCAATTGGCTACCTTTTGCATCAGCGATTTTTCGTTTATTTCCAAATCTGTCCTGTAACAATGTCATTGCCTCTACATAACCACACTGATCTGGCATAAGCTGACATAACGAGGTCTCTAGGCTCTCCCTTAGTAAACTGCTCAAGATAAAACAGCTTATCAGCATCACTATCGGTTGTCATGCACACTCAACCTGCGCCCGGCACTAGGACCCGGAAGTAAGGCGGGCGTCAAACCAGGAAGTATAAAAGAGGTAAACAAACGATAGTACAACGCTCAGTCATTGAGTTCGCCCGATGTCGTTTCGGAATCGTTCACCAAACCGTGAGTACTCACTATCTTGGTATTACTTTCTGATTGAGTGTGTGTTTATAGGACGCGGGTTAGATTGTGTCTTTCCCTTGCTCTCCTTTTATGAGAGTCCTTAAAACAAACAGCGTGATTATCCTGCCTACTCGTGTTCTTCCGCGTTTGGGTTTACCATTCACGCAACAAAGGGCTAACCGCTAAGCTACGTCTTCTGATCATCCCAGGTTAGTTCGTGACAGAATGACTGAGCCTTCCGCGGTAAACCCAGCGGATCATGCGCACCTCTGCGATGTGGTAGATCAGCATGCCGTGCTTATCGATAAGCTAACCGGAGAGATCGCTAATCTGAGCCGGGGCCTCCAAGACCTCGCGGCCTTGCGCCGCGAGGTGGCGGAGCTCCAGCAGGAGAACGCGGATCTCCGCGTGGCTGTCGCTAGCGCGGCTAGCAGGCCTCCCGTCGCGGCGGCCACGGCTCCGCATCCCCCCCCCCCTTCTTCTGATGTGTTTATTTCTCTACCAGACAAATGGAATGGCATAGACGGGAGATGTGATGTATTCTTAACAGCGCTCGATCTGGTGTTCGAGTTTAATTCCACCAAGTACTCCACTGATCGGCTACGCATCGCTCTCCTGGTCTCCTTGTTAATAGGGCAGGCAGCTGAGTGGGCCACGGCAGTTCTCAAATCGGATTCTGATACCGCCCACTCTTATAATGAATTCACCCGCCAACTCCGATTGACTTTTGAACACCCAGCGGGCGAGGTGGAGACCGACTCCAAACTCTACCATTTGCGGCAGGGAGGATCGTCCGTGAGCCGGTATAGCGCGGAGTTCCGAACCCTCGCCGTGCAGACCAGCTGGGGAGACGCCGCGCTCCGGACATCCTTCTACGAGGGACTGGCTTCACGAATCAAGGATGAGCTCAGCGGGCGAGAACTCCCCGCCACCCTCGAAGGACTGATCCAGCTAGCTCTGCGCATCGATCAGCGCCTCCTGTCTCGCCCGAAGCCCCAAGGACCCTGCCGCCTGCACCCACCTTCTCCTGCACCACCCCACGACCACCTGCTGTCTTCATTAACACCAGTATGGGACCAGTCGGATCTCCACCTCCTGCCGTGGTTGACACGGGAGCCGGGGAACCCATGCAATTAGGACGCGCCTCCCTGACCGTAGCCAAACGCGAACGCCGGTTCCGAGAAGGGCTGTGTGCCTATTGTGGGTCGGCGTCACATCACCGGGCGATCTGCCCACTACGCCCGGGAAACGCCCAGCCCCGGTGAACCGGAGGAGAGATTCACCGGGCCAGATCCAACTCTCCACCACCACCAACTCCACCATCTCACGACTAACGGTTCAGGTAATCCTCCAAATTGGCCACAAACGGGTCAGAAGTGCCGCGTTTATCGATTCCGGTGCCGCAGGTAACTTCATTGACTCTACCTATGCCAAAGAAGTGGGGGTAAAAATCGAGGCGTTATCCCAGCCGATTCGCATCACATCAGTCGACGGTCGGCCCCTTTCGTCCAGCCCCATCACTCACCAAACCCAGCTCATCACCCTCGAAATCAACCAGCACAAAGAACAGCTCCAGCTACACCTCACTCCCATCTCCTCACCTCCCATCATCCTAGGCTATCCATGGTTGATCCGACATGACCCGCTCATCTCGTGGACTCAAAACCGGATCCTCCAGTGGGGCCCGACCTGCAGCGAACTTTGCCTACAGGCACCGGCTGGGACGTGTTCCAAGGAGTCCGAGGCCCCCGACGTCGACACCAACGCCATCCGCGTCGCCTATCAGGATCTGGCTGAAGTTTTCTGCAAGAGACGGGCCGCCTACCTCCCACCTCATCGTCCTTGTGACCTGGCCATAGAGCTCCAGCCGGGTTCCGTACCCCCCCGCGGCCATCTCTACTCACTATCCACCTCGGAGACGCAGGCGATGGAAGAGTATGTCACCAAGGCCCTCCGCCATGGAACCATCCGGCCATCCACCTCGCCTGCCGCCGCGGGGTTCTTCTTCGTAAAGAAGAAAGGGGGCGAACTTCGCCCATGTGTCGACTATCGGGGGCTAAACAACATCACCATCAAAAACCGACACCCGCTACCACTCACCAACTCAGCCCTGGACGCCCTCTCTGGTGCCACCATGTTTACGAAGTTGGACCTCCGGAGCGCCTACAACTTGGTGCGCATCAGAGAGGGTGATGAGTGGAAGACTGCTTTCATCACACCTACCGGACATTACGAGAGCCTGGTCATACCATTTGGACTCTGCAATGCACCCTCGGCCTTCCAGCAGTTCATAAATGACGTCCTCAGGGACATGCTGGGCCGATGGGTGTTCGTCTACCTGGACGACATTCTGATTTACTCCCACAACACCGAAGAACATATCCAACATGTACGTGCCGTTTTAAAGAGATTGCTCGCTCACCAACTGTACTGCAAGCTGGAAAAATGTGCTTTTCACGAGCACTCCACCACGTTCCTGGGTTTTATCATCTCGTCCCAGGGTGTGGCCATGGACCCGCAGAAGCTAGAGGTTGTACGTCACTGGCCCCTACCCAGGACACTCAAGCAACTTCAACGGTTTCTCGGGTTTGCGAATTTCTATCGTCGCTTTATCCGGGGCTACAGTACAGTTGCCGCTCCATTAACCACATTGACCAGGCTCCCATCTCATCAGTTTCTACTCACCCCATCTGCCATCGCCGCCTTCAAAGAACTCTGTCACCGATTCACCACCGCTCCCATCCTTCTACACCCGGATGCCAACAAACCCTTCGTTGTAGAGGTGGACGCGTCGGATGTGGGCGCCGGCGCCGTTCTCTCTCAGCGAGGTCCAGACCAGAAACTGCACCCCTGCAGTTTCTTCTCCAAAAAATTTTATCCGACTCAGCAGCGATACGGGGTAGGGGACCACGAGCTGTTGAGCATAAAGTGGGCTTTGGAGGAATGGCGTCACGGGCTCCAGGGCGTCAGTGAGCCGTTCATCATCTGGACCGACCACCAAAACCTAATCACCATCAAGAACCTGAAGCAGCTCAATCCACGACAGGCACGGTGGGCTCTGTTTTTCGAACAGTATAACTTCCATCTGTCATACTGCCCGGGGTCGAAGAACATCAAAGCCGACGCCCTATCACGTCAACATGAGGACGACCTTCCCCGGGTGGACCCCGTGCCTGTCATTCCCCCATCGCGCATCATCGCACCCCTCCACTGGGATTTGGAAACCAGGGTCTGCCAGGCACAGGCTACGGAGACCGAACCGGCAGGCGTGCCGCCTGGGCGACTCTACGTGCCACAACGTCTAAGGACGGAGGTTCTCCAGTGGGGCCACTCATCCACCATCGCCGGACACCCAGGAACGCTACGAACTCTCTCGTTCATCCGACGGGCCTTCTGGTGGCCCTCCATCCGCAAGGACACCATAGAGTTCGTTCAGGCGTGCCCGGTGTGCGCCAGGGCCAAGGACACAAACCAACCTGCACCCGGAGAGCTCCAACCACTCCCAGTTCCCCGTCGGCCCTGGACGCACATCGCCCTGGATTTCATCACGGGCCTGCCGGCATCAGAAGGAAAGAACACCATACTAACCATCGTAGATCGGTTCTCCAAAGCCGTGCACCTGGTGGCCCTAACCGGACTCCCATCAGCAAAAAACACAGCCGAGCTGATACTGGAACACGTAGTCCGACTGCATGGGTTCCCAAAGGACATCGTCTCGGACAGGGGGCCCCAGTTCACCGCCCGGTTCTGGAAGGCTTTCTGCCGTCTGATCAATTCCACCTGCAGTCTCTCATCTGGGTACCATCCCCAGACTAATGGTCAGACGGAACGGGACCAACCAACAACTGGAGCGCTACCTGAGGTGCTTTGTTTCGGATCGCCAGCGCTCCTGGGCCCGCTACCTCAAATGGGCCGAACTCTCCCACAACCTCCACGTCTCCTCAGCCACCAACCTAAGCCCATTTGAGGTTTGTCATGGTTTCCAACCTCCGATGTTCAATCACCAGGAACCGGAGGTTGACGTACCATCGGCCCAACAGTTGGTCCGTAGGTGTCGGCGGCTGTGGCACCAGGCCAATCTCGCCATTCAACGGGCTAACATCAGCTACGCCACCCAACATCGCCGTCGACACCCCCCGGGACGTTTGTACCACGTAGGTGACAAGGTATGGCTTTCCACCAGAAACCTTCATCTGCACACTGAATCACGAAAACTATCACCCAGATTCATCGGACCATACCGCATCACTCTACAGATTAACCCTGTCACCTACCGGCTCCAGCTGCCTGCGGCGCTCCGGATCCACCCTGTATTTCACACATCTCAGCTAAAACCTTTCATCACTTCACCCATGATTCCACCCACCCCCCCTGCTCCTCCCCCCCGAATCATTGACGGCGGTCCCGCCTACACCGTGCGACAGATCCTCGATTCGCGCCCTCGGGGCAGAGGTACCCAGTACCTGGTCGATTGGGAGGGCTACGGCCCCGAGGAGCGGTCTTGGGTCCCAGCACGGTTCATCCTCGATCCTGAGCTCATTCGGGACTACCGTCGTAGGGTATCCTCCACCCCAGGACCGTCTGGAGCCGATCCTGGACAGGGGGGTACTGTCATGCACACTCAACCTGCGCCCGGCACTAGGACCCGGAAGTAAGGCGGGCGTCAAACCAGGAAGTATAAAAGAGGTAAACAAACGATAGTACAACGCTCAGTCATTGAGTTCGCCCGATGTCGTTTCGGAATCGTTCACCAAACCGTGAGTACTCACTATCTTGGTATTACTTTCTGATTGAGTGTGTGTTTATAGGACGCGGGTTAGATTGTGTCTTTCCCTTGCTCTCCTTTTATGAGAGTCCTTAAAACAAACAGCGTGATTATCCTGCCTACTCGTGTTCTTCCGCGTTTGGGTTTACCATTCACGCAACAAAGGGCTAACCGCTAAGCTACGTCTTCTGATCATCCCAGGTTAGTTCGTGACATCGGTTTTGTCTACAATAACATGTTTAAACGCTTTCATGGAGGACGTAAACTCAAGAGGGTCACCATGAAACACAGGAACATTACGCTGAGGTAAGAAGGATTGCCTTTGGCATTTCACAAGCATTGCTGTGATGTCTGCCTGCTGTTGCATCATGCTCTGGGATTCTAATGTATCAATGTCATGGGGGTGTATTTATTGTCTTGGGTAGACCATTCATTTAAAGTACTTTTCAATTTTGGTTCAAAATTTACGGGCACACTTGGATGGGCTGCCTTGAGACTTGATGGCAGTCCGAGGTATTCTGTTGACGCACTGCTCTCGTAAAGTTAATTGTATTACAATTTGGGAGCGCATGCGCTACTTGGTTCGTTGACTGAGCTCTCTCTTATCGGCTTTCATCGGCTGTCATATTCATGTTTGGGGCCCGTCCAAGGCGGGCTGCTCGAGTGAGTGCGGCTCGGGTCGATGACTCTGCTCTTTCTTGCAGGCTGTCGTTTTTTTACAACCCTGATAAGCCTGTAATTCAGCGTCGACAATTGCAAGCGCAGTTTCTAATTCCAACCTTTCTTTATCAGCCTTTAGTTCTGCCTCTTTATTCTTTAATTGTGTTTTCAGTTGCTCTTCCTCAGCCTTTAATTGTGCTTCCTTCTGTTCTATCGTCCGCCGTTCTGCTAAGGCTGCTACTTTAATCAGCAAGGCTGCTCTGTTAGCTTCCGCTTTCTTTAGTCGGGCTGAGGATTCTGTAGAAGTTACGGACCTTTTGGATGCTGCCATCGCTACGCTTCCGTGCCTACTAGAGGCGGACGTCTTAAACTTCACCATTGACACGCTGTCATCTGGCGTAACTCCATCGTTGTCCGTTTGAGGCATCATGAAGCGGCTCCTAGTTTCCACGATCCACAACTCTACTTTTTTCCTAAATTCTGTGCAGCGCAATATTTTAAACTTATACCAGTTTTGCAGATCATGTTCGCATTCGTCTTCGTTTAAGCACAATCGCACCTGTCTATTGCTTTCAACAAATTCTTCTTGCAGCCCTATAAAGTCCGTGTAGTACTTAGCTTCAACATCATACAAATTGTATGCATTGTACATGAGCAGCTTTATTTCTTCGGATAATGAGGTCAATTGACTCCACTTTTCGCTTCTGGCTTCTTTCATTTCTTGAAGCTTTATTTCCGAATCTTTATCAATTAGCGCCATCTCACGCTCATACTCAGTTGCTGTATCAATATGGTTCAGGATTACCTTACGTTTATAACAACACATTTGTTATATCTAGCTGCTTATGGTTAGCTTACGGTTTCTTACTTTTACAACAACTTATTTCCTGTATCTTACTAAGATCTTGGATTACGGTCAAAAGCTTGTGTTCCCGTAGACTTCCGCATCTAAACTGAACTTTCTATCATACAATAGTCATACAAGTGCATGTAATAGTGGAATGACATCACAGACCAACTTACGATTATCAAAATGGATGCTTAACTAACAAACATAACAGTGAATGCTTAAATGACAAATAGAATGCTTAGTGCTTAGCCAATGAATAGAATAAGATAAAATAAAATAAACACAACAACAAATTCATAACAAATACAATATGGCTCTTACAATTAGTTTAAAAGAGCGACCTGTAACAAGACGAGGAATCCTGTCAATCACTAGTTCAATCTACGACCCCCTGGGCTTCCTCGCACTTGTTATACTGCCAGCTAAAATTCTAATGCAGCAGTTATGCAAGGAAAAACACGCATGGGACGACCAAATTCCCGAACAGCTTGTAAAAAGATGGAAAGCCTGGCAAACAGAGTTGCACCAACTGTCCGAGTTCAGTGTAGCAAGATGCATAAAACCAGCTGACTTTGGAGTTACAGCTACAGCACAACTCCATCACTTCTCAGATGCGAGTGAAATGGGATACGGAGTTGTCTCATACCTCAGGTTAGTAAACGCTGATGGGCTCACACATTGTGCATTCATGATGGGAACTCCCGTGTAGCGTCCCTGAAACAAACCACCATTCCACGAATGGAATTGACTGCGGCAGTGGTCGCTGTGAAGAATGACAAAATGTTGAAAGGTCAACTAGAAATAGAATTGCAGGACTCTGTGTTTTGGACTGACAGTACAACTGTTTTGAGATACATTGACAATGAAACACTTTTCATTTGCCACTGTAAGAGAGTCAACCAAGACAAAGCAATGGAGGTACGACAATACTTAAAAAAACCCAGCGGATTCTGCATCCAGGGGGGCATCCTGTGAAAAGTTCATGAAAAATGTCACTTGGATCCACGGCCCCTCCTTCCTCAAAGAGTGCAACTGGCCTGAAAATATTCATGACACATCGATGAAAGAAAATGACGATGAAATTAAGCTCTCAGTTTTAGTGAACGTTGTGAGCACTACAAAAAGCACAGACGCAGTGAGTAAACTGATTAATTATCACTCTGACTGGCACAAGTTAAAAAGATCCGTTGCCTGGATCTGTCTCACTTTGGTGGAATATGGGAAAGGCAGATCAGGTCAGTTAGAATAATCTTGAGATCAGTACTGAAAGAACAAACACTGGATGATGAGAGTCTGCATACATTCCTGTGCGAAGTGGAAGCGATAATAAACAACCGACCCCTCACCACCGTCGCGGACGATCCCACAGATCTGGAACCCCTGACACCCAACCACCTGCTGCTGATGAAAAAACAGCCAAACCTGCCCCCTGGACTTTTCAAGAAGGAAGACACCTATGCACGTCGCAGCTGGAAGCAGATTCAGTATCTTGCAGACTTGTTCTGGAAGCGATGGGTGCATGAATACTTACCCTTGCTACAGGAACGTCAAAAATGGTTTCAAGTGAGAAAGAATCTCTCGATTGGAGATATAGTTCTGATAATTGTCTTCTCCAAGAAATTCATGGGTCGTCGGACGAATCACGGGAGTGTTCCCCGAAAAAAAGGGACTCGTGAGACGTGTGTTGGTTAAAACTAAGACCAACACTCTGGAAAGACCCATTGACAAGCTGTGCCTCATATGTGAAATGAACTGTTAATTACATCTTAATTTGTTATGATCTCCTTTGGTATGCAAATGTAAACACATGAGATAAACAATGTACCTAAAGGATCTAAAAGGTTCTATAAGGTTAAGAATGTTTGATTTCATGGCTCACAAAAAAAAAAACACAAAAATGTAATTGTTCCATGCCTGTCAATTAGGGGCTGGAATGTAAGTCATATCGTATTTGTTATGAATTTGTTGTTGTGTTTATTTGTTTTATTTAATTTTATTTGGTCATGAAGATGAGAAAATAAGAACATGTACTGCCTGCCAAGGCCGCATTAATGTATGGGCTTCCTTGGGCCGATGTCCCAGGACCTACGGAGATCAGGGGTCCATCGTGACTGTAAGAGCCATACTGTATAGTATTTCTTATGAATTTGTTGTTGTGTTTATTCGTTTTATTTCATTTCATTTTATTCTATCTTATTCTATTCATTAGTTAAGCATTAAGCATTAAGTTTATTACATAAGCCATAAGCTTTGAATTTGTTAGTTAAGCTTCCATTTTGACAATCGTAGGTTGGTCTGTGATGTCACTCCACTGTTGAACGAATTTGTATGACTATTGCATGGTAAAATAGTTCAGTTTTGGATGCGGACGTCTACGGGAACACAAACTTTTGACCGTAAGCTAACCATAATCAGATAGATATAACAAATGTGTTGTTACAACTGTAAGGTAATCCTGAACCATCTTGATACAGCAACTGGTGTTGTAACCATAGTGGATTTACTCAAGACGACTGTATGAAGTGTTGAATCTTTGATGCTGGAAAATAAAATACGAGAGACAAAGAACTCAATGGACTTTGTGTCGTAAGTAACGAATCTGAACCAAAGACTAGTGGAATGATATGTCCGCATTCACAATGACCTTATAAAATTATCTAAATTACAAGTATCCCAATTTGGCCACCATGATACAACAGCCTATCCGAATGTACAGTAGAAGAATAGTTTGGGCATCTGTCATATTCTAATGCAAGTGAGAGGTGAAGCTTGTGGCTAGCTTCTGTCATTGAGAGTGGTGCATAAAAAAGAAAGGAGAAAGAGTGTCATAGTCAGGAAATATTAAGTCTTTATCAATCTTATTATTAAGATTCTTTAAAGTTGCAAATGAGAAGTAAGGAGAGTCACACTCATCAACGAGCAGTGGCAGAGTGATCTATAGCTGTGTGAACTGGAGATGGATAGACAGGAGGACCATTACCTGAGACGTGTGTGCGTGATTCATAGGGCCCGCCAAGGCCAAAGAAGAAGCCAGTACTTTGATTTGCTGCTTATATGTTACAAAACCTCTCAGCCCCAGGGCCTAACGGCAGGATAGGGCGGCACTGCTGCCTGCTGTGTCATAATAAGACCAGCATTATATTCCTGCACTATTAAGCACAAACAAAAAATGATTTGATCACATTCATTCAACAGTGCGGGACTAATTACCACAAAGATATATGTTTTTTGGTAATTACACTGGCAACTATAGGCTCAAATGTAAAACCACACCTCCCGTAATAAAGCATATTTTGCTTATGTACAATTTGAGACACATTTCTATCATTCAAATCCAAAATGATGCAACACTAACCAGAAATAGGAAATTATACATTTATGTAATCATTTTTAATGCAAGTGAGGAGCCAACAAAAATGGCACAGGTAAGTGAATACAGATGAGATGTAGAGAAAATAGTGAGTAAAAAACATATAGGGAAATAAACATACTGTAACAAATGTAGTGTTAAGGACAGAGAGACATGAGTAAATAAGAAAGTGAGCAGGTTTTTCAAAACAGGGAGAAACAATATAGTTGCATATATATATAGACTATCTAGTTGCAAGAAAGAGTATTTCTAAAACCCTGCATATGGCCATCATACCATGGTCCCTGAATTTATCAAGCCAAGCTAGAGCCTATTTAGTTGTTCAGTTCATTAATCTGCTGATGGAAAAACTATCTATTGGGTTACAGGAGTTTCGACTCAAGGAGGGGTGCATACAACCTCTTATTACCACTGTTTTAATAAAAGTTGACCATTTTTCAGAGGTTAAAGAGATTGGAGAGCCCCTCCTGTCTGTTCAAAAATGTAATTGGTTTGCTGCTGAGTTTGCACTCACCTTCTGCACCCTATCCACATGGAGTGGACAAGAAAACCTGACTCTCAAAGAAGCTCATTGTCATGGTTTAAACCAGGACAACCACAAAGAGCTAGCAGTATATGATGGTCACATATATTCCTAGATTCACTCATCAACCTATTTATTTGACTAGATCAATAGCTAAAGAAGTGAAGAGAATGTAAAGCTATGCATAATCAACGTCATGACCCTAGTGCTTCAGAACCAGTACAACTCATCCTAGTCAAACTAACATCTTTGCAACACCAAAAGCATCAGTTTCTACAGCAAAAATATCAAGCAGCAAGTGACACAGTGCTCCTTTAGACGACCATGAAAATGTTCTACGACAGGCGTGAATGCAGCCTCTTTGTTTCACTCACAGATCCCGAGTCCTCAAAACTTACAAACCTGCTCCAATACCGTTTACATATCCAAGCTTTGGATAGTGAGACCACAGGAAGATGTATATCCAGAGGAACCTCAGCATGAACTAAAATTTTGATCAAGACCATGAATAGTAAAATGCATGTGCTCACTTTTCAATTTTCCAGTTTATGCTGAGGTTCCTCTGGATCCACTTTTGTGACCCATGGTCATTATTTGTCATGCTTGTCTCCAAGCCTCTGCTCTGCCTGAAGCATTCAGTTCAATAGAAAGCCAACAAATACCAAGTGCCATTTATGAAAAAGGAAATGAAGGAACACTGTACCCGGTGGCCTGTACTGACCTTTCGCAGACACGAAATTCACGATATCAGTCACACCAGAGGACGGCAGTACCATTAACCGAAATTACACTACTACTGTATGTATTTTTGTCGATAATTACATGTTAGGTGTATTTAGATTACCTCATTACTTACGGCATTACCTGATGCTTTGTCACATAGATAAGAGAGTAACCTGATAATTGATAGTTTCTGTACTGAGGAATATCTTCATATGCAGTACATTGGGATCAACTCATATATACAAAATAGCAACAAGCATGTAAAAATGGATGGAAGAAGGCCATAAGGATATCAATTTGCAGAAGTTTGATTTTGTTATCATAACATCATTACCTCAGACAGTGTAAAAAAATTTTTACAATTATGACAAGTATATGCTGTGCTTCATGCTTCATAAAATGATGTGCAGGTAATTAATACTGACATTTCAAGTTTTGCTAGTAACTTGGTCTGAGAGTGTTTGTCAAGATAATTTTATAAATAAACAATGTCTTGAAATACGAGTAGTATGTACTGTATACACCTTGTCTGATGAGCCTTATGTGATCACAAGTGGTTCTTCTCTCTCTCTCTTTCTTGCTCTCTCTTGCACATGCTGTGAGATTATGGGTAATCGTCTCCCTTGCTAGGTCTCAGTCTGTGTGTTTACTGTTTACTGAAGCATTGTGACCACATGTGTGTTTGCTTTTTTTTTGTGTCCAAGTGTAGTGGCCCCCATGCAGAAAAAGTTTAGTTTATGTAGCGTACGTGTGGGAGATTGATCTCTTTAACGACAATACAATTCCTCAAAAGGAGGCAAAAGCAAAAATTCTGATTAGAGAGGTTCCTTGTTAAAGTCACACAAAAAGAAAAAAAAATATTCCAGAAAACCAATAGCAGTGTTTCCGTAAGTTTGTGTGTGTGTGTGTGTGTGTGTGTGTGTGTGTGTGTGTGTGTGTGTGTGTGTGTGTGTGAGCAAGTTGTCACACCAACCCACCTCCTCCTCTCCTCTCCTCTCCTCTCCTCACATCAGCCATGATTTTTTAAAAAGGTAAAGTTCTGGTTAATTTGTTTTATTTTTACTTTAACTTTTGTATCAATTTTTAGATGGATATTTTCAGGGTTATGGAACAAATCATTCAAGTTTCCATTATTTCCTTTGGTGAACTTTGATATACAAATCAAAACTAAATCAAAATATTTTTGGAACAAATATGCTTGCAATCCAATGTTTAACTGTAATAGCTAACTTATGTGGTGTTGTATAATGCCCTATATAAATTGTACTTCTTCCACACGTGAAGTAGTGCCTTTGATTGTGCCTATTTTTTTGGTTTGTGACAACAATAGCGATAAAAACACAGAACGAAATAGCGTTCGTCCAATATTTAGTGCACTTTGGAAGATCCTGTTTAAAAACAGTGCTCAAATAAAAAATGAAAATTAAAATTATTTCTCAATGTCCATGAATGTGTATTTTAATAAACAATAATGATGCATTGCCAAACAAAAGAAAAAGACAAAAATAGAAAGAACTGTGTAGCCATGATAGCAGCTCAGACTAAGACTCACATCCCCATCCTCCTCTATTCTGTAAGTACTATGTCAAAAGCAGTGTGCACCACTGACGTCAGTCCGAAATTAATAATGTTTGAGCCAGCTCTTTTAGGTGAATGTTGGGATCTGACATGCATATCTAAAAAACAGTAATATATCCTTCTGCTGAAATTCCATCAGTATTCTATATTCAAGCTTCTCTAATGCCTTTGATCACATACAGTGCAACCATGACTGAAGAGTATCTAGGGTATTTTATCAGCATCTACTGTAAGTTGTTTTGCGGCATACTGATGCCACTTCCGCTGAGAAAGTTAAGACATGTGCTTAAGTGTGACTGAGGTAGCATGGGGGTGCAATTGCCCTTGTTGATAATAATGTGTCGTCTTTTTTTAGAAGTAAAAAATAAATTAGAATAATAATCGCTAAATTCTAATTTTAATTAACAATAACCAGAATTGTTTATTTATGAGTTACCTTATTGTTGAAGACACAATGCAACAAATTAGACTGTTTTTTTTCCCAGAGCTATATGCACTGCCACTAATGTCTGACAAATCATGTTGATTCAACTATAAGCAAAAATTCTTCTTCTTCTCAAGAGATTATTATTTTATTATATATAATAAAATATATATATTTTTTATAATTATATATAATTCCCAGCACTACTTATGATGACCAATTAGTAATCCCTACACAGCTGCCATTCTCAGTTAAACAGAATCATGAAATCATGTCAGTGAAAGTAGTTATTATAGAGTTATAACAAACCGGCTGGGTATTTTCCAATAAATAAAATTTTCTTTTCTCACCCTAACCTCAAAATACTATAAAAAGAGTGAGTGAGTGAGAGTGAGATAGACAGATAAATAATAAAAAAGCTGCAATTTTTCACCTAAATTCACTGATGGTACATTTTTAAAGTATGCATCCCTGACGCTTCTTACTTTCTTTGA
Source organism: Channallabes apus (assembly GCA_030522415.1). Taxonomy (NCBI): domain Eukaryota; kingdom Metazoa; phylum Chordata; class Actinopteri; order Siluriformes; family Clariidae; genus Channallabes; species Channallabes apus. Next base: position 19,936,254 of record CM060120.1, read on the forward strand.
CTGAGTGATGATGGAGGACTGCTCTGGGGATTGGTACTGTCACCGGTCTGGCAGTTAAATGGCCGTCTCATGACTTTAAATAAGAGAGTGCAAGGGAGCTGAGGAAAATGAACGCTGCCACCTGCATGCATGAATAAGAATTTTTCACCTTAGCCTGCCAAAGCGACTCCTCAATCCAATCGGGCAATCATGTAAAGTAAAGATGCACACACACACACGCACGCACGCACACACACACACACACACACACACACACACACACACACACACACACACACACACACACACAAACAGCTCAATGAGACTAATCTTCCTAAGCAGAACAGCAGCAGAACTGTGCATGTTGTCAGATGAACGAGGAGAGGACCTATAATGGCTGGGTTATGGAAGCTGAAATTTGAGGAGATCTACAGAGATCAAATGAGGGATGCACTGTATGAGATAAGAGGACACCAATAGCAGAAAGTGAGATAAAGAGAAGCATTAGATCATCCCACTGGGACTTGGTAAGGGAAGAACTCTGGCGTGCATGTATCTGATCAAACTCTCTGATTTCCACAGAACAGTTTATGGACCATTAGCAGGATGAGCATGACAGTGTTGAGTCCTACACCCATACCAAGTGACCAAGCTGTCAGTGTATTATGTAACTGTTAAATGACACTTGCTGTTTCTTTAATTCTTCCCAGCATATGCTGAGTGTGTGGGCTCAAGGAGACAGCAGAAGCCCCTGCTGGATGGATTTTCTTTTCCATTTTCTCTGTCTGTCTCAAGGGAGGTTTATTGATTTTCCAGAGAAAAGGAACCAGCATTATGTTTGCTGTCATATCTTAAGCTGGCTCATTTGTAGCTGTCAATTACATGTTCCCCATGGCTTTTACCTGAGCAATGATGGAGACAGAACAGGAAGAAAGATAGACTTATAGCAGCTCATCTTGCAAAAACGCAGAATGGTCAAATCCAGTCTGATCCCTGATGATGTAACCGTAAAATAAAATAATAACTCAGAATCAGAATCGGGTTTTATTAAAGTAATTTGGTTCCAGCTGTTTGTAGCTCTCAAAGTACAACCAAACATAAAACACTGTACAATTAATAACACAGTAATTACACAACATTTAGCTTGTGATTAAATAAGATAAACAAGGTGCGAGTATCCTGAGTATGTGCAGTATAGTGTACATACAGGGATTGTAAAGTAGGGCAAGTAGCCCTGTGTGCATCATACTGTATGTACTATACTAGGTACAGTAGTGCAAAAAACAAAGTAGTATAGTAGTAGTGAAGTAATGTGCATGTACTGTAGGGGGTTTGATGGAGGCATGGTGGTGTTTTTACACAATATACAGTATGACACTGGATGTTCGATTTGTGCAAATAACAATTATTTAAAGACGGTTGTAATCCAATTTTGCAAATAATGATTTAAAGACGGTTGTAAGATCCAGTTCAACTGTTTATGAGGGTGATTGTTTGCGGAAAGAAACTGTTCCTGTGTCTGGCAGTTTTGGTGTGCATGAGTTCTGTAGTGCCTGCCAGAAGGGAGGAGGTGAAAGAGGTTGTGTCCTGGGTGTAAGGGGTCTGTGGAGATTTTTCCTGCCCGTTCCCTGGTTCTTGTAGAGTTCTGTTTTTACTGTTTTCTGCAGTCTGGTCCTGTCCTGTTTTGTAGCTACTCCAAACCAGACAGTGATAGATGAGCACAAGACAGACTCAATGACTGCAGTGTAAAATTGTTTCAGCAGCTCCTGAGGCAGACCGTATTTCCTTAGTTGGCGCAGGAAGTACATTCTCTGCTGGGCTTTTTTGAGAATGGAGTTAATGTTGAGTTCCCATTTCAGGTCATGGGAAATGGTACGTAGTTCCCAAAAACTTGAAAGATTCCACGGTTGACACAGGATTGTCGGATATTGTGAGGGGGAGTAGGTTTGAAGGCTGTCTCCTAAAGTCTGCTGTCATCTCCACAGTTTTGAGCATGTTTAGCTCCAGGTTGTTCTGACTGCACCAGAGCACTAGGCGTTCCACCTCCTGTATAGATATGCAGACTCATCAACATGAGTCCAATGACAGTGAGCGTAGTGTTGTCTGCAAATTTCAGAAGTTTGACAGCTGGGTCTTTAGTGTACAGGGAGAATAGCAGAGGGGAGAGGACACATCCTTGTGGAGCACCAGTGCTGACTATTTGTGTGCTATAAGTAACTCCTCCCAGCCTCACCTGCTGTTTCCTGTCTTTCAGGAAGCTGTTGATCGACTGGCATATGGCAGGGGGTACAGTAAGCTGTAGGAGTTTAGAGGAAAGGATGTCTGGGATTATCGTATCCACTGACCTGTTTGCTCTGTATGCAAACTGAAGGGGATCTAACAGCTGCTCTGTGATGTTCCTTAGGTTCAGTACAGTAGGCCAATACTGTCGTTCAAAAACCTCTTCATGACCACAGATGTTAGAGCTATAGGCCTGTCGTCAGTCAGATCTGTAATGGAACTTGTGGTGTTCTGCATCATACAATCAGCAGGGAAGTCCAATTGAAGTGTCAGATGTAATAAAATTGATTCTGTTCTCTGTCTGCTGTTGTTCTAGTGAAGCTGCACTCATTAGTGCAGTGATTTAATTAACTGGCCAATTAATTGAGGAAAAATGGCACCATTCAGTGCAATCTCCGTGCTGTAAGTTATCTGTGGACAGATGCGAGATCGCTTACAGGCAATATTCATTACTTCTGTGGGAAACAGCATCAATAACCTTCTCCTGTACATCTGCTGTCTGAGATTATCAAAGACTAGCTTTGATAATGCGTTTACTTGCTCGACTTCCATAACCATTTTTTATATTAAGAAAACCGTAGCCTGTTTAACCCTGTGAGACCCAAATATAGAAAAAAAAAAAGAGCAAATTTTTGTTTTTACCTCTCAGATATTGTCTTATGAGGCCTCTGATGTAGGAATGAAAGATTTTTCACATTTTTTACATTTTACTAAGTTTTTAGGGAAATGTTGTAATATTGCAACGTTGGGCCTAGTTGTGAGCAGAATTTCTGTATTTGTTCTCACTTTGTCTGAACATATACAGAACATTTATGCATTAATTTACAGTGTTGTTCACTTACGTAGCCCCATAGCAGTATATATCATAAGTAATAATTATACAACAATCATATTTTTTATGAATAAGCATTTATTCATAAAAATATTTAGAAAAAATTATTTGGTCACATTCAGCGTGGTTTGAATGAAGTCTGTATTTACTTGCAGTGATAGTCCCTAAGACAGTTCTTTTCGTCTGAGAAGCACAGGTGAACATTGCACTTGCTACACAGTCTGTTTGTGTATCCATTATTGCAGTGTCTGCAGCGTCCTCTCTTCGTCTTTACTGAGAAATGTGCAATCATGTCTTTGCGTACATCCAGTTTAGCCATGGTCTGAGTTTCCAGAGTTTGTCCTTCTTTTCCATCTCTGACACAGTTAAGTTGTTTATGAAGTGTAATGAAGTCAACAGAGATTGGAATCTGTTGCGGCACATCACATCAGGAACAGGGGTGTACCATGTGCCTGTCTCCCAATACATACGGACACCAGACATTTGCATTAGGCCCATCTTCAGGTACGTGCCAATAATTTCCTTATTATTGGTGTTTACAGATGTTCCATTTTTTTTGCAAGCTGTACTAATTTGTGTTTTAGAGCTTCAATCATATCTTCTGTCAAAAAGTATTCCAGTGGTGTGAGAAGGGAGGTAGCATCATTGGTGATTTCTAAATCATGAAAATCAGTATTGGGTCTGATAAACTCCTTTTTCAACCAGCAAAACCTGTCACGGGCCACGGTGTGTGTTTTTTTTGGTTGGGCCTTGATGTCCACATCATCATTGGCTGGGCAGTCAATGGACTGGTGGTTTTCTTTGTCCATTTCACCTGCATCTTCATTCTCTGAGTCCCTTGCATCAGTGTAATCTGAGTCCATTTCAAAATCGCTCTCTCCATTTTGGACTGCAGCAATCACATCCTGCACACTGAATAGATGACCTTTCTGTACTGGTGGCATTCTGAAACTGAAAAAGTTTGGAAAAATTTTTAATAAATATGTGAATATCGCATCTACAGTATAGGTCTTATATTGTAGCAGATAAACAAAGAATAGACAGGGTGGTAGACCACGTGTCAAGGGTGGAAAGTATTATCCATCAAAGTATCACTATTTCAATGCAAATGCTAATCAAAATTCCACTACATTCAAACAATACTGACTGAGTGACCTGTTACAGTATACTCTCTACTTATCATACTAAAAGGGACACATGCATCCACCCTAGAGCACTAACAGGTTCACATTCACACCTGTCCCTGAACAATGCAACAGGCTATCACTCTGACCCAACGTTGTAGAATTACAACATAGACATAATAAGCTCTGAATCAAATTTGATTAATGTTTTCTAAAAAAAAATATATATATACAGGTCCTTCTCAAAAAATTAGCATATTGTGATAAAGTTCATTATTTTCTGTAATATACTGATAAACATTAGACTTTCATATATTTTAGATTCATTACACACAACTGAAGTAGTTCAAGCCTTTTATTGTTTTAATATTGATGATTGTGGCATACAGCTCATGAAAACTCAAAAAATTAGCATATCATGAAAAGGTTCTCTAAACGAGCTATTAACCTAATCATCTGAACCAACTAATTAACTCTAAACACATGCAAAAGATTCCTGAGGCTTTTAAAAACTCCCAGCCTGGTTCATTACTCAAAACCGGATTCATGGGTAAGACTGCCGACCTGACTGTGGTCCAGAAGGCCATCATTGACACCCTCAAGCAAGAGGGTAAGACACAGAAAGAAATTTCTGAACGCATAGGCTGTTCCCAGAGTGCTGTATCAAGGCACCTCAGTGGGAAGTCTGTGGGAAGGAAAAAGTGTGGCAGAAAACGCTGCACAACGAGAAGAGGTGACCAGGCCCTGAGGAAGATTGTGGAGAAGACCGATTCCAGACCTTGGGGGACCTGCGGAAGCAGTGGACTGAGTCTGGAGTAGAAACATCCAGAACCACCGTGTACAGGCGTGTGCAGGAAATGGGCTACAGGTTGCAAATTTTGTGCATGTCATTCGGAAATCAAGGTGCCAGAGTCTGGAGGAAGACTGCGGAGAGGGAAATGCCAAAATGCCTGAAGTCCAGTGTCAAGTACCCACAGTCAGTGATGGTCTGGGGTGCCATGTCAGCTGCTGGTGTTGGTCCACTGTGTTTTATCAAGGGCGGGGTCAATGCAGCTAGCTATCAGGAGATTTTGGAGCACTTCATGCTTCCATCTGATGAAAAGCTTTATAGATATGAAGATTTCATTTTTCAGCACGACCTGGCACCTGCTCACAGTGCCAAAACCACTGGTAAATGGTTTACTGACCATGGTATTACTGTGCTCGATTGGCCTGCCAACTCTCCTGACCTGAACCCCATAGAGAATCTGTGGGATATTGTGAAGAGAAAGTTGAGAGACACAAGACACAAGAATCTGCAAAAGGATTCCCGACCAAGTATTGAGTGCATAACTGAACATAATTATTTGAAGGTTGACTTTTTTTGTATTAAAAACACTTTTCTTTTATGGGTGAGATGAAATATGCTAATTTTTTGAGATAGGGATTTTGGGTTTTCATGAGCTGTATGCCACAATCATCAATATTAAAACAATAAAAGGCTTGAACTACTTCAGTTGTGTGTAATGAATCTAAAATATATGAAAGTCTAATGTTTATCAGTACATTACAGAAAATAATGAACTTCATCACAATATGCTAATTTTTTGCGAAGGACCTGTGTATATATATATATATATATATATATATATATATATATATATATATTTGTTCTAGACATTGTAATAAACACACAAAGAAATATTTAAGGAATTTTGCTTACTTAAATCTTGACAAATCCAGTCATGCAAAAAATGGAGATCCGCTCAAAGCAAAGTTTGTAGGTAGAGTAAGTTCATGGCAAGATGACCAGACCTATAAACACTTTTTCTATCAAATAGCATTGTGAGGACAAACAATAGGACCCATTAAATATGTAAATGTGGTTTTGAGAAAAAAAAAAAACATTTGCTGGCCTTTTAAAAAAAAATTGTTAAAAGTGATGTTCTAATTTTACAACTGTGGGCTTCACAGGGTTAAAACAGCTTTCCACTTCCCATCAGCCTCTTACAGCTACATTTAGAACCAAATATATCTCCATGCTTTGCATCAATTACAGTATTTCCCACAATTGTTGTGCACTGCACATAACAAAATATGAAAGGCCTTCGTATTATGCCTTACATATGTATATCTTTACATGTTATCAGGTGGTGGACAAATCATAACTTCTTTAGCTACTGTACTGTATGTACCAGACAAGCAAAATCTCCAGTGGGCTTGCTCAGAATTTTAATTGACTATAGTCAAAAATCCATTAATCCACTATCTCACTATACTGCTTATGCTTGCAGGGGGGCTGGAGAATACCCCAGGGGACACTCACGTGCTACAGGCAAATTGGAAATGCCAATTAACCTTATCTGCATGTCTTTGGACTGTGGGAGGAAACCAGAGCACATACTCCACTCATACAGACCTGAGGTGGGACACAAACTTTCATCCCTGGAGGTGGGAACCCACAGTTAACCCCAATGCCAGCAGTGAATTAAAACAGTCAATGCAATGATCTGAATTTATGTGACTTTACGTTCCCATAATGCTACTGTATTCCACACTATCAAGCTGTTTTGCTCCAGTAAAAGAAATATGAGGACTAATTGAAGCACATTGAGTTTTTCTCACTCAAGTTGTTGATTGAGTGAAAAAAAGAAAATAATTTAAAAAAGAAACATAAAGAAAATATAATTTATTAACAGCGTACAGAACCTGCCTGTCCACTGGGTGACTGTAAATGAAAAACTAATATCCCTGATATATATTCAGCTTTTTTCAGGCTCCCTCACTAGTAAGTTCTTTACCCTAGCGTAGCATTTATAATGTATAATTACCCCTATAAAATATAAAAGCCACTTGTCTTTATGGAGACTAAAGTGACACCCATGGTACTTGCTGAGAAAGCAGATTTGTTTCTTAAATGGTATTTTATGCACTATACTGTATACTACATATTATACAATAAATAGTTGATTAAGTATTACATTGTGCATGTTATATAAAATACAGACATTTTTAATATTGAAAGCTCACAAATAAAATACTAATGCCACCTCTTGTTGCCTCAAGACATTGAATCTCAATGCACACAGCAGGAAATAAAACCAGAGCTTTAAAAATCCAAACTTTTGGTTTAAATACATTATTTTGTCCCTCATTTGCATGGCCTTTCAGGAAATATAATCCACAGTGCCCTCTTTTTGTCATGCACACTCAATCTGCGCCCGGCACTAGGACCCGGAAGTAAGGCGGGCGCCAAACCAGGAAGTATAAAAGAGGTAAACAAACGATGGCTTACCACTCAGTCATTGAGTTTCGCCCGATGCCATTTCGGAATCATTCGTCAAACCGTGAGTACTCACTTTCTTGGTCTTGCTTCCTGTTTGAGTGTGTGTTTATAGGACGCGGGTTTGATTTGTGTCTTTCCCTTGCTCTTTCTATCGTGAGAGTCCTTAAACTAAATAGCGTGATTATCCTGCCTACTCGTGCACTTCCGCGTTTGGGTTTACCATTCACGCAACAAAGGGCTAACCGCTAAGCTACGTCTTCTGCTCATCTCCGGTTAGTTCGTGACAGAATGACTGAGTGCGCAGTTAACCCAGCGGATTACGCTCACCTCTGCGACGTGGTAGATGGACACGTTCGGTTGATTGATCGGCTGAACGCCGAGATCGCGACTCTCCGCAGTAGCGTCCAAGACCTTGCGGCCTTGCGGCGCGAGGTGGCGGAGCTGCGGCGCGAGGTCGCGGATCTTCGGCGCGAGGCTGTCAGTCCTCCGGCTGGTCTATCTCCCGTCGCGGTTGCTGCCGTGCCGCCATCTTCACCTTCACCTGATGTATTTTTATCACTACCGGACAAATGGGATGGCACAGATGGGAGATGTAGCGTTTTTCTAACCGCACTGGATCTTGTGTTTGAGTTTAATTCCACCAGATACTCCACAGACCGACTGCGCATCGCTCTCCTCGTCTCATTGCTATCCGGGCAGGCAGCTGAGTGGGCCACGGCGGTTCTTCACTCCGATTCAGACACGGCACATTCTTATAATGAATTCACCAAACAACTGAGACTCACCTTTGAACATCCAGCAGGTGAGGTGGAGACCGACACCAGATTATACCATCTGCGGCAGGCAGGTTCGTCCGTGAGCCGTTACACGGCGGAGTTCCGTACTCTCGCCGTCCAAACCACCTGGGGTGACACCGCTCTCCGGACAACCTACTACGAGGGACTGGCGTCATACATTAAAGACGAGCTCGTGGGACGAGAGCTACCTGCGACGCTGGAGGGTCTTGTCCAGCTAGCTCTCCGGATCGACCAACACCGAATCTCTCGTCCTAAACCAGCCCCACGAAACCTGACACCTGCCGTTTCATCATCTCCACATACCACATCACGACCATCCATCACCCCCTCTCACGTTCCCGCACCTGAAGCACGACCCACATTCCACTCCACCGTCTCTGGTGCTGTCGGTTCTCCACCACCCGCCGTGGTTAACACGGGAGCCGGGGAACCCATGCAATTAGGGCGCGCCTCCTTGACCGCTGCAGAACGGGAGCGACGATTTAAAGAGGGGCTCTGCGCGTACTGTGGGTCCAGCGCACATCACCGAGCCATCTGCCCCCGTCGTCCGGAAAACGCTCAGACCCGGTGAGGAACGAGGGCAACTCACCGGGTCATCTCCAACTCTCCTCAGTCACCACCCCGACCTCCCGTCTCGCGGTCCAAGTAAGTCTCCAGTTTGGCCACAAACGAGTCAGAAGTGCTGCATTTATCGATTCTGGTGCCGCAGGGAACTTCATTGACTCCACCTATGCCAATAAATTGGGGATAAAACTCGAGGCGTTATCCCAGCCGGTTCGGATCACATCCGTTGATGGTCGGCCCTTAGCCTCCAGCCCCATCACCACTCAGACCCAGCCCATCACCCTAATCATCAACAACCATCAGGAACGGATCCAGCTTCATCTCACCTCCATCACATCACCACCCATCATTCTCGGGTACCCATGGCTGCTTCAGCATGACCCCCTCATCTCCTGGGCCCAGAACCGGATCCTTCAGTGGGGGCCGACCTGCTCCGAGCTCTGCCTACAAGCACCGGCTGGGACGTGCTCTAGGGAGTCCGAGGCCCCCGACGTCGACACCAACGCCATTCCTGCCATGTACCGGGACCTGGCTGAAGTGTTTTGCAGAAAACGAGCCACGCACCTTCCACCCCATCGCCCCTATGACCTGGCGATTGACCTCCAGCCGGGCTCGGTGCCCCCCCGCGGCCATCTCTACTCCCTCTCCAACACCGAGACGCAGGCGATGGAGGAGTATGTATCAAACGCTCTCCGCCAAGGCACCATCAGGCCCTCCTCCTCGCCCGCCGCCGCGGGGTTCTTCTTTGTGAAGAAAAAAGGAGATGAACTTCGCCCATGTGTCGACTATCGGGGGCTGAATAACATCACCATCAAAAACCGACACCCGCTGCCTCTTACCAACTCTGCCCTGGACGCCCTCTCCGGTGCCACCATTTTCACAAAGTTGGACCTTCGGAGCGCCTACAACTTGGTGCGCATCAGAGAGGGCGATGAGTGGAAGACGGCCTTCATTACACCCACGGGACACTATGAAAGTCTGGTAATACCGTTTGGACTTTGCAATGCACCCGCCGCCTTCCAGCACCTCATCAATGACATTCTCCGGGACATGCTAGGGCGGTGGGTCTTTGCATACCTGGATGACATACTAATTTACTCACAAACTGTTGATGAACACATCCAGCATGTCAGAGCAGTTCTAAAGAGATTACACGCCCATCAATTGTACTGTAAGTTGGAAAAGTGCGCTTTTCACGAGCGCTCCACCACGTTCCTGGGTTTTGTCATCTCGCCCCAGGGTGTGGCCATGGACCCGCAGAAACTCGAAGTTGTGCGTCATTGGCCCCTACCCAAGACCCTCAAGCAACTTCAACGGTTTCTCGGGTTTGCGAACTTCTATCGTCGCTTTATCCGGGACTACAGTACGATTGCCGCCCCCCTAACTGCTCTGACCCGACCCTCATCATCCCCTTTCACTCTCAACTCCGTCGCCATCTCAGCTTTCCAGAGACTCTGTCAACGCTTCACCACCGCTCCAATTCTTCTCCATCCAGACGCAAGCAAACCATTCGTTGTGGAGGTGGACGCCTCAGATGTGGGCGCTGGGGCTGTTCTCTCCCAGCGAGGTCCAGATCAGAAACTACACCCCTGTAGTTTCTTCTCCAAAAAATTTGATGCCACTCAGCAGCGATACGGGGTAGGGGACCGCGAGCTGCTGGCCATAAAGTGGGCTTTGGAGGAATGGCGTCACTGGCTCCAGGGCGCCAGGGAGCCATTCATTATCTGGACCGACCATCAAAACCTCATCACCATCCGTAGTCTAAAACAGCTCAACCCGAGGCAGGCGCGATGGGCACTATTCTTTGAACAGTACAACTTCCATCTGTCCTACCGCCCGGGGTCTAAGAACACCAAGGCCGACGCCCTCTCCCGACAGTATGAAGAAGACGTCACCCGGGCGGAACCCGCGCCTGTCCTCCCACCATCCAAAATCATTGCACCTATCCACTGGGATTTGGAGACCAGGGTCCGCCAGGCACAGGCAATGGAGAACGAACCGGCAGGTGCGCCGCCTGGACGTCTCTACGTGCCCCTAACAATGAGAACGGAAGTGATGCAATGGGGCCACACCTCACCCATCTCCGGACACCCAGGCACCCGACGCTCCCTACAATTTATTCAGCGAGCCTTCTGGTGGCCCTCCATGACCCGGGACATCGGCGAGTTCGTCCAGGCGTGCCCAGTGTGCGCCAGGGCTAAAGACACCAATCAGCCGACCCCGGGGGAACTCCAACCACTCCCTATTCCCCGTCGGCCCTGGTCGCACATTGCCATCGATTTCATCACGGGCCTGCCGGATTCAGAAGGAAAGACTACCATATTGACCATCATCGACCGTTTCTCCAAAGCCGTGCACCTGGTGGCCCTATCCGGACTCCCGTCAGCCAAGGACACCGCGGAGCTGATATTAGAGCACGTAGTCCGCCTGCATGGGTTCCCCAAAGACATCGTCTCGGACAGAGGGCCCCAGTTCACTGCCCGGTTCTGGAAGGCCTTCTGCCGTCTGATCAATTCCACCTGCAGCCTATCTTCTGGGTACCATCCCCAGACCAATGGTCAGACGGAGCGGGCCAACCAACAACTGGAGCGCTATTTGAGATGCTTCGTTGCCGATCGCCAGCGCTCCTGGGCTCGCTACCTCCTATGGGCTGAGTTGTCTCACAACCTTCACGTCTCCTCTGCCACCAATCTCAGTCCGTTCGAGGTATGCCACGGTTTCCAACCTCCGATGTTCGAACACCAAGAACCGGAGGTTGACGTACCCTCAGCCCAACAGTTGGTCCGCAGGTGTCGGCGGCTCTGGACCCAAGCCAACCAAGCCATCCAACAAGCCAACACCCGCTATGCTGCTCAACATCGCCGCCGACACCCCCCGGGACGTTTGGTATAACGTAGGTGACAAGGTCTGGCTATCTACAAAAAATCTTCATTTACACACCGAGTCAAAGAAGCTATCACCCAGGTTCATCGGACCATATCGCATCCACCTCAGAATCAACCCTGTCACCTACCGGCTCCAGCTGCCTGCGGCGCTCCGAATTCACCCGGTATTTCACACTTCACAGCTCAAACCCTTCACTACATCACCTATGGTTCCACCCACCCCCCCTGCTCCTCCTCCCCGAATCATCGACGGTGGTCCTGCCTATACCGTACGCAGGATCCTGGATTCGCGACCTCGGGGCAGAGGCGTCCAATATCTAGTCGACTGGGAGGGTTATGGCCCCGAGGAGCGATCCTGGATTCCGGCCCGGTTCATCCTCGACCCCGAACTCATCAGAGACTACCGTCATAGGGTATCCTCCACCCCAGGACCGTCTGGAGCCGGTCCTGGACAGGGGGGTACTGTCATGCACACTCAATCTGCGCCCGGCACTAGGACCCGGAAGTAAGGCGGGCGCCAAACCAGGAAGTATAAAAGAGGTAAACAAACGATGGCTTACCACTCAGTCATTGAGTTTCGCCCGATGCCATTTCGGAATCATTCGTCAAACCGTGAGTACTCACTTTCTTGGTCTTGCTTCCTGTTTGAGTGTGTGTTTATAGGACGCGGGTTTGATTTGTGTCTTTCCCTTGCTCTTTCTATCGTGAGAGTCCTTAAACTAAATAGCGTGATTATCCTGCCTACTCGTGCACTTCCGCGTTTGGGTTTACCATTCACGCAACAAAGGGCTAACCGCTAAGCTACGTCTTCTGCTCATCTCCGGTTAGTTCGTGACACTTTTTCCACTTTGTAAAACAGGCTACAGCCCCTTAGTGCGTGAAAAGTTCAATGGGCCATGACATATTTTTTTCTTTTTTTTTAGCGCAGTGTGAACACATTATATGCAATAAAAATATAAAAGTCTATGACACAGAAACTGTATTTACTCAGCGCAACTTTTAACATCCAAGTGAAAGATATAACAGCAAAATGTCACAAAGAAATAATAGAAAGAAAAAAGAAACAATAATAAACAGAATCACTGATATGGAAAAGGATCACCCCCCTTTAAAAAGCACTTGTAAACTCAATCAGGTAAATCTGATCACCTTCTTAATGGCACACAAAGCTTTGCACATCTTTTGCTTTGCACAAGACATTGCAATATTTGCTCACTCTTCTTGCAGAACTCAACTCATGTTGAGTTAAATTTGAAGGTGACCGTTTGTGGAATCAAGTGGAGTCTTCAAGTCATTCCACAGATTTTCAATGAGGTTTAAGTCTGGGCTTTGACTAGGTCATGCAAGGACATTAACCTTATTTGCCTTCAACCACTGTGTGGTCAGTTTTGCTGTGTGCTTTAGGTAATTGTCATGTTGGAAGGTAAACCTTCTTCACATTGATTTTCCACAAGAATTTGATGGTGTTTAGCACCATTCTTTTTTCCTACTATCCTGACTAGTACTCCAGTCCTTCCTGCAGAGAAACACCCCATAACAAGATATTACCACCTCCATGCTTTACTGCAAGTATGTTATTTGGATGGTGTATTGGATTTCTGCCAGACATATTATTTGGTGTTGTGGAAATAATTAAATTTTAGTCTCATCTGACCATAATACCTTTTTCCATGCAGCCTCAATCTTTAAGGTGCAAGGCTTGTTTCTTGCAACCGTCCTATTCAAGCCACATTTGTGGAGAATTTGTGATATTGTTGTCACATGCACACAATGTCCACTTGTTGTCATGAATTCAGAATTCAGAGTTGCTGTAGTGTAGATGTCCGTTTCACCCAAATGAGGATGGGTTCCCTGTTGAGTCTGGTTCCTCTCAAGGTTTCTTCCTATTACCATCTCAGGGATTTTTTTCCTGCCACTGTCGCTGTCATTTTCCTCGGCTTACTCATCAGGGATAGTCATTTTGATTCATACACATTAACATCTCATACAAACTAAAATAATTATTTTGATTGTGTAAAAGCTGCTTTGCAAAAATATCAATTGTTAAAAGCGCTATACAAATAAAATTGAATTGAATTGAATTGAACTGTAGACCTCTTGGTAGTCTCTCTGACCAGTTTCCTTCTGGATCTTTCATCCTGTTTGGAGCGACGAGCTGTCTTGTACCAAATACTGTACCTTCTATTTCTTAAAAACAGACTTCACTTCATCCCGGCGATCTTTTGACAGTGGGTGCATTGTTGATTGTTTGCTTAAGTTGCAGTACCGGGGACTGAAATGCTCCAGCTTTTTATGCTGAGCTAATCAAAATAATCACAGCTGAGCGCAGCTTTGTGTATCATTGAAAATGTTACTAGCTTCACCTGATTAAAGTTTAAAAGTAATTTTTAGGAGGGGGTGATCCTTTTCTAAACCAGTGATTCTGTTTGTTTAGTTTTTCTTGTTTTGCTGTTATATCTTTCTCTTGTATGTTAAAAGTTGCACAGGGTAAATACAGTCTGTCTTATGGTCTGTCTTCATTATAAGGTGCAAAGCAAGAAAATGTGATTATCTTAAATTGTCATGATTCTTTTCTATACCCACTGTACATACAAACAAAATAGAGGATTGAAATGTCTGTTAAAAAACTTTACCATCTATACTGTTTGAACACAAAACAAAACAGTTCAAAATCTATAGACACAGTACTGATAATAAAGAAAGAACCCATAATTGTTCATTTTTGCCTTATATACCTAGTTTTAAATGCATAAAGCACAAACACATCATCCAAAAAATCCTGTTATCCACTTACCTGCCTATAGGAGAGAATTATGTAAAAGACGTTAAAGAGTTTAAATAGAATAGATACAGATCAGTCAAAATTTCACAACATGACGAGTGAATAGAAGTTTCTTTCAACTTGATCTTGCTTATTTGACAGTGTTAGCCATTATGCACCTGGTTACCCATTAGCCAACTACCTAAAACAGCTTAACAACCGACTAATGTTACAAATGTCCCCCAAAAGTACAAACTGGCTGACTATAAATAATAATTTTTTTACTAAATTACATCCAGGAGTAGCTCATTGGTTAAAGTGTTGGACTGCTGCCCCGGTTCAAACCTAACGCCACTGAACTGCTACTCTTCACCCTCCCCAGGTACAATTTGGCATTGAGTTGGCAACCCAGAGCTGTAAGAGACTGATACTGAAATGACCACTACTTCTGCAGGGGTCGGAAGTTCTGCCTGATGTGCCCGAATGCCCATGGATGGACACGTACCCCCCAACTAAAATAGAGAACAGCAAGAAAAAAAAATTACAAAACTTTATCAATTCATTAATCTATCTTGGAGTGCAATTTAGTTTAGAACTTCTTTTAGTTTAGATTGGCTGCTGCCAGGCACCATGGCTTTCAGCTGTGGCATGATGATGTCTGATGTATCCGAGCTGATGTATGACATTGCGTATACATTTATCTTCAATTCACATCACCGGCATGGCATTGAGTGTGAATTATTATTGCAAGATTGTCCGGGTGACTCACAGAAGCTCAGAACAGATTATAGAGTTTTTATTTGTTTTATAAATTTTTTATCATGTTTTTTAAACATAAAAAATATATATTCACTTTAGTTTTTTATGTTAATCAGCAAGCCTTTCTCAGAACACTAAGAACCACTAAGTCATTATATACTGTACTGCTGTGGCTCTTAGTGTTTTCTTGCCAGACAGCTCTAGCTCTGTTTATTGTCCTCAGTTAGTCACCACTATCAGCAACACTCAGGAACTGGCATTGTGTAATGAGAAATGTAAAGTGAAGAACCTGTCACTGTAGCTGCGGGCTATGTGAATAGCATTTACACGTTATGGGAGTTTTCCATTAGCTGCACTCTACATAAGCAGATATGCTAAAAACATCGTAGGCCAACAATCCATTATTGTAAACATATGAACAGATTGTGAAGGTCAATACACACAAATAGCTCTTCTTCACTGAACAGTGCATGCCACAGCTTGACAACAAATGCAAACTCAGGACTATTTGTATCCTGGTCAAGGGCATGCGTTGTGTTCCCATCACATAATTGTACTTGTGAAAGTAGTTGTTATCTTGGGTTATTGGGTGACAAATTTGAATGCATGAGAAGAAAAATAATGTTCAAACTACACTTGTTTAATTAACATTTAAATGGTGTGGGGTGCTCTTCTAGAGAGAAAGTAAACACAGTGGGATTGTTTGCATGACAACTTGCAAATTTCCAAAAAAAAGAGAAAGAAGAAAAAAAGAAAAGAAAGTGAAGCAAACTTGCCTATCCACACACACACATTTTCCACATTTTGTCACATTACAGCCACAAACAAGAATCAATTTTATTGGAATTCCACGTGAAAGACCAATACAAAGTGGTGTACACTTGAGAAGTGGATCATACATGATTCCAAACATTTTTTTTTTTACAAATAAGTAACTGAAAAGTGGGGTGTGTGTAATTATTCAGCCCCCTTTGGTCTGAGTGCAGTCAGTTGCCCATAGACATTGCCTGATGAGTGCTAATGACTAAATAGAGTGCACCTGTGTGTAATCTAATGTCAGTACAAATACAGCTGCTCTGTGATGGCCTCAGAGGTTGTCTAAGAGAATATTGGGAGCAACAACACCATGAAATCCAAAGAACACACCAGACAGGTCAGGGATAAAGTTATTGAGAAATTTAACGCAGGCTTAGGCTACAAAAAGATTTCCAAAGCCTTGAACATCGGAGCACTGTTCAAGCGATCATTCAGAAATGGAAGCAATATGGCACAACTGTAAACCTACCAAGACAAGGCCATCCACCTAAACTCAGAGCGCTGATCAGAAATGCAGCCAAGAGGCTCATGGTGACTCTGGACGAGCTGCAGCTCCGGTGGGGGAATCTGTCCATAGGACAACTATTAGTCGTGCACTGCACAAAGTTGGCCTTTATGGATGAGTGGCAAGAAGAAAGCCATTGTTAACAGGAAACCATAAGAAGTCCCGTTTGCAGTTTGCCACAAGCCATGTGGGGGACACAGCAAACATGTGGAAGAAGGTGCTCTGGTCAGATGAGACCAAAATGGAACTTTTTGACCAAAATGCAAAACGCTATGTGTGGCGGAAAACTAACACTGCACATCACTCTGAACACACCATCCACACTGTCAAATATGGTGGTGGCAGCATCATGCTCTGGGGGTGCTTCTCTTCAGCAGGGACAGGGAAGCTGGTCAGATTTGATGGGAAGATGGATGGAGCCAAATACAGGGCAATCTTGGAAGAAAACCTCTTGGAGTCTGCAAAAGCCTTGAGACAGGGGCGGAGGTTCACCTTCCAGCAGGACAACGACCCTAAACATAAAGCCAGGGCAACAATGGAATAGTTTAAAACAAAACATATCTGTGTTAGAATGGCCAAGTCAAAGTCCAGATCTTAATCCAATCGAGAATCTGTGGCAAGATCTGAAAACCGCTGTCCATCTAATCTGTCTGAGCTGGAGCTGTTTTGCAAAGAAGAATGGGCAAGGATTTCAGTCTCTAGATGTGCAAAGCTGGTAGAGACATACCCTAAAAGACTGGCAGCTGTAATTGCAGCAAAAGGTGGTTCTACAAAGTATTGACTCAGGGGGCTGAATAATTACGCACACCCCACTTTTCAGTTATTTATTTGTAAAAAATGTTTGGAATCATGTATGATTTTTGTTCCACTTTTCACGTGTACACCACTTTGTATTGGTCTTTCACGTGGAATTTCCAATAAAATTGATTCATGTTTGTGGTTGTAATGTGACAAAATGTGGAAAAGTTCAAGGGGGCCGAATACTTTTGCAAGCCACTGTGTATATATATTTATACTGCATATATAAGGTGGGAGAAAGGAAAAGAGGGAACTGACGAAGGGGGCCTTAACGTCAAGGCAGCGGCCTTTTCCGTTTCGGTGGTTGAGTGTCGATGGTTTGCTCTCAGCAAAAATGAAAGTGCCAGGGCAGCTCAAGCAGTTCTTTAGCAGCTGTCTCTTATCAGGCAGTTAAACAGCAGTGTACAGTCCACATACCTTTAAAGTCCCTGGGGTGCATGTCTTTCACATGCACTCTATGTTAACTTCTACATGCCTTCTCCTGAGTTCCGAACCCCGAGCTAAGATCCATGCCTCCATTTTAAAGAGCAGAGCAACCCGAGGTCCTTAGGTGATAATCTCTTGCCAGCCGTGCCAGATTTAGTGGCCACGACCTTTCACATACCTGCTGAAGGGGAGGCCGCCTACAAAGTGAGCTCCCAGGAGTGAGCGAGAAGCGAGAAAAGGATTTGTCACTGGTGCATCCGTAACTATGTATAAATTAATAAATGAATGAATGATTTCAACTTAGTAATACAAATTAAAAAAGTAGAACCCATTAACGTTATCTCTGGAAAACAATAACTCCTCGATATAAACCAGAGTGGGTTTCAAGTAGAATCCTATTAGGATGCTAGGAACCTTTAATTATCCAAAGAACCCTTGAACACCTCTACTTATAAAGTGATGTCTTTTTAAAGTGACACTTCAGTGATCTACGCCTTCTACTTCGCAGACGTGTTTGGTGCTGCCTTTCATCCTTCCCCCAAACCCTCAAGGTAGGAAATGAAAGGAAACAAGAAAATGAGAGGAAATATATATGAATGCATCTCCAATGACATACTTTTAATGTAGGTTGTATGTTTACAGCAGAAAAGTGCTATTAACACCCAGATAATGTAGTAAAACCATTTAAAATGGAGTGTAGACATTACACATTAAGCAAATTAGGAGCAAATGGTTTAAACATGAGCATTTGCATTTTAATGTGCCCTTTCTTTTCAGTGCAAAATGTTCCAATTTGAGATGTTTCTACACTACAGAAATCTAGGAATTGCATCCACACGCGCTATGCATACTGTAGGGTGATGGTTGGAATGGTGTTTGGGATAAATGTTGTGACTCTGTGTGTGAATTCTTATTAGTCCTGAACTGGAACATGAACCAGTGTATATTTTAATAAGTAGTGAGTCCTAGGATGGAAGTAGGGCCAGTTTTAGCCAATCAGGGAATAGAGTATAACTGGCAGGCACTGCATAATTGCCTGTATTACATGTATTGCACACCATTTACCTGTATTCTCAGACAAAGGGCTTCTATCAAATAGCAGAAAAGTGAGTGACACAGAGAGAAAGAGATTCATTTCCATTTTATTACAAAGAGTGTGCCAGTGAATAAAGCACTGTATCATTTGTGAGCTCTGTAGCCTTTCTATTCAGCTCCCTCTTATCAGAAAGCATAATTACTACCTTTTCAAATGGCAGCTTAGTTTCCAAACCTCAAAGTACCTTCAAGGAGCCTCTGTACATATCGTATATTCTCAGGTATACAGTATGTTGCTGTTAATATATTTTTTTATGTTAACTGAAGTACATAATATGAATACATAATATATAATTGATGTGTATTATTACCTCACACACTTCATTTTCTCAATAATACTATAGAACTGGTAGATTTGCAGTGTAAGCTTATAAACAGAGCTTGAGAGAATTTTTAAAATCTTTTTTATTATTATTTTTTTTTTTAACTGAGTGTGCTAACTGAATTCTGATACGCCCTGTGGCTTGGCACTTGTGACTCCAATGTTTTCCTCGTGTTAACTGGTGACTGGAGCAGGAACCTCATCTTTGTGTTACCTACACCTTATAAAAACCGTGTATAGCTGCTTTGAAATTTTATCACTCTCTCACACTGGATGAATTTTAGTTCGAGTTGAATAAGCAGGTTGCTAATTGACATGGGCTGATTTCAACCCTGCCTGATCTCTCTCTCTATCTTTCTCTCTTTCACACACACACACACACACACACACACACACACACACACACACACACACACACACACACACAGACACACACACTCAACAGGTGCTGGAATCTCATTAATATGGAGCTACTTGGACAGATTCACAAATGCCAGAAAGAAGTAGACAGAAGGAGGACGTGTTGGCAACTTGTCACTGGTAAATTTCACACCTCTGTCTCTCCTTAGGTCACACACTACAAGTTGTCAACGTTTACTCTATATATAGAAATGATCACGGTGACGAACATGACGGTGAAGGTAGCTCTAATGAATGAACTCGAGTCAGGCTGCCAACAAAAGATGAGCATATACATGATACCTGATGTATGATACCTGCTCATGAACCTGTCTGACTGTCCACTACTTTCACTTGCTGGCTGTTGTTTTGTCATATACTGTCTGTTTGAATGCCATTACCGCCTATGTAGCTTTGGCCTTGCCTTCGTCCTTTCGACCTTTACGCATTTTGTGGAAATTTCCAAGACTGCCTTCAGTCAGACAGAAGCTAGGGACTAATGTGGGAAATTTGGACCTAGAGCTCATGTCTGTGTCAAAATCTGCCAGACAATCTGCGTCTTTGCTGTTGTACTGTAAATGAAATAGAGGGGAAAAAGTGATGATCATGTCTGCCACCTTATACAAATCAGCAGGGCAGAATGGAGCAGAATGGAGCAGAATGCAATACCCGCAGGTATTCCCTGAGAATCCCTGTTCCACATGTACCTGTGATCTGCTGACAGACTGACACACACGGATGTTGCAGGGATACAAGCAAATCAGCTCACACACAATAACAAGGGCTCTCCGCTGGACGGTGTACGCTTTAAGCTTTAACAACCATCACTGTCTATATACCTCAATGCATAGTGTCTGCTCTACTATTGAATGTGCAATTCACAAATGGATGCAACAACAGCTGAGCATGTAGTCGAACAATAAGAGATCCAGCAGTGGGTTAGGTATTGATCAGATTTCATCATTTTATAACAAAACATGTTACTACTAGACAGTCCTACAGTGTGAGTCAGAAAGTGAATGCATATTAAAAAATAAAAGTAAAAGTTTGCTCCAGGGTGTGAGCACCTGTGTATAAGACAGAGTCATATCTTTTTTATACTCTACATAGCAATGGATTTATTCATGCTCAAAGTTTGAAATCATTTTAAAACTGACCCCTGATTAATACTTTTCTAGCTTTGTGGTCCAATTATATTCTTTAACAAAACTGAAATTACATGATGCTTGAATTCAGCGGTTCCAAGACTAATGCCTCTTTTCCACTGCATAGTACAGCACAGCACGGTTCAGTACAGCTCACTTCGGTTCGGCGCAGTTTGGCTCGGTTTGCGCTTCCACTGCAGTTTAGTAACGCTTTAGAGTGGGCGGGATTACTCACGTGTCGTAAACGTAAACGCGCCACAAACAAACACACAACAATGGAGCATATCGACGGCATGGTGTTCTTCATTCTCGGCATGTGGATGTTTTTAACAGCGAGACGAAGGAGTTTGTTTCAAAGAGGCCGACGGTTAATACAAAAAGGTGCGTGCGATCCTTCTCTGGCTGTTTCTAAATATAGCGGTTCTGTTGTGTCTCGTGTCGCAAGTTCAGTGATGCAGTAATGACGATTTTCTCCGGCTAATCAGTGACCGTTTGGTAACGGTTCGGCGCGCTTGGAACCTCGGCTGAGGTGGTGCTAAAAAAAGGACCAGGTACCATGTACTGTTCCCAGTGGAAAACCCCCCAAAAGTGAGTAGAACTGAACCGTGTCGTGCCGTACTATGCAGTGGAAAAGCGCCATAAGGGTCTTGATTTACAAGAGAGAAACTCCTCCTTTTATTGATTTCACATTTCAGTATTAGAAATATCACTCTGACTATGGAAACTAATTTTAAACATTGCCTGGTCAAAAAAGGAAAGGCACCTTGGAGATCATTTAAACACTTGATTAAACTTGGCATGGTAATAAAAATAAAAACAGTAAAAAAAAACATAGCTATGTTTAATAGTGAAAGTAATAGCATTTCCCCATGCACACAATGCTGATTAGAAATCACAGGATTGGGACTAAACAATAGTAGAGACAAAAATGAAAATAAATCCAGGGAGCAAAACGATTGGATAAAATTCATGTGGTCTGATAAGTTCAAATCGACCCTATTCAAGAGCGATGGGCTTGTCAGAGTAAGGGAGGTGCATAAAGCAAGGCACCCATCATGCATAGTGCCCACTGTACAATCCTCTTAAGTCAGTGTTACTTTTTGATGTGTGGTTATAACGTGTGGTTGCTCCAGTTGATCATGTCTTCTGTAGGTTCAGAAATGTTATATCTCAGCAGATTACTTGAATGAACTAAATGTCCAGGAGATCATATCAATTGAGCTTTTCCTCCCTCTTAATAAATCTATATAAAGATAGAGTACATTCCAGGATAATTCCAGAACATTTTAAATTTTGAACATGACTGTATGGACTTTACTGCACAGTGAAATTCCTTTCTTCACATACCTCAGCTTCTTAGCAGTTGTATTCAGTGTGCAGCCATGATATGACACTGGTGGAACAGAGACCTTGCCCAAGGCAATAGCTTGGCAGTGCTAAGGATTGATCCACTGACCTTCTAATTAGTAACCCAGAGTCTTAACCTCATTAGGAGTCTTTGGGATGTGTTTTTATGTGGTTTTTTTATGTGTTCATTATTACTACAAGATCTCAAAAACTATGAAAATAAATGTTGTGATCCTTCATAAGTTGAAACAATGCCATGCCAAATGTGCACCATAATCACAGCTAAAGGAGGACCAATAGAAATAATAGTGAGTGAGAACTTTTTTGGTCAGGAAGTGTTCTACATATTCTACATGGTGGATTATCTGCCAACACACACTCTTCATTAATCAGTGTCAAAAACACAAGAAAAAATTAATGTTAACACATTTAGAAAGTGAGAGTACTGAAGAGAAACTTCTATGAGGCTCCAACAGTTTGCTAACATTCTGGTATCACAAACTCATTTTCACATCCTGCAGCTCTTGCGCTTGTGAGTGTAAAAGACGGCATGTCAGAAAAAGAAATCAACCCTGAGAACCATTATCATAAATTAACATGCAGCAACGTGCACGGCTTAAGCACAATAACAACTTTTGTTCTACCATGCAAGTAACAAATTACCGATGCAGAGAATACATTAAGTCATTAATTCAGTAAACAGGAAAAAAACGGTATGAAGCTGAGGCCACATTTCAACCTGCACTTTTATTTTATTTGTGACTGTTACCCAAATATGTAAGAGATCAGCTGATGTTTGTGTGATACATGAACTTATTTGTGCTGTGGGTGTGTGAGCTGTTTGCTGTAATGCAAGCAGCGTGGGAGTTTAGTCAAGAGACGAATGTGAGGGATCATTTCTGTGGAGGGCTGCGGCTGTGCTGTCAAAACAGGATTTTATTAATCATTTGCAAAAATGTCTTGGAAATCAGTTAATTACTGTTTGGATGGCACTAAAGTTTGTTGAAATGCTGTATTATACTGTACGTTTAGAGTTCAGAATGTGTAGGTTTTTGCATCATTTTCCGGTGATTTTGCACTGTAGTTAGAATGGATAATAATGGAATATGGATTTGTGGTTCATGAGAAAAATACCGAAATAAAACATGAATTAATCCTACTGTCAATTTCCCCAGGACTCAGCATTCAGAGAGTGTAGCTAATATAGACCAATTATACAGAGCAATTTGTGACTTTGGAACAAGACCAGTGTATAAAGTTCATCTAAAATGGTCAGCATGGAAGGACTTGCTCATAACACTTCACTTAACATGTTGCTAAGATACTGCGGCATGCAAAGCAAGAGACTTGTGTGTTTGTATATTTGGATGGGGAACAGTGGGCTTAAGAAGCTACTGGAGTGTGATGCTCCAGAGCACAAAACATTTCATACATTACCCTCTCACAGGAGTTTGAATGGAAATTCTGCCTAATAAAGCCATTCTTTTCATCTGGGATTAATTAATACATTTATTCAGGCAAGGGCAGAACAGTGGTGTAGTGGTTTGTGTTGTGACCTCACACCTCCAGGGTCCAGGCTTTGATTCCTCTCTCGGGTCTGTGATTGGAGTTTGCGTGTTCTCCCTGTGCTTGGTGGGTTTCCTCCTGGTACTCAGGTTTCCTCCCACAGTCCAAATGCATGCTGGTTTGGCTACTGTTCTTTAGTGCTTCTCTATATTGGGTTACTCACATCTCCGTAATCGCTACAGGTAAGAAATATTCATATGGGATGAATATCTAATTATGCTGTCTGCACATCCACACACACACACACACACACACACACACAAATTATTTAATGTCTTTATATTATTTAACTGTTTTTATATTTTAACTCACAAAGCAATTCAGTCATTTGCATTCTAAAATAAAGCTTAGTATTAAACATATTACAGTAGGTGTTATTACTTTTTAATATGTGTTGCAATAATACATTAAAAGTACTGTATAATTAGAATATTGCATTCCTCATTGTCTAGCAGACTTCCAAACATATTCCCGAAGTATTAAGGACATCATATTTAACATATTTAGTAAAAGCGTAAATATATAACATATTTATTTACTACATAATGCACACTTGCTAAATAGAATTAATATCTATACTTATTGTTATTTTAATAATTTATATTCCTCTTTCTACCCATCATAAAATATGTTGCATATTAGGAAGTCCTTTTTTTATTCATTAAATCTATGTACATGCTACATGTTTTTCTCTTTTTTTTTTGCCTCTTGTTTTTTTTTATTTTTATTCTGTTTCTTATTTAAGATATTTGTTTTCTAGGTGGTCTCTCGTCTCTTCAACTTAATCTGTTGTTGATATCTACAAGCAGTGTTCAAGTGAAACCAGGACTGATAAATGTTGAATGAAATCATGAACCTCACATTTAAAGACTCAAAAACACCACTTGCAGATTACAGGAACTTGACTGGAAGCTATAGCCATATCTTCAATATAGTTCTGTATTCACCCCATTTCAAGATGTTTGGGCCATTAAAGGAGTAAGTCTGGCAGTCTGGCAGTCTGATCTCGACTCTGGTTTACTGAGAAATCTTTCTACCTTGATGGTATTCGATAACTAGTGAAATGCTGCGATAAGTGTATTGGTGTATCAGGGGAGTACAGTATATAGGGAAATAAAAGTACAGAAGTTTTCACATTTTTTAATTGTGTTCTGTTATTCCGCACAATCAAAAAAGTTTTACTTGTATGTTTATTTTGTTATTCATGTTTAATTTATATGTTTAATACAGCTTTTTATCTACACTCACTTTCCCTGCCACAGGCATATAGCAGACAGCCTCTTCTATAATGTTTTTTTGGCAGGGGATTATACAGACACAGCTGGTTGGCGTTGAGGGGCACAGGGAAGATGGAGTGGACAGGGTCCCCAAAGACACTTCAAGCAAGGGCCAGCGGCACACAAGTTACAAGGTCTGACTGTATGAGCTCTTGCATCATGATTTGCCTCACGCTTGTCTTGTGCTTTCCTAATAAGATTACACAATTGAGTCCAAGAGAGTGAATGGCGATCTCACAATAAACAGAGAACAGAAAGTGTGCAGGTGCATCCCTGTACCATGTAAACGAAATAGCTGACTGGGTTATCCAAGGGTGCTTCGGTTCACCTGTTCCAGCTCCAGATAGAGGTTAACACAGGGATCTGAGTTTCAACAAAAGCTTCTTTCGTTCTTTTTTTTCTCTAAATAATGCTCTCTTGTACTTGAATCATACTGTACCCTGTACATGTTAGCCTTGTTAGAGCTATTGTATGTCCTGTTATCTTTGTTAGCCCAAAGCTGTGTCCTGTTAGCCCAGTGGTGTTTCCCATTAGCCCAGAATGTTGCCTGTTAACCCAGTTGACTCATAAATAGACACAGAAATAGGTCCTGGTTTTCCCTCAAATCTGTTCTGCTTCTACTAAGTCATACTGTACCAATTGTACCAATGATAACAATATTTATTTTAAAAATAAAAAAACTGAAAACGCACTGTTCCAAATTATTATGCACAACAGAGTTAAAACATTTTATAGGTTCTAAAGAACTGAAAATGGGCTTTTGTTGAATATGCAGCATTAGGAGCTCATATTTACTGAAATCAAAAGCTATTTCAATCAAAAACACCCTAACAAGATGTGGGCATGTTACATCTTAACATAGGACCCCTTCTTTGATATCACCTTCACAATTCTTGCGTCCATTGAACTTGTGAGTTTTTGGATAGTTTCTGCATGAATTTCTTTGCAGGATGTCAGAATAGCCTCCCAGAGCTGCTGTTTTGATGCGAACCGAATCCCACCCTCATAGATTTTTTGCTTGAGGATGCTCCAAAGGTTTTCAATGGGGTTGAGGTCAGGGGAGGATGGTGGCCACACCATGAGTTTCTCATCTTTTATGACCATAGGAGCCAATGACACAGAGGTATTCTTTGCAGCATGAGATGGTGCATTGTCGTGCATGAAGATGATTTTGCTACGGAAGCCACGGTTCTTCTTTTTGTAACATGGAAGAAAGTGGTCAGTCAATATACTTTGCAGAGGTCATCTTCACACCTTCAGGGACCCTACAGGGGCCTACCAGCTCTCTCCCCATGATTCCGGCCCAAAACATGACTCCGGCACCTCCTTGTTGACGTCGCAGCCTTGTTGGGACATCGTGGCTTTCCACCAACCATCCACTACTGCATTCATCTGGACGATCCAGGGTTGCACGACACTCATCAGTAAACAAGACTGTTTAAAAACTTGTCTTCATGTACAGTACGTATGCCTGGGCCCACTGCAACCGTTTCTGCTTGTGAGCATTGATTAGGGGTGGCAGAATAGTAGGTTTATGCACAACTGCAAGACTCTAAAGGATCCTACACCTTGTGGTTCGCGGGACTCCAGAGGCACCAGCAGCTTCAAATACCTGTTTGCTGCTTTGTAATGGCATTTCAGCAGCTGCTCTCTTAATCTGATGAATTTGTCTGGCATAAACCTTCCGCATTCTGCCTTCATCTGCAGGAACCTGTCTGTGCTCTGAATCAGCCACGAATGTCTTCACAGTACGATGAGTTTTCGTGAAATATCTAATGTTTTCATACTTTGTCCAATTTGATGCTTTTCGGCAGCAGAGAGATCCTTTTTCTTTCCCATATTGCTTGAAACCTGTGGCCTGCTTAATAATGTGGAACAACCTTCTTCAGTACTTTTTCTTTAATTGGGCTTATCTGGCAAACTAATTATCACATGTGTCTGAGATTCATTTCAGGGATCCAAAGAGCCCTGAGACGCAATACCATCCATGAGTTTAATTTAAAAACTAAACATTTAAGGTTTATGACACTTACATCCAATTTGCATAATAATTTGGACACCATGGTATCTTAGTGGTTAGCAGTGTTGGGTTACTTCTTTGATTACTTTTTAGATATAATGAGTAATCTAACACATTACAGTTAGGTCCGCCTTTTAAGTACTTAGTTTTTTTTTTTTTTTTAATGTAATACGTTATGCAGAGAATGTATGTCCAATTTTCTAATCAGCAGTGATTCCCACTCCGTTAGTGTGTGTGTGTGTGTGTGTGTGTGTGTGTGTGTGTGTGTGTGTGTGTGTGTGTGTGTGTGTGTGTGTGTGTGTGTGTCAGTGGTGTCAAAAGTATTCACATTCATTACTTGAGTAGAAGTATAGATACTAGGGTTTAAAAAGACTCAAGTATCAACTCAAGTAAAAGTGTAAAAATACTGGTTTCAAAACTACTTAAAGTAACGTGAGGGGGGAAAAAACGCATTAAGGATAAAAGCTTAGGCTGTGCCACGGGCCTATATACTACTGTACACTAACACCTCATTAAAAAAAAAAGAAAAATGTGTTGTTTTTTTTGTTGTATTTTTTAACGGCCATAGTGATTTGGGATACTGTATATGGCAATTGAAAAAGAATACATTTTAGTACAATTCAAATACATTAAACAACCATGTACTGTATGTGTACTACTGAGCATTAACATGTTTTATGGAGAAGAAGATATGATAACTAGTTGCCTATAAGTATTTTAATGGTGCAAAAAGTCAAACTTCAGAGGCATGTCATCAGTAACCTTTATTGGAATGTAAATGTACATCCAAGCTTAGCTGCAGGAATCTGTGAGGGCAACATACAGTACAAGAAAATTAGTGCACCCAGGGCAGGCTTAGTAACAATTACCCTTGTATGGTTGTCTACAATAAACATTAGTGCTGTCCAAATGAAGGATTAATCAAAATAAATAAATAAATAAATAATTATATATTATATATATGGGTGTGTGTATATATATATACCGTATACATCATTCCTGTTACCTTCCTCGCTGGTGCTTGGTTGTGACATTTCGCTCGAATCTTGAGTGTCTATCACAGACAGCTTCGTCTACTTATCACAACCTTTTCAACCGAAAATGCTAATTTATTCAAACGTACTTGCCGGAGTGTGTAACGTAACGTCATGTGCAGGTGCGATGGATCGCGTACCAACCAACAGGGTGTCAGAATGGTATGTATATACTTCTCATCTGTAACGTTCTTTGGTATAGAAGAAAATAAAGATCACATAGACAAACGGAGTTGTTAGCGAATGTGCCGTTTACTTTTTTGTTCTCTCATGCGCATGCTCAGTGAAAGATTACACACGCTTAGTTACCTCGTCCTGCTCGACGTGCTTACGTCAGAGTCAGGATGCTGAGCAGAAAACTTGGAACAGAACTACATGCAAACATTACATCATCCAACCACAATCAAATTCGCTCCATCCGGATGGCGCGATTTATCCGGATGTTTTTTTTTGTTTGTTTTGTTTTTTGAATGACAAGCTGAAAATAAAATAGGAGTAATGAGACTATTTTAAAAATGTTAGGAGTAGAAAGTACAGATAATTGCGTGAAAATGTAAGGAGTAGAAGTAAAAAGTCGGCTGAAAAGTCGTTATGGGCCAAACTTCGCTGAGTGATGATGGTAGAGTAATTATAAAGGTCTTGACTAAAACAACATGCATGAGGAATCTCAAAGGAGTTTTCATTTTCTGCAATGAAAAAGTACTCGAACTATTTATTCTTATCAGAAAGTAGCACTGTAAAGTAACTGATTACTTTTTAAAGACTGTTTCTGTTTGTTCAGTATTTGCTATTACAGTAGGTTTTTTTGTTACTTCTGTTTAGTCAAGGTTGTTGTCTACACTTATGTTCTGTCCTGCCCTCAGCACTCGACAGATGATGGTGATAAGCCCAAATGGCCTGATGGTGTGCTATGACACAGTATTGTGTTTTTCTCTTCTTTTTGGTGTACATATAATTAAATTATCTACATTATTTGTTCCTCTTATACAAAGCTGCAATAAAGGCCATTTAGTCTGGCTAGCTTTACTGAAAAAGCTATAACTCATGATTGCTTTCACTGATTCACCCTAACGATTCTAGAGACGTGTACAGAGCTTGAGGTGTATTCATCAGTGAAGGTTCTATAACACTATAATCAATATTAAAACATAATAACTTTCAGTCCTATATTACCTCACTGGCATATTCTATGACCAGATTTCTAAAGATAATTTTAAACTAATTTGGGAGGGTTCCATACTTTACACACACACACACACACACACACACACACACACACACACACACACACACACACACACACACTCTCTCTCTCTCTCTCTCTCTCTCTCTCTCTCTCTAATACTGTATTTTATTTAACCGCCTTTAGCTTTGATTATGGCATGCAATGTGGTGGCCAATTGCTGTGTGAAAATGATTTATTTTGCTCCTGAGCCACCCAAATTAAATGAAATCAGGTATATTACATGAATGAAATTTGAACAAATATTTTACTATACCAGCCTGCAAAGAGCCTACAGATAGATTTAAAAAATAAATTGTTTATGAAGCGACCTCATTTCCCCTCCCATCTGGTCTACGGTTCCAAGAAACTCGGACTATACTGAAATTGAGAGTCAAAAACTTTTCAAAAATGAGCGCCAAAGTGTCCTTCAAAAAGCCTGCAGAACTATTCTCCAAGTCTATTTAATCAAAATTGTTTTGTCATATACAGTATACAATGAAGTCTGGCTCTTTGGAAGCAGAATATGGGGAAATTCTTATGGCTACACAGCTGTTTAGTCACAATCATGCAAGTTCTCATTACATTGTGTAGGTGGTGATGCTCGTATTTCATTATAAAACATAGCTGTGTTCTTTACAATACAAGTTAAACCAAGGGTTTACGTGATCTTCATTCATTTTTTTCCAGCCATTTATTTACATGAAGTTGATAATTCAGGACTATCTTTCCCGGTTAAAATAAATTATAATTTGTTGACCAACCAATTCCAGTAGTTTTTTTTTTTTTTAAAGTTATCCTTTCCCCCGCATGTTTTTAACCACTTGGTGTGCTGTGGTGGGGGCCCCAATAAGCTCCACTTTTTTAAGCTGAATAGTATTATATACAAACTATTACATTAAAAACATTACTAATATAATCAACACCTGTATAATACAGGTACTATTGCTGAAACCTTTTTATTTAAATTTGTAATTGTGAAATGAGATATTCTAGCAAAAGCACAAAAGACCCGAAGACTAGGTCAAATTTCTATGGCAGGCCATTACTTTTCTACAGCAGTCAATAGCCATGACAGATAATTTTCTATTGCTGAAGAGGGCCTACTGATAGTGCTCACATATAGTGTGGAAATAAGGAACAGGGAATGCAGTGAGCACTGGGATTGCATTAGAAGAGATAAGCTATAATGACTTGATGTTTCTGAGCACGCAGCGGGACCAGTGAACCCCCAAGCAACTTTCTACGAAGGCTTAGGCACTCTAAATTAGCAGGTAACTAAGTCACATGTGATTTAATAATCTGCATGTCATTCTCTTCATTTTCAGGTTTGAAATTAATTTACAAAGTACTAAATCATCAACTGCATTTGCTAGGCTTTTATTAATGTTATTTAGTTTAGCAGTATTTAGACACTAAGATCTTGAGAGACATAATATTCCCTCATTATTTCAATGTTAGTAATAGTACTGAGAAGATACCCTTGCACTTCAGATTTTCGTCTAAAAGTCTTAAACAATTCCGTTTTCCAGAAAT